>UELW01000378.1:3301536-3943273 GCA_900490495.1 Danionella dracula | reverse complement strand
ATCAAATTAATGTGATGTTCATAGACTGGTACAGTAGCCAATGAATTCTAATAATAATCATTTGTATAATTATAAATAACAATGAAAAATTAAATCTAGTAAATCAGCATTATGTGATATTACAACGACAACAAAAAGTCTGCCACCAAATACAGGAATACTGAGGTTTCCGAATGGGGGAAAAAAGATGGTTTTACTAAAACTACTGATTTCATTAAAATATAATTCTGCTTAACACACCCCTTTGGGAAGCTTTGATTATTTTAAAACAGCATTTTGAGGGAACTTGTGATTTATGAGATGTGAATGGGCAATAAACCCTTCAAGCAGATGTATTGCAAAAAAGACAGCGATTCAGACAAGCTTAAATTCCTGAGTTAAATAAATTGCTCCTCTCAAACTGACTTTACTTTAATTTTTTTTTTAATTACTAAAATAACCTTTTTTAATGCTAAGCATAATATTTGCCTTTTGTTGTTTAATAAAAAAGTTGGCAGATGGCTCATAGTTTCTAAATTTTTCACAAAATGTAAAAAATTAAATGGATCTATATATTTACAATTTAGTTAAAAAATTGTTTGAAATTTGTCTTTCAAACTGAAATTAGTGACTATTTAACAGCTAATGGGGTAACATTTGAAGGAGAATTATTTCTTCTAAGTAAATGACGGCCTGAAACATACGACTCACCATTCTGCAGCTCTAAATAAACGCCCAGTAAAATGGCTTCTGGAGGAATTTCCTTAGTGTTCACCATTGAAGCAGCCTGCAAAAGAAAGCAAAAAGCTTTGAACATATTTAAGCATTATTACTTGTTTTATTTTACACAAAACATGAAAATTTGTTTTACAATATAGTAAGCAATTGTTCTACATGTTTTAATGCTTTTGGGATTAACCGTGTAAGGAAGATGAAGATGAACAGCATGCAATAATGTATATAAATATCACCATATAGCTCCATCAAATAATTTTTTATATTGTTCTTGTAGTCATCTTTACTATTTCTGTTGTAATATTTGTAAATCTCTCTGGCTTGTCCTTGTTGTTTGATTAAAGAGTCATCTTTATAAGTAGGGTAATGTCTTTGAGCGTTAAACTAACAGAACTGACTGACAGACAGACAGGCGTCCAGTCTCTTCCAACAGAGTCAAATCACAGCTAACTTCTGGGAAATGAGGGTCCCTTGGACAAATCAAATTCACGCACGCACGTTAAGATTGAGAGCAAGCAAGGGAGAGAGATTTGAGAGCGGAAATATTGGGCAGGCACATTAGCCCCTCCCCTCGCTTGCAAAAGAGTGTTATGCTCTCAGGTGTTGTGACGCGCATGCAGGCTGAAAAAAAGATTGCGTTTTGTTTCAGTGTTGTCAACTTAGTTACTTTGTTGCTAGATTTAGTGACTATTCAGACCGTCTTGCGACTTTTCTTGTATCCTAGCAACAAGTGACAAATCTAACTACTTTTTTCATTCTGGCTAACAGGCTCTTTAAACGGAGGAACGTGGCTGCAATATCTGTGTTATGCCTTTCTGTCACTAACTGTCTTAATAAAATACCCGCTCCATTATCGTCATGGATTTGTCATCATATAAATAGCAGCTGCAAAGAGTCACGTGCACGTGCTGGATCAGTCAAGTGTCCGAGCATTCATGATATGAAGACCGGAATCCTCAATGAACCACTGACTACCGGTAACCTCAACCATAACGAGCCCGACAGGCAAGAGGGAATCGGATGTGCTTAATGCCAAAATCGTTCAACTGTTTTATTCAGACAACGATGAAGAACTTGTGGATGAGGAATTAACTAATAAGAAAGTATATTCCTTTGTATATCTTGTGTTACAATGAAAAAAAACTTTCAAGGTATTATATTAATTTGAAGAATGCATGAAAGAGGAATTAATTGATGAAAGAGGACATCATTGAAAATGTGTCTATTAAGTGTTTGAATTGAAAAATGTTGATATTTTAAGTTCATATTTGAATAAAGTGCCAATATCAGTTTATTTGTTTTTTTTCCCCACTCAATACATTATCTTTAGTGCTTTAGTACTTTATCCTATTGTTTGTGTGTCTCCTCTGCTTTTGTTGTTCCTGTTGTGCTCTGTTATTTTCTAAATGTATGCCAGGTGTCCTAAAAGAAGCCAGTAAATAAAATGTATTATTATTAATAAGCGACTTTTAATCAGGTGCCCCTTATGCAGGAAAAAAAATACATCTTCATTGACACATCTTTGTTGAATGTGCGCCTTAAAGTGCACAAAATATGGTAATCCTGTTTTCTTTTCTGGGAGCTCAAAATGGCTTGACGGCGGTAGGGACACCCTTTGGCCACAGCACCACCCACAAACCAAACAGATTAACCGATTATCCAGCTCATCGCATTGAAGAACGTAAGCACTGACTAACCCTGAATTGTAACTGTACTAGAGACGTATCAAATAAAAAATGAAAAGCAAGTGTGTTTTTGGATGCCCCGTGCCAAAAGATGAATGATTTCCTCAGAAATGGGTGGATTTTTAGTGTGCCAACAAGAATAATTCAGCAGGGATATTGGCAGTGGGAGGAACATATGTACAGATTACAACCATTTCAGGTAACTCAAAGGCATTGTTTATCACAACAACTGCCTGAATGTTATTAAGGGACAGGAAAAATCTAGAGGGGTCAAATATTTTAACAGAACAAGCACATTTTCTGCTTTTCTACTTTTTGGTGTGAAGAAAGTAAGAGCTGGATAAACAGGGTTTAAGCATAATATGAAAGTAAAATTTAGTGCTTGGTTACCTGATGGAGGCATTTTCGGGCTTTTTCATACTCGCTCCTCAAGCAGTATGCACTTCCAAGGTTGAAGAGCATCGTAGCCCGTGCAGAATTTACAGAGCTGGGGTAACATAGTGGTGTCTGCTTCCCTGCTGCAAAAACAAGAATGAAACAACCATCAACAGGTCATTATTTTTTAATTAAGGCTGATTAGATCTACTCAGTGTAGATTATCTTTCATTTACATTTATTCTGCAATACTTAAAAGTAATCTGGATAAAAATGTGTTAATTCCAGTTGTTTCATTGTTGGGTGTTTTACTTGTGCATTCTGTTTGTGTTATCTGATTTGTTTTAAGAGAAAATTAACTGGATCCATAATCACACATGTCAGAGCCTTGTTGGAGGACACAATCTCAAGCCCTGGTGTGGTTGGAGCTCTGCTGCTGGAAGTGTCAGAAAGAGCTGGAGATACTTAACGACAGAACGTGGAGGAGAGCGTGACGAAAACTAGAGTTGTACAGTGTCAAATCAATGAATAAAACCACTCGTCTCCTGGTCCAGGTTGAGTGTGGATTATCTAATATTGCATATTAATGCTCCTTACATAAATATTATTTAGTTCACATTGTGTCTTTAGACATTCTACAAATATAGTTTCGGTCTCTGTTTTCTCCTGGGTTTGTTTGCGAGGAAGGTAGGGAAGGACTTTGTATTTTGTTTGGGATTTTACTAGAGTACTAGATCGTAGGTAAAAAACGATATATTGGGTGTTTTTTTATCATTTGATAAGCGATATTGGCCGTCTTGATGTGAACATTTTACTAATTACAATGCATGTTATTTTGTGAACCAACAAAGCACTTTCATAAAGTATTTTACACTGTTCAGTAAGTTCACTGTTCATATGCGTAATATCAGCCTCCAACAAAAAAAAATCGAAACGCGAAACTAACATCACTCAAGATTTAACATTTTAAGCACCATCACTACAGTGGCATATATGCCCAGAAAAATGCTTTTGCTTTCTATTATTTCCTCAGTTCCCAAAGATTTTATTCATCTACATGGTAAATTTGCTTTTCATACAAATGTTTGTTTGACACACACATTTAGTGTGTAAATAACGTTTGTAAATATTTAGTTTAACTCATGCGTTTTTTTATACATTCCAAAACTGTTCAAATGTAAGTGCATATACATACACACACGCAAACACAAATACATACATACATATATACGTGTGTGCGTGATATTTTTAAATATCAGCATCGGCCAGGGACAAACCAATATCTGTCAACATCTAATACTAGTTGCTAAATGTAAGTAGGTAAACAAATGAAACAAATAAAAGCAAGGACCAAAAACAGAAAAGTTTAAACTTACAGGTCTCCATAGGCTCCAAATCTCCTTTATCAGAACCTGCTAAAGCGGAGACATGTTACTACACACACACATCATAGGGTTATTTGTATTTCCAGCTTCTGTGTGTGAACCCGTACCCTGCTCCTGTTCACTGGAGGACACACCCAAAGACACATCAGTAACATTCTCTGGATTGAGATGTGCAATGGCATCAGAAATTCGGTCCAGCGAAATTAGGGCCTCTGCCGCATATAGGTGACCCAGAAACCTGGGATCATACGGATACACACAAGATAGCTTTAATTCATTTCAGGTCATTTGGAAAACATCCTGGTAAGCCACTATCAAAGATACACTGACTTTTTATTATGTGTAGCAATGTGCAAAGACATGAACTTTTAAAATGTTTGCAAATAAATTAGGCAGTTTTATTCAAATGATAAAAGACTGTGATTACTTTGAGGGTATGAGCAGTTGAACCATTTATAATGCATCCCATCATTCAGGCTTGGCTATTTTAAGAGGGCAAATATTTGCTGAATCTTGTGAGAGCAGCAGCAGCGTAAAAGCACGCAACTCAGGCAGAAGACTCACTTGAGCGATCCTGACAGCTTTGTCTGATGCAGGAGCTTTTCTGCATGGTGAAGAGCCATTAAGTTGTCCCCGAGAGCAAGAGCCACATACGCACTGCAGGCTAGAATTGAGCACCTGTGAGGAAAGAAAAACCGGAGGAAAAAAGTAAGTTGGAGACAGATTAAACAATCACGTTGTTAGTTTTTTAGGTAGAACCACAAACCATAACTTAAAACAAATTAATTCACAAGAAATGACAGCAGAAAAGTATTACAAATACCACATTTAAACACATATGTTCAATTAGAAAAAGCATAATGGTTAATAATGTATTTTGTATCAACACATGCATTCAATTACATTTAAAGTTAAATAGTAAATAACTATAAATAGTTCTAAAATGCTGAATGTTTATACATTTTTTGCAAAGCAAACAGCAAACTGTAAGAAATTAATCAACATGCATTTTTTATTTACAATTGACAATAATGTGTATGAATTGTAGACAAATTCAGTACACTGCTCTTTGGGAAATGATTCCATGAACAACAAGATCTACTTATTTTTAATATATGTAAATATAATTCTTAAAAAAAAAGTGTTATAGCTGTAAGTGGGCAGGATCCTCAGGTGACTTCCACTTCACTTCATATGCGCAGTCGCATATATTAGACTTGCAAGGTTTAGGAGAAGCAGGTAATAAATCTTAATAAAAGCAAAATGAACAGACTTAACAGTATGCATGCATGTATGTATGTGTGTGTGTGTGTATGTATATGTATATGTATATGTGTATATATATATATATATATATATATATATATATATATATATATATATATATATATATATATATAATTTAATTAATGAAAGAATATGGGGGAAACACAGAGCTCCTTTCAGTGCTCAGAGAAGCTGCCACTGGACACAATAGCCAGCAGGATTCCAGGAAGAGCCCTTGCAGTAAATGGTGCTATGGCTCATAAAAGTGTCAGTGTATCAGAGTGTCAGTGCTGGGTCAACTTAATCCACACTCCACACCCCTTCCCTTCCCTTCCCTTCATAGGGATGCACGTCCGGCCAGCCCTCCAGAGCAGACTATCACTGCGTCAAAGATTACGAGGGAACGGGGGAAGGGAAAAGAATGGATGGAGGTGGGAATAAGGGTTCAATCAAAGGAAAACATTATAGAAAGGGAAATCAGTGGGGCCTTATACAAATAAAAGTTGGCTCCAGCAGTGTTCCAAATACAAATTTCTGAGCATTGAAGACAATTATTAAAATGAGGTGTGAAGAGAACAGATTAGATAAACTGGTTTATAATAAACATTCTAAATTATTTTTTTTATTGTATTATACAAATCTATGAATTACTTTCACTCAAAACCTTCACATTTTCATTCTGCCATTGAGACACTGAAGCAACCAGAAAACTGAATCAGTTGTTGGCTAATGACAGAAATGCGTGCATGTTTTGATTTGCAATTCCTTGGTTGCGTGTTATTATTACATTAGGCAAACTGTGAATCCCTTTGTAGAATTTTAAAATAAACAGCAGGTCAATTAAATAAGAGTAGTAAATTATCTCAAAGAATCAGCAAGGGGTTTGTTTTGAACTTTTATTAGCTCATGATTTATGCTACAATTTTTTTGTCTAAATTAAATACTTCAGAAAAATCTTTAGACGGAATACATTTCAACTAATGTTTACTAAAATTACTTAAGTGCCTGTCATTTATTGTGTTTTTCATTTTGACTCCCCAGACCATTAAAATAAATATAATATATTGCATTGCTGTAATTCGAATACTTTAATTTTTCTTGTCATTTTGTGAGTTTATACAAATTCACATTAAATTATGCTAACCCCTTGCTTGAGGGTTAACCACTTGAACACTCTATACCAGACGACGCTATAGCTGTATGAAAGCAAATACCGAATTTTAACCCATATCACCCACCGCTATTGATGGGGTTGTTCAATAAATGAACCAACCTGACTTAGCCTTTAGCTGTAACAAGTTACGCGTAACATAATTGTTTATTCAGCTCCTTTACAGCAATATTAGCTTATTTCCAGAGTTTTAGCTCATCAATTCAATAATATGTAATACCTTAAACACCCTTTTTGATCTAAACAAGTATATTATTAAACATAACATTACACTACATTCCTTTGTTAGCTGATTGAGTACATGTCTGATTATGTCTCCTCCTTTTTCCTCACTATTGTTCTGCAATTTCGTCAACTGAAGTTGTTTTTAATATGTGCACAAATAAATTCTACTTGTTATACATTATACGAGCCCATGGACCAATCAGGGTTTTAGATGTGAACTGTGGGATTTGTAGTTTTACGTCTCATAACTTCAAAGTTCACTCTAACTCTAGAGCGTGACCATGCAGAACGTTCCTGAAAATACACTAGAATCACACAAAGACTTCCTTGTGGAGGAAGAGGAGTGTCAGTGCATGGCTTTTTTTTCTCCTTAATGTCAGTTATAGTAAATTGTCTTGAACAGATTTTTTGTTAAAGTTTAAACTTTGCATCTGAATTGGGGAAAAAGCTAATGCAAGTAAATAAAAATAAAAAGCAAAATAAGCACATATAAAAATGCAAAGTTTTTTTTCAGTAAAAAAAAAAAATATTCTCCCTAACTAAATCCTAAACTAATTTCATTTTCTGGGCTAATCCATTTGGGGAGCATTTGAATTAAATTAGGAAAAAATAGGCAAAGGATCAAAATAGGAACTGCAAGGACAAGGGGTTGATTATCAAAAAGGGTCATCACATGATCCAACTTGAGAACCAGAGCATGAAGGTTGAGATGACTGATATTGTCAGTACTTCTGCATGGTTAAAACAATGCACATTTTTATTTTGAATTAATAGAAAACTATTATCAAAAAGATGACAATTCTTGCTACTGTATGGAATCCTTGCAACATCTAGCAGTGACGGTTTTTTCTTTAAATGCCAGAGAACACAACTCCTTAACAGAATAAGAGCAGTTCTTAACCATAAACTATTAAGCTATGAAAAAGGTATTTAAACTAAAAAACCTGCAAAGGATGCTTCAGAAAAAAAGTCTTTCTGATGTAATTTCCTACATGTATAAAATTATTTTATGCATGTAGTAAAAATGCATGTAGTAAAAATATCGAAAATTGTTGTTGTATGTAGTTGTAGAAAATACATAGGTCATACTGAGCTAAAGAAAAGTTGTATATTCTTCAGGCAGGATTTTCCATCATATACTTTTCTCTTGTAACCGCACCTGAGATTCTCCACCTCCTGCTTTCTCAAGGGCGATGAAGGAGCAGCAGGAATGAACTTGTCCCCCTCTTGTGTCTTCCCACTGTCACAAGAATTATAAAGATAGGCAGAAATGAAATAATGAGAATATAAACACCAAACCCTCACAGAAAACAAACTGTGCGTTCTTAACATCATGCTTCTGATCCATCTTGAATGGCATTGCTTTACAAATTAATTGAACCATACAAAATTGTACCAAGAGTGCCTGAAAAGTTCCTAAAAGATAAAACCCAGGACCATGAGTTTTGAGCCAATTTTGTATGGTTTGTATGGCATTGCTTTACAAATTAATTGAACCATACAAAATTGTACCAAGAGTGCCTGAAAAGTTCCTCAAAGATAAAACCAGCCAATTTTTTTCTTCATTTTCAAAAACGAATACTTGCATTTATATATTTGTGTAGACGATGTGAACAAATGTATTTATTACAGGTTTTTGTCTCTGATAAGTCTCATTTTAAAAATCTTAATTACCAACCCAAGGATAAAATTTATAGAGTTCTTTGGAAGGTTTCTGGCAGGAGTGCAAAAATGCCAAACCAAAGAATACTTTCAAAAGTATAATTTTATGTTTTGTTTAAAATATTTTTATTTCTTTTTATTTACAAAAATAATTTAAGTGGGCAAACAAAAAATTCTAAATCTAATAAACGATTACCAAAATTGGCAAAACAATATACATTGCCAATTCTCACACACACACACACAAAAAAATCAGGATGCGAGATGAGATGTATGTGAAAAACCAAGAGAAAGCCCAATAAGTGACTGTTTTTTTTTTATATATTCACATGTGGCAACACTCTCAACATGTTTCTGTGCTGCTATTAGATTTAGTAGTAGACATACCTGCAGGCATCAACAGCCTCGCTGCCGCTCTCCGTGCTGCCAGACTGACTGCAGCTCTTTGAAACATTCTCATATTTGTTGTCGTGTGTTTGATGCTCTGGCAGCAGCAGTAAAGCGTTCCTCAAACAGATTGCTGCAAACTCCATGCTAGCCACAGGGATAGCAGCTGACTGGCCCTCGCTGCTCAAAACACACAAAAACCACTTCAGCCAGGCATGTGCATATCAAGAGCACATTTCTTCAACTAAACCAATCATGTTTGAGTTGTTTTAAAATCTTCTCTCTTCTCTTCTCTCTTCTTTTTAAAGATTTTCTAGTGTTGGACAGTTGTTGGATTCAAAACACTTTGCAGAAGTCCACCTTTTAATGCATTCATTTTATTTTGAGATGAAGAATGACATCTTGTGGTAACACTTGGGCATTACAGTGTTTTTAACTTAAACTGCAGAATTTGAGATTGAAAGAAACAATTACTGTGTTAACATGTTCTAAATAAAATATCTAAAAAGTTGATTATACATAAAAAAAGAAAAGAATATGATGTCACAGCACAAACAAGAACGATATAACTCACTGAGAGAAGAAAATCATTCAGACTGGATACTGCTGTACAGAGAATGCAGCATTCTGTTTTAATCGAGCATGAACTGCCGATGTGACTTGAAGATAACTTACATCATGAGAAACTACATCATTCTCTTCCAAATACCGCTAGTATAGGGGATTCAGTGTTACTATTTGTATTTCAATATCTAGAATTATTCAAAATACATATAAAAACAGATAAAAACTTTTTTCGTCTGTAATGGTCTCAAACACAAACTCACTCTTGAGTGGACCTTTGATTCAACTCGTCTTACCTGTAGATGGTGTTCTGTATCGATTGTGATGCTAGAACAATCTTTCGATGGTAGCCTTGCCCAACAACTGCCTGCACAATGCCCTTTTTACTGGGTAAACCTTTTGTTTCCTGCTCCAAGCTCTAACAGAGATACAAAAGTTCACAAAAGATGTACAAGTTAATTTACAAGTCAGTAAATAATTATTATATTTAAAACAATAAAAAAAATCATCTTCTCTAGCATTTTCTATGCTAGATGTGCTTTGAAAAAGAGGTTATCCAGAAACAAGCAAAATTTACTCAGACGGGGGTCCTTTTACACATTAAAACATGGAATATCCATGCTTAGAGCAAAGTTCTGCTTGCTATTAAAGTAATAATTATAACAATGATACTTTTCGTATTAAGAGCACATGTGGATTTATATAGTTTACATTTTAAAATGTGTTTGTTTATGTCCTAATTCTTGATCTTTGTTTTAGTCATGTCAGCATCTCAAGCTATATCATGACTAGAGAGCATTCAAATTGACATATTTCATATAAATTTTTAATGTAAAAAAAATATATATATTTTTAAATAATATAATATATTTTAAGTTTTTTTTTTAGTTCTAAAACATTCTATTTCCAAAAATAAGTAATAGCATCTCTAAATTAACTTATTTTAAATAACTTTTACAGCCTAAAAATAATCATGTGTGTTTTAAATTACAAAAAAGTTCACGATGCAATAAACTGGTGTCAGTTAAATGAAAAAGAATCAAGGAAAAAATATTTTAAAATGTTCTTTTTAAAGTGCAAGAAAAATAAAACCTACAGATATTTTAATAAATTTTGCAGAAGCCTCTACAAACAGGTTGAAAAAAAAAGTTCTGGGTTTTACAATGGAACAGTTAAAACCAGATTTGGTTTAAGTAGCATACCCCTTTATTGGCTGTGATGCAGCACTCTGCAAGTCTGAGCCAGAGACGAGGGTTCGAGTGATACACCTGCACCGCCTCCATCAGACACTCAAACGCTGCCAGCGGTCGACCCAGGTGGAGTAACTGAATCCCACAGTTATACAGCAGCTCGTAGCGCTTATTGGCTAGCAGCGCACACATGGGAATGCCTGTGAACTTTTTTTCTGCTGTGGAAATCAAATATATATATTTTGATATGTGTAAAAAATCTACCCAAACCTTAAAAAGTATCAAGCATTAGGAGCAGGTTCTAATCTACTTACCTTGTCCATTACCACCATCACCAATCTGAGCACATGTGTGGTCGTTTTCTTGAAGGGCTTTTTTAAAGTAAAAGAGGCCTAGATTGTGCTTCCCCATGGCAAAATGGATACAACCCAGATTATTCCAAAACATACACCTCACACATTCGCCTGCATGAGGGGAAAAAAAGGACAAATATTTCTTAAAAAACTCAAAAAACATAAAGAAATAAAAAGATCTCTCTTCTTAACAAGCATGTAAAAAAAGATACCATAAATTAAGGCCGCTTCATATATAAAATGCAAAGTTACATGCGTGAACATACCTTGACCAGAAAGCATGAGCTAATTTTGCACACAAAAAAAGAGCTAAGCTCTGCCATAACGGATTGGGTTTTTAGCAGGAGAACAACTAATGAAAGCTGGCTGTTTGATGACGCGAGTGGGACACAAAAGAGCCGCTTGATGGCACTCGGTACACACTCCCACTTCAATCTCACAACAGCACCAAAGAACTACAAGATGAACACCCGAGGAAGAGACCGCCAAAGAAGAGAATATAAACACCCAGAAACTTGTAATGCTGGTGTCTGACCATCATGAGTTGTTAAATAAAGCCTACAAACATTATAAAATTGCTGGCATGTGACTGTTGTCCCCGTGTAGTAATGAGAAGTTTCGTTCAACTTGGTGCTTAGTTCCTTTGACTCTGGTTCATTCAAAGGAACTATTTATTCGAATGATTCATTGAAAAAATCGTATCTTATTACAAATCTTTATGACAAAGACACAAAAAAAGAGCAAATAAATCTGGGCAAATAAACATGGTAATCTGTGTCTTCTGATTATCATCAATGTAACGCACTAAAGAAAACGATTCACGCCATTAAAAGAGTTATTAATAAAGAGACAGTTGTGTTCTTTTCACTAACGACACATCATTACATATGAGCGCCAACCAATGGCAAATAAAGCCACTGCATCCACTTGTAACACTAGCTTGCAAAATGCCCCCGGCAGAGAAGCCATCCATGGAATCGTGTGAATCTAAGTTCGGATAGATGTGTAGCGGCCTTCAGGATGCCTGGTTGAGTTTAAGCTCCACAAAAATTATCATCCATAACGTAAATTTGCAGTTTTAAAATCATGCATGAGGAATATACCTGTTTTTAATGGTCCCGGATGCTCTGCAATGTTTGAACTGTTGAGCAGCTTCACAGCTTTACGATAATTTCCCCTCAAATACTCAAAATTACTCTTCAGGAAGAGGGAGGGGGAAGACTGCGGAAGAAATGTGAAATGTGAGTTCAACAAGGATCTTCAACAGCGCTTTAGAGTCTCATTTACTCACGTTTCCAGATGTGTTCATCACAGATTTGATTTCCCTTTTGCAGGCCTTCAGTGACTTCATTTGGAGATATGCTCGAACCTTATACTGCACAGAACAACATCAAACACAGAAAGCTTGTTCATTGTGGTTTAGGCAAGATTCAGCATTAAAGTTCATTTGAAGCTACTGTTCAAGTAGAGTTTCAGTTTGTTCAGTGTGACAGGTTGAAACTGTGATCGTGGTTGCTCCCCTCACCTGGTGCATCTTTGATTTAGCTGCTTCAATCAAAGCTGTAAACTCTGCTTTCAGCAAAGGGTCCTTGATGCTACTGGCACTCTGAAAATAATAGAAAACTTGAAAATCTGATTTCAAGGTTTTAAAAGAATTACACAGCTTATATTCAATAAGATATTTTAAAAGTTTTTCACATATTTCTCAAGAGTATTTTAACACCTTTCATGCAGAAATGTATAGAAACATCTTCCAAAAGTTAACTTTTCACAACAGGCACATTTGGTTGTGGATAAAGATTATGGGAAAGAATGTGAAAAAAGCAGGCTCAAGGCTAAAACATCAAGAAAAGTCAGGAAGTTTCACCAAAGAGACAAAGAAAGAAAAAACATAAGAGCACTAGGGTGAATTGGCTTTATTTGGAGTGGTGAAAGGAACTAAATGAAAATAAAAAAAATGTACAAAGTGATCATCTAACCTCTCCTTTGCCATTTTTGTTGTTCCCCTCCTTCACAGTGAGCTTCTCCAACACACCCAACAGATGCAGTGCCTTCTCTGGCTGGAACGTTAACAGGTAGAGATCCACCAGCAGAAAACAGACGGACTGAGCAAACTTTTCTTCTAGGACAGAAAAAGTCATCAAGCCATGCCACAGGACTGCACCAGACCAGCCAAGGACTCATAACACTGCTGGTGCTAGTCCAAAAGCATTTAAGATAGACAGAGTGGAGTGTGAAATATACCAAAAGGCTCAAGAAACTGGTACAGCTTCTCTACTACTGATATTGCTTCGGAAAACTGCCGCATGTGATAGAGGATCACTGCCTGATTGTAGTAGAGGACACTGTTCTCAACATCATCCAAACCCTCTATATCTTCCACTGCTGTATGCATCTGAAAACATCACATCTTAAGCATGAAAATGAGTGCAAAACAACATGTTATGATAACATTTATGCATTTGGCAGACCCTTTTGTCCAAAGCGACTTACAGAAGGGGGGAGGCAATATGCAATCTGTTACAGCATCAAAGTCTATCTCAGCTTCTCATAATAAAAATTGTATCAACTGATTAATAACCCATAGAAGGAAGAAAATATAGTTTTTTCTATAGTAGGTGTTCCCTGAAGATATATTTTCAGTTGCTTTTTGAAAGCTGTTAGCGGTGCTGCTTTCCTGACTGGATCAGGGAGTTTGTTCCACCAGCCAGGGACAGTTAAAGAGAAGGTTCTGCTGAGAGATCTTCTGGCTTTGTGGGACAGAACCACGAGTCGCTGTTCCTTTTCTGAGCACATGCTTTTGGAGGGCATGTAGAAGTGTATGTATTTGTGGAGGTAAACAGGAGCTGATTTGGAGATAGTTTTGTACGCCAGCATCAGCTATTTGAATTTAACACAAGCTACGATGGGGAGCCAGTGAAAAGTGACGAAGAGGGGAGTAACATAAGCTCGCTTCAGTTCTTTGAAGATAAGATGAGCTGCAGAGTTCTGGATCATCTGGAGAGGTTTAAGCGTGTTTGCTGAAAGTCCTGCTAGGAGAGCGTTGCAGTAGTCCAGACGTGAGAGGACCAGAGGTAAACATACAATGGAGATGTCTACGTTTCTAATAACTAAATTTAGTATTGTTCTAAGTTTTAGGGCTGAAATCACTGATTGATAAAGTAGCTTAATTAAGTGTTTTGAAAATGTTTGCTTTACTATCTTTTTTAATTTGCTGTAAGCACAAGACAATTCAATTTGTGATAAAGAGCAGAAATGAAATGTGTAATGTAGGCTCACAGTGCTTTTAATGTTGTTTCTAAAAATAATTGCTCACAGGTTAAAGCTCACACGTATTAATGGTTTCCTTCATTTTTTCTCCATCATCCACGACCATCAGAGAGGAATTTCCTTCAGCCATTGGTGAGATATCAGAGTCGATTTACAGAGAGCCCACTTTACTGTGAGGAAGATTTTGTGACAAGAGGGTCAAGGCACGTGTTCGCAAAATGCTGATTTTAATCACTATTTCATAACAAAAGGTAACTTCAGTCAAATGTAAAAGTTACACATGATTAGTTAAAGATTATTTATTGACTTTTCAAGTATAGTTTTATTAACCAAGATCAAATATTTTCACCCATTTTGACCATGAGTTGAAATTTACACATGTGTAATGTGAGCAACTTTTTAAAATAACTTACTTAAATCGGCATAATCCTTTGGCAGCCAATAATTACGAAATTAACTATTACATTTTATAACTTTTTTTTTCATTTAATTAAAAGTCTTTTTACTTTGAATTGTGTTCTAACTTCACATGACACACAAAAGATTGTTAATCTTGCACAATAGAAATTAATAACCACTTTGCTACAATTGTAACGCTAATCATCTTTTACCAAGCAAAGTTTGGAAATGCTTAACAAAACTCCTACCTGATTCTTTATAGTCATTAGTGTGTGCTTCAGGGTGCTGGTTGTTGTCTGCCCACTTTTATAAAACTCATTAACAGCTTTATTCATTGCTATCTTATATTCTTCCTTGTTCAGCTCCTGAAGGCAGTCAAGATGTTTCAAGGACTCATCATATTTTCCAGCCTGAAAAGATTTGTAATGGTCATCAGTGGGCAAATAAACTTAACACTAATGAACAATTTGCTGAAATTGTATTGTATACAGTAAAACATAATAATGTTAATCTAATTTTACAATAATTTACCTTAAATGCCTCATATGCGTTAGTAGCCACCTCTTTCTCTATATCTGACATCCCCGCGGACGAAGAGCTGTCTTGCTTCACGTCAGTAACTTGATCTTAAAAGCAAACAACTTGTAACGTTATTAACTGATGAAACAGGAGGTAAATTCATAACGTTAACCTTAAACCCAAACAATTAGAATTTTTAATGAAAGCATTTAAACTAACATAAACACTCAAGAACGGAATTCATCCTAAAGTTTGAAACCTATGAGCGTCATAAGCTAAATGTAAATAATGAACACATACAAACAATTAACGTTAACCTTAACGTTACGTTAGCTGACAGAGCAACGCCCAAATTGTGAAGGACATAGTAATTTACAGATTATTTAATTTAATCTACCTTTGCTAACAACTACTTGACTTAAACCCATTTAAGGTTCAACTTTTTGAACATTTTGTCCCCTCTGAAAAATACTTGTTTACATGCCAAGCAG
Organism: Danionella dracula; assembly: GCA_900490495.1. Taxonomy (NCBI): domain Eukaryota; kingdom Metazoa; phylum Chordata; class Actinopteri; order Cypriniformes; family Danionidae; genus Danionella; species Danionella dracula. The sequence goes on along the minus strand of UELW01000378.1, from coordinate 3,927,617 downwards.
CACTGAAGACTTTACCAGTGAAACCAGAATAAAACATGCTGCTCACCTGAACCTGTTTCAGCCATTCTTTCAAATAAACAGACGGTAAATCTATTTTACAACAGTCAACTACTGTACCAATAACGATAGTTAAAACTATTCCAGGATGAAGACCAATGTGAGTTATTTCAGGACAAATTTACCGATCCCCCATGAATTTACCCACAATGCCGCGGAAGATTTTTTAAAAATCGTCTGAACGCACGAGACTGCCATCTGTCGGATCGGAGGGCAAACAACGACATCTTGTTATTACACTAAACCTCTGTCTAAGTCCGAATACTTAACCTGAATCTTTAAGAAGATACTAATTTTTAGATGAAAGATTTAATAATTTTTAATGTGTAAGACGAGAATGTGCAAAATCTGGGATGAACTAAACACTCTTCTTTTAAAAATGAGTTACTTTTTTAAAATGTATAAAACAGTTTGGGACACACTATTTCTCATTTAACACCTACAAAAGTGATAGTGCAGCAATTCTCAACAAAAATATTGATCAAATCCAGACATCTTTAGTCGTAGACTGGAAAAGGTCTTCATAGACTGATAGTTAGGCGTATACTATAAAAAGGTTTACATTTTCGAAGTAACTTGAAGGTGTTTCTGGAAACTTCCTTTCTTGTACTAACTTGTCAAGAAAGTTTCAAATTAACACTATTCAAAGTAATTTGGTTTCCAGATAAATGTTGGTATTCCGACCATTCTAAATCTGAATTCAAAGTTATAAAAAACATGTAAAACATGGGTTGTATCGTGATGGTTTTTGTTTAGTCAGTAACAGTAAGTTGGAATATTATGTGTTCACACAGTGTAGAAAATAAACATGAAGCACTCATTGTGTGTTTTGGAAGATTTTCAAAGTTAGCTTAAGCTGTAAATCCCATTATTAAGGGGAGTTTTGCATTACCGTTGCAATTAATCTTGCATTTTCTCACATAGCTTTGCATAATAAATAACAAATATTGTTCACAAGGGCGTCACGGTGGCGAAGTGGGTAGCACGGTCGTCTCACAGCAAGAAGGTCGCTGGTTCTAGGCTCGGCTGGGGCAGGTGGCATTTCTGTGTGGAGTTTGCATGTTCTCCCCATGATCGCGTGGGTTTTCTCCGGGTGCTCCGGTTTCCCCACAAGTATAAGTTGAATTGAGTAAGAACAATTGTCCATAGTGTTAAAGTGTGAATGAGAGTGTGTGAATGTTTCCCAGTGATGGGTTGTGGCTGGAAGGGCATCCGCTGCGTAAAACATATGCCAGAGAGTTGGCGGTTCATTCCGCTGTGGCGACCCCGAAAGTGAATAAAGCCGACATGAAGATGAATGAATGAATGTTCACAAGGGAATGTAAAAATATTACGAAAGAATGAAAAACTTGCGAAAGAATACAAAAATGTAATGATTGTTGTCTTCCATTTTTTTCATATCATTATGGCACTCGGGGCCCCTTACCTTTGATCATCTTAACTACCATATTTAAAAATACTGGTTAAATTTATTGTAACCCCTCTTTCACTGCATACAGAATTTGAAAAACTTTAGTTCCAGGTTTGAATAAAAAGTGTTGACTTTCAAAACAATGGGTAATTATTGAATGTAGCATGGTCTCCCTTTCAAGCTGCAAAAAGAAGATCCAACCTATACACATACAATTTAAGCTCATAAACAAATGTTTCTAAACTTTATTGAAAAATGTGTTTTGGGGTGAAAATTCTACAGACAGAAACATACCATTTAATAAAAGCACACATTTTTCATAAACCAGAAAAACAATAATTAAACAAAAACAAAAAAAGATCTAAGATGTTCATTTAGTTTGGTAAACATGACAGTTTGCAATCACAAGATAGCGTTAACGTATTTAAACCAAATCAAAAGCACTTTAAAACAACAACTACAATCTGATTTCAGCGCATTCAAAAACAATGCATCATAAATGTCTGTGTTTAAATGTTTTGGTGATTCTCCGCAACAAAATAAATCATCAAGAGATCAGCGGCATGCAAAGGACTTTGTGAGACATACGACCCATAACCAGACTAATGTTGTAAAAACTAAATATGAACAAAGACACAATACAGTATCCAACATTTTCAACACTTGGTGGATTCATAACAAAACCTGATGTTTGATAAAAGACCTTGTAAGCATCTGTATCAAACATTTAATGACAATCATAAAATATCCAGAATATGACATGGTCAACAAGTCTACAAACTTCTCTTTTTGAAATCAAAACTGTTGTTGACTTTTAGGATTTAAACAACTATAATTACCCATTCCACTTTAAAACATAAAACTGTTTTTTAAGTATTTTATTACAAAGGTATTACATATTCTACCCTTTAGATGTCATCTCATTTAGCTTTAAAACAAACATATTTCATGACAAGTTTCCTAAATCTGCCTTTTCCATACGATGTGGTGAATTTGATATCTTTACATTATTTCCATTTTGAATTAATTTTGCATCCATTTAAACTATAAAATAATATAAGCTAACATAGAGGTGATCCATTTAAACACCATCTCTGGTCCTGGAAACATTCTTAGAGGTGGTAGGGGATTCAGATACAAAAACATCATCTTCCATCGCTTCTTCAATTGGCTTCATAGTGGTGGACACTTTTGGTACAGGATTTTTCTCTGGAGAAATAAAACACAATATTAAAATCAGAAGTAGCTAGTTTTGGTTTAAACAATGTATGATTGAAATGGATTTAAATTAAAGTTTAAAACTTATTTTCTTATTCAGTATATTTTATGAATTTCTTGGGAAAGTCTGTATTAGCGCATTCAGAATGTTGCCTTAAATTAATTATTTTAATTATTTTAATTCAGATTCACTCGTTCCATCATCTCGTTATTATTATTATTATTATTATTATTATATATTTTTGATCACAAATTATGTCCCATTTATGTCGTCTCACAGCAAGAAGGTCGCTGGTTCTAGGCTCGGCTGGGGCAGGTGGCATTTCTGTGTGGAGTTTGCATGTTCTCCCCGTGATCGTGTGGGTTTTCTCCGGGTGCTCCGGTTTCCCCACAAGTCCAAAGACATGCGGTATAAGTGAATTGGGTAAAAACGATTGTCCATAGTGTTTGAGTGTGAATGACTGTGTGTGCATGTGTATGTGTCTGCGTGTGCGTGTGTCTGCGTGTGCGTGTGTGCGTGTGTGTGTGTGCGTGTGTGCGTGTGTGTGTGTGTGTGAATGTTTCCCAGCAATGGGTTGCGGCTGGAAGGGCATCCACCGCATAAAAAAAATGCTAGAAGTGTTGGCGGTTCATTCCGCTGTGGCGACCTCGAAAGGGAAGAAAGCCTTTTACTCACTTTTACTCACTAATTAAAAGCATGAAATTAAATCCAGTTAGAGACAAAGTTGGTACCTGAAGCTTTAGTTCACTTGAAAAAGAAATCCCTCAAACAAATACAACAAACACAAATGTTTTCTACACTTAAAGAAAATTAAACATTCTGAATGTCTACACAGAGGTTAGATTTGTAATAATACTAGAGACCTAAAACTCTTAAACAGGATATCTCCAAGTCATGACATGACACAGCCTTATAGAACTGTCCCATTTCTAAGGGTTGCATTTTCACCCCTATGCCTTACCACTTGGTTTCAAGGGAAGGAAGTAGATGTAATGGAAGGTTGAAAGGGTAGGGATTGTTCTGGTGATTTCAAATGTGAACACTGACTCTGAGAAATCAGCAACACTTTACAAAAAGGTGACTTGAATAATCGTTAGTTAATTCATAAATTAACCATTAATTATGATGAGTTATTGATGCATTGATCATGAGTTACTAGCAAATGTATAAAATATTGAACTCAGGAAGCTGCTACATGATTCACTTGAATTAAAACACCAACTACTGCCTTAATTAGCATGGATATTGGATCATAAACTAATGAAAAGTTATATAATGATATGTACCCCATTTCAGTGAATCATCAACGGAAAAAATAAAATATACAAAAAAATTCAAAAGTTAATGCTTAGTTAACTTTTATTATGTGGTGACTGTACATAATCATTAACTCATCATTATTTAATAATAAATTACATTTCTACAAGAGCCCCTTTTAATGTGTTAATTAATAGTCAGAAACAAATCATTAATAAAGCATTAGTTGATGTATTCATTCACATGCACTGTAAATTTAATTAGTTCAATTTACTTAAAAAGACGTAGGAAACTAATAGCCTTATTCAATCTAAGCAAACTTAAGGAGAAAATAATAATGTTTAATAATTATCTACAGGTAAATTTAATTGTTAATGTTTGAGTAAATATTAAGTTATAATTGCATACTCAGTGACATGCACTAAAAATGAAAATTTACTTAAAGTTTTTTTAATACTCTCAACTATTTATTCAAACTTTTTAGCAATACTTAACTATTTTAAGTAAACTCAATATTTAAGTAAATTCAAGTAAACATAATCGCATTTCTCAAGTAAAACATGCTATTTGATTTTACAGTGTAGTTTTAAGTTTGAGTTTGTGATTGATAGCTAATCATGAATGCATCATTAACTCAAAATAAATTAATGGTTAATGTATGCATTAACTAATGATGCTCAGTTATTTAATTCAGACCGAGGGTCTACTAAGATGGTCATCACATTTCAAACCTGGTTTTACATTATGGAAAGTTTCTCTCAAGTTACTGCTGTTTTTTTCCTGAAGTTGCAATTTTTTAAGTGTCTGAAATAATCTATTTTGAACCCTGAAGAAAAGGAAGCAATATTTTTTCAAACGGCAACTAATTTAATATTCAATGTCCAATTTCTTTGCAGTGTATTTTTTAGAAATACTGATCTACCAGCAATGTTTACATTTCTATTATTATGATTTGATTATGCAATTAAAAAAATAAAATGTCCTCCAATTCCATTAGGAAATAAATTAAGAGGTTAAAGCAAACTTTAAAATACTGAAGTACTTTACCTCAAATAAATCTTCTCAAGTAAAAGTACATGTACACCTTTAAAGTAAGAAAATAGAAAAGAAAAGAAAAAACTACACAATAACAGTAGTTCAAGTAAATGCAATTCTATACTTTCCACCTCTTGATGCCCACACATGACTTTTAGCTTCTAAATTTGCTCTTCAAAAATCTTCAGATGGAACTCAAAGTTCACAGTTACAAACAATGTATGGTTAAACCATTGGAGATGCAAGTTTTACCACTTGAAAGAACGCTGTTTGTTAATAAATTAAATTTATCATGTTAGAAAAGTAGTGCAGGGAGAAACTAAATACAGATTCTAGGTTTTTATAATAGGATTTTAGATGAAAATGGTATGAGATGATGTTAATGAAAACTCAGATGCAATTTGTTTTGGTGTTAAATGTTAAAGCAGACATGAATCTGCTTTCCAAAAATCATGTGTTCTCAAGACTAGAGGGGAGTCTGCTTTCTGGTTATGTAAATAAACTGCTAAGTAGTTTTGTTGGGGTTGAGCAAGGGAAAGTCAGTGAGAAAAAAGGAACTATCTTACACCCCATCAGGCTCGATCTGAGGTCACAGCTAGAGGAAGAACAGGAGGAGAGAACGTCAGGGATTTATGTGGACACTCCATATTAATAGTTTCAAACCACACAAAATGTGATGTGCAATACTAGCTATTAGTGATGCGTGATGGAACAGGTGAATGGTTTACTCCAAAATAAAACATTTCAGTGTTTATTCTCCTGTGCATTTTTTGGCTTCTGTTTTTTTTACATGCAAAATATTTTGTAAAGATTCAACAAAATCAACAGCTCATAAATACTTGGAAATACTCAAATTCAGAGTGAATAAACACTGCTTGTATTTAAATTTTTGGATCTTCACTTATAAAATGCAGTTTATATGAAGCTTGGTCAAGTGAAAGACAGCTGGAGCATGTGTTCTAATATACACTAAAAGTATAATCTCAGGCAATATGAAGCTGGGGAAATGTGGTTAGTGCTTGTTCCAGAAGCAGGTTGTTCCTCAAGGACAGTGGGTGTTCTACTCACGGATTGATGAGCCAGTCGATCCTCTCAGGATCTGGTTGAGTACATCGTCTGTGTCACTGGTGCTGGCCATGCTGTTCCTCATCTGCATCATAGAGAGCTGAGAACACAGGCTTGGCTGACGGTCCATTTTCTTCACAGCCTACAGGTCAATCATTCCTTGGGTTAAAATTGCTAGCACTCAATAATTGTTAAAATAATCATAATTGTTTAAATAATTTCATAATCTTCCCAACCCTCTGGTATCCCAAACTACTCTTTATGACCCCTCTTGGGGGTCATATCTTTATCCCCCCCCCCCGAGCAGTCAGTGTGAACATGATGTCACTTTTACTAGTTCTGAACCAAAAGACGTCATGCAGACCTGATATGAATGTCAATAAAACCTGATTTAATTTCACTTCTAAAACCTAATCATTGAAATACAACAAAACACGTACAAAGGATAATGTTACCATTAGGACACACAAATAAAACCTTCCTCAGAGCTTTTTTTACATGACCTTGAGTAAAGTTTGAGTAAAACCCTGCATTTTTTTTCTTGGGAACATAAATGAAGAAATTTTGATAAATCTTGTTTCAGACTGACAAACATCAGATGAAAGGTGTTCTATGAGCCACATTTGTCCCAGTTACAGTAAATTTAAGATTGAACTACAGGTTTTGATGCAAAGTTTGTATTAATTAATTAACTCTGAAATTTTGAAATTAACTCTGAAACAGTCCAATTACAATTTTTTTAATGAACACATACCTAACTTCTGTGTTTACACTTACTTTAGCCTTCCATGCTCAACAATGAATGTAGTGGTTGTCCAGCCTTTTATCAACCCTACAGGCAAGGTGGAACAAACCCTAAGTGTTTGATGATTTACGATAAATAAAAGCCAGCATTCTTCCTGGGTTCTTTGATTTAGGCTCAAATTGCCATTTATTTTAGTGGTAAATGGTAATAAAGAGTGCCAGTGAGAGACATCATGAGAGAAATTTGGAGAGAGGTGAACTTTCCTTAACCTGACATCAACAAACATAATTTTAAAATGTTGTTTTTACTGTCCGTACCATTTTTACCTGATAATATCAATCTCATGGTCTCCAAGTTAAGTTAAGTTTCAAGTTAAGCTTCAGTTCAAAATATGCATCAAACTTTTATTACAATGTTTTTTAAAAAGTCAAATTTTGGGAGTTTTAATCACATGAACGGCAGCAGAATCGTAAACGTTGAGTCATCAGGTAATACTTTTTGGAGCAAAAAAGACTAAGAGGTGGTTGGATAATCTAACTCGGATCTTCTACACAATGATGCCAAAAGTCCTTTACGTTGTGTTGTTCTCTTAAAAAAATATCACAAAACTGTGTTCAAGGCATTTTTTTTTTCGATTTAACCAATGATTCAAGAATGTTTATGCTAAATTATCTAATCAAAAGAAAACAAAACATAAAACATTTGCATTTGCAGATATTGTAAAGAAGTATATCATTTTCAAGTGCAAGAAATGCTGTTCATTTCCTCTGACATACACACTGCAGATGCAAGCTGCTGGTTATATATCAGAATTTTTTAAAGAAAGTGCTTTCATCAGTTATAGTTTCATCATGATAGTTGTTGTAGCTTCAAATTATTTGGCCATTACTAGGACAACTCAGTACATTTTTGTGTAAATTTTTCATGAAACAGAGAAGCAGATATTTTCTGACCTTGTCACTAAGGGTTGGGTCGTTGAGTGAGTACAGCTTGTTGGTGATGTCTTTTCCAATGAGATACCTGAAAACCTCATTCAGGAAAGACTCAGACTCCAGGAAGTATGTCAGGCGCTCTCTGGACCAGCACAGGAGCTTGCAGTTTTCCTCAGCAGCGATGGTCACCTGCATGGTTATTTGCACTGTTCTCAGAATTATGGTAAACTCAATTATTACAGAAATATGATGCTATTTTTACGATATATTACTTTATTAAGTTTAAAAAAACTTTAATCTGTATACCTTGTCTACACGTTCCATAAAGTGACAGGTGCATTTATAAAGGTTTACACTTTATAATCAAACACACCTGAAATCGCTCGCCCCTGTTCATCTGAGTCGACCGGAACTCTGGGGAGTCGATGAAAGCGTTGGTGTAAATATTATGCAAGAAATGACCCCGGTACGACACTTTCATCCTGTGGCAATTGCAGAAATTTTGTTAAAATATCTCACAGCATGCAGCCAAAAATACTTACTTTGTTTTTTCATACTTAGCATTAAAAAAATAAACCTGATACATTACTGACTAGAAATGGTGCATTATTCATACCAAGCCTCAAGTTAGAGCTGTCAGAAGAATCCTTATATTCCTGCTTAAATGCGTTTGATGATATGTGAATGCACACTTTGAATCTTGGGAAGTCACATGCAGCAAAAGCTTGTTCTATTGTAGCTCTTATTTCCCCCCAAAAAAACGATACTTTGATTTCACACGCATGGCTTTGCATTGCTGAAAGGTCTTGATAAATGTATTGAGGCCTTCAAATTTACTGAATAAAGCAATTTGAAGTAAGACACCTCTTTAATGCAATATGTTATACTTCTCTATCTATTCTAATAAAGTTGCGAATAAACACCTTGTAATTGCAGGCCATTTTTTGTTCATGTACCTAGTTTTCCTACTCTAGTTTAAATGCTTACTGCATTTACATTTTATTGGCTCTAATAACAAAATTATCTGTTTAAAGAAGACCCTAAAATTCTCGATGCTGAAACAAATCTACTGTTATACACATATAAACTTACAAGACATAATTAACATAATGTGTGACATTGCATTTGCAGTTAAAGCAAACCCTCTTTTAGTTATAAAACATAATGAAGTAAACAATATTTAGGGAGGGGTGCATGATCTTTGATTGAACTTTTTTACTTTTTCTCTTGTAAACAACATAAAGGCAGAAGTCATTTAAAACTTCTCCAAATGATTAGTTTAGACATGTTATGTCTTGGCGTCACGGTGGCGCAGTGGGTAGCACGGTCGTCTCACAGCAAGAAGGTCGCTGGTTCTAGGCTCGGCTGGGGCTCGTGGCATTTCTGTGTGGAGTTTGCATGTTCTCCTCGTGATCGCATGGGTTTTCTCTGGGGGCTCCGGTTTCCCCACAAGTCCAAAGACATGCGGAATAAGTGAATTGAGTAAGAACAATTCCCCATAGTGTTAATGTGTGAATGAGTGTGTGAATGTTTCCCAGCAATGGGTTGCGGCTGCGAAGGGCATCCGCTGCGTAAAACAAAATGCCAGAGAGTTGGCGGTTCATTCCGCTGTGGCGACCCCGAAAGGGAATAAAGCCGACATGAAGATGAATGAATGAATGTTATGTCTTGTATCCAATCATTTTGTTTCTGTAGTCGTGACCCATAAATTCTTTATCTTGATTTGTTGTCTCAAGAGTATGGAAATCCAGATCTTCGTTCTTTGATAGCCAATTTACATTTGAGCATTGCTCATTTACATTTCTTTGTACAATGTATTTTTTGAGTTTACTTTTCCATGCTTGCTTTGTAGGGTCATGAGGTTCCTTTTTTTCAAATGTTTAGTCTACCACTATGTTTAATTGTACTTTGAAAGGTAATTATGAGCTGAATAATCACTGCTGATGATGGATCAAAATTAAGTGAAATGCAAAGTTAGAGAAAATGAGAGAACTGGGTACAATTAACCAGGTTTCAATTGAATACATCCAATTGAAACCTGGGTACAATTAACCAGGTTTCAATTGAATACATCCAATTAGAATGCTGTATTATATAATGCAAGTCGCTCCTCGGTGAGGTGTAGCACTTACTTTCCTTTGAGGAGAATGCTAAGGCGCTCATCCACAGACGTCTTGTCTTCTGCGGCATAGACCTGGCCTTTCTTTAATGTCTGGATGGTGCAGAACTGACCAGTGAGCCTCTGGAACAGTGCCTCTCGTACATGCAGGGGCTCGAACATGCGCTTGTACACTGACTTCAGTTCCCGGTCAATCTTAATCTGTATGTAAAACACATGTTAAAGATGTTTTCAAGGTTATAATTCTATGAAATTGAGCCATTTTCAACACATAATCCTTGTTTAATTGTAGTGGAAATTACCAATTAAAACACCGATTTTACACATTGGTCAATTCAAATTCATAAAAATTTGTACCCAAATAAACAGAAATTAAATCCAAAAATTCCTTTTTGCTTTGCTCCGTACACTCACCGGTCTGCGTTTGTAAAGGAGGAAGAAGAAATGCATGAAATTCACCAAAAGAAAAACCACATTCCACACCATAACATCCAGAGTGCATCGATATAACGTGGCCCATGCTATGAACAAAGAGCATCCTGAAAAACAACAAAGAAAAATGTTACAATAGCTATAAGCCAACTACCAAGTAAAAAACAATACAAAGTGAGTAGACGAAATTCCGCATTAAACAACTTCAAAATTATTCAAAATATTAAAATAAAATGTTTTATGACTGATAAAACAGTTGATATCTTGCAAATAGAGTGTAATGAACTTCACATATCAAACTTTTTGGTAATATATATATATAATATATAATATATATAATATATGTGTGTATATATATATATATATATATATATATATATATATATATATATATATATATATATATATATATATATATATATTGATATTAGCATATCCACTGTTCTTTTTTTATTGTAATCTATACATACATTTTAACTTCAAGTATTTAAACGATTATATGTTTTCAGAGTTTGTGCAGTTGCTCTACAGACCACCAGAGGACGCCATGTACCTGTCATCAGCAGCAATCTGAGAAGGATCATGTGGAGTGCCAGAGTGGTAGGGATAAGGAAGCCGAGCACCAGACTCAGGTTAGCCAGGTGGAAAAGCAGGTGATGAGACTGCTCCCAATCCATGCATGATGTCCCATTAGTATCCCCGGCAGCGGTTGGGATAATGGAGGGAAGCACAGAGGGGGCAAACGAAAAGGAGTCTGACATTCTGGTGCTGGCAAGAGATGTGGTCAGAGACTCAAATGTTAGACCTGCAACTGTCATAAACAAACAAACAAACAATCTGAAAAGGCCTCTTTTATCTGCATTTAATTGTGTTTATGATGATTGGTTATGTCCAGGGTTGAATTATTTTTGGGGGGTTCTGTAATTAATGAGCTTAATGAGTTTAAAAATGGCGGAGAGTACATCCAAATTATACATCAAACGGCAAGAATTTTTAAGGACTGACAAAATATAAAATATAATTTCTGCACGTGTTTGAAAACATGTAAAAGACAAACATATATACATAATAACTGTTTGTAAGGCATATTATATAAATATTATATTATATAATATTGAGCAAATTAAAACAGAATGATTAGCAGGAATATAACAAATTTCACGAGTAAATGAGTAGACAGATTTACAGAAGGATAAAAAGCACAAATAATTTATGAGGGAGCAAACAAGAGATTTACAATATTAATAACAGTCACTATTTTTTTAATTTTGCTATATTATGAACTAATCAGAATAGTCAAAGTTAGGTGTCTTTTGAGAGAAACAGAGTGATTCCTCACATTATATGTGATGTATTTATGATGCTGTAAAATGTTTCAGAGAAGTTTAGGAGGAATAAAAGCCACCACAGGTTGATTCAAACACATGCAACTTTCTCGAAATTTTTCACATGCAACTTTCACAAAAAAGCTAGACTCAAAAATGAATTCTGAAGGCTATTACTATTTCACATTACAATACTTCATTGAACCTACTACTGATTCCGAAAACCACTTTAGTTTCAGAGGAAACATTTTCCCACACTTATGGTAAAAATCTGATCAATTCTTATTTGATCTATTTGATCATGATTTTATAAAGTGAAAAGACTGTCCTGAGGTGATGTTTGAGGTATATTTTATTCTAATGTTTGAGTAGTTTATGAACAACAAGCGCTGAAGACAGAGATATCTGTCTTTTGAAAATAAGCCTGAAATAAATAATCAAAAGTGTTGACTGCATTGTATTTAATTTTTTTAGGTTCTTCATTGTCAATTTTGATTTATTTACCTGTTAACATCATTTCAGAAAAATAATTAGTCTCAAAAGATTGCAACAGGTAATACAATATTGCAATATACCTGTAAGTAGTCTAGTTGGTGGTAACATAAACTAGACACCAAGTAATTGCATCAAAAAGAGCCCATTTAGTTTGTTTCGTCATTAATTGGCGAACACAACATTTTTTAGACCTTTTTTGTAAATGTTTCAATGTTCGTTCTACTCCCGAGATTCACCTGTTTTATGCAACAGGCGGTCCCTGCTGACCTCCACTGAACTTTCACGGCCGTAAGGGCGAACATAGGCTATATACACATGTTTAACAGTCAACAAAAACATATTATTTCTTATTATTCAAAAATCCTTTGGATAGTAAATCAGGGTGTACTCACAGTTGAAGTCGGTTCCAGCTCACTGGTGCTGTCTGGAGGAATGTTAGGGCAGAAGATAAGGGACAACAGCGGACATGATACGCGGTGTGTGTGAGTGAGAGAAGAGCGCATTCCGGCCAGATGACAGCCGTTGACTATTATGGTCACAAAGCAAGCGGACACTCCTCTGCGCGAGCATTCCTCTCCGCCGCTAGAGGGAGACAGATAAAACTGATAAAGTCAGCCGAGCAAAAAAAAAAAAAACTTCCTGACAGCATATCCAAATTGTGAAGCTGAAAAATCACAAGTGGAGTAAATGTATAATATAAGTACATGTATTTCTGGAAATTTTGCCCAAATATGAGAATATTTTTGCATCTGGTGGAAAAAAAGAAATTTAGTAGTGTGTAGACAAGCATAAACTGTTTAAATGGTTTGGGATGTGTCTGTTTCTTATGACAATAGATGTAACTTTGATGAATGACTTGATTAGTTTTTTCATCTACTTTTACATAGCTAAATAAAAGTATTTCTACTCTTATGTGAGAAAATGTAATCAGAAGTATAGTTTTAATATGTGTGCATGGGGTGAGCATTATAAATGAATGCCACATTTGGCCCACCAGATTGTACTTTCCACTCAATTGGTCGACGAGTAATGGACGCTGCCTTTAGTTTCAATCTGGTTTATGTTATTTTTTCTAGCAAGAGTTCTAACCTCTTTCATATGGATTATCTGAAATGTTTCTGTGTTTGGGTCTACTATAAAACAATGAAATAACCAACATTGTGTCGAAAAGGAACTAAAATGTTCTGAAACTTGCATTCATTTCTAGTTAATGTTTGATGTGGTTTACAAAAGACCGCATTGCCAAACATTCAACTAATAATGAGCTAATTTGATCAATCAATCACACAATCAATCAATCACACAATCGATCAATCAATCAACTATTGCTTATTTATAGTGAACTCTGTTCATAATGATGAATGATTTAAGGTAATCTTCTGAAAATAAATTCTGGCTTGCTTTTATGGAATTTATAGACATCTCCAATTATTTGATAGGGCTTGCCAATTAATCACAAACTCAAGCCACAACATGGCATTTTCGGTAGTCCAAAGAGTGGGCTTGTCACAGTGAAAAACATAAACAGTTATAAAATGTTTGTGCGTGTGTGCAGATCAGGAGCCAAAGTTCTAGTGAAAAGAACCTCCACCAAAGCTGATTGAAGATCTCAGTGAAATTGATGTTGCACAAGGCTTGGGTGGTATACTAGGAGTCAGGACCAGTGTTTGGAGTAACATGTTACAAAAGTAATATTATACCGTAACATATTATTTTTGGAGTGACACAGTAGCGTAACTTATCACTCTTAATGTTTCTGTAATGAGGAACAAGTTACATGATGAGTAATGCATAAGTTACAATTTTAAAATGAGTAATTTAATCTTTACTTCAAATTTATTTAAATTATTATTACAGCTAAGGAAACCAAAATGACTCCACCGGGGGAGCAATAGCTAAAAGTCTAAAGGCAGAGACCATTCTCCAGATGCCCACAAAGAGCGTTCATTTTGAGCTTTAGAGATACAGTCATTAGGTTTCTCTATAGCTCCATAACGAGGTAAAAATGTGTGTGTTATGCAAATCTCTGTATTGATCTCTTGAAATTAACGTAAAAGTAAAATAGAGCCAACTAACTTTTTACTTTCTAAGAGAGTATTGTAGTGTAAGGGATTTACTTTTTAACTGTGGTAAAAAGCATTCAGGAATAGTGCAAGTTACTTGCACAACGCTGGTCTGGACTGATGTGGAGATGGAGATCTGGCGAGCACCAGCAGAGTTGTGGTGATGGGGAGTCAAAGCAGTTCACAGAGGGAAGCCTTGAGGGAGGAGGAGTAAGAGAGAGATATAGCCTGCACATAGACCGGTTATTGATTTCCAGGAATGGAGTTGGAGGATGAATAGATATCAGCAGAGTTTTGGGTCGAGGAATGACACTGGTGACGAGCACTCCAGTCTTCATGCATGCAGAGGATCCTCCTTCCTCGCTGCTGCAAGGCCATCTAATGCTCCTGTGGTAAAAGCTCATCTGGTGTACAAGGGTTCTTTTAGTTGACTGCAGACAGGTGAAGTGCCAGCATAGGAAAGTGGGTGCTGCAGTAATTTAAAAAATAGTCTGTATCTGTTTTTCACAGGGCCATGAACGATTGAGGAGGAGTTTGACCAAAAGTGCACATCTTTAATAGCAAATACAAGTAAACTGACAAAGAACAGAACACATACGAGTGAAAAAACCCACAAAAATATTAGTGAGACTTATGTAGTCCAAGAAGAGGTAATGACAGAGGTGTAACGGGGTTATAATTTGAGGAGCGGAGGTTAACAGTAGAGTATGGAATCCTGACATCTGTATTGGATTTGACATGACATTTTCTACCTTTTGGCTCTACATTGGAAGTTTTGAACTTAATATTTAATTGGTTTATTTAGTCAGTTGTATTTGTAATGGGTGTTTCACAAGTTCAAATAGGTAAAGACACCTTGAAATTGTACCATAAGCTGAACTTTTGAGCTTTCATAAACAAAAACAGGAAATCTGGCTGAAACACATTCAATATCGTATTTAAAAGCATCCTTCACAAATGAACAGCTGTACAGAGGTTGAAATAAGGTCACAAAAACAAAGTCGAGGTACTTGTGGGCAAAACTTTGTACAAGTTATACAAGTTTTTCAATACAATAAAACATATTTTTCTCTTATAACTGTATCCTTCTGTCACAGCTATTGACAGATGAAAGTGGTGTTGTTTATGTTGTACAAAATATTGCGTTGACAAACCTATTATTAACCTAATATTAAAACACATTATCAAAACGGATTGTAAATTCAATTGCTAGTAAAAATTACTAAAAGCACATTTAAAAACTACAATTATATAGCAGTATAAAATTACAGTTGTATTATGAGCTGAGAATATTCGGATGTATCCATATTTACATTCAGATTCTTTTCCCCCTTTAGTTCCCTTCTCCACTTTTTAAATTTACTTTCACCAAATTCTAGTCGTGAACATAGTTCATATAAGAGGCTAAATGCAGATAGTACAGATCTATTTACAGTTGCAAAGATGGAAATAGCACACCACTTCGCTTTGGCTTTGCTATAAAATAGAATAGAATGGTTGTTATTGGACAGCAGAAGGCGAGTATCCCCAGCATGGGAAAAAAAATCCCAGACATCACTTGACCATACTTCAAAGCTGGAAATGAAATTCAGAGGTCATGTTTTTTATGTTTAGTTACACAATTATATTTTACAAATATAATACTGAAATATTATAGATATGGGCACTTTCAGAGAAAAACAAAACTACACTGGAACAAATTGTTTAAGACAAGCAAATACAAATCAATGTATAGACTATACCAAGTCAATAAATAAATGAAAACGCATTTTGAAGCAATGAAAACAATCCTGTGTAAGATCAAATAAAAAATAACTTTTATAAATCGATGTAAAGATGACAATCACGTCTGAAAAAGGAACTCTCCCTGCGGGCGTCTTTCACTGGTTTCTCTTTCCACCGGTTTCCCTCTGCTCCAGTTCTGGCAGGACTTCTCTTGGCCGAGCTATTTCGGGTCCTGGCCCGTGACAGAAGCTTGGTAACCGGAGATCATAGCGGAACCCGCGGATGTCGAAAACCTTGTCGTTCAAAGAGAAGAGTTTCTCCGCGATATCATTGCGCACCAGCAGCGCGAAAATCTTGGCGATGTAGCGGTGCTGCGCGAACAGCAGATAGAGCTTCTTCCGCCGCCACGCTACGTACCTACAGCGGCAGTCTGCGCGCAGAGTAACCTGAAAAGAAAGAACGACAACATGAAGTTTACCACACACGCCACCATTATTATAAGATCAAACACAATCACCTGAAAGATTCCTTCCTCTGAGGGTCTGAGGGAATCCCACTCTGGAGAGTCCAGGAACTGAAATGGATAGATGAAGTGCAAAAACTCACCGTTTACCGTCACTCGTATCCTATTTGAGGAAAAGTATGGGTTTAAAGATTTTATTTGTTACAAATTATGAGAGAAAAACGTGTACTTCCGCTCACCTGCCTGACACGAGGACTGCCAGTTTGTCAATTGGCGTCTTCCCCTCCATGGCGTAGTAATGTTCATTCTCTATAGTGTAAATTTTTCCCTCACAACACTCGACGATTTTTCCGAAATTGATCAAAGACACTCCCAGCTTTTTGAACAAGCATTCATAAAGTTCGTGTAACTCTCGGTCGAAAGTGACGCTCCGAAGTCGGTAGGACACGTGAATAATTTGTCCCAAACACGCGACAAAAAGCGCGAAAGTCCACGAGAAAGAGTCTGTCGTGCAGGGGTCGGACCAAGCCCAGAGCGAATAACAAAAAAAGCCGAGAGTTAAAAAGCAGAACATATAGAGTAATCCATAAAACCCACTACCTCCCATGAAACCCAAAACCAGCAAGATATGTGCGAGATGAAATACGGATCCTTCTGGGGCTTCTTTCCATTCCGAGCAAATCGGGTAGTCCAAAATCGCGGCTGTCGCGTTGCGACTTTCAGTCAAGTGATCCATAGTGCAAATCACTATTTGACTCCAATTTCTACCGCGAGCGAAAGATACCATAAACGCGCTCTCCAAAGAGAGCTCAGCGCTTGTCTACAGGTCCAGCGAACAGACAGCTCTTCGGTGCCTTCAAGAAACCAAATCCCTCAGCTTCAGCAGAGAGAAATGTTATTGCTCAGTCCTCTGTATGCTTTGTGATTATTTTAAGAAAGAGAGATCTAATTTATGACTGTTTAGAATTGCATTGAAATTATCCATGATATCCTGATTTAAATTAAAAGTTTAGATGCAAAACTCTGTAAACTGGCACTAGAAATGTTGTTCTTTTAACAACATTTCTTCAGCAATAGTTAAGATTTAGATGACTTTTGGAAGCTGCAGCCCTACAATCTTGGGCCAAATCTTCTTTTTCTCTCTCTCAGACACTGCCACCTGCTGTGTTGGTGTGAATTTGCAGATCTCATGGACATAATACAATCATGCACAATATACGTATGCATGTAGTGTCGCTAACAGCAAAACACAGTCTGTAAACAACAGTTGCAATTTTTGAGAATTGAAAGTAAATACATTTTATAGAATTAAAAGATAAAAAAGATTCAATAATACATGAAAAAGTGTTATTGTGTTATTATACCAGTCAGTTTATGTATGGATTTTATTTGGAGAACCGACTAGAGGAGGCAAATAAATGGCATTGATTAATCATTCACGCCATGTTGTTATCAACATGTAAATGCTTCATTCCTCCTTTGAACACAATTTGAGATATTTTGTAAATAAACCGAGAGGCTAGGAACTGCCTCATCAACACTCGTGTCATCTAAAATTGCCAGCCACGAGCAACAAGTATACACACAGAAGACCGTGAGAAGACCACGTAGGTGAGCATAGGTCATAACGTGCCTTGTACTCTACTTCCGTGCATATTGATCATTTAGATAAGTAGAAGATAATGTTCATTAATGTACATTTCAGTCTATATGTAGTTTATTTTGGCAATAAAAGTGTTCACATTGTGACATTAACTTGAATCTAGTCCCAAATGGCTGTTGGATTAATTTGAGGATGTTTTGATACTTTTCTGGGACTTATTTTACATTTTAATAAAGCTACATTTTTAGTATGTAGTCACAAAAATTCCCTGTGTTTATGAAATACTATTTTTCTTTCACGCTTAATAATAATAAAAAACAATACAGCTTGAAATATTTAACTTTGTATGTAGTGAACAATTATCGGAGGATTCCCTCTTTGAATAAAAAATTTAATGTTAAATGGATTTTCCAAATTCCTTTGGCATGTACTTGTAGATCAAGCATGTAAACTACAAGACTAAGATGTTACAATGTTTTCAGGGGTCATTTGGGGTAAAATAAGCATGTGTTATTTCATAAATGATTAACATGCCAATTTGTTTCCAACATTTCCTTCTGAGGATCATTCAAATTTAATTTTAATGCCGTTTCCTATAAGATGCATGTCATATTCATGGGGTTTTCATGAAATGTAAGCAGGCAGACTGTAGACAATGCAAAATATACTGAGAAATGAAACGTCTTTGAGAACAGGTCTCGTTGGAACACGAGCAAAGGTTTCAGCAGAGACAGTTTTGTTCTGGTGGAAAGTCACGGTCGACCCCTCCCCAGAGCTTAACCAGAGGTGCCTTTCATTCTCACGAAAACCCTCTTTATCTGAGAAAGAAATTGAGGACAAACCTCCCTTGACTCAGAGTTAGAAGTCATATCTTTAGTATTGAACATTCTTTGAATATAAATAAATGCATAAAGTAGAAGAATGTTCAGAGATATCATGTGGTAGAGGGTCAGCCATGAACAGCTCTGCTCAGCTGTGGCGCATATGCTGCTATCAGACTCCCAGCACACAATCTATAGATAGCAGAAGACATATATTTTTCTCTGTGTCTTTTTTCATTAATGAACGAAACAAATAGCATCTGGTTGATGATGCATGATGGTTTCTTATTTCTACAAAAATCCATCACTTCATTGGTAATGGCAAGAATGTGATAATCATTTTGTACTATCTCTAAAATCTTTTTCCACTGACAGAAGAAGTTCATTAATCTTGCAGAACAGCTTTGTGTTTTGGGAGCTAGGACACCTTGGTTTAAAGTAATGCTGAAAAATAGAGCACCGTGATGAAAGGTGTGCAGTCCTCTGTTGCTGACAGGCTTCTTGCATCTTATTAAGTCTTAAAATATCACAGCACTGCAAGGGGACATTCTGTGGCCTGATCACTGCTATTGTGCCTTGATATGACTAAAACATGTAAAACACAAACACTGCAAAACTGCACAACATCTGGGATCTCATGTAAAACCATATATGCAGGTAAAAATATACTGTGCGGTATCAAATAAAAACACCACAAGGATAGATCTCCAATGTTCACACAAATAAAAATATTTGTACTTCTTAATGAAATATATATTTAAATAAATGTATTCCTTATCAAGAGCAAAAAAAGTGGTTCGCTGACATAATTTCTATAGAAAATTTGGGAGTTAGTAGCAAAACTGTGTGGAAATTAGTTTATTTAAAAAAAATGTAAATTTATAGAAAAAAAAGATAACCTTAAAAAAAACCTTTATGGTTTAAAATAAGTAAATGCCAATTCAATAGCTTAACTCTATGGATAAATTATGTGTAAATAAAGGTATAAACACAAGTAGAAATAAATGCATAAATAAAAAATATATTATATTATTTTATAATATATATTATATAAACAATACATTAGTTATTTAATGCTTAAATAAATAACCAATTATACAAAATATAAATAAATGCAATTGATGTATTTCTCTTATTATTTCCTTTTATTTATAATTGTGGTATTTATGTGATGATATTCCAAACCCTGCATTTAATTATATGAACAAGAAAACTCTCAAACATAAACCATAATATTATTAAATGACAGAAACAGTAAGATATATATGAATGAGGTTATAAAAGTGACTACACAAGACACTAATTACAACTGAATATTTCAATATTTCATCCCAACAGATCAACCTTTATAAGTACAATCTGAGTATCCCCTGAATAACAAAATGGAACTCAAACTGCCAGTGGATAAAGCCTACTGCGCAAACTCTTAAAAGTGTCCCGGCTTTAATCCTAGCAAACCCATGATGTTCAACATGACATTCACATCTTTTGGTTGAGGATTTAAATGTGATCTTCAAGTTAGTGGGATACTTCTTGATATTTTCTTTAATGATGGAGGTAAGAAGTATTCAAATCTTCCTCATAAAACAAAATCTTCCTCTCAAGCTTACTGACAGTGTCTCAGGCACATTAAACTAGTTCAGATATGGCACTGACAAGTGAGTGAGGTTAAAATACACCGGTTCATCCCATGTGTCAGCCTGACATGAAGCACTCTAGATGCCTGAAATTCCAAGCTCTTGGTGTTGCTTGGCCAATCCACCACTATAGCACATGTCTAGATTATTGTTATCACTATCAGTTATAATGGGAAATCCTCTTGAGAAGCTCAAAAGTAAGAAAACAGATTGATCTATATCTCTACGCTGTGAAAGGATCATGTACAAGAAAAGTTCAATTTCAGCTCATGGTAGTTATGCCGAATTTCATCCTCCCTCTCTGACCAAGTACTTGCCGTTTAATTTATACACTAATTAAACAATAATCGGACAATACCACAGCTACACATTTAAATGACAGTTTCCATATTTAATGTAATTGTTGAATTGCGCATTTACGATAGAAATGCAAAAAGCTGATCACACATAACATGGAATAATGGAGATCACGTAGTGGTGTTCTTTATACTGCGTATGGGGTAATGTTTAATGAGCTGTGACTGAATGGTGAATCAGCAATGATTATGAAAAAGTTCATCTACCAGGTACAGAATGTTCCCCAAAGAATGTTATTTTGTAGAGGTGTAAAGTAGACTACTACAATAAGTACTGTAAGACAGTTCATTTACTCGAATACTTTAAAGCACTAATGTTCTGCCTTACTGTCTCCATGTTACCCAAATCTGTTGTGACATAGGGTTAGCTAATTGCTTTCTTTTAGTGTTCATTGTTTCACAAATTCACAAAATAAGCACAGTGCTATAAATTAAACAATTACCTTTTACCTGTAGTTACTTCAAGATTCATCTAAAATAAAAAAAATAAACAATCTCTCTTTAACGTACTCTGATAAATTGTGAACAGCTATTGCATTACCAATTGCATTGTTAAGCATAAAAAGGGTTACAGTTCCCACACAAAATTGGTGAAAAGTAGGGTTACGTTCAGAGAGACCCACAGTCCATCAAAGCACCATCTTCACATTATCTCCAGTGGTTAATTTAGTCTCTCCTATCAATGAAATATATGTAAATAGATTGTGGGATTTAACTGGAGTATCTCAAGGAAGCCAAAGCAAGCCCCAGGAGCTTGAAATGGCTGGGACATGAAACATGAGGTTCAGTGAATGCTGAGACAGCAGAGCTACACTGTACAGTACATTTAAAGAATAGGTGTAGTTTTGGTCTACAAGGCATTGTTCTGGAGAATTTAGACTCACAACAAGTAAGATGAGCAGGGAAAAAAACAAGATTTGACTTTGTAGCAAATATAATTAAACAGACTAAACCTTAAATAATATTTTCAAGATCATTTGGTACCTCTGTTACATCAGATAATTAAAAGAGATTGACACTCCTACACACTTCCTGTATATAAACATTTCTCTGTCTTGTGAATGCCTCATACACTGCAATCATAATCAAGAGCTTCCCGAGAGGCTGAAAGAATATGATGTGCATGTTAAACACTTCTGAGGGCTTGTCCTGTTAATCAGAGGAAGCCAGAAGGGGTGTTCGGCTCCTGATTTATGCCAAAAGAGTGACGCACAATATCAATCAAGAACCTCTTGAAAATAACATCACTTATCACTTTGTTCACATTAACATACTTTTAAAAGGTGATATTGACCCTTATAGCTTAGATGAGAATGACACAGAATAATCGTCAGCTGGTATGGTCTGGTTTAATGACTGTGCGCCATCTTGTGGTTGAAACAGAGATTTTACTATGGGAGAGCTCTTCAGCTGTAACAATCATCAATACATCCATACATTTATTCAATAGACCTTGGTTTGTGTGAACATTTGTCCCTGGTTGGCAAAAGGCACAGGGAACGTCTTGAGAAATTACAGGTTTATCACAAACCATATTCTTTAACGTACCATTCTTAACATTCCTGATGTGAGACCGGAAGAAGTCTTTTTTTAATCTGTGGGAGAAAACCCACAAAAATAACATTTACATTTATGCATTTGGCAGACACTTTTCTCTATAGCGACTTACAGTAGGGAGAGACAAAATGCAATTTGTTACAAAGCCAAGTATAATTCGGGTTGCTCACACTAGAAGTTGTATCAGCTGATCAATCAACTACAAGGAACAAGGAAGAAAATGAAACAAAAGAAATTAAAATGTTTTTTTGAAGAGTGCAATGTTCCTTGAAGATAAGTTGTTTTTTGAAAGCTGTTAGTGTTGTTGCTTTCCTTACTGGATCAGGGATTTTGTTCCACCAGCCAGGGACAGTGAGAGAGAAGGTTTTGCTAAGAGATTTTCTACCTTTGGGCAAATCTCAAGCCGCTCTTCTATCACAGACTTCTAGAGGGCATGTAGGAGTGTATGATCTTGTGAAGGTAGAGGTAGGCTGATCTGGAGATGGTTTTGTAGGTCAGCATCAGGGATTTGAACTTAATGTGAGCTGAGATGGGGAGTAAGTGAAGAGTGATGAAGAGAGGTGTAACATTATTGATTCGGTTGCTTGAAGACCGGATGAGCTTCAAAGCTCTGGATCTTCTGCAAAGGTCTGAGTGCATTTGCTGAAAGTCCTGCTAGAAGATTTAAGTGGTATCTCCATTCAGAAAACCTCCACCTCAAAAGCTACCTGATTCCAAACAACCCTGTGACCTTAAATACGACTGAATTTTCCAGTGATATCTCCCTATACGCCATTACTGGTTTCCCACTGAAGCGAAGCAGGTCTGAGTCTGGTTAGTACGAGGATGGGAGACCTCAAAGGAAAACTAGTTTACTGTTGGAAGTGGTGCTAGAGAGATCAGCAGGCAGGGGGTATTCGATCTCTTTGGACAGTTTTTGGCCCATTAAGGGACACTGAATTTAACCCTTTCAGACCCTGCATCCATTTAAATGGATGTCACATGTCAGGCTTTTAAGAACTTTCAATGAAATCCTATTGTCCATTATTTTGGACATTTGTCATCCAATCAAATAGCAGCATAATCTGAAAAAGAAATTGACTACAAAAACTCTAAACAGAAGCATGGCACAGTAAGCAAAATGAAAGAAACGATAGATTTAAACATGGATCATATTTATTGTGTACAACTGTGATGTACATACTTGTGCAAATCAGATCAATGTGCATGAAAACATACAGGACATTAACACACATTTTCAGTAATAAATCTTTGTAAATATATCTATGAGTTACAATTTTGCATAACTTTATTAAAAGTATACCAAACTAAAAGTAAAATATTTGATGGATTACATTCATGCAAGTAATTGCAAACTTCAAATATATGTAAAATGCAATCGCATATGCTCCAGGTGTGTCAAACTTTCTCATCATACTAGTGCAGTACAGATACAGCAAACCATTTCAAAAGACAATTTCTGCATGTTCCTTAAAAGAATATGCTAGTTTTCAGTTGGTATCTGTATGGATGAAAAAAGGGCAGTTTACTATGACACTGTACAGTGGCGATCTGATTCTTACACTTTCATTTTGAATCTCAATCTCTTTTATATTGGACTGAAAAGAATCACTAGTAAGTCAACAAGAACAAAACCTTTCTTTGAAACCTGTTCCCCAAACTCATACTTGCTGTTGTCTATATCTTCTCTGTGCCTTCTCGATATTACTGTGTTTAAAGGCTATTTTCATGACCATATTTTATATACTATTTGGCACAAATTATACAGATATATATAGTTTATTAACCCCTTCAGACGATGAATTCATTAACCCTTGTGTGGGGTTCATGTTATTGTTGTGCTATTGTTTCCGGCTATGGTGGACCCATTGCTTTTTGAGGGTTTTAATTCACCTAATGAAGAAATCGTATGATAAATTACTCAAAAGATTTTTAGTTTACCAAAGTGATCAAAACAGCATATATAGTTCATTTATTATTAAAATTTTTTTTTCACATGTAGTGTAGCTAGATCCATTGCATTTTGGGGCTTTTAATTCATACAATCATATAATTTTATATTAAATTATAAGATCTATGTTTATGTTTATGTAGAACTTATTTTTATTTTCACACGTTTTTCCCATAGACCCAAAAACCTTGTTTGTGTAGGGGTAAACTGTGTGGGGTCATTCTGATTTATGTTTTCACAGAAAAAAAGGCCAAGGCAAGTGATTCTCTGAGTTAAATAGTATTTGCTTGTATAGTTTTTCTTTTAATGAAAACTGAAAATGGGTCCCACAGATCCGAACACCGTACAAGGGTTAAAATGGACATAATCTACTTTTCACTCAGATAAACACCATATGAAGTATGTTCTCCATGATCTATAACTACAAAAGAAACTTTTTGCCACATTGACAGAATAATCCTAAGAGATTTTTCAAAGAAAACAAATCTTTTCTTTTTTTTTATCTGAGATTTTCAACAATTTTTTTGCTGAATTAAATAAAAACAACAACAAACAAGAGACGTAAGAATGAGAAAAGTCTGAAGGGGTAAATGTGTAAAAAAAATGCTAATTAAAATCTGCAGGTTTCAAGTACTGCTCCAACAGAAATGGAACAAAGATGTTCATGAATAAGTGCATGCACTATAGCGCACACACAAACACGCACGCGCATACACATTCACTCACACAATGTAGGACAATGCACAAGGTTCTGCCCTCTTATCTGATCGCTTGCCAAATAATTATGGCAAAGATCGTGGCAACAAGTGTCAGGACAAGAGCCAGAATGAACATCCTCTTGCGGGATTTCCTCTGAAAAGATTTTTAAAAATTATTATTTCAGTGTTTATTCTGGGTTGGATTAGAGTGACATGGCATCACTAGATGCTACTGAAATGCTACTGAAAACTAGGTAAATCTAATATATGAATGAGCTAAATCTGATATGTCAATCAGTTAAATCTGGTTCGACACACCCTTTAATCAATCAATTTTTATATAGGGCATTTTTAGCAGTTGCTTCAAAGCAGCTTCACAAAGTTCAATTGGTGAAACTCTATGCGGTCAATGAAGAGGGTGGGATAGGAGAAACATATTTTCAAATTTTAAAACACTTTTTGTGTTTACAAAAAATTTCTAACATGGTATTACCTGATAATAAGCCGCTCGCTGGAGCTGTTCAGCACCTCGTTCCACGTGCACCTCTGCACTTTCCACATTAGCTTCAATGCTGTCTGTGAGAGAGGACAAGAGAAAACCAAGGTCAAATCAAAGCCAGAGTTACAAAATTCTCTTTGAATCTATTTAGAAACAAACGACTGCATACCTATCATGTCTCCTTGGTCGTGGATCATAACAGCTAGGTCCTTAAAGATCTGGTTTACGTCCATGATGTCTGACTGAATCAAGATTAACAAGCAGCAACAGCATTACAACACATTACTGAGAAGTACAACGCAATCAAAAAATTTAACGTGATCATATAAATTTGAGTCAGCTTGAATGCATTTGATTTCACCAACTTTTTATTGGTTTAATGGAAAAATCAAAAAATTCTAAAAGATCTCCAGTAATTTGCAGGTGCAGTAAATTTGTTAGTGTCTACCTTATAATCGTACAGCAAATCTGCACATCTTAATAGTTTGTGGTTTAACTAAGCTCTAAGAGAGAAATCAGTCGTAGTCATAATTTTTCATTTTATTAGATTTTTTTGTTTAATAGTATAATACATCCAAGTATTAATGTATTTATAGCTAAATCTCTTGGAATAGTAATAATGCAATGTCTCTCAGCTGAAAAGCCCCAAAATACCAAGAGCATAAGCATTTACGTTCCTTTTTAGCTTTGTCTTAATGATAAAAAAGGATCAGTAAACTACATTTAGATTACTAGATTTGTTGTTTAAATAAATTTAGTGATTTTTCAGATTTCATCATCTTTCTAATCAGTAAGCAAATGTAAACGCAAGTCAAGTACAACAAAAGCAACTGTAATATACCATTAAAAATGTTTTCTTCTTTTTTTCAATCTAAACTATGTGGCCCTGTGTAAAGAAAAAGTTTGCCCCTAAACCTAATGACCCCTTTTTAAGGTTATGCCACAGCATCTCAACTGGGTTCATGTCAGGAATTTACCAAAATTGCTATAGCTTTATGTCACCAACAGATGGCCAGGACTTTCTTTATGATTTTTGTTGGTAGATAGACAAATGCATAGTTCTAATTGTCACTGAAAGTGTATGAAGCAGCAAAACAGCCCCACACCATCACACTACCTCAATCATATTTCCCTGATTGCGTGATGCTCATGCTCTGAAATGTTGTGTTGTTTTATGTCAGACATTATGGTACACACATCCACCCAAAAGTGACATGTTTGTTTGGTTATCGGCTTTCACTTTTCATTTATTTATTTATTTATTTACAATGCCAAAATTTGTTTAAAGTTAATATGACAAAGTAATGTCTCCATTCTGCCTCTTTCTCAAAGAAAACCATGTAGTTTGTAGTTTGAGTTGTATTTAAAAATGTGTGGCAAATGTACAAAAAACTTCTGTCGCTGTTAATAATATCTGTTTGAAGCCCACAATTTCTCAGAAAAGAAATGCACTTTGCACCTGAACAAGGTGCCTTTGGTTTTCATTTCATAGACGAAATAACAAAGCATTCGTAAAAATGATGCAATTTCAGCTCTGGGTGCTGAAGAGTTAGAAAATGCAATGATTTCACCTCCAGTTGACGAATATTGGTTTCTCTTTCTTTAATAAGCTCCAGGTCTTCCTCTGTGAAGGGTTCCTCTTCCATCTGAACACTCCACCCTTCATTTCTGTTCAAAAGAAAAGAGCTATGAATATTTCCACTCTCTGATCACATCACATATATACAAAAAACAATCCAGATTAGATTAATTTTTGTTTTTGGTCTGTTCCTGGATGATGATATGTTTGATCTTTTAATTAAAATTACTTTATATTTGCACTCATCTCTATATACTACAGTTCCTCCAGAATACTTCACTCAAACTGTTTGGTTGACATGAGTAAACTTAATGGTTTTTTGATACATGTTGAGTACCTCATTCATTTTTAAACCTACTTTTCAAAAGTCACGAGTTGTTCATCTTGATTGAGCTCATCCACCTGCAACAGTAAAGTCATTATTCACATGAAGAAAACAGATTTAGAAAAACAAAACGTACAATTTGAAGGTTGTTACAGTAGCTGCATTTACATGGACCGGAGGTTAGTTAAGGGGTCACAGTTACAGCACAGCTTGGTCTAGTGTGGGCCAGATGAAAATCATACTGTAACTAATGATATTAAATGAATTGAGAAATCGATACAATGGACTTCAATCTGAAACCTCAAAAGACAGTGTTCAAATGATGTTTGAGTCAGAAAGACATCACAGCATTATAATAAGCACAGTGAGAATTTATTTTTTTCACTACTAAAACATTGGTCTTCTAAACGATCACGGTTAAAAACATTTGAAAATGTTAACTTAATCTCTCTCATTTAGAATGATCCATCAACATCTTCAATACTCTGAAAATAAGCAGTTTTGAAAGTTACGTTCTTCATCAGGTACCTGGACTCTAGATCCACCTCGTGCCCTAGCAACTGACTCCCGCTCCCTCTCTGCAGCTCTTCTTTGAACCACTTGGAAGTTGTTGAGGGCGGCCGAGAAGTCGTTCATCAGACGGTCTTTCTGAATCCTCTGCTGCCTCTGTAGGGAAAGCAGCATTACCTCAAGTAAAACTTTGGCTAACAAGATGTCAGCAAACAGTGTGTTGACATAAAGTACTTCTCCGCATACCTGCTCTGAAGGGGACTGTGGCTGTGATAAAGTGCCCAAGTCTTTCAGATGTCTGTTGGTTTCTTTTGCTAACTGGTTTGTGTAGTGCTGTACTTGCTGCCTGATTGCAACAGAGAGTGGAACAAGAAACATGTTGGAACTCTTCATAGACAAAAAAGAATTACTGTTTTTTTGTGTTCTTGGTTGTCTTTGTCGAATAAAGATAATTCTATGGGGTTTACAGAGCTGGTAGGTTTCAGCCTTAACAACTGTAAATCTTCAGCAACAGTGGTAGCACTTTATTATAATACTTTTATCCACTGTTCAGTTTGTTCCACTAAATTGATTTAAGGACAAATATACTAAACACACAATTAGACATTTCTTACGGTATTAATGTTGTCCATCTTTCCTGCGCTCTCAAACTTTTACTAGATCCTCAAATAGATTATCAAATGTAGCTACATTTTGTCTCAGTATGAACAAAGTTCCCTTTTCCCACACAAACACATGAGATATCATTGTAAAGGACAGGATGTCTGCTATTGAGCACACTGGGACTTAGTATGGTAGCTCAAATTAGTCAAAATATATAGACCGAAAACAAACGTTTACTACAGAGGACATAAATGAATATGCTGGTCTTAGGAGGTTATTTGGAAATCCTTTGCTTCTTTTTATGTTTAATCTAATTTCTCATGTAGTTTTAAGCCTGTTGTACAAATTCCAGTAAGTTGTTTGCGCTCATCACATATACTTTGTTTTAAATTAATTTGTATCACTTAAGTGATCTGCTGATTTTTAAGTCAAATGCTAAGCTCATTCACTTAGCATTTACTATCTGACTCGTTCTGCTGACAATGTAGCAAACAGCAACCCGCTTATAGTTGCAGTATATAGGTTATATTATATAACCTGATTTACTAGTGGCTGTTCAAGTGGATGATGATAATCGACTCACAGTCTGTCCTGAAGTTCAGGTGTATCCGGTCTTGTTCCAAGCTGGAACAACATGCTCTTGATTTGCCCAGCTATGCAAAGAGAGATGGAGGAAAAGAACATTAGGTACACTGCACTTAGAACTGGCAAAAAAGCTATAGATTACAATGCAAATAAATATGCATTTACATAACCTTATTTCAAAAAGTAAACCATTTTTTTCACCCACAAAGAGAAAGTTTATTTAACTACACAATGACATTTTCTTCATTCAACTAATGTGAACTATTATCGTTCAATCTTTCAGTTACTTCTAAATCAAATATTAGACGATTAAAAGTAAGAAAAATTATTTTTTAATTAGAGATTTTAAAAATCAATAGTGAAAACAAATATTATTACTTTTCGACGCACAAAACAAAATAAAACATTCAACACCTTTGAGACAATAGACTAATAAAACTACATAATAAAGAAGAATAAAAAGAAATTAACACGTTTCACTTAGATTTCAAAAGCTTGTTTTTTTATTACTTATTTATTAGTATTTTTGTCAAAATCTGGTTTTAGCAGTTCCAAGAAGAAATATTTTTTTATTAAATACAAATGATTGTTATTAAATTTCTACTTTTTACAATGTTTAACATTTATTAAAGCTAAGTTTCTTACTTTTCTTGACCACAAAAACAGCAACCTGTTGTTTTAAGAGTTATAAGCTTTCAATGCAGATTTCATTTCTCCCCCATAAAAATGATGCGCTGCGGTGGCGCAGTGGGTAGCAAGGTTGTCTCACAGCAAGAAGGTTGCTGGTTCGAGCCTCGGTTGAGTCGTCGGTATTTCTGTGTGGAGTTTGCATGTTCTGCCCGTGATCGCGTGGGTCTTCTCTAGGTGCTCCAGTTTCCCCCACAAGTCCAAAGACATGCGATATAAGTGAATTGAGAAAAAAACAATTTTCCATAGAGTATGAATGAGTGCGTGTGAATGTTTCCCTGGAAGGCTGGAAGGGCATCTGCCGTGTAAAACATATGCAGGATCATGCAGGATCATTCAAGCGGTTCATTCTGCTGTGGCGTCCCCGAAAGGAAAAAGCCGACAAGATAATGGATGGATGGATGGATCTGTGAGTCACAGTAATCAATCCCCTTAGCTAATTTTTTTTTTACTTGCATGCTATAGACTAATCTTAGAAAACTTGATAACAAAAAAAAATTAAAATTGTTAAGGTTTGAACTGTGATTCTTGGGAAAAGATTGACATTATTTAAAGAGAACTCTTTTTGATGTGACAAGCCAAGAAGAACTACCTAACATGCAAAAATAAATGACTAAAGATTGTTCCATTAAGTGTGAGTAAAGCACATACAATGCACTCACTGTTTTGTGTGATTTTTTGGATGTTGGAGCTGCATGTCTGTGTGAGGTTATTGAAATCTCTCGGTTGTGATTGACAGCTGTCCATCATTCTGTAAGACATGATCACTGAAAATAAAAGAGATGCGTTACATCAGAGTAATAGAACAAAACATCAGCTGTTTAGATCAGACCGTGAGAATCTAAAACTCCTTTCTAATTCCCAGCAGATTGATTCTATTCGAGAATTTATATTGGCTATATCAAGCCCTATATATACATATCCTTTCTCTAATCAACCGACAAAAAAATAATTTAATTAGGGAAAAATATTAGGAAGATGTTCAGCATGCGCAACTCAACGTCTCTGCTACGTTACCGTTATTAGGTCATAGGCCTTTGGATGACATCATAATCACAGTGTGCTATCTGAAGTTATGAAATAATCTACTGACAATACCCACAAATGTAGCATATAAAAATAGAAAGGACGAGAATGATTCGTACCTGTTATTCTCGGACTCTTAGGCGACGCGCTGTTCTCTTTCACAGAAACACAAGCATAAGTAGAAGGACGACTGAAATGAATGAGGATTTTGTGGGCGGGGCGTATGGCCTGTTTGGAATAGCGTTTGTTTACATTTTTCTTTTTCAAAAACAATTGACATGTTTTAGCAAACTATAGCTGCCATTGAACGAATTTTAATTAGTGTAAATTGTAAAAACTAAGACGAAAAATACAAATAAAAGAGCGTTTGAAGGTCACGTGATTCTTGTTTGGTTGACGCAGGAGATGACTGCACATTTTATGGTTACGCAATATTATTGCATATTATATTGAACGATATTTTATGTATAAATGTATACTGTTTATTGTACGTTGCATGTAAAGTTTATAAAATGTACAGTTTGTAAAAATGTCCTTTAAAAATATAAATAGTGCTCAAAGAATTGATTGTATGTAACAGGCTCAAAGCGATGTGCACTTTGAGCCAGCGTGCGTCCCCTAGAGGAGAACTTGATTTTGTTTGTCATGAAGCCCAATTTGTGCCAAATCGTTGATTTAAGAGTTTCTAGAATAACAGTCTGTCCATGAGTCACAATCCTTCAGCAAATGTATTATTAATCTGTTACTCACATGATCTTTTCAAGAACAATTTATTGTACATTTGCTGATGAACGCTCACCTGCTTGACTTTTCGGCACTTGATGAAATGAAACAAATTGCTTCCCAATAACAAAATGAAAAAAATTAACAAGAAAGCTTATACTTTCCTGAATGTATAGTGTGTTTAGGTTAGTCAGGTTCCAGTGAGTCTCATGACTTTCACAATAGATCTCTCACATGGATTCTCTCATCACGTGACTTCAGTCACAGAGGGCTTATACCAGTTTGCAGCCGTGGATTATCAGTCCAACTCAGAGTTACGAGGATTAAATTATGACTTTACCTTATTATATGGGAATCTGTCAAACATGCTGTGGTATCCTGGATAATTAGTACATACTTACATATTCACGTCGAAATAGAATAATACTGGCTTTTGTGGTTCTAGTAATTTGAAGACCAGTAGAGGGCGATCTGACGTTATGGTCATTGAGGGCTGAAAGGTAAATATATATATATATAGAAGAAGTATTCATAGAAGAAAAACCAGACACGTTACATTCGTTTGTGTAACGTGGAGGGGCAGTTCGTATGAATAAAGTAAAACGTAAGTAAACTTTTACAAAGTAGGAAGGTGAATCATTTGAAGATAGTGCATTTTAGGTTAACAGCAAGGTTTTATCTATATAGCTGTTTTTATAGATGTGCATGAAAAATATATAGGCATGGAATAAAAATTCTGTAAACGTGTGTAAACAGGCCACAGCACTGTGGGAATAATTCTAGCTTGAAATATATTACTCGTAAAAGTTTGTATTTAAACACCATCTTGAGTTGAAACACTGCAGTTACAGTCAGGCAAAAATAGAGCCGTATTTTCCCCGTGACCTGCTGATTCTGAATTATGAATTTTTGTGTGTGCTATGCTAAACCAAGTATTTCCACACGAGGGCGATACAGTCCTCTCTTTTGGTGACTGTATGTAATGGAACCTCAAAAGTATGCTTTACAGTTAGAATGTCACAAGAAGCATAATAATAAAAAAAGTTATCTATAAATTATTTGCTATTTACTAATCTATAAATTATTTACTGCTTATGATTTAGTTATAGGCGTCACGGTGGCGCAGTGGGTAGCACGGTCGTCTCACAGCAAGAAGGTCGCTGGTTCTAGGCTCGGCTGGGGCAGGTGGCATTTCTGTGTGGAGTTTGCATGTTCTCCCCGTGATCGCGTGGGTTTTCTCCGGGTGCTCCGGTTTCCCCACAAGTCCAAAGACATGCGGAATAAGTGAATTGAATAAGAACAATTGCCCATAGTGTTAAAGTGTGAATGTGTGTGTGAATGTTTCCCAGCGATGGGTTGCGGCAGGGAAGAGCATCCGCTGCGTAAAACATATGCCAGTGAGTTGGCGGTTCATTCCGCTGTGGCGACCCCGAAAGGGAATAAAGCCGACATATGGATGGATGGATTTAGTTATAAAGATTATTTATTTAATATTGACTATTATAACGTGTGCAGTTAAATCATGTTTTTATAGGCTTCATGTCCTTAAAAAGATAACTTGAAGGTTAGCACAGAAGTTGTTTTAATTTATGTAATGTTAGACAATTAAATGTAATATATACTGAAGTGTGGCAGAATTAATTGCTTAGTTAAACAGCTTGTTTGTATCTCTCTTGAACCAGCAAGGTCAAAGATCAGAGTGCATTCTCTTTTTTCATAGTCATCCATTGATCAACCATCTTTCCTCATCTCTTTCTCTCTCTCTCTCTCTCTCAAGATAAGACCAACTTTGCAATTTATTCACAACAGCTGACAGAAAAGATTCTTCATGGTTTTTGAATTTTTATGTCATTTCTGGTGTTATTTTTGGCTATAAGTCAAAAGAAAAAAAATCTGAGTGAGTTGAATCATTTTTGTCAACATAAAATGTGCAAATTATAGATAAATCATGTGCTCTGACAGAGATATGTGCAAAATGAAAGTAAAGAAATAAAAAATAAACACCTTTTTCTGTTTTTGCTGTTAATAAAACAATTTAAATCATTTTAATAATACATTTTAAACAAATCTTCAGAAAATCACATTGTATTTATTGTTTTTAAATGTGTTTGATTATTTAACCAATCTTATCTTGAAAATATGTTGTTTAATGTAATGTAAGTCATTTCAAATCAGTAGAAAAAATCTAACAGATTCATTGAGTGTGCTGTACAAACACGTAAAAAAATATACAAACACTTAACTAAACCAAAGCATCCATTCGCCTTTTTAAAGCATACTTATGATTATGTTTTCAATGGATATTTATGCTTCATATGATTAAGATAATAAGTAACTAAACACTTTATAATATTTTTTTACATGAGATAATTCACCTAAGTTAAAGAGTAAATACTTTCAGTACTCAAACATATAGTCTATGTCTCTTGGAATGAAAAAGTAAAGTAGAAATACCAAAGTCAGTTATTTTAATTTGTTCATTAAATAAACAATTATTATTATTTTTGGTAATGATCTTTTAATAAAATACTATTTTATCTTAAGTCAGAAGATGGAAGAAGGTAAAAGTCTAAAGTCTGTCTCTCGCTCACTCGCCATTTCTCTCCTTATCATTGGAAGTCGTTCATCACCTCTCATTCTCTTTCAAAGTTCCTTCCTCTGTCATCAATACGACCCCAGCATCTCCCTCCTGACCCCTCCGAAGACTCTTCCCCCTTCCTTCACCCTGTGCTTTCTCAGAGCCTATCAGAACATATCGGACACTTCAGCGCTGAAGCCATTCATCATTGAATGACCCTTGCGCCAATCAAACCTATCCAAATTACCCAAGCACATCTCCCTAAAGCGGTACAAAACGGTTTGTTTTTGGTTAAACCAAATATGAAGCAAGAATTCAGAAACTTCATAAAATAATAAAATATAAAACAAGATGAAATACAATAAAAAAACTATCATGATCAGAAAAAAAAGTTGGACTTTTTTTCTCATTTCATTAGGCTACAAAACAGTTAACACGATCCCAGTTGTCTTAACAAACTTATAGATATGTATATATGTAAAGCTAGAATTAAACCACTCATTTTACATCAATTTTACCAATCAACTAATCAATTCTATTTTTATTGCAATGTTGACCAAAGTTCTGAACTCTGATAAAGGGACTAAGAAATTCAATAAAACAAACAAAAACATGAACAAAGGCATCATCTCACACAACTTCACTCAGCACATGTAGAGTGGCTCAAAAGTTTTTCAGTTAACTAACAACTACATTTCAGCCTGGGATGCCCAACCCAGACCTGGGGCAGTTCATGACACACTAACAGACATTGACCAACTTTATTGGGAAATACCTTTTGTAAGTCTGTGAGCAGATACATCAGACCACTCCGATCATGGAGGAGTAAGTGATCGCTTATGTGACTGGTGTGAAAAACTTTACGTCCTATTATTCCCTCTCCCTTTAATTAATTGTTTACGTCTTTGATGACAATTTTTCTCCCATTCTATAACACTTTAAATGACTTTTTAAAAACTTTTATGATCAAGAGTGTAGCACAACCAAATAAACAAAGCTCTCTATTCACATATCTGTATTAAAAAGTTATAAAACACATATTATGTACTGTATGCATGATTTTCCATCAGCTACATAAAAATAATAATGAAAAACCCTAATAATTTATTTTAGGCACCTTTTAAGGGCTCTCACGGTCACTGTACACTCAACCAAGAGGAAAACACAAAAACACAAAACACAGGAAAAAAACAATGAGCAAAAAACAGTGAGCGAAAAACACAATGAGCAAAAAACACAGTGAGCGAAAAACACAGGGAGTTAAAAACACAGCAAGCGAAAAAAACACAGTGAGCGAAAAAAAAAACAGTAAGCGAAATAAAAACAGTAAGCGAAAAAAAAACAGTGAGCAAAAAAAAAAACAGTGAGCGAAAAACACAGTGAGCGAAACACAGTGAGCGAAAAAACAGTGAGCAAAAATCACAGTGAGCAAAACAGTGAGCGAAAAACACAATGAGCAAAAAACACAGTGAGCAAAAAACACAGTCAACGAAAAAAAAACAGTGAGTGAAAAACACAGGGAGTTAAAAACACAGTGAGCGAAAACACAGTCAGCGAAAAAAAAAACAGTAAGCAAAAAAAACAGTGAGCGAAAAACACAGTGAGCGAAAAAACAGTGAGCAAAAATCAAAGTGAGCGAAAAACACAATGAGCAAAAGACACAGTGAGCGAAAAACACAGTCAACGAAAAAAACACAGTGAGCGAAAAACACAGTGAGCGAAAAAACAGTGAGCAAAAATCAAAGTAAGCGAAAAACAGTGAGCGAAAAACACAATGAGCAAAAGACACAGTGAGCGAAAAACACAGTCAACGAAAAAAACACAGCGAGCGAAAAAAACACAGTGAGCGAAAAAAAAAGTAAGCGAAATAAAAACAGTAAGCGAAAAAAAAAACAGTGAGCAAAAAAAAAACAGTGAGCGAAAAACACAGTGAGCGAAACACAGTGAGCGAAAAAACAGTGAGCAAAAATCACAGTGAGCAAAACAGTGAGCGAAAAACACAATGAGCAAAAAACACAGTGAGCAAAAAACACAGTCAACGAAAAAAAACTGTGAGTGAAAAACACAGGGAGTTAAAAACACAGTGAGCGAAAACACAGTCAGCGAAAAAAAAACAGTAAGCAAAAAAAACAGTGAGCGAAAAACACAGTGAGCGAAAAAACAGTGAGCAAAAATCAAAGTGAGCGAAAAACACAATGAGCAAAAGACACAGTGAGCGAAAAACACAGTCAACGAAAAAAACACAGTGAGCGAAAAACACAGTGAGCGAAAAAACAGTGAGCAAAAATCAAAGTAAGCGAAAAACAGTGAGCGAAAAACACAATGAGCAAAAGACACAGTGAGCGAAAAACACAGTCAACGAAAAAAACACAGTGAGCGAAAAAAAAACAGTGAACGAAAAAAACAGTGAGCGAAAAAAAAAACAGTGAGCGAAAAAAACACAGTGAGAATTATGTGAGAATAAGTGAGTATTTTGTATATGATACTTCATATCATTTTAACTCAGAAGAAACGTATTCCAACCCAGAGAAACTGAAAGGGAAGTTGATTTAACGGAGCTCCCCATGAGCAAGCACTTAGAGTTTTAGCATGGATTCGGATGTTTACAAACCACACCTGTGGACAAACGTAGCCAGTGCTTACCTTCCTGCAGCGGGATCATTTCACAGAGTACATAGGATCAGATGGCAGCAATTATCTCTCACACCCCAGCACTCCGTCCTGACCACTGCACCGTCAGCTGAACGGTCAGGACCAGGCCACAGCTCAGGCCACAGGAGGGCTGGAGCCTCCATCACTCTTCCTGACTCCCCGAGGGCTTGTTCTGCCGGTCTAAACATTACATTTTTTCTCTTTTTTTCGATTTATGATAATTTTGAGGGTTAATATACAAAACGTTCTATGTTTATTACATCTCATAAGAACAAAAAGCATTAGAAATGTTTAATCTTTAAATGTAAATTCTGAGTTGGTTAATAAAGTAATACATTGCTTGTACTTTCCGTGGCACAAGGAGTCTTGGAATGATTTGATTTGTTCAAATGCAATTAAGTCCTTTAAGAACCAAATCACAAGCTGCATGTGAATGAGCTTGATGGGACATGATATAGGAAATAAAGTAACCTTTCTAATAACATACTTTGACACACATTGTTCCTTGAAGAAAACAGAAAAATGCTATTATTCATTTGTGTTTCACATTGTTTGACTACCAGAACTGTGCAACAGATGTTTCTTAGTGATCATTCTGAATTTGTTCTTAAAAACTACTCAAGAGTTCAAGCAAAAGAAAATTTGCAAAAAATATCACTAGTCTGAGTCTGCTCAGTCCAGATTATCTATAAAGGAGATTTATACTTGTACAGATACACAGAGGTCAGTTTTTAGCTTTTCATAATTTATTTTCCTTTGAAATTTTCCATAAAGAAATCAATATATATCCATGGAGCAGAAACACACAAAAAATAATGAATGTGTACTTAGAAGAAAGAATGATTGATGCATAACGAAGCAACTTCTAATCTAAACATTTTAGTTAAATGGTTTACACCTGACTAGCCAAAATTTATATTTCTTTAATTTTATTACAGACCTCAGCTTATTATTAAAAATAATGTAATGATTTATAAGATCCAATTACTTTTATTGCACTTACCACTACCCCTTCACCCTTCCCCTAGCTAGCCCATAGTCCAGGGGTTTCCGAACCTGGTCCTGTAGGGCTGGAGCTCTGCACATTTTTTGTGCAACCATCATGAAGCACACTTGTGACACTAATTGTTTAAAGCTAGAGTAGTATGCATACTACAGCAGGGTTGCAACTAAAATGTGCAGGACCAGGATTGGGGAACCCTGCCCTAGCCTATCCATCCATCTTCTTGTCGGCTTTGTCCCTTTAATATTTCAGGGTGCGTCACAGCAGAATGATCCGCCAACTCGTCTGGAATATGTTGTACGCAGCTGATGCCCTTCCAGCTGCAACCCACAACCGGGAAACATCCAAACACACTCACTCCTACACTATCACAGGGAAAACATGCAAACTCCACACAGAAATGCCAACTGACTCAGCCAAGGCTCGAACCAGTGACCTTCTAGCTGCAATCCCCTAGCCTTAAAAATGACATGTAGGGTGTAGGGCTAGAATAAAACTTCAGAAATGTAATACTCCTAGAAAGCAGAGAATCAAACTTGTTTTAACGTGCAAGTGTTCTGGTTGCTGCCTGTTAGCAAACTGCCCAACCTGACTTTCTTCTGTGAGACTTCATCCACCACCTGAAGGTCCTCCTCACAGATGAAGTCTTCTCTGGGGGAGTGCTCATGTTCTCCTTATGTAAGCAAAAAAAAACCTTTCTAAATACCCTTTAGTTATTTCATATAAAACACATACATAAGCAAATTGGCTATTGTAAATTGTCCATAAATTTAGCCTATGAAAAACTGTAATAATTAAATAAATTTTTTCTAATTTCATTCAAGACCCCACACTGAAAACATACAATGGGAACTATATTTTATATCATATACTGTAGGAACTCAGTCTATAGCTTGGTTGAATGGTTAACAATGTCCACTAATTCCAGCCCTGAACACAATCTAAAATTCTATTCAATCTATAATGGATGACCCCTAGCAATGTTAATAGCTGCTGTGTGTGTTGAAGATATTGAGTAAGGTAGTATATATGCATGCATTACATGTAATGCTTGTTCAATATTACTCATAGCTATATAATTTCACAAGTATAAGTAATTTCACTTCAGCTCTCAGGCGTGGTATGATATATCTTTAGGCAGTTCATTTAACAGTATATTATCACTAGAAAGCATTTTTGATGACTCAAAGTGTTTAAAGGTAAAAGGGAGATAATTAAAAAGTAAACTTAAAAAAAATCTAAAACATGCATTTAAAGAAAATGATATAAGATACATAATCATTACTGAATATCAATTAATCCAAACAAGCAATCCTCAAGGAAATGTTGCATTTAATACAAAATATCATTAAGAGAATACTCCAACAGCAATTTAATTATTTAAATGTAATTATCTATTGTCGTTTTCAGAGTTGTATTTTGTCATACTTTAAAAATGTGCCGAATTTAAAAAAAATTGAATAAATTAAAACAGGGTTTTAGGAGCATTTTATTTACCTATGTGTCAAAACCTTTCTTTAGATTAGATAGATAAATAGATACTGAATCTTTAGGACAAAGGCCAAATTTGATTGGGTGCATGAGTGGAGAATAGTGAGAAGTCCTGCTCACTCTGACCTTTTGCTATGCTTTAATCTGATCAGGGGTCAAGGAGGGGTCGAGCCAATTGTAATGACTTCCTCCTAATAAAAGTTTGATATACGTGGTGTTTGCCAGCACATCCACTGTGTCCTGAATCAAGCACTAAATCCTGTCAAAAGTGATAGCTGCAGATTTAAAGAGAAGACAACATTGTGTACTTCTGCTTCTAATCAGTGATAGAGACTGAAGGAGAACACAGACACATGGACGAAAGTGCTGACACATGGATGTAAGAGGTGTTTTCTAACCTTTTCGGTAGAATCAAAAATGACAGAAGTCAATTTATTGAGAACTGAGTATATTCGTTTTAAATATTCATAATGACAGTGTATGCTATTTACTCTGGCTTTATTTTATTTACTGGTTGTTTGGCCTGAATTTTATGCAAAACTTTTTGTGAATAAAAAAGAGCTTGTTATACTGTTAAATAAACTAAGTAAATACAATAAAATAATAGGATGTAATACACAGAATTTAGAGGTAACTTAATGGTCAAATACTTAAACTCAACTTGAATCTTTTGCTTTTAAAAATCAAACCTTAAAGTTTTCTGATGTTAAAAATTTCACCTTTTTCCATTTCAAACTATAATTATGACTTTAGTTTTGTTTACACATGTACTGAAGTGAATAATAATGTTAATAGCTGAACTCGGTCAGGTTTAATCCTATTTCATTGATTTCCTATTAAAAATAAATCAGCAATATTTCAAGATCATTAAATGTAAGTTAGATAAACTTAAATTAAGTCATTAATTACACAACAGAATGAAACTTATTTTCTTGAACAAGCATTTAAGACTTACTAAATACTTGAAGTTTGACCTGTTGTTCATATCTGGCTAAATTTCCAATGAACAACCTAAATAATGTTGAGATGGAACACAAACGGCACTATTGTGAAAGATCTGAAAATAATTCTAATGAAAATGTCTGCCATGAGAACATACCATAGAGCAAAACAACACTTTTACATTAATTAGAAAATATCTTAATCTCAGATTTGTAAGTAATAAAAAAATAATAATAATACTGCCATGTGTTTTAGAAAATTCTCATTGGTTTGCAACTGAACCTAGCCAAAAGGTGTCCCCTATGAGGTTTCAGCGTCTTATGAAACTGTTTTTTGGCTGATTGTTAAAGCATTAAAGGTCTACAAAAGATTGTTTTAACTTAAGATCTTGTTAAAGGGGAGCTACTCAAAAAGCATTAACCTAAACACTCTGCTTCCTTGGTTAACATTTACCCCTTCAAGACATTTGTAAAAAAAATGTAGTTTTCATCCTTAGACTTGTAGAATCGAACAAGAATAACAAGTTCAAAAATCATTATAATGACATTTTTGTGGAAAGCAGGACGTCTACAAAAAATTATAAAATAAAACATGTGGGCATTTTGTTTTACAATAAATATAAAAGTGGAACAATATTGTGTATTATACATAATGCAAGTTTTGTGTTTTTAGAATAGTGCAGCTTTTTTCCAGATTTCAATATGCAGCCATTTGAAAAAAATATATATAATATTAATAATAATAAATACTGCCTAAAAACCATTAAATGTCTCAAAAAACAAGTTTTTATTGCTTTTTCTAAAATTGTCAAGAAAATACATGTTAATGGAAGCATGGTCTGAATGGGTAAAGCATTTGAGGTGAGCCGGGGGCCTTCCTCATCGAGCTCCTCACATGCGCGCATTTGTTCTCTTCTCCTGACTCTGCTCTTGGGAATAAATGAGAGTGAATAGTGAATGTGACCCTGCTAATATTTGTTTTTATTTGAATCCATATTTGTCAATTATTGCTTCTAAACTATGCTGTTCAAAATACCTTGTCTTTTCTTTTTTACAACAACTGGACTGGGAAACTGTCTGCGTTTTGACCAGTGTGACCTAGAGATCCCCCTTACACCAGCAAAACCTTTGAGTCTAACCAGGAGAAAGGAAGAAAAACAATTAACAGTACAAAGTTTCCTACCAACAACATATTAATTGATAAAATATAAAATAATGCAAAAAAAAGTTAAATGAAGAATTCTTAACCAGCTAAAAATTACAGAACAGAAGATAACATTAAACATAAAAAAGCAATGGAAGTCATATAATATTTAAATGACTACAGCTAAAATGAAAACAGACTTTGTGATACCCAGATGGCTTTTGATAATCTGCTTTCTCTCAACTCTCTGATAGGTGGTACCGACTGCTGGGACTGACATGGGAACAGTCAGGTTTGTGTGCCATGTTCTACTACTGATGATTTTTCAGTGTCACTACTGTCCCGTGCCCTTGTGTACAGTATACTCACACACTCTGCCCAGCTGCTTTCCCCAATCCTATTTTCTCCAGTTCCGCTGTTTGGGAAACAATATGCGCCCTGCACTCGTGTGACATCATAGAGACTGAACATGAATCACTAATTCCAGCTGGAAGGAACAAGTGAATAAGACGGAAAGAGAGAGAAACAAAGAGAAAGAGAAAAGAGAGAGAGGAAGAGGTTGTTTATTTCCCCTCTCTGTTACGCACCTGTTGCAAACAAACACATACTTTTTATGATGGGAAAATAGACCATCAATGATTTCCATCTGTTAAGAGTTTGACTCCATATGATGATGATCCATGTTTATTGGAATTAAAAACTTTTTGTTACACATTTTATTATTATTGTACAATTTAATATGACCAGTATTGGGCCCCACAAACAATATTTTAAAGAGTTTTGCTGAATAGCAAGGCATGGCCATTAACAGTATCAAGTATCATCTCTAGTTTCCTCTGATACTCAGCCTCAGGTCAAGTACGGTGATCGTTTACATTGAATCAAGACATTATTGAAGTATATTTGACTTTAAAAAAAAGTAGAAAAAATGTATTCTGCTA
The DNA here is from genome assembly GCA_900490495.1 of Danionella dracula. Classification (NCBI taxonomy): domain Eukaryota; kingdom Metazoa; phylum Chordata; class Actinopteri; order Cypriniformes; family Danionidae; genus Danionella; species Danionella dracula. The sequence goes on along the minus strand of UELW01000378.1, from coordinate 3,885,364 downwards.
ATTCCGAGTGAGAGCTGACTTGAGCTGATCTTTTGGGTACAATATTGTCAGTGAATAATTACCGGTCATCCACAGATGTTACTCCTATCAGAATAAAATCAGATACTATAGCAGGAGAGACCACAGGAACCAGATCACAGAGAAGGTAAAAGAGAAGAAGATGAACCAGGAGACAATGACAACAGAGTCAGAAGATGGAGACCACTGATATGATCTTCAGTGTAGGTAAGTGTTTCCATCAGGCGAGTAACACATAAGGAGTTTTTGCAGGGTACAAGTATAACCAAGTACAAGTATATAGATTCAATACAATACAAGTATATAGATTCAGGGGTGTGAGAATGCCAGCCGAAGTAGATGGGTGACCAGACAAGGAAGTGTAGGGGAAGTGTTGTACATAAATGCTTCTGGGAAATTGAGTGCAGTCTGTGAGGGGCTGTTTGCCATCAAACAATACATCTGTGCGTACTTAATTCCCCACCAGAGTCTATGTGGAGTGCTTTAACACAAGACTTGATTTATTGACTTATTGATGCAGTGACAAAATTACATTAAATTAAATCCCCCATCAACCCCCAATTCCACGGCAATGCCACATCATACTTTCTCCATTTGTCTGTGTTTTGCACCTTACTGAACAACTTTTTATGGTAAGACACCAGCCTGGTGAGCTTTTCAACATTCTTAGTCTTCTCCGTTAACTTCTTTTTCTTCTCTAATATCTTTTGTGAGTCGATAGGAGAGCTCACATTCACACCCATTATTTTTAGATCGAGGTACATACGTATGCATAAATTTGCACTGAAGATACACATTGGGGTATGGTGGCCTTAAGATTACTTTAAGATCCAGGTGATTTGAGAGATAGGGGCTGGTAAGTATTTTCATGTAAGAATAGAGAAGAATGATCTAGATATGAAACTGAGAGTTATATAAGACTAAGACATAACAAACAAACAAGCAAACCAAGAGAAGAGCCTGACAATATCATGGACCAATCAGGGAATGATATTTGAAATGCTGGACTTGTATTATTTTTTTGTTTCAGTTTGTGCTTGTTAGAGGTGGATAACATTGCAACAAATAAGGACAATTGCTTTTTAAGTATTACCTAAATAATAGCAGAAACACTTAAAAGTGTTAGCCTTGTAAAAGTTTTAAATTCTCAATAGTTTTCAGCACTTTGAATTTGAATGTTCAAGAAAAGAAAAATTATAAGATAAAATAATTTTTTCATCGTGGACCATGATGTAACAAGGAGTTTTCTGAGGAGGAATGACAATGAGCACAGAGGATGCAGAATGTTACTCAATTGAACTCAAATGACACCCTGATCATGCACAGGCTTTACATAAGTGAACAGGCTATTAAAATGTAAATTAACCCAGCTTATTTTTAACAAAAGACAAAACTAGCTATTAACAAAACCAACACTTGAGTGTTGCAAAAAAAACAAACAAAAAAAAAACTAATACAAACGAACAATCATTTATTTTTATAGACTGTATTTATAAACACAATTATTACATTTAGTATTAATATTATATATATGGAAATATAATGTCACTATGTTTTTAATGCAAAAATGGTTTTTGGACAAGGTAAGAGATCTTTGTGTTGTGCGTTTGCATTGTTAATCCTTTTGTCTGGAGTTTAACTTATTGTAAACTTATTGTAGATCCTACATCATCAGTTTAAGGCTAGTGTTTCAGGTTTTGGAGTTTTTGCCCCTCGTGAGTAATTTTGGTTTATTTTCTGTTTAATTATTAAAGAGACTGATTAACACTGATTCAGTCTGTTATGCGATTGGTTTCTGTTTAAAACCTTCGCTTATTCTCATAAATGTGGAGAAAGGGGGGTGCAAGGAAATAGGAAGGTGGAAACGCATCACTTCCGGGTGTGTTTATGCTTCTCACACACTTTTCTTCCTGTCCCATCTGTTTTTAGACTTCCTCTTTCTGTTGAGCTATTTTGAGGGCTGTTGTTGTCTTGCCAATTTGCACATCCACAAGTTTCTGAGAGCAGACATGAAAACAAACTCATTCTGAAGGTATAGATAAAAAACATTGTTTTGTATCAATTTATTTGAATTTTATCCAAACATAGTAAGTTAACTGACACTTCTGCATCGCAATACACATTATCCATTCTATTTGATCTAAAAAAAAAATTCAGTATTAGATAAAAAAGACTTTCTGTTTGCTGAACTAAAAGTAACCGATTTTTGTAAAAGTGAGGAAAAAGCAAAAATGTTTTCTGCTTGAACCATCTGATCTAAATAGAAATCATTAAAACATTTGGACAAATGCAACATTTAATGTTGATTTTGATAAATAACGTGAGATGTGCAATCAACAAACTGCATCACCGGCTTTGGAACTTCTAATAGGATAACTGTACATTATCCCTTAAATTGGTGTTTAGAAGACTGTAAGATAATAAACAAGGCAAGTTTTCCACAGTCTGTCTATCTTTTACTGAGTACATTCCCATAACGTGACAGGACGGTGTCTTCCTGTGATTCTCACTCTTGATCCATATTATCTCTCTTCCTGTTTATCGCAGTGAGTCTGAACTAACATTCAGTCATCATCGGTGTGTCTCTCATTTCTACCGTCTCAAACACAGCCTGTAACAGAGAAAATCGTCTGTTTTTAATAACTAATACTAAAAACATTGAAATTAACCTTTCAGAGATGTGTTAGAGGACTAGTTAATCTAACAGATATAACACACACCAAAGCAAATTTTGGTTTGAGCAATATAAAGGCATCACAAGAGTACATCAAACTATGAGCATGTCTCACTAGTTGTTATTCAAACAAACACATCTGTAACGCAGTTCTGGAAACGTGTTATTTTGCTCCTGAGATGAAACATTTGACCATGTTCAACAGTGAGTCACAAATTCGGGAAAACCCACCCATTGCTGTTTTGTCTTTATATGCCGTTGATAACTTAGACAAGATGTGAGGAATAAGCGTGGACACATGATAGTCACAATTATCTGCTAAACCCAGGTCAGATTAAGGTGGACGGGGGCCCTTAGGCTGCTCTTGTAGTGATTTTAGTAAAGAAAATTTGTATAAAGTGTGTATTTTTTTTGTGTGCCAACCCACTGTGCACAAGACATCAATAAGAAGCCAATTCATCCTGTTTAGACCTAATTTATGTTTGAATTTTCAGGAAATAATTTAATAAAAATTTTAATAAAAAAAAAAACAAGAAACAAAATGTATAATAATAAATAAAACAACATACTTAATTGTTAACTGGACTATAGGCATAAGCTTAGTTAATAAGATAAGATAATATTAATAATAAACTGTATTTTCCAAAGATTTATTTGTCTTAAAATAAATAAAATAATAAAACACAATAAAGCATCAACATTCAAAGGTCAGTTTAAAACAAAAGTGAGTGTTAAGATGGGATTTCAATAAGCGTAACTTTTGTTATTGTTGTAACCCGAGTTTCCACAAAGAGAGTTCCACAGTGACGGTGCATAGACAGAAAAAACCTGCTTCCTATAGTTTTAATGTGAGTGCGTGGTACAGACAGAAGCTTTGACTGCGTGGAGCGGAGTGAGCAGTTAGGTGTGAATGCAGTTAAAAAGGATGCAGGAGCAAGGTCATGGAGTGCAGTTGTGCCACTATAAGTGCTGAATTTTTTTAGACTGTTTGAGATGTTAATAAAATTAAGATCTTTGCCAGGATTGGCAAGAAAAAAAGTTTGCGTGTTGTAAGTATAAAAATCATAGTTAAGACCCAGTGAACGAAGAAGATGGCCAATATGTGTAATGCATGATAGCAAATGAGTAGTATTAAAATTTTTATTGTTTTGCTGCAGACTGCACATTAATTTTCAAAAGAAAAAAACATTTGGTAATTGCCAATCTATAGAGTTATGTTGCAGAGTTATTTTGGTCTTTGAAACAAAAATATAATGCGACTTGCAGAGATCACAGAATATGTGTGCTAGGAAAAAAACATCTGACCCCTCCTCCATCTTGTTGCTTCATCCACCCATCAAAGGAGGCACTCAGTCATATCTCATTGGATCTCTAGAACTGGCCTCTGTGTCATTGCCTTTCTGGGTTTTTTTTGTTTTTTTGTCAGCCACATCATGTGGAAGCTGTATAAGAATGGCTTTGAATTTAAAGCAAAATTTACAGCTTTATATTGTTAATTGCTTTTATGTGGCAGAGGAAGGGCTTTCCCAATTCATGTCTACATTATTTTATGGATTACAACCGGGAGAGATGCCAGTGTAGTTGAAATTAAGTGAATTAACACAAAACATGACCCAGCATGTGACATTTAATCAGACAATGGGTCTGAAGGGGTTAACTTGTTCTGAAACAAAAGACGACATAGAGACCTGTTCTTGTGTATGGTTACTCTTACAGTTTTGAAGAATATAGTACTAGCTATACCCATTCTCTCAATTTTCTCTCATTAATGTCTAAGTAGTTTAGAGTTACCAATCTGTGATTTTTTTTTTGCATTTGAATAAGAAGCCAGAGCAAAAGATTTAACTTATCTGAGCACGACCAATTCCACTAAAGAGTTTTTGAAACACAGACAAGATGAGAGCTACAATGTGTTGCATCTGTTCCGTTACTCATTTACATTTTACAATTCTTTTTAATGTTTAATTAGCAGAGACAATGAATAATATTTTACATTATACAGCATTGACAAGGCTAATGTGGATTTCTCATCAACCAAATACTTAATGAATCAACATCGACAACATGCTTTTCTTGCATTGTTGTTAATCACAACCAGATTAGAAGTGATGTAGTAGGTTATTAGAAAATATTACACTGACACTATATTTAAATATTTAAAATATAATAATCAAAAATAAAATTCCTTTTAAAAGAACATTTGTGGTGAACCTCTAAACCTCCACTAAAGTCACTTAATGCGAGACATGATTAAATCATGTTTTGTACTCTACATCTTTTCTCTCCGGAAGGGCTGGAGGATACCATTGCATGTCCTTTTGCACCCTTCAACTGCTCTCCCCTCCAAACAGACAGTAATTACTGCTCTCCATGTTTGTATGTCTGCCGGATCTTCTGACGACAAAACAAAAACCCACAACAAACATTTTCCACAGTTTTTTTTATATATCTTAGATGTTATTTATAGGGCTGTTTATTAGTAACCGAAACACAGAGAGAGAGAGAGAGAGAGAGAGGGGAAGGGAATTTAGCAGTAACTGACAGCAGTTGAAAATGATGTCCATGTGGAAAAAATCATTTTCAAAAAACACAATCGTTTTTGGGTTTTTTTTTTAAGTTGACAGACAGAATGTTTTTTTGCTGGATTGAAAGGTGATGTGTTCACACATGTGACTCTACCTCATTCACTTATTTTAAAGCCTCAAGTTGGTGAGCATTTGTCATGAAAGCTTTTCATTAGTGGAAGTGTAAAGCGGAAGGAAGTAGTGTAGACAATGCTCAAATGTGGGACCATTGTAGTGGGAAAAGTTATTGTTCTTTAACTCATCAAGGTTAACCTGATGCAAAATAATTTTATGAAAGTGTACAATTGTTAATCAAGACACTATAGGGAGGATGTTTTTTAAATCTCCTGTTAGAAATTAGCAACAAAAATTATATTCAGATTTAGCTTTTGTCTGTATCCTCATTTATATACATATATATATATATATATATATATATATATATATATATATATATATATATATATATATATATATATATATATATATATATATAAATGCAACAACATAACTTTATGTGCAAATTCAACCAAAATTGAATTCAACCAAAAATCTTATTTTAAGCATAACATTTAATCTCCACATCAGAATGATTCTTCTCCCTGTTATCTCAGACTTGCCACTCAAAAATTTGGTTTCACACATCAGTTATTCTCCAAACATTTTGCTGTAATGAATATAAATTATTTGATCAAATTCTCCAAATGAATTGGAATTTATGTTATAAGAACAGCAATATTTCTCTGATAAGTTTACGCATTCCCAGAAACTTGAATTACTCATCAGGCAGCACTTATGCTGGACCCTGGCTGGCTCCTTTCCCTCCGAAACGAACAAACATGTGACCACAAACACAGGAGTAGACCAAACATTAGATGAGCTAGGAAATGTCAGTGTTTACTCTGTCAGAGAGAGCAACGATGCTTGGGAAACTGTTTACTGATGAGTTTCAAAAACATGTAATTAATCAGGTCTGTGGCGTTCTGTGCTGGTTATTATTTGGCAGAGTGCTGTTAATCAAGGCCCATGTGGCTCTCAGGGAGCTGGAGAGAAGCTGATTGGCTGGCTGGATTTAACTGGAGATCATGAGGTCACAATCGGTCAAGGCAATAACATCATCAAAAAAAAGAATTAGAACACACATTATAATGTCCATTCAACAAAGTTTTATTCAGATTATTAGATATGAATATATCTTCTACATAGAGTGATCATGTGAAGCAAATGTTTAAGGTAGACTAGACAGTCATATCCTTATTGTGATACTGCAAGAACTGTTATGTCATAACTGCTTTTGTTATTGTTACTAATCCATGTTACACCTTGTGATTAAAAAAGTAACATCTTGTACTTTTATTTGAGGTCAGATCCATTAACTTAGACACCGCCTGTCATGACATGCCCCTTGTTTTTTTATTCTATTAAAATTTTCCTTCATTCAAACCCAGTTTTTAATGACATTACATTTTTGCCATCCATTTATGTACCATTTAATGTTCTGCATTTCACACACTTGAGCAAAACAATGTATTTGCAAACACAAAAATAAGCAACATTTGTAAATGTTTACATTTGCAGACACATACAGAGAACATACAAATTTACACAAAAGTTGTTTTAATTTCTTTGTTGTTTCAAAGCTGTTTGGTAAAGACCTGTTAAATTAACAAAAACAACCAAAAAAATAGGTTTAAAGAGTTGATTTGGTAGTATTATTTGATACACATTTTCTGAAACAAATGATATTTAGCAATTTATTATTATACAATTATTTAAAACTGTTATATCCCTTTATTATTATTATAGATATTAATTATACATTGATGTATCATTATTATTCCCCGTTTTGCTGATTTTGAGTTTGATGACTGTTTATTTTTGTGAAGTAAATTAATAATAAAATTTAAACTTGAAGAGGCCCAACTCATCTATAAGCATTGTCTCAACTTAAGAAAATTTTAATCGATAAGTAATATATTCCAACACACACACAAACTTTATATCAATACCTTTACTAATGATACGAGTTGAGGTATATTTTAAAGTCATGAAAGAAGTGGGAATTTCCTCAGCGACACTGTCTCAGACATCTGTGAGGGAACCTATAGACACAAAGCTCATTGTGTATTAAAACGTCCTTCCATTCGTTTCCTGTAAGTGAATTATTATATCACCAGTACCGGTGTTCCAGCTAAAAATATGCTATACAATTTTTTTATACAATGACATTTTTGTTTTTAGAATTGATCTAACAAAATAAAATTTACAGTCAGTAGCTTGATTGTTTAATTCAGTCCGCAGTGAGCCACATATTTTGGATTAAAGGGCCATACAATGAAATTTAACAATGAAAAAATAAGCTTCCATCTGCCTTCAGAATCAGAAAGATCTTTATTGCCAAGTGTGCATGTGCACACACACAAGGAATTTGTTGTGGTGCAGGAGTACTCTCCAGTGTTGGTACAAAAAAAATTGTCTCAATAACGTTGCACATTAACACAGGTTCATTCATTCATTCATTCATTCATCTTCATGTCGGCTTTATTCCCTTTCGGGGTCACCACAGCGGAATGAACCGCCAACTCTCTGGCATATGTTTTACGCAGCGGATGCCCTTCCCTGCCGCAACCCATCGCTGGGAAACATTCACACACACATTCACACTTTAACACTATGGGCAATCGTTCTTATTCAATTCACTTATTCCGCATGTCTTTGGACTTGTGGGGAAACCGGAGCACCCGGGGAAAACCCACGCGATCACGGGGAGAACATGCAAACTCCACACAGAAATGCCACCTGCCCCAGCCAAGCCTAGAACCAGCGACCTTCTTGCTGTGAGACGACCGTGCTACCCACTGCGCCACCGTGACGCATTAACACAGGTTATATAAGTAAATTGCTCAAGTTAAAAGCTTTGCGCAGCTTTGAAATGGTTTAAATCATATTTTACAGACTGATCCCAGTTTTTTTTCATGCATGGTTTTAAATCTGAGATGAGCTCTGTTCTCACTGGTGTCCCTCAGGGTTCTGTTCTGGGACCTCTACTTTTTAACATCTACCTGTCTCCACTAGAGCTCCTTCTCCACTCACACGGTCTTAATTATCACTTACATGCAGACGACACTTAAATGTATGTTCACTCAAAACCTGGAAAAGGCCTTGATTTTACCTATATATCAGATTGTGTTTCTGTTATTCCGACATGGATGAATGACAACTTCCTTTGCAGTGGCAAAACTGAGGTCATGCTGAATGGTTCCCGATTGCACTGGCTGCTGGTCTGCTTCTGTGTAGATTTTAAAAATTTTACCCTAACATATAAAGCTCTCCATAGTCTGGCCCCTGAGTACTTATCTTCTCTTTTAATCACTTATACCCCGAGTTGAATGCTCAGCTTCTCACAATCTAAGCTTCTGTCTATTCCTCGCACTGTCTGGATCACTCCCACTAAAACTATGGGAAACAGGGCCCTTTCTGTCTATGCACCAATGCTGTGGAACAAAATTCAGGTGCACAGAACAGACTCGGCGACCGCTGAGTTGAACTGGGTTAGCAGCATCTGTGGGAGGTTGAACATCTTCAGCTGGAGCAGGAAGTACAGCCTTTACATTGGAGTCAATGTGGGTGCTCCACTTAAGGTTCTGTGAGATGGTGGTTTCCAGGAACCTGAATGACTCTGCTCATGATGGTGGTAGTGGGGTAAAGGGCTTCCCCTGAAGTCCACTTCCATCTCCAATGTTTTGAGTGTGTTAAGCTCCAAGTTGGTCTTGCCACACCAGAGAACCAGCTGCTCCACTACCTGCCTGGATGCATATGGTAGTCAAAAAGTTTCATATGGTATGCACATATGACAGTGGCGTTGTCTGCGAACTTCAGGAGCTTCACTGAGGAGTGTTGGGAGGTGCAGTCATTGGTGTAGAGGGAAAAGAGTACCGGGGACAGAACAGGAGGAGAGGAGTTTACAGATATTGCATTTTTTTTAATCATGTAGCAAATGCTGATAGTTGTTTTTATTTTTACCTTTTAATTTTATAAATAAAACGTCAAAACTTGTAAATTACTTTACAAAACACCTCACTTAATGTAAACATGTCAAAGAACCTGAATCTTTGAATAATTTAATCATCTTACCGACAACAAACCAGTGTAATCCACAAAGGGTTTCTGAGATTTAGTTTAATTTGAAATTGGATTTAAAATGCATTACTGCAAACGAAAAAACTACATCTGCTCAACGTGCAAGTGAAAACAGACCAAATGAACAACAACAAAACATTACGTGGACTTATACACTCAACACAGTTCGTTTGTGGTGAAATGTAACAAACACTGCCTGACATAATCCCAAAAACCCACTCAGACAGTTTCAACATGAGAACGCTAATCCATCTCAAGACCATGATTAAGCAGAAACTGAAAAAAGTGAAACAAAACAAGAATCTTAAAGCAGTTTCAAGCAAACAGTGCAAATTGTTTGGCAAACATGCTGCCCACATTTATAGTTGCTACATGGGTGTGTGTTTGCTGAAGCATTACTCAGTGAGCATTCTTACAGTGTCTGATACAGTAACTACAGAGCAAATAAGAGCGTATGAGAGGACATGCCTGAAACATGACGAGGGAGAGAGAGAAATCAGAAAAGATTGTTGTAATGGGGACAAAATGTTCAACAACCATTTTTAATGTAAAAATCAATAAATTACAATTAGTTATAAATATAATAAATAATAATAAAAATATTTTTTTTTGCATTTAAAGTTGTTTTTACAAAAATGTAATGAATAATCTTTAAATTAAGCAAACCAATTTGGAAGTAGTTGAAACAAATATTTGAGAAATCCTTTGGAGTCCTACCTCAAACTGATCCACGATAGAAAAATCAAAATTAATTCCAAGAATGAAATTTAAATTCTAAAACAGTACGTATGGCATTTTGGAATGTTTTTTTTTTTTAACAGAGCTCAAGAGTTTCCTTTTGGTTGAGGAAAATTAGTTATTATACCCAACTAATGAGGGCTAGGTTCAAATGCTGCTTTTAATTTATGACAGAACTTTCCAGAAAAATGTACAAATTAGATCAACTCCGCCCAACCACAGACAACAACATCTAATGCATTTGCATAAGAAAGGATGAAGAGGGTCGGGGTGTTCTGTTGAGAGTAGCAGAGTCCTTTAATTTAGCTGTGTAATACTTACGGGAAAAGGCACATTAAAGGTCACTCTAATGACAGGAGAGAAGCTAATAGACTGGCTACGAGAAGAGGAATCCACAGATTGGTATGTGTCTGTATCAGGTGAGACTTTGTGGCACTGCAGTGTCAACATGTACTGAGTCACAGTACTAATTCAAGCTTATAAATGTGCTTTTAAGGAGTCAGCCCCAGGACGTATTGCATTAGCCTTATAAAAGCATATCAATCAGCGTTATCCCCAGCAAAAATCAGTTCTCATCACTTTTTATTTGGCTTTGACTTTCAGGAAGCAATTTAAGTGATGGTAGAGAGTCCGGAGGCTTGTTTGAGAGTGACTAGGTGTACTGAAGAAAGCTGACATTCATTTAATAACAGGCTCCGAGACACTTCTATTGAAGTTAAACTGAGATGTCAACATGTTAACAAAGAAAAAGCTGGTCGGGGTTAGACACGATGTTGGTCTAGACATGCGAATGAACCTCACTGTGAAGGAAAAGCACCTGACAAACAACAACTGGCCAAGTCCATTACAGACGTGAGGAAATGTGAGAGCAACATTGCACAAATGAACAGGCGCTTGAGTTTCTGTTCTTTGTGGTTGAGGAATATGTTGAAAACAACAACATGTGACATAAGTGCTTCATAACTCTCAATTTTAAATAATGCACTTTTGTAATTCACTTTAAGTGCCCAGGTGGAAAAGGAATTAGCAAGAGATTTAATGTAGATAAAACATAAAACTATACATTATTGAAGAACAAAAGATTAAGGGTTAAGTTATCATAAATCTAATCTTAGTTTAGCTGGAAAAATTAACAATGTGGTAACAATGGGTCTTCTGAACCTGCAAAGTTAAGTTTCAGGTTTTTTTTCCAGTTCTGAAGCAGTATGAAGCACAGAGGGGGCCAGTGTTTGTATGCGCGCGTGTGCGCGTGTGTGTGTGTGTGTGTGTGTGTATGTGTATGTATATCATTTTTCAGATAACCCTTTTCAAGTTTTTTTTATCAAAAAGCTAATCAAATCCAAATTTGACTTTGGTTCTCTCAAACAATTGGGTCAACAATTGAATACTGACATTTTCTCAAACATTCTGGCAGAATTCAATATTTAAAATAAAAGTGTATAAAGTAAATAAAATCGACAGCATGGCCTGTGTGAATACTGATTGACTGGCAGGTGTTGATTCATAAAAAATAAAAAACCCATAGAGGTAGTTCAGGTCGGTTCAGGTATATCTATATATCTTTGCACAACTTTAGCAACCATTGCAACAAACATTAGCCGATTACTCAATATTAGCACATTAAAGGGAACAAGGAGCTTAAAAAAAAGATGATTTTGTCACGTAGGAGACCTTTCAGATATTGAAGATGCTCTCATTAAAGTTTAATAGGGAATAGAGAATACTTTTGTAAGGATTTTTTTATTGACTGTTACCATATTATGATTGCATAATTGTAAAAATATCTCATCATTGTTGTCTTCTCACTGCATCTTAACATGGCTGTTGTCTCTTGCATGCATACTGTAAAACATTTTATAAAACAAGCTCTTAAAGACATAAATGAAAGTTCATTTTCTCTAAGGGTTAACAGAAGTTTTCAACTCCAAAATGTAGATACAAAAAATACTAAAATCTATAAGCAGATACTCCGGTTATTTTTTAACCTTTAAACTGAAACAATAAAAACATAAGGTAGGGATGGATGAACATTTAGATTTTTTTTAACAGAGGTACCGAGGAACAGTTAAATAAATTCCCAGAAATTTGAATAATTTCTACTTAATATGTGTCTTTCTACAAACAGAAAACTACCATTTAAAATTCAGTTCATGTTCTGTGAATCACATGTCGTAAAGCTTTCTTAAAGGGGTCATGAACTGGAGTTTTAATCTGTTCTATTCATCATGGTCCAATTATAATAAATGTAACATTAAAAATAATAATAAGAAACTTGATTGTCAGCGATTTTTGCCTCCTGTCAAGACAGAACAGCTTGTGAAGACACGTAACTTGATTCTTGGAAACACTCATATGAGATTGGTAAATCGGTTAAAAGCTGAGCTCTGCTTTAACTGGAAAGATTTGTGTTCCTTCAGACTCATGCACGTCTTCTTTAAATAAGAATCCAGATGTACAGTAGGTAATATAACAGTTTACAATCCACAAGCTTTTTACTCCTCTCTGACCATTTTCAAAGTCGTTTTGGTACATGTGTGTGTGACCCAAGTAAGTCTTTAACATACTGCTGGTAGGGGTTTATGAGTGACTCAGGCAAGGATACAATTTTTGACATAATTTTTTTAACTTGGGATTTTCCTGAGCTGGGTTTTACCTGTTCATGATTAACACGAAAACAAAATTCCACTAAACTGTATTCCCACTAGCTCAGGGGCATGTGTGAACTCTTTACTCCTATTTTTCATGGTTAATAAAGACTTTTAACTGTGTATTTCTAAGAAGATGTATTCACTTGTCCTTTGTCAATTGTTGAATAAGTTCTTGAGGTTTTGGGAGATCAAATATTTTTCTGTCTTTAATTCCAGCTGCAAAAAACACCTCTTGTTTTGTATTTTGGATTCTTCGCCTCTTAAGCCTCTATGATGCTCTTAACATCCACTGTTACACATCCAAAAATAGCTCTTGTGTATCATAGACTGAATGAGAGAGAGGGTTACAGGAATGCACATTACATCATTTTGACTTTCCCAGCAAAACATCCTGGGCCCTTCAGTTAAAATCACTCATCGGTTTGATTGAGAAGCTCGGAAGCATTTTACATTGTTCACCGTTGCCTAACTGATCACATCCTTTTCAAATAAAAAAAAAACATTTCTAGTCAAATGACAAAAAAACAAAAAAAAAAAACAAAGCACTCTGTGGAAATATGTGTACTTGATTTTGCAAAAATAAATAAATAAAAATAATTTAAAAGTAAAATATTTTTAGGATTATCAAAAGAATCATGGTTCACAGATTTTAGACTGAAATTAATAGATTTTAGTCTATTGAAAAACAAAATCTCCTCGGCTACAACCATAATGTATAAAATATTTAACAACATAAGAAGTTCCTCAAAGAAGATTCGGGAGCAATATGACAGACAATTGATATTACTAAACAGCTCAGCTGGTGCTCATCCAATCAAACACCAGCCCAGCATTTAAGCAGTACAAAACCTTCTCTCCTTAATGACTAAATCAGCCTCTTTTCCTTCACTGCGTATTCATTTGTGTATTAGAACAGCAGTCCCCAACCCCTGGCTGTAGATCGGAACCGGTCCGTGGGCCATTTGTTACCTGGCCGTCAGCACAGAAAGAATAAATACAATTCATTACTTCAGTTTTATTTAATTCAGAATCTGAACGAGGTTTTATTTTGAATAATTACCCGATTCTCTTATTTACATCTGTCTATGTCATTCTTAACATATCAAGATCAAGACGCTCTTCTCAGTCATACTGAAATGAAGCCCAGGAGCTAGTACAATGAATAAAAATCAAACGTCTTTGCAAAGTTTTTTTGCGAAGGGGAAAATTCCCAGCGAGGAGACAGAGGAAGAGTCCTACTTAAAATACAGATTTATCTGGACAGGAGATTCCCACACAACAAGCCCCTCTGCATAATATGTGCCAACCAGCTCTCGAATGAGGCAATGAAGCCCTCAAAACTCTTGTTAAGATGATGCTGTAGAAGCAAACCGCTAGAGTGGATTCACGTTTATTATTATGTTTAGAAAATGTCACAGTTTACATGCAGGTTGTATTACATTATTTTGTTGTATTTATCCACCACACCTTTAAGACCAGTTCCTGATAACATTGTCAGACATTAAACTGGTCCATGGTACAAAAAAAAGTTGGGGACCGCTGAATTAGAGGTACAATTCAGCTTATAGAGAGAGCACCGAGCAACCATAAAGAAAACACGTCCCCATTGGATGCTGCTGTGTAGTGTAGATTTGACTAATATTTTAGTAATCGGGTATTCTATTGAAAATGTAATCGATTAACCAAATAATTGGATAAAACAGGTGTGACGTCATGCGCTACTTTCGATGCCTGCCGCTTAACTCACCCATAGACATTCAATGGTAGAAGTCGCTGAATCTTTGATTAGTATTACACCAAAAATATTATGTGTAAATAACCAATGACGTACCGTAATAAAGGTTACAGTCAAGAGTCCTAAAAAAAGTTTATAAAGTGGAATGTGCTGTTCAGGAGCGCAAATTAGAGAAGAACTACCATGTGAAACAACTGTGTTTTTACCTTTCGTTTCTGAACAGCAGTTTCCACTTTAAAAACATTGCAGTTTCCCTATGTATGCTGTTTTTTTTGCCAACACTTACATAATTAAATTGTAATTAATAACAATAAAACAATACAATTAAAAAGTGAAACAATACAGTTGAAGGTTTTTCCAGTCAGTTTACATCTTGCTTTCATCACGCCGACAAAAGTATTGTGGACATTTCATTTCAGAACAAGTTAGTAAAAAAAACAGCAGTCAAATACATACGGAAGAACAGAGCAAGCCAGAAGTAGAACAAGATGAAAAATTAGGTTTTAGATTAGTTTAATAGTTGTGGAGAAGGTTGAGTAAATGTAGGGTTCAGACAAAGTAGCAAAGCAGACTGGCCAGCTGCAGTGCACCCTGTTAACGTTTCTCTTATCACAGTAAAGGAATCTGAACAGCTGAAATTGGCAGGTTTAAAGTATTAGCTAATTAATGTACAGAAGAAGACCCCCCTCTCTCCCAAAATTTGCATTTGTTCAACATGTACCTACCATCCAGTGGTTCTTTGAGGTTCATTGAGGCCCTGTTCCAAATGGAACACTGTGGACTTGTGGTCTTCACAAGCTGATGACATCAGGAAGGCCAGACAAGAGGGGCCCTTGAGTCAAGTCCTTGAGGGTGCTCTGAGGTCGAATATTAGGACAGACCTGCATCACGACAGAAAAAGGGAAAGCTCCGCTGGTGTTTACTCTACAGCTGCGATTAAGCTTGAATAAAGACATTACCTGCTTTGAATTCACCACAGTTTCAGCAAAAAGACTTTTAATGCTACAGAGAGGTTGCTGTTGATATTTGTTGTTAATGCACAGAGAAGTAAGACCTATAACTCTTAAAAGAAATGAGATAAATGTTGCTCAACGTTTGTGTTTTGGTACACGATCGGTTTCGGACTGATTGGTCATTTGCAAAGAATTCTGGGTTGTAAGGGCGAACTTCACCAAAGATCAAATAAAGCACATATAGAGGGTGGTATTGAGCACACTTCAGAGCCTAAAAAAGACAGGTGAAACACCCTATGGACTCATGCACTTCGCAGGCATGCGCCATGCAAGTCCACGAGTCCACAAATGTGCCTTTTGGGACAGGCCCTAAGATGGAACTAATTTAGTTGATGATGACTGTAACCATTGACCTCAGTAGCAGGCAGTTCCCTGAAATGTTGGTGAAAAAAGTTTATTCTTTTCACTCTAAAATAACAAGAAAATTCAACTTATTAAATCATAATTTATGACTGAACAAGTGACACGTGAGACATTTGAAGAATTTTGTCAGTCTGTAAAGTAAATAAAATAAGTATAACAAAAAAGTACAACATTGTCTTACTATTAAAATATTGAATTAACTGAAAATCAGTTTACCACATTATATATATATATATTTCCTAGACAATTTATTTACCAAACAATTTTTATCTTTAGTTGGTGAGGTGAGAAAAAAACAAAAACAAAAAAGATGATTTAACAGTTGATGTGTTTTCCCTCAAATTAAATGAGTATTTTCATACTTAATTCCACATTCAATGTGTTTACAGTTAAAATAGGCAGTCTTTGCTTCATCAAGGCATTTAGTTTGTTATGGGGAAAACAACAACTAGTGAACATCGTTGTAAAAGTATTATTTCTGGCAAAGAGAACAAGAAACAAGAATGCTGACTGTAAACAGCTTGCTTTAGCTTTCCGCATCAGAACAATTTGCAAGCAGCTTTTCAGTGATAATTTTTAACTTCTGAAAATGCAAACTGAAGTAGTAAAACACAATTCAGTCATTTTATTATCTTACAATGTTTTCTGAATTATCTTAATTTTGGGAGGATTTCAAGGCTTTTTTCTAAGTCTAGAGATTTTTGTGAGTCTAGAGTTTTTATCTTTGTGTTGTGTTAGAAGCAACTATGTAAACTCATACATTTCTGGGGTCATAAAAGCAAGATGTACTAAACCAGCAAAAAATATTAAATCTAGAAAATAATTCAGGCAATTCATACACAAGAGGTAAAAGCAGTGGTCTGTCAAATTATGGGAGATTGATTTAACAAAAAAATGTGGTATATATTTATTACAAATAAAATATTTTGAAGCGGTTTAGTTCTCTGCAAGTTAGTACTTCAGCTGAAAGCCATTTGACAGACAATACACTTTTTCACATGAATAAATGCTATGGATTTTATTTACTTTGTACGCTTTTATTTGAAATGTTTAATTCTGCCAAAACGTTTGAGAAAATGTCAGTATTCAATTTTTAACACAATTGTTTGAGAGAACCACAGTTTAGTCAAAATTTAGCTTTTTGAAGACAAAAAATAGGTATCTAAAAAATCATCATTAAATTGATAGACATAATTTCCTTGGGTTACATGTAAAATTGTATTCTCCCTCTCATACGAAAATGAAAACAAGACACCAACAGTTGACACTGATGTGTGAAATTAGATGCATCAACTGTATGTGCAGCGCCTGCGTAAGTCTGCTGTGTGTGTGGAATAAACCTGGGTAAATGATATTTTGTCTGCGTGTGCTGTCGTTTGATTGTGGGGTCTTTGATGTGGACGGAAGTGTTTTGGACACAGAAGCCGTGTGTGTGTGTGTGTGTGTGCGTGTGTTTGGTGGATATGTGACAACATGGCAATTTAGACTACAGGTGTGCCCAATGCTCTCGGGAAAGACAGCGACTTCAAAAACACCTCTTCCTCCCGAGATGAAAGAGGGCTTCTTTCTAATTGTACAGCAAAGAGAAGACAAAACAAATACGGGAAGATAACTTTCTAGTGGCTGTTTTGTAAAAGCTTGCTCCAATCACCACAACAGACCTTTGAAGGAACTCCAGATTCAAGATAGAGATTCCTTGCTCTTCCAGTCATCCATGTCAAAAAAGGGAAATTAAATTAGAACATTGATTCTAATAAAGTGGCCAGAAAGTGAGCTTTTAAAACTTGGTATTTTGGTTTGTGGGACACATTTTTATAATGTGCAGTGCAGGTGCATCTCGTAAAATAAGAATAGGAAAAATCTGATTCTGTATGTGTATCCCTCATTTCAGAACAAAATAAGCACCTCATATCCATTTATAACACAAAGACTTGAAAGTTTTGGTTATTATAGGGTACAGATAATAGCAACCAAGCATTAGTTTCTTATAATTTAGTACTGTTTTTGCATGAATTACTTAATACTGTCAAATATCACATTGACTATAAGATACTGCTTCTAGCCATTAAGGTGGTGGCTAACTGAGCAGTCCCCATAGATTCCAGCTTATCCTCTGTAGATCTGCTAACATAATCCATTTATACAATCACCTCCGAACGTAACTCTCAAACTAACAGGACTCAGTTTCCCAGCACTCTCCAGCAGCTGATGTGCTCCCTGCATCACAGCGCCAACTCTTGACAATGCTCTCCATGTACTTTCATTTACCTACCCTAAATCTACTTTCTGGATGTCTTGTCATCTGTGTTGTCTTTGCCGCCTCCTAGAACTGCTATCATTGATGTCCTGTCTGTTGCTGTAAACTCACTTTTGTTGTTCCACTGTGTACTGTACCCTGTTAAAGGAAAGTCTTTGTTTGTCACCTGTCTCCTGTTGTTTCTGCAACAAACCTTCAAAACCATTTTCTCTCTCCTCCTTTTCTGGTTTCTGGTTCCTGAAATAGATCTTAATGTTTGATAATTTTAAGATTATATCTATCTATCTATCTATCTATCTATCTATCTATCTATCTATCTATCTATCTATCTATCTATCTATCTATCTATCTATCTATCTATCTATCTATCTATCTCTCTCTCTCTATATATATATATTATCTATCTATCTATCTCTCTCTCTCTCTATATATATATATATATATATATATATATATATATATATATAAACCTTTAAAATGTTTCACTCTTCAGCATTTAAAACAAACTAGTGCTAATACTGCAAGCCTATACATAAATCAATTGAATATTGATTAAATGATTAAAAATCAATCCAGTCAGTTCACATGTTACTTCACTTATTCTTTGTTTTCTCTTTTCAATAACCATGCGAATTCTTTAATAAGTACTAATGATACAATCATTCACCTGCATTAATTTGCTTTAACACAATGTTAATATGTTTAAAAAGCTAAAAGATTGAATAAAGGCTTCCAGATATCTAAAATGCTTCCAGATTTCTAAAAAGCTTGCCATTTCACTTTGTAGAGAACTTTCAATTATTTCCAAATCAACCTAAAGTAACTTCTAGATTTATTCTCTCACAAAACTGTATTTCGCATTGAGTTCTCATCAAATTGCATGACAGGGCAGAACAATCTCAGGACTTTAGGCATTTATCTTGTGAAATTGAGAAATCTTCTACATTAAACCAGAACATCAGAACAGATGGGTTTAATAATTCACCAAAGACAACACATTACGATCAAAGAGTGAACATTGGCATAACCACTCAAATAAATTTCAGTTACATACAGTGTACTGGAAATCATGATCATGCAATTCCATAAAACAAGACATTCTCCCCACACTAATCAGTCTCCAAATCAACAGACCCTTTATCAGATCCATGATGTCTTTCTGACTCATCCCACATGGCTGGAAATAGTTTTGGGGAGCGGAACTAAACGATCCGGTAACATGTTTTGGGACTTTCCAGCTGTCTCTTTTTTTAATAATGGATGCATGATCCACTGAATAACCAACTATGTAAGTGCTTATTTATTCCCAGTCAGCAAAAATTAAGTTTATGAGGTGAAAATGGTTTAAGACTGGCCGAGGTGATATCGTTTTTTTATGTGGCACAGAAGATATAGTCTATACTTTATGGCCCATCTGTGTTCTGGAATCAACACAAGATTCAGCCATCTACCACAATTCATGATGGTACTTCAGCAAAATGTACGTAAGAAAGCCATAGCTGTGATTCGTAGACCAATTGCTATGAGGGTAGACCTTGTACTTACCCATAGGTCACTAGGGGAACTAAGGTGCTGCCCTATCAGTTACCACACCTGCTAATAAAATAATAAAACGTCAGCTGTCTTATGTAAATGAAGTCGCTTATGATATAACTTGAGTGTAAGAATCTTTACTCATACACTGCCATTCTACACAGTACATGTTCCATAGTAACGCTTTAATGCAAGAAAACAAGAGAGCCCAGGGCACATGCATTTATTTGTCCAGACAGGAAAGTTTTTGAGTCACAGTACATCAGTGATGCAACAGGATGCATTTCCATGAAGATTAATATGCGTAAGAGTAAAAACACAAACATAATTGAACAATTCTAAATGATGGTTCAGGAGTAAAAGTTTCTTAATTCTGTAGGAGTGAAATTCCTTCATTAGAAATTATTTAATTATTTATTGATTAATTATTAATTAAATATATAATTGATTACTATTATAAAGTAATTCTACATTTACTACTTCATCACATCCAAAACAAAATAAATAGCTTCATAATATTTTTCTATATAAAGAACAACAGAGTTGAAACTATTGCATTGCAAGAATTTAAATTTAGCATGGTTCCTGTGGTGATTAACCAAATTATTTTATCATTGCCCGAAGCATCATGCAAGTGGATGTCATCCAACTTTAACGTTTCAGAAGTGGAAATCTTCAAATTACCATCCCATTAGCGTCTATTACATATGGGTCGTAAAGTTGTGGGTTTCAACCTGCCACAGTTCATCAAAGGCAGCAAATCACTCTAGAATACATCTACAAACAGCAGCTAAAGGGCATAGTTTAACCTCAAGTTTCTGCTGTAAAATAGCAGCATAACGGTAGTTGGGTTGCCAGGCAATGTTATTTAAGGGATTAATAATTCATACTACAGTATGGTACTGTAATTTCAAACAACAATATTGTATAGTGTCAATGAATCAACAAAATATCATATTTCTTCAAGGAAAACAGCTTGAATATTCAGGGGACAAATTGCTCAGATATCCGGAGGAGAGCATGCCAAAACTTCTCCAATAAGCTCCAAAATGAACATTTGAAGCAAAAATGCAATGGATTAATACTATATTTATGTCTGTTTAAAAGAAAACCTTTTTAAAAATGTAACTGCCCTTATAACAAGAAATATAAATCAAAAATATAAATAAGACACAACAACTGTTGCTTGAGCTACAGTTAAGTATACTACTCATGACTGAGGTTGATTGAGATTTTTGTAGCCCTTTAATGGTTTCTCATTAGTGGCATGAGAACAGTCTTAATTTCTGCGTTGTCTCTATTATAAGTCTTCCATGCAGCTCTGAGTTAAGAGTGGTGAGGGCCGTATCTGATGGGAGACACAGCCCACCGCAGGTCAGGATGACTGGCTTCCTTCACTGCTTTCTATTTCCCACATCAGTTAAGAGCAAAGTGTGGTTTTCTCAGATGCCAACCAGCCTTTAATCAAGGGCGTTTCTTTCATTTCTCTGCCCCGCCACCCCGCTAATGCACACACAGTCTAGCTCAACACTATACTTCCTTGAGATTTCCTTTGCTACCTGTTGCTTTCTCCCTCCCGAGCTTGGTTTCTGGGTGGTCTGGGGCTCCAGTGAGTTTTCTGGGGGTAGTTACAGGACTTCCTCTGCTGCCTTGCAGCTTCCTGTGGCATTATGCTTCAAAAGGCCGCACAACACCCACACACGAGATGCACACAGAGGATGGTTCTTCACTCACCGTTTAGGGTTAACCGCTGCGCCTCAATACAGACGTTCCTGCCAATCTGTGGGACAAAACACCAGCCTGTACGCAGAGGCCACAAGATGCTTGCCAAACAAACAATGCTCATCTCTTATAAAGACAAATTATTCAATTGTTTTAATTAGTGTAAACTGACAAACCTACAAAGTCACTTGTTTTACAGCATTTTAAATGTAAGATTAAACAAAAAAAAAACTTGTGCACAATAGTATGATATATTTTGAAAAATGTTCAAATATAAGAGTTGTTAATTGCTTTTACATTGTGAAAAAATAATATGGGAGTCAATAATCTTATTTTTTGAAGAGCAGAAATAATTTTTACATAATTAAAAAAACACATAACACATAATGCATATATTTTATGTTTTTTTTATTTATAAATGACTACCACATAATTTGTTCTACAAACACACACCAAATATAATACATAAATTACATGAATTACAATGTGTAAATATAGGGCTGCCATGAATTATTATTTTTATTAATATTGCAAATACAATTCATGTACATGAAATAATTAACATAGATTTATGCGGAAAGGTGGCACTGTGGTGGAGTTGGTCATCCTGTATCCGTTTTGATACACGCTAGGTCCATTTTGCCGTTGCCGTTGTGGTCCTGGCAAGGCACTTAGCTCATCACCACCACTGCCACACATCTAACCAATAAATTTTTGTTCATTTTGTAAATTACTACTGCTCTAAATTACAGTAAAATATTGGCAGCAAGGCCAGTTTTGAGAACCAGAGTTTATTACTGTCATAAGCTTGCAGTTTAAATCAATTACAGTAACTTACTGGCAAACATGCTGCCAGTATTTTACTGTAAAAACCACATGAAAAGTCTTATAATGCAATAGACAAGTTCCTTGTCTACAGCGCTCTGTGTTTGTTTTGTTTCTCTAGTCTATAGCTTAGAGCAAGTTCACAAAGTCCTGTTTTGGTGATTAATTCTATAACGTCTGCTTGTTTTGAAATTCCATTTTTTTCATGTAGCTTCAGGTTGAGTGTTTTATTTGAACAAAAAACTCAAGCATAAATTTGTATTTAAACAGCAAATTCTTAACCTTTTGCTGATGTGTGAATATTAACAGTATGAGTTAGACAAAGCAGACTAACATCATCATCTTCTGCTTTCTGGGGGAGAAGTAAGGGGCTTGTGGGAAAAAATATATAAAAACAGTCTATTTGAGGACCGAAAGAGTTTGCAGTGTCATAATTGTAGTTCCTTCTTTTTGACACGCACACACTTTCAAACTCCAAAAGTCTTCTTAGAAATACAACTTTGCAAAATCTCCAAAAGAAAATTGTCACTTTTGCAAATGATATGGATGCATCTTTACATTTAAGATAAAGTCATTCCCAGGAGAGTCATTCAGTCGTTATAATGGATAACATAAATTGTGAAGTGAAAGTAGGAGAAAGTGAATTTAAAGACTTGTCCAGCCATCACATAGCAAAAACAATCCCAATTGTGGTTTGGTTTTAAGGAAGTGAGACTTGTTGTTTGTCATTAGAGATTTGACAAGCAAACATTTCTGCTGAACATAGCTGTTTAGATCAAAATCAAAACATATTACCACAATAGACTTCTTTGTGTCTGTTTTTCAGTATCTGGTCTTGATTTAAAATAAAGCTCAAAATGCATCACCTTCCAAAGATATTTTTTTTGAGAGCAAATTTATCAGAAATGGGCATTTACAGCAGATCTAATTACAGTTTTGACATGCAGCCTCTTTAATGGCAGGCACTTGAGAATTCAAACTGATTTCAGGTTAGCAAAAATAGAAAATTAATGCAATGTAAGTGTTAAAAATAACGAAAGATTTGGGATGATTAAAGTTTAAGGCCACAGAATTTAATCAGACTTTTAGAGAGATTATTTTATTTTTTTAATTCACTGCAAAAACGGAATTCAAGTAAAAGCTGAAAATGCTTGATTTTCTTATTTTAGGAATAATTTTCCAGTTTAAACTTTTAGAGTATCGATTATTTAGCTTATTATGAGACGATATCACTTAAATTTATTTTCTTGAATTAAGACATTTTATAAAACTAACTTTTCATTTTGCCACTGCTCTTAAAACAAGAAGTTTTGACAACATATTCTTATTTCAAGAACGTTAATAACATCTTATTTAAGAAATCATTATTAAATACTTATAAAACCACTCATCTTGGAACAAGAAAAAACTAATCTTACATTTAGTTCTAATCTTCTTAGATTAAGTAAAACATCTGACAAATTCTTTGTCAGATGTTTTACTTAATCTAAGAAGATTAGATTATTGATAGATAATCTAAGATCTATAGATAATCTAAGAAGTTAATTATTGAAATACAACTCAAATGATTGTGAAAAAAACAAGAGAAAGAATCTACACTGTAAATAAATCAACAATCCCCCAAACCTTAATGGAACAACTTACAAACAACACAATACATACCAACACAAAGTCACATATTTTGATGAAAGAGATCTGCAGTTTAAAATATGCACTCTTAGAACAAGAAAAAAACCTCATACATAGATAAACTCTTCCTACACTCTTTTGGGTTGTTTTTCAGAGTTTGACATCTTTAACCTAAAAGTGGCGATTGAAGTCACCCCAACCGGGACATCTTCACCCAAGAAAAAAGCTATGTAATATTGTTTTGTTTTGTTTTATCTAAACAACTAAATGATGCTAAATTGAGAGGTTCTCATGCAATTATTGTAATTTTCAAAAAAATATTTTTATTTATGAACAGTTATCTGTTCCAACGTAACCCGTTTTGTAGCTAAACGCTATTTGGGTAACGTTACCAGGCATAACATTGACCTCATTGCATGACGTTTACTCAAACTTTCGTTGGTAACACTTCCTTAAAAATATGGGCATTTCATGCGAGTAAAATTGTTAACAATTAACATTAATGTGACAATTAACGTTTAACATTACTAATATGGTATGGCGAGGTGACAGGGAGGTCGTGAAGTGTCCGAGGCCTGTGGTCAGGGCATGCCGTGAAACGAGCATGGGGTCCGGGGCGTGCGAATACGAGTAAATGCAGTTATTAGGGGTGCTTTATCAGCTTGAGTTTAACATTAAGTATTTACACTTTTATTTATTTTCCACTCTACTATCCATAGGGACAATGATGGGATAAACGGTGAATGAGGGGATCTACATGTTCGGAGCCTCAGGTGTAGCGCCCGGGGAGCAGTGATATGTGAGCCGGTCCTGGCTGACCCGAAGCTCCGCTGCAGGCTCGCCGACGACTCGCTACAGACCGGGGGTTCAAAGGTCCTCTTTCCCACCAAACGAGTTCGCGCCTTGTGTAAATCACGTGACTGAAAATAACCCATTGCTTGAGCCTCTTATTTAGAACTTGAATATCGTGTAAACCAGCGCTTGGTATTTACGGCTGCTAAAAGATCAATCATCTTGATCAACAGTAACGAAGTTTCTGCCTCTTGGTTTAGATCATATGTTGACTGCTGTCCATCTTCTTCTTGAGTTTTAGACATTCATTATCCAAAGCTGTGAGCTCCATGCAGTCTGGGATTTTCTGCAGACTGAAGAGCCATCCTCAGGTCGCCAACTGCTTGGGTATTGTCAAGCTGAATGCATCCCATAAAATTGGATAATGTATGCAATTTAGCTTC
The DNA here is from genome assembly GCA_900490495.1 of Danionella dracula. NCBI lineage: Eukaryota > Metazoa > Chordata > Actinopteri > Cypriniformes > Danionidae > Danionella > Danionella dracula. The sequence continues at coordinate 3,860,270 of UELW01000378.1, read as the reverse complement.
TTTTGATGAAATAAATGTAATAATTCTTGTGAAAATTAAATTGTATTGCATTGTATCAAAATGTATAAATGTTGAATTTTTGTTGTTTTTTAATTGTAATCGAATAATTTATTTGTTTATATACTATTTTGTAAATACAACATCTTAATTTTTAACTATTCATGTCTAATTATTGTTAATATGATTAATATTGTTAATATGATTTTGAATATGATTATTATTGTTATTACTGAAACTATTTAACAGTTCTCAATCTAAAATGCGTGTTGGGTCAAAAATGTAACCCAATGAGCTTGGTTTAAGTAACCCAGCAATCTAGCGTTGGGTTATTTTAACCCAGTGCTAGGTCACAAAACGACTCAACCCAGTGCTGCGTTAAAATAACCCAAGCTCGGTCGGTCCATAGTTAACCTAGTGCTGGGTTACCAAAAAAACACAAATTGGGTTATCATAACCCAGCCTTTTTTTACTGTAGATCTAGCAAAAAACTCTGCCAAACATCATAGTTTTAAGACTGATAGCCTAGCTTTAAGATCACTAGTGACTAGATACAAGTTGAAATATTCTAGTTGCAGTGCAGTTTAACAGTTTGAAGAGTGCTTTTGTCTATTTTTAAGATACAACAGCGTTTGTTATCAGCTAGATAGTTCTGCCAATTAAGAATTCTTGCCAAGTCAAATTTGCTTACCCCATTGGCAGATTTTGGTGCTTGATGTAGGAAGAGTTTTTTTCTTGCTCTGAGTGTGTTTTTTGCAGTGAACCGCATCGCTCGACAAATGCAAACTCCATTGATTTACAGCACTAATGCTCACCATTCTTCAGCTATTGTAGCACTCTCAAATAAAATGCTTGCCAAAAGGAGTTTGGATGGGTCAGTTTTTGATGCCAAACCAACCACTTCATGCTAGATTTTTGTTTAGACATCAAGGGAAATGTCATGCACCCCCCAAATTCACCCCGGAAATTTAGTACCGCAGAAACATACAGCTTAAAACGTAAAAGGATGTGTCAAGAGTTAAGAGTCATTAATAGTTCATGTACTGGGACTTCCAAGAGGATATGCCAGCTTTCATGAAAAAGGATGAGGTACCAACTCACAGAATTTTTTTCTTGTCACACCAGAAGTCAGAAAAAGCTAATAAAATATATAAATTAGCCAGTTTCAGTAAATCTCAGAATTTTTTTTGTTTCAATTATCTTTTGTTTCAGAGATTCTCTGGCAAACAGCCATGCGGTGGCAATCGGAGCTCTCAATAGCTAATCTGACTAAGGCATCACCATGGAAACACAGCACAAGCAATCAGTGTACCTGGAGAATGAAATGAGCATCACCAGCTTCATATTAAAGAGGAGTATTTTAGCTCCTCACACAATATCCAGTCCTTTTGCCCATTTTTATTGAACATAAATGACACTATCAAAATATATTAAATTATTTACATTAAATTACATATACATTTACATACAAAATATATATACATTTCCACCTCAGCTCAATACAGACACTACATCACTGTTGAAGTTTTACTATTATTATTTTTTTTTCAGAAATTCACAAAGGATGTTTTAAAAAGCATACCTCTGGCTCGCACTCTTACACATTTGGTACTCAAAGACTTTCCCGCACATATCTAATTTATCATCTTTTCTGAACATGTTCTCCTGTATGATATGTATGTCTCTGACTCACAATGTCAACGTCGCATTGGGAAAAACTCCTGGATGCAATCAACCTAGACATGTTCCTTGTCAGCAGCAGGGAAATGAAAACTCACGCTGAGAAATAAAGAAAATTCATCAACGTGACAAGTTTTTGGAATGGAAAAGAAAACTAGAATAACCAGAGAAGCCCACAAAGAACAGAGAGAAAACATAACCACGGCCTGGACAGAGCAAAGCGATGAGAAAACAACAAATATTCTCAGCACTGATTTCTTTCAGTTTCAGATCAGTAAAAAAAATTCTCCAAAATGTGGCAATATAGTGTAACCAATGGTTATTAGGTGTCTGCTTGTTTAAAAAGGGCTGGGTTGGCTTTTCTCAGTGATGATGTGCATGATCTTAGGTATGATACCCTCATGTGTCAGAGAGGTTGTCTAACATTGAAATGATCCCATGCTGGCACAGGTTTTATATTTACAGTAAGTGAGATTAATCACAAGGTGAGGGTGATTACTGCAAGTTCTGTAATTTTATCAAATTATGTCTCACACACACAAAAAAAGCTTTTCATAAACTTGATTTATAACTTTTTAAAAAACACATCTGGCATCCCATATTACTATTAGCCACTTTAAAAGGAACAAGTAACAAATCAGGCATGCCAAAAAATTGCAGTAAGAGAATTGCAAATAAGATTGTGACATTTGGGTCAAATTCTATAAAAAACATTACGATGAGGAGCGTAGAAGAAGAGAATATATTAATGTTATTTATTAAATAAATTGTTAAATTTGCTACTTAATTTCTCATTATACTATGCTGTACTAACTCATTTGTTTATGTTTAATATTTTCAACCTGTAATTTAAGTTTTAGAAAGCTTTCATAAAAGATACAGAAATTGAATCCTTCTTTCTTTTCAGATGAAGGAACACAGAACACAAGGCTGTGGTTTGTGATAGAATCTCAAAGTTGTGCATAATGAAGTTATAGGTTTCTGTGTGCAAACCATGATAGCGGATTTTCTCAGATAAAACCTAAAATGCCAGTAAGTGATTTGGGGATGCTGCAGAGAGTAAGTCTGTGTTCATATCATCATAAATTGGCACAATGGTTACTGTAAACATGATGAGTCAGGAGCATCCGTGTAAGAGGCAAAGCCACAGAGACGAAATTGCAAATAACGATTCGACTGTAGTCACATACAATATGTTAACCAATCAGTTTGCCTGATCCATTTATCAGAAAGGACGCATTCTGTGACTTTTACTTACACGCAAAAAGAAGTGTACCGTTAAAAAATACAGGCATTTACCAATATTTTATACTTTAGGGTCATATACTTGCAAAATACAGTAAACCTCAGTTTTTACAAATATTTCATGTAAGTTTACGTTCAATATCTGTAATTTCACATTATTGTAATTCACAGTTTTTCCCACAAGGCTTTCCTGTTATAAAACTGTTCTAATTGTTAAATTATTATATATCAATATAAAAAATTATATAATTAAAAAGTGTACCATTTAAAAAACATGTTGTTAATCGTACAATTACAGATTATTTTCTATAAATCTAAAGTGATCAATTATTTAAAAATTACATAAATCCTAAATAATAAACAAAAGACAATAATCTTGTGTAGATTGCATATTAAATAAACATGAAGAAAATATATTTTATTATTTATAATATTTGTGACAAAAACTAAATATTATAGTTAATAACAAGAAAGCTACCAACCAATATTTTTTTTTCAGTCTGGTGGACACACGATTTGAAGGTAAATCATTACTTTCTAAGAGACTAAAATTGTGAAAGGGTTTACTTTCACATTGTGATATCAATCAATGCACATCAGATATTACAGGTTGAAAGTAACTTAAACAAAATACTAAAAAAGATGCATGATGAATAAATGAAAGTGTTAAATCATACTGTGTACAACATTCTAAACACAAACAGATTATCATTAAATTATGAATGTCAGGTTCTCGCATCAGCTTCTTTACTTGCACTGGCTTGCCATCATCACAATCTTCCTGAATACACTCATCTAGCTTTACATTAACTCTCACTCACTAAACTAAGTACACTCAGGCTGTTCAACACAATAAATGATCTCAAGCATGTTTTTTAATTGTTTGGGCCAGAATTGAGGTAATAAATTGGCTGCTATGAATACTGATCTGTCATTCAGTCAGTAAAATGCTGTTATGCATTATGACGTTTCTTGCAACAGATCAAAACTGGCATTAGTTTAAGAGTGAATATTAAGTGAATTAGGGTTAGTGTTAACCCTCTGAAGTTAATCCGAGTAAAAATCAGATCATTTAAATACTCTTATTTAAATATATTTTACATTAAATAATACAAAAGCAGGCTAGTAATTATAACACATCTGTTTGTCTGAAAAGCATAAAAAGCATAAGACGTTTCCAATTTATAGTCAATCTAGTGTTTTTATTAATATTATTAACATGTTTTTTTAACTAAAAAGTACATACGTGTGTGTGTGCGTGTGCGTGTGTGTGTTTTTTAAACTGAAGATCGGAAGACCGGAGGAAGATTGGAGTTTTGCGTGCTGATTTGATGAAACGGGTTGTTCGTCAAATGTTCAGCAGCCTCCTTTCCACAGTTTGAATTTTGCGGGCCAAGCAAGAAGTTAGTTGCCCATCCAGCAGCTTTGTGCCTGCAAGATCTTCAGCAAGTTGCTCATCATTCATCTGAACTAAAGGTAAAATTATTGAATTTATATGAAGTCTGTTTTACATTGATATGCGTTTTCTTATAATGTTGCAGTATACTATTTCTTTTCTGGCAGACAATATTACTTCTGCCACTGTTACTTCCATCGACAGATTCAACTTCTTGATTTGCTATGCACGTTATTCAAACAAACATCAAACACAAAAATATTGCACAAAAAAACACCTTGCTTGTTTATGCTTCTATGAATGAGGATGAAGCACTCCATCGATTCTCATTCCTATGTTAAAATGTTAATGAGCATGTTTGTTATTATCAGATTCCTGCAATTTTTTAGATCATTATTTATTTACAGTTAAAGTAAATCAGCTTATGCCATTCAAAACGGTCATCATTTAATTTCGATGGCAAAGTATAATAATTTTTTGTCTATATTAAAGATAAAAGTGAATAGTACTTTAGTGGAACGGAAATCTGTAATAGCATTTTAAAATGTGTTTAAAAAGTGACTAAATAATAATAATTATTATGAAGTATTTATTTTTAGGGTTAGTATTTATTTATTTTTTTCTAATTGCCTGTGTTTCAGAAGTAGGACTCTGTAGGTTAACTCATTATTTCATTAAAATACTAGATAATACCATTAAACTGTACGCTCACAGAAAATAAATATAAAATGACTGAAATGTTCATTTATTCTGCTGTAATTTGCACATTTAAGGCATCTTTAAAATGGTAAAAAAAAACTTTAAAATGAAAAATGTAACATTAAAGCATAATTATACAGGAAAGAACCATTCTAATTCTACCGTAAAATAACTGGCTTTGCTGCCAGTAGTTTACAGTTTCTTTAACAGAGATTTTCTTTACAGTGTACAATTTGATTACAAATATTTTACAATGCTTGTTTTATCTTTGCAAATATGTTTTGGACTTTTAGTGTCTTATGCTTCTTTAATGATTAAACTCGTTAGTGAATCAACCTAAAACAAATTTGTATGTTGGCATGTGTGATGATATACTGTTATTAGTAACAAACTTGATGCATTTCCTAGGATCTTTCTAAGAAAGCAGGCACATGATTTTGAGATTGTTATTGACATTGAGAAATCTCTGAAATTTGTTTGATTAGTTGATGTTACCCAACAAACCAGAACTGTGCACAAACACAAGGGAACTGAGAAACTGAGGTTACGTTTGACCAGAATCCAGTCAGTGACACTCATCTGGTCTTACACCACACTCCATCTGGGAACGCATACATGCTATTGCAACATTAACAATTCACAGAATTAACAACATTCAATTGCAACAATTATAAATCGCTGAAGACCCTACACAATCTTAGATGTAGCATTGTCGATCCAGACCATCAAATATGTTGTTTAAAATGAGAAATTAGTTTCTCTTACATTTTCACACCTTGATGTGAGTTTGACTAGACAACATGTTTGCTGGGGATGAAAATCAAACCAGCAACTTGGGTGTATATTTATTAGGTCACTCTACATAGATTATGAGTATCTTATCGTAAACTGTTGATTTACTTTTACAGCATAATCCAGAAAAAAAATAATGGTGTACATCCAATTAGTTATTTTATGTGTACTTTAGAATGATAAACACAATTATAATGAGGCTACAATTTCCATCCAAAACATTTATTAATCTCAACTAAAACAAATTAGGTCCGTGTACTTTAATCTAATTGAGTTAGGCAAACTTAACTTTATCAAATCTAGCTGCCCTAAAATATTTTTTGTTTTGTTTTTATTGTTTAAAGGACATTGTAATCAAATTATTAGAGGATAAATTGTTTGCTATAGTTATAACATTTTACATTTTTAAATATAATGCGCTTATGAGGAATAGGGAGGATTGTTATGTTCTATAAATCAAAATATCTGTGTGATCTTTTCTGGCAGACAATATTACTTCTGCCACTGTTACTTCCATCGACAGATTCAACTTCTTGATTTGCTATGCACGTTATTCAAACAAACATCAAACACAAAAATATTGCACAAAAAAACACCTTCATTCCCTGGAATCAGCACACAGCAAAAATACAAATGAACCCAGAAAGAAAAATCTACACAGAATAACTAAACTCTTGTCCAATCAGAACTCAAAGCTGGACATCACAATATTACAGGTCCAACTTCAAGAAAGTCACCCATCTGCACAACAGATCAGCAGGAATATATATATATATATATATATATATATATATATATATATATATATATATATATAATTTTTTTTACACAAGCTCTCATGCAACAAAAACTGAATGCAATACACAAAACAAAATTTTTACCTGATACTGTACCAAATTTGATTTAGGTCTATTATGACAAATTTAGAGCAAGACCTTGGAAATTGTATAATTAGAAATAACTAGGAATAATTTATTTCCTCTGTTCTGAGAGCATCTATGGTCCTCTCCTCCTTCACTGTTCACTTATTCTCCTTCAAGTTTTCTGATTAGTTAGACTAGTGTTACTGAAAAAAAGGAGAAAGATAACAGTTATAGAGTTACCCGCCAAGCTTCAATTTCCTTTATTAGTTTCTAATTAAGCTCTGAGTCCTAAAGATGGCCAGTGAAACAGATATGGAAGTGTAATAAGCGGAGACAGTCTCCCTCTCAGTTTTCAATGACCTCGCCTCTGTGTCAAGCTGAAAAGAAGCCACAATGCTGAATGAAGATGGCAGTGGTCCAGTGCAACTCTCTTCAGAAATCGTTCCACTCACTTTCCTTCTAAACAAATTAAGATAAACCTGTAGAATAATGTCAAAAAAGCTTTTTGACTTGCCCTTTTCCTAACCACAAAAAAATGAACACATTAACAGAACTCAAATAACAAGCATCGCTTTGTTTTCTCGCATTGTTACAAATTAAAAACATGTTTGTTTAATTCTTAAAAGTTGAACATTATGAAACTTTAACAAAGAAATACAGAAATGATCATGTGTTTGTATTGTTATGTTTCATATTGTTAGGAAAGGAATTAAGGTACATTTAAACAAAATATAGAATTTATAACCTCCAAGAATTGGAAGTTTCAAAAGTAACAAAGTCTGAAATTATTTTTTCTGTTCACCTCCTCAGGTTAGATTCAGCTCGTTGTTAATCATAATTCATCTATAATCAAGATCTCAACAGTTTAATTGCATCTTTGCCTTGTTCTGACTCAGATTTTTAATTTTTTGCCTCATAACTTTGCATCGCCTTACAGCTTGTGACTGACCCAGCATCAGTGCATTTACAATATGACAATGACAATTTATTTATAAAGCACATATTAAAAACAACTTCAGTTGACCAAAGTGCTGAACAGCAGTGAAAAAACACAAGGACAAACCAAGGTTTAAGGCAAACAGACATGATTGTATTGCTGTGCCTTGCTTGGAAAACGAATGCTAGTATTGAATAATTTCTTCATATTTGTTCTTCATGCTTAGAAGCTAAGAATGAACATCTAGTCAGACCACACCATTTTGAAATTGATTTCATTTAAATGAAGAAAAGCTATTTATTTTTACACCAACACAAATCAAGTTAAGTCAGAGATCCTACATTCTCCTTAAACTGATAAAATCTTGATCTAATTGCCATCTCTAAAATAAAGCCAGAAAGAAATTCAGCCCTGAACTTCTACTGTTGCTTTTCCGCTTAAGAGGCTATAAGAGTAATTGCTATTTTTACTGCAAATACTAACAACTGTTTCTGTCATATTAAAAACTTGTGTAAAAGACAAAAAAAATCTGTATTAAAAGAAAATTTTCAATTTTCATTAAGAACATTTTCAATAATGTGACTTTTTCTGGTTTATGCTATTTTTCATTAAAACACAAGCATGCATTGATTAAAAACATCAACATGGCAACAAATGTGTATAAACAAACAGGAAAAATGTACATTAATTACTATAATCCCACCATAAAATATTGTTTTCTGTGAAATAATGAAAAGCTGTGATCAAAAACCACACTTATACTTTTTACACTGAAAGGATGGCCTTTGTTTTGTTTAACAATAGATTTCCGAAATTTAATATGTAAAATAAATTTTTTATTCATGAACTACAGTAGATTTTAGTTCTAACTTTAGATGATCTCATCATTGTTGTTTTTGTAAGACTGCCAATTCGGTTTGTCCTTCTAAAATGTAATCGCTGCAGGAAAACAAACATGACAGTGTTTGTTTCTGCAAGATGTATATTTTGTATGTGATCGTGTCAGTACACTTGCTCTGTGACTCTTACCTACAGTGTGTGTAACCAAAGATGTCTATTCTTCAGCCAACACCTCACACCATCACACCTACCTCTCATAAAAAATGAAAGCCTCTCTCTTACATATAATGACACCCAAATCTCTTTCTCATCAATAAATAGCTGAGATGAAAGAAGAGAGTGAGAGATGAGGAGATAAAGTGCACAGTTGAATTTAGCAGGCCTTTATATCTTTCAGAAATGTAATACCCTTCAATGCAATGGAACTTTGATTGGTATAGAATACAACATCTACACACTTTTCTTTTAAAAACTACCATCAGATAAGATTTTAACTTGCCAAGAGGGCAGTCTTATCATACTTCATGCCCTTTGAGCTATCTAGAAAGGTTGTTTGGTTGAACTAACAAGCAGTGGTTGATTTGAACAAGCAGGAGCTCACATATATACAGGTGCTCCTGACAATTATGATTTTAAAATAACTATTACCAACCATATCAAAACATCTTTCTTCTTTATAACAGCAGAAGTTTGTTAACTTTTACTTCTTGAAAGACACAAAAAGAGAACGAGAAAGAGAGAGAGAGAGAGAGAGAGAGGAGAGAGAGGAGAGAGAGAGAGAGAGAGAGAGAAAGGGCTTACACTTGAGCCTCACTATATTTACTTGTTCATTCATAACTTTATAGTGACAATGATAACATTTGAAATGCTTTGTTGAGCTGTGTCACTTTTTAAATTTAAACTACTGTAGATACGAGATTCGATTGCGATGCAGTTTGTGCACTCTGGACTGTTTATTTTCACGGCTATGTGCCTACAGCTGCGATTCAATTTGTGGTAGCATATTTCTTTAATTTTAGCACACTGCATCCTTTTATTTGCTTTAAGCTATTTCTCTTTATATATTCTCTTTATATCCACGTTTAATACAAAGAAAGAAAGAAAGAAAGAAAGAAAGAAAGAAAGAAAGAAAGAAAGAAAGAAAGAAAGAAAGGAAACACAGATTACAAGACTACATTCATTTATTTGTATAATGAATTACATTAACTTCTAAAAATAATAATAACAACAGAAACCCCTGTTTTATCATATTCATTTTATATTATGTGTATTTCCCCTCCTGTATAAATAATGCATGTTGCAGTACTAACAAAAGTGTCAAACCTTTCCAAATACAGCCCATAAACAGCATGTGTCTTTCCACACACTATTTGCACTTATGTAAAGGGGCTGAAACTGTGATCAAATATTTAAGCAAGATTGTGAAAGTAATCCATTACCAAAGCCTCCACCTTCACTTAAAAAATCTCAGATATGAACTCTTGAGATAAATTTAAGCACCTTCAACCGTATGAGAGAGAAAGCCATAAACCATGCTGAATGAGAATGGTGCTTTCCAAAGAGCCATTTAGAAAGATAAACCAATAAAACAAATCATTAGTTATACCATACGACAACATCCACAATGAAATGGGTGGTAGCCTGCTTGGAAGAATGGAGTTGCAGAGCAAACAGAAAACGCAAATGTGATGAAACTCAAAGTTTTTGTGAAACTATCAAGTTTCTTTCGACTGCAAGTATATTGAACTTTTTATTCTTTGCACAAACTTTTAAAAACAGGTCATTTGCCTTAAAAAATTAAAAGGACTTCGGTGTATATATGATTTTACAAAAAAATTTTTGTCATGCTTCGAGCTCAAATCAGGAAAAAAACTATTAATTAATCCTAATAAAACATTGTGAAAAGATATGATAAATACTCAAAACTTGCACATTTATGGTTAAATAACTGAAGGTTATAGGCACTTGTAATTCTGGTTGATAAGCTACAGCTAAAGTGAATGGTGATTGAAACAACCCGGGGTATGTAAGTCCAAGCGAGAGGCTTTTGGGAGATGCAGTTTTTTTTTTGCAGTTAAGTGTCCCGCTTGCTTTAGAGTAGAGAGCGCACTATTTTTTCTTAACACCTATGTGGAACTTCTGCATGAATTGACTGAATGTGTTCTCTGTGAGAGTAAAACCATGGCATTGGAGTCTTTAGAAAAACATTTTTTAACAGATTCTTCATCGCATGTTCATCTGAAAAGAAAGAGTTCTCTCCTCGTGTTGTGCAAACAGTTCCAGAGCTGTATGTCCACATAGAGACCTTGTAGATACCGAAGACATAAAGTGTGATTCCTCTCTTTAAAAAGCATTGTGTTGATTCATCAAGATACACTCACAAAAGCTGGGTTTGTTGAATTTTGAAGCTATGATCCTGTTAAGGCTCTTTGTTATGTTTAGATGCAATTTCATAAATGTGCACAGGCCTTTACATAACATAATTTGGAATCTAACATGGCAAGGTCCACTTAATAGCTTATGTTGTTTTCAAGGGAGTAAAAAAATGCTAAGCTTGATCTAATGTAGTTTAATATCAGGTGGCCAGTTAACATGGTTCTAATATGGTTTCATTAATTTTTTTAGTTTCATGTGTAACATTAGTGATTTTATAATCGGTTGAAACAATTACTAAGAGTAACAATAGGGTTTATACACAACTTACTTAATTTCCCTGACAACATAGTGTTGTTTCTTCCAGAAACCTTCAGGACATTCCAAGACTAGGGAATTTCAAATGTGCATTGTATATTAGCAATATTTTATGGATTTATCTTAAAAAAAATAAAAATAAATAAATAAAAGAGTGGAAAAAGTCTACAGTTGCCCAATGATGATAGAGGCAACAGAAAGTACATAATTGAGTTCCGGTTTAATGACTTAATGATAAGAATATGTTCTATACACAAAAAAACAAGTGTTAAACTTTAAAAGGTTTTTAAAAAATTTACTGGACATGCCAGGAATCCCAGCTCTCATTAGCCAAAGGGCAGATGTCACCAGTCATTGGCAAGGCCACATCTCACCAGTCACAGGTTGCTAGAATGTAATGTAAGTTTTAGCAGTTTCTGCTTTAAACAAATCACTTAAACTTTATACCACATGCAGAATTTCCTTGCTGTATGTATAGCCTGTGCCTAAAAGTAATCCCTCATTTTCCATTGACTCTTGTTTTTTTCTTATCTCTCCTTCCTTTCTTCTAAGTTTGTCCGTGGCTTGGCCATGAGTAATGGCTAACTGGCCGTCTGAAAGTTAGTCACCTCCATGACACCACTTCCCCTTGCTGGAGAAAAAAGGAAGCCTTTTCTTCCTCTCACTCGGCTTCTTCTTTTGCTGTCTACTAGACCCCTAAAAACAATGGCTGCTCCAGATATTATTATGGGAGCCATGCATCAAAGAGCGACGTGTAACATGAGTCCACTGACATCGGGTAAACAGGCACGCACCCTCAATGCTTCTCTTTATGCTGGAGGAAAGAGCGAAAGCACAACGACGAGGATGACTTCAAAGTGACATGCTTCTGTCTTCACTGGGCCATTAAAGCCAGTCCCGGTCTTGATTTCTCATGAGATGTGTGAGGTGCCATCACAAAGATGCTTTTTAGCATATGAGGCAGGAATAGTGAGAGTCTGTGGAAGAGATGTGCGTGGATCTAGGTCTCACCAAATTGTTGGGGAATGCTGCAAAGATCATTCACAGAGGAAATGTCTTGAATGAGAGGAATAGTCAGACAGAAAGAGAGGCAGAAGTAATGGAATTCCCCTACTTGTCCAGCCACAATACATGATGTTCCAACACATGTCAAATCATGGGTGCTCAACCACTAGAGTCAGATGCATCTTTGGTTTCATGACTACTTTCCAAATACAGTAGCATGCAAAGGTTTTAGGCAGCTGTGGATAAATGCTGTAAACAAAAATTACTCTCAGAAATATAAACAAAGAGTTGTTTACTTGATTCACAAAATGTACATAAAGTGATAGTCAAAATAAATTTTTTGGGCGCTGCTACCAGTCACCTAGCTACCAAGACAGGATCCCTTCATAAAAGATACACTTAATAAGGATTCCGGGATTTTATGGAATTATAGCCAAATCAACCAATCACCACTGTCACATGTAGGTTGAAAGCCAGGCTGAAACAGAAACTCTGTACTCTGCCAGCAAGCTAAAGTGGAAAAAGGCATTTTCTTGTAATTACAAGATTGAGCACAGAAACAAGACACAAGGTAGTCTTATTGCATCAACAAGGCCTCTCCCAGACACGGATTTGAAAACAGACTGGGCTTTCAAGATGCCATGCTTAAGCTCTTTTGACTAAGCACAAAGAAACAGGCACTTTGAAAGACACATCATAAGCTTATTGCGCTTGAAAATCAGTTGCTCATCAGTACCTGCACCTCAGACCAGACTGGCAAGAGAATTCTGGCCAGAGGAGTGTCTCATGGAAGAGTTCCAGGCAAAAAGCCATACGTCTGATGTGGGAAAAAGGCCAATAGAATCAAGGAAAAATCTCAGGGGAAGGATGCAGAAAAATGGCAGCAGGTCCTTTGGACTGATTTTTTAAAGTTTGAAATACTTGGCTGCAGCACCAAGCAGTTTGTTTGTTGAAGGGCTGGAGAGCAATACAAAAATGAGTATCTGCAGGCAGCAAAGAAGTTTGGTGGATGTCCGTTTGGGCTGCATTTCTGCAAATGTAGTTGGAGATTTGGTCTGACCGATGGTGTTCGCAATGCTGAGAAAAACAGGCAGATACTTATCCATTATTTATTACCATCAGGGAGGCATACGATCGGCCTCAAATTTACTCTGCAGCAGGACAATGACCCCAAACACACAGCCAAAGTCATTAAGAACTATATTCAGTGTAAAGAAGAACAGCAAGTACTGAAAGTGATTGCATGGCTGCCACCGAGCTTTGATCACAATATCATCGAGTTTGTCTGGGGTTACATGAAGATCTATGCATCTATAAGAAATGCTGCTGTTGAATTAAGCAAGAGGTGCTCACACCAAATAGTATTTAGCTTTAGATTTCTGGTTTATTCATTCACTGCCTTTTAATGAAGGCATTATGTGTTAGATGTAGTGGGGATTTAAATATAAAATCAATACATTAATAATGGAAATGGTGCCTAAATAAAAGCAATAAAAGCAGTACCACTACTATCTCAAAAAATACAAAATTCGCATACATTTGTCTTTTTGTGAAAAAAACTAAAAACTTCCAGACATATTTTTATGCAACATGAAACTAATAATGTCCTTGTACTTAATGAATTATCAACAATCTCTCTATTACGAGAGGGTCTAGTCAACAGGCCAATCAGAAAAAAAATCCTAAATGTAATAAATTGTAAAGTAAGTCCTCGCTCAAATGCTAACACCTTTAACTCCCATTAACATTCATTCAAACTTAAATTTTAACAGATATTTAATTGCACAGATCTAAACTAGACACATTTGGGTACAAATATTAATGGATGTATTTGGCCCTTAATTTTTGTTAGCATCTGCTGCTAGCATAAAAACAGCATTGGTTGGAGAACATTAACAGAAATTAAAATATGTTGGATTGGGCCAACATTTGGCTTTGAATGCCTTGTGCTTTTTCTTCACGTAAAGACATAAGCTAAAATAAATTACCTGCATTACCCCTACCCAAATTTCCCTAAAATATAAGTCATTGATTCTTAGTAAAAATATGGTTATACATAGTTAAAGCATATTTGAAGAGGTATTTGAAGAAATAGCTTATTATACTAAATGTCATAAATCTGTCACCCAGTTCCCTGTCCACTTCACAGTATTTTCGGCAGCTGCTTGTGCCCTATCACCCAGGCTTCATGTTTCCTTTGTTTCGCTGCATTACGGTGACATTCACTTGATATTTGTGTCCTAGTGCTTACACAAGCCCTGTTGCCTTCTGTGCTGGATTAGGGGGCCGGTTGCCAGACACACGTCTTGGCATAACACAGAGGCCAGCGTGTGGGGTCACCAGACCAAGCCTGAGTTTGTCGAACGCTTTGTATGGCCAGGTGTCACTGAAAATATGGCCAGGTGTCACTGAAAAAGTGCAGTGGGACAAAGAGATCATGCTCTCATGTGTTTAGACAGAGGCCGGAGCAGCCATGTCCGAAATGCAAGGAAGCTGAGGGGTAAGTGTCTAGATCACTCACTGACCCTAAGATCTACAGCCATAGTCAGCTGTTACTAGAGACGTGATGTTTTTTTAAGGAGGGTGGAACGTCTCTGATATCTAAACAGGTTATTGGTTGTGGGTGTTCCTGGATTAGCACCTATGAGCTATGACTGGCTATTGTAATCTAGGTACAATTAGGTCTATAGATTTTTTGTAACTTAGTTACCAAATAACTTATTTTCTTTAAGACCAATTTATTAAAACAACATATTTTTATGTTAATAATATATATTATGCTAGTTTTAGTACTTAATATTGTTTCATGTAATGTAATTATGTAGAAACTATACCACCAGTCACTGGCTGATGACACACGTGTCTTTTTGGTCACAAATGACAAAAGAATCCTTGTTGTTGTGGAAATGTAACATCTGGTAGAAAACTTTTATCAGTTTAAAAATGAGGTACTTTTGCTTTAAATTTGTAAGTTTACCATTGGGAGCCTATGGGACTGATTCCAGCTTTAAGAAGCAACTAATTGGAGTTTAAGTCCTGTTGGTTTCATGAAAAAAAATTAGCATGTGACCCAATGGACAGATCCTAAATCCCCCATTTCAGAATTTCAACATAATTTAAAATATATAGCTATATATGTATTACGTTGTCATTTTTGTTGTTTTGAATGAGTTTGCAAACATAGACTTAGACATTCAAAAGTAAAATTAAAGACATATATGTACTTTAATGTAGCAAGAAGTATGTTCTGATTGTAAATGTGTGTATCATTTTTATTTTGAAAAGATAAGAGAAAACCATCAACGAAAGTGAACCACAAAGCAATAAGAAATGCCTTCATGAGTTAGAAAAAGTAAAATACAGTAGTTTATTGCACTTGAGAATACCTTAATTTGACAATAAGTAGGACCTTTTTATCTTAGAAAATTTTTAAGTAGCTATGTCATCTGTGCAGAAATGCAAACTGTAAACAGTTGCTGCCTTGTGCAAGTTAACAACCACAACAGCAGCATCAGGAAAATGTCATAAAACATTAACATGCCATTGTATTTTCTTACAAAAAAAGAAAAATCACTGCTTCAAACTTCTTAAAAAAGATGCTCAAAAATACTTGTTAGGCATAGCCTCTAAGAGGCTATATTATCTCACGTTATGACAGCAAGAAAAACACACAAATCTTAACTAACATATCGATATAAACATACACAGTTCAAAGCATCTTACAAGATAAACTTCTCTCTGTAAAACAAAGTCAAAGTGATGGCCTCTATTCCTGCTGTTCTTGTGCATGGTTGTTTATGATTCAACAAACACAAGGCGACATATGCAAGTGATAAACGTCCCTTTTGCTCATCTCTGTTTGTGCTTATGGTGAAAGTGTCTGCAGGGTCTATGGACTGTTAATATTTTTAGAATGATTGAAGTGCATACTTTTTCTTCTGATGAACCCTCTTTGGCATGTTGTGTACAGGAGTGCTGTTTTAGCCTTGGGGAACGGAGGCACACGTCTTGGTGTGTGTGGGTGTATGTATGTGTGTGTTGCAGTTTTAGCCTGCAGGGTTAAAGAGACAACAGGTGTTACTCCTTTAGGAGTAAAGAGTTCATAACGTTAAACAAAAGGGAAAGTAGCATGGAGAACATGCTATAAGAATTATACCTTACTGTACCTAGTGATTTTTTGACATTTTGACAACGCATTTTCAAAGTATTTTCTACAAGATAGAGTTGATAAAACAGATCATAGCTGTGTTTACAGTGGAATGACAGCAACCCATTGGTACATTCTCATATGAGCAAAGTGTCTTTAAAAAAAAAAATGATACCAAGCAAGAGACGTTTACTTCCTTCCTACACATTCACAAACTATTCTTACTCATGATGATAAGGAAGCTTGTCACCAATTCTCACACAGATGTTTTTGGATTATGCATAAAAACTGAAGATATTAGAGATAATCAATGTACCGAGGCAACTCTTGGGGCCTTACGCAAACATCCACAGCAGGAGGGGGCCCTCCATCAAGTATGCTTTACTTTTTATACAGTACATCATTAAAAGAATAATCGCTTGACAACATTATTTTACAAGACTTTGCTGCGATAATCATAATTGCATGAGTTTATTTCATTAAAAAAATATTGCCGTTACAATGAAGAAGATCTTCATGTGTGTCAAAGTCTGAATAACACCCCTCAAACATTACATTTATTTATTAAAATAGACAATTTAGTAACCATAAAACTATTAACAGTTATTGGATTTATAGTATTTACTATATTATAATATATTATTATTATTTATTATATTATAATACTCAAAAACTAAGTTCCTCACTTGCAGACAAAACACAATTACAACAATTATTTTTACATTACAAATTAACTGCAAACAATGATACACAGTATTTCTAGTTGTAAGTTGTCTTTTAAGGGTACTTATTTTTTGTTTCTATATGACTTTTTTAGTTAATTAATTCTTTATAATAGAATAATTCTCTTAGGTTTGGAGGCATTGTGTCAGATAGCTGTTTTTAAATTCAAAGTGAATGCAGATGTCACAAACGAGAAAGACACAGTTCAGATCTATTTATTTATTTATTTATTAAACTAATTATTAGAACTGTTAAATAACAGTTAATCTTAGAAATATAAGAACTATGTGTTCTTACTTTTCAAATGTGCAACATAATGGGTTGCAAATGATTTTCTGAAGTCACAACTGTCTCCAGTCAGAGCAGAATATTGAGAAGGGTCGAACTTTAATGGCTTTTATAAAGAGTTAATAAACCCCATAAAGATCCCTTCTCCCAGAATGTTGAGGTCTTCATGCCCCGATCCTCAGATGAAAACTGTGAATGTTCTTCAAATCCAGCTCTATGTTGTGTAATGTGCCCTGGCAGTGTCCTGTTTACACAGTGGGACACACACGCTCGTAAATAAGGAGAAGTGGCCGTGCAAGATGAAAGCTGCAGTCTGTTGTCTGTTCCCTGCCAACCTCTTATTAAAAGCCTTTTACATGTAAACAGTCCGGCTTGTAAAGCACAAAGCATTCCCTTGCCTTTTAATTTGACCTGTTTTCCCTTCATCCTTACTTATTTGCTTTTGTTCTGATATTTGTAATGTTTACTCAATGAAGTGCAGCAAACCCTTGAAGCTTTTTAAAGCAACAGTTCAACAGAAAACAAAAATAAAAACTAAAAAAATAAATTTATAACTCATTCTCATGTTAAGGTACATTAACCTTTTGCTCATTAATGAAAGTCAATTGAGGATATTTTAATTGAAATGCTGTATGAGTTTTACAGGCTACTAAAGACTGTAAAAACAGATGTTTTAAATCATTGAAAGACTGTAGAGCATGTGATTTCTGTTTACTATTGTTTTTAGAGGTCAGTTTGACTTTATTGAGATGTAGTAGATGAACCGACAGAGAGGAGTGACTGGGAAACAACCACTTTTCGATTGCTTTTCAAACCCAGGCTGTTCAATGCACAGCTTACCTTCCAGCTCACTGATCACTGAACCAGTGACTTCTGTAATTCAACCTCAATTTAAAACAACTGAAAATATTTTCAGCTCTCTTCAGCTCACTGGTTGCAATGTTTTTTTTTTTGATCAATAATCAATGTAGAACACATGTTCAGTAAACGTTCACTGGGGTCTGCAAATTTAGTCCTGGAGGGCCAGAGGCCTACACATTGTTGGTTCAACCAACATGAATCTTCCGTGATGGTCCAGGTGAATACAAACACCCCTAGTATGAACAGTATTAGTTAAATAAGGATAGAAAGTGAACAAAGTAATGGTATGTGATTAGTTTTCAGAGAGTGTTGTGTTATTTGATGTTGAATTTCCCTTCCCTGCTTATTGCTTGTTTAGAGAACAAGAGTCTGTTGAAGAATAGCAAGCTTTTTACAGTCATTTGACAAATTTGCAAAGGAAATCCATGTTACTTGGTTGACAGGTTTTTGGAAAGTAAGAAGCTGTTTTGCATCTTGATATTTTCACATGGTTAATTTAACGTGGGAAATTTCGTTTTTACCACAGCTCTATGCAAAAGAGTTTCATTCTGCTGTAAGATATATTACCACAAAAAAAGTGTTATATTTTATGGCACTCCACACAATCATGATAAAAATCTCACTTTTTTATGTTTTTATTTATTTATTTTTATTAATCATACATTTTATATTTACAGCAATAAAATGTTGTTTGTTTGTTTTTGGAAATGCTAGGAGAGCCATCTTGCAGTTTTCAAACTTCTCTAGCTATAACTGCTTCATTTTTGCACCCAAAAACAAACAGACATGTTCAATTTTTAACCCCATGCATGCACTTGACATGTATACAGTATAAATATTTTGTATTGATTACTTCTTATCTGATAAGTGAATGACAATTCATCTTCAGGGTCAGGGTTGCAAAATCAACCCCACGTTCTGTCATTGGTCAAACTTGCAAATGTTGCTTGCCAAAAATAACAATCAACAAAAGTTTAAACAACACTCCTGTCTGCTTTTGATCCCACTGCAAAATTTCTCTTAAACAAGGTGTAAACAGGGCCTACCCTTCCTTGTCTCCCTTTGTCAATGTTAACAAAAGACTGGTATGAAAAATGTCTGGGTACTGTCTAAATTCTCCTGGTGAACACACCTAGTGAGTACGCTAACTAAGAACTGTTAAAAGCTGGGATTATGACAAGTGTTGGTCAGCGGGATCAGAATGTACAAAAGGATCACTACAGGAAGTGACTCTGGGCGGGTACATGTCTAGGCTCAGAGATGTTTACTGTTTAGTAATGAGTGTTTGCGTAATTTGAACAGATTAAATATTTTTCATTGACACAAATTTTTGTTTAAGACTTAAACTAACTGATGCCTTATGATAGAGATATTAGATTAATACAGATTAAATAATCATCATGTGATGGCTTCCGAATGTAATTACTGCAGTTATGTTTTGATTCGTAAATTACAATGTTCCCTTTATATGCACTTCCATAAATAACAGCTGATGTTGTTTCAATCTACTGTTCAATGTATATAAGGGCTTGACAATACTTAAACTATCAAAATAATTAAAATACTAGGGATGCACCGAAATGAAAATTCTTGGCGAAACCGAAAACCGAAAAAGAGAAAGCCAAGGCCGAAAACCAAAAACTGAAACACGGAAATAAATTTAGCCAATTATAGGTACCATTGGATTTATGGCTACGACTGTGTATTAACCTTACTCAAATCAAGACATTGCAATTGCAAAAAAATTATAATAAAATTATATAATATTTAAAATATCAATTATAATATAAAATTATTTAATAAAGTTTCAAAGAATAAATCAATTACAAATTATAAAAATATTTCTAAATTTGTAAAAAATAAAATAAAATTCAAACTTAAGCATTTAACTTTACCGCACTAATGCGTACGTTCAATAATAATGTACAGGCCTTCTCCCTTTCCGTCTCTCTGCAGGTTCTCCGACATCCAGTGCGTTCTGGATCATTGCTTGTGCGCGCAGCTGTTTTTCTCCACACAAGTAATGATCTTTATAATGCGGAAGTACAGTCGCGATGAAGTGATCTCAGTGAAAAGTGTGCAGACAGACTCTAAGAGTGTACTTTTTAATGATTTCACTCCATGGTCTGTCTCAACCTCTTTGCTTAAGAGACACTTTAGTGCTGCGATTTAAACGAATAACATCCGCTACAGATGCATCAGAGGTGCTGCTCAAAGGGGCCAATAAGAGAGATAATGTTATCTATTAGACCCACTGATGTGCACTGAATGTCGCGGGGAGCTCGTGATCTGCGCTATATGCAGCCAAGACTCGCTTTTGGTCAAAGAGGCTTTGCAACATGTAATAAGTGCTGCTCTACCACATACTCATATCTTGCTGGAATCGTTGCTTCCGACAAGCACATGAGTCATCACTGTTTCGGCCATGTTGTTTCGGTGGAAAAACTCTTCTTTCGGACGAAAACCGAAAATGCACTTTTGGGCCATTTTCAGCCGAACATTAGGTGCATCCCTATAAAATACTGATGGTACCAAAAGAATTGGTCCTAGTATTAGAATCGAACCTTATCTGTAATTTTTGTGTATCGCTTCGATGGCGTGCTAGTGAGACCGTGTTCCTGAGGTAGAGGAATTTACAGCAGGTGACTTCCCCAACAAACTACCAGCCGCGGGTTTTTCCTCCAGTTGAAGAATATTCTGACTTTGAAAGTTGCTCTGCAATAAGAACATGGGAACAGGAAGAGACAGACACATTAACTTGAACAAAAGGAATGAATGTCAATTTTAATTGTTGTATGTTAAGTATCTAAAGAGGGTAATGTTGGATTTATTTATTTGACAAATTAATAAAATGTATAATATTATAATCAAATTAAATGTAAATAAATTGTTGATTTGTAAATGTCAATAAATCGGGACTTACCTCTCTGAAAAATTGTATAATTTTTCTGTGGTTAATGTTTCTCCCAGATTAAAAAAGGTAATGAAAATTATGTATTGTATATGAAGGCATTATGTACTTGTTTTGTGCACTTATATAAAAAAAACGAATGTCTCTAAGGGAAACTTCACTAGACAAATGACTAAAGTAAACCTACAGGGACACACAAAACACATACACACAGGTAGTGTGTTGATGTGTGTGTGCATTTGACCTATAAAGGCATGAAAGGGAAAGCATCCATTGTAGCTCACCTGCCCTGACCCATAACAGAAATCTGCTCTCCTCATGAAAGCACTCGGTTTTCAGGCCTGAGGCCGAGGGACTTCCTTTGAAGTGATATTCTATCTGTGCATTTCAAGAGCGAGAGAGAGAGAGAGAGAGAGAGAGAGAGAGAGAGAGAGAGAGAGAGAGAGAGAGAGAGAGAGAGAGAGAGAGAGAGAGAGAGAGAGTGAGTGTGTGCACAGAAACACATAGCCTTACAAACATTTTCTTTTTAATAACACTATTGAACATGTACAGGTACATCTCACCAGAGAGTTTGTGGGAGGTTTAGGCTCCTTTTGTTCCAGGCTAATGAATGTGTTGTGGATTTGTGTGTGAGGTGATGGTAATCTGAGACCTTCACACTCTCACACAGGATTGTTTTAAGGAGGAAAATGGCGGTTTTCCTCCGGGTGACCCAGAGTTCATGAATCTCTTCAGATGTGAGCACCATGAGTTTATCCTTTTGCTCAGGCACGATTAGCATGATTTGTTGGTAATTGTGGAGATGGGGGTTGGACACGTCACACCTGTCCTAAAGAAAAGTGATCAGTTATATCAACTCTAAACTTCCAGGGGATCTCACTCTTTTCTCTTTCCCCGTGTCTGTCTCCTCCGGATATGCTGATAGGGATGAAGGAGACGGATGGATGAGGGTCAGGAGAATGAAAGAAAGAGGGAAGTGTGTTCCTTTGCTGACAGAAGAGTGATGCATGAAACCCAGGAGACGACAATTTCTTCACTAAGTGTGTCTGGCATTGTTTGGTTAATACATCAGCATAATGGAAGAAAAATGCTGGGTTTTTTTTCAATTGGATTTTCAGTAAAATACAAACAAAAGTAAAATCAAACTCTTTATATCTAAAACTAAACAGTACAGCAAGAACATTAAAGTCTACTTATGACAACAAAAAAAAAATACATTGAGTTCGGAGACCAGGTAAAAAAATAATTTATGGTGGCAAGTAATTGTGCTCATTTTAATAAATGTTGGATTTTCTATGTATCAGAGTAACTCTTCTGATTAAAACAAGTTGGCACAGTTTTCCAGGATTTCCTTCAAATAAAAAGGCCTAATGATGTACAGCTCCAATAAATTTCAATTTGAGCATATTCAAAAAAATACTAGAACAAAAACAAAACTTACAAAAACTAGGCAAAATTCACAAAGAAAAAAACATTTCATATGAACATTTTTCTCGGAAGTTTCCGAATAACTAAACACAGTACTATACCTGGCACTTTTCTGAGGCCTAGCCCAAGACAGAAAAAGGCACTTAAAAAAAGTTTTAGAATAACTTGCACTTTAAATTCAATATAATTAAAATAATTAATTATTATCCTTTCACTTGTTTCAAATGTACAAATGTTTCTTTCCTAATCCACTCCAAAAATAGATAATATGTTAAACAAATGTTATTTAAATAAAATAATAAAAATAAATTGGCAGAGAAATAAATAGCTTGCATTCAATTCTTACGTTTTGAAATAAAACTAAGATACCAAGTTGTTCAGACTAACTGTATTTAGTTTGTATCATTTGTTGTGAATGAACAGGTGAGTTTTCCAGCCACTTTCACAATTCCTGTCTACCTGCATGTGGTCGTATACTTCATTTGTGATTCAACTAAAAAATTGCAACTTGTGAAGGTTTGGTGGCGCTTGAAAATGAAGTGGGAGTACATTTCACCAGTTGAAAACCTCTTTCAAGAACCGCTGAACAAGCTTGATGCCTCTTTGCACCGACTTGAGGGAATACCATAACAAACTTATGGATCTGAACACAACTTTCCCAATTCATCTTGCTTCCGGAGATGCGAGTCTGTGTGTGCGGTAGCTAAGAGTGTGTTAGTCGTCCTGCAGAGATGAGTGTGTGTTCTACTCTTATCTTAATGGAATCTGAGGGTGGCTGTTTGTTTAGCTGAGGGCTGGGGTGTGGTAGACTCCATTACAGGCTCTTTGTCATGTTAACCTGCGGCTCAGCGCTCTGCCCCCCCGCCAGGCCTGGGCTCTTTTGTGAGCACTGCTCTCTCAGTGGGGCTGTCTACGCTGCACGGCAGGGGCAGGCTGGGGGGCGTCCTTGAGCCCCTTCGACCTGCCCCTGTCCTCTGGCTCTCCTCCTTCAGGACCCGGGGCCCATCCGTCTCAATCACATACACACCCAGGCTTTACACCCAGCTTCTTCTTCTCTCTCCTGCCGCTCCAGTGTTTGGGGTCGCCCCATACAGAAAGAGAGCGAGAGCTTTCCTCAGACTAATTTGAGCGATTTAGGGATAAGGATTTGCGCTTGGCTGTAGATGATGTGCCATTTGGTGCGTCCCAATCCCCCCTGCTAATTCCACCCTACTTAATAAAGTACCAAAAACTCATCAGGATTTGGAGGGGGAATGGTCTGTTTGTCTTTGAGACAAGAGAGCGAGACAATGCAGATGGACTCAGGTGATTTGCAAAAAAAGCTGTCGAGGTCAAATTTCACCCCCAAAATAGTAGAAAGGAGTAACACATTTGTTTCAATATTTTTGGTGATTTATATGCAGGTTTTTTTTTAGGGAACTTACCTACACATGTTTACATTTTCCATACTCAGATCTGATGTATAAAATACAGTTTTCTTTGTAATTGGGTGCACAAATGTATGGAAGTATTTAAAATTGGCTTTGTCTGAATGTTTTGGCCCTACATTTGAAACTTTTCCTGAAATAATGAAATAATAATGGAATGTTTTTGCACTTTGTTGTGTTTTTTTTAATCTTTATTGATATATTGAATTCATTAGGAATGGCCAGTGTTTTGAGATTATTTAAATGTTTTAATATTAATAACAAATTAAGTAAAGACAAACGTCATAATGTTTAAAGTTTTTTATTGTAACATACATTGTTGCCTGCAATGTCTATCCATAAAAATGAATATTGACTATCATTATTCATAACTGAAACACTTAAGTAAGTATTAATTCAAGTACATTTTAGTTAACAATTTATTTCGATTTCGGTCAAAAATTTACTTCCTCTTCAGACCAAACGAAAACCAAACTACAGTTGATTCGAATTCAGCCTCATTTAATGTCCAGCCTTATTTTACCTGTGCGATTCTTAGGCTTTCCTAGACGTAGTTCAGACCGAAACAATGCTGAAGCTTAGTGTGCGACTGTGTTTGGGCAACATTCAAAGTCTATGACTCACTGAGATGATGAACAAACATTTGCTTTTTCTCTCCATTGATTAAATGTGTCGTGTGGATTCTAATGAGAGGTGCGGTCAGTCTTAAGCTTGGCTGGAGCGAGGGGCAGATTTGAGGGGGATTTGCGCGGCTGCAGACACTAAAACATATGTCTCTCTGGAGGAGGCCACAACGCTAATTTAGGAACAGTAGCACATCCCTCATCAGAGGCCTTTATGATGACCCAGAGGCATGGGACGCAGTCAATGAGTCCGAGAGAAAGCACGCCGGAAGGAAAGAGAGAGAAACTAGGTTAGCGGGTGTCCAAAGGGTAAAAAGCAACATGCTGATTTGGTTTTATTCTGATCAGCATAAGATCAGTAATCCATCTGCTTACGAATTTCAAATGTTTATTACTTCATCCTTTAATGAAATCTTCTCAACAGTCTGATAATTAGCATTAACTCAACATTATGCTTCAATTCTTACTTCAGTAAAGTTATCATTAGGATTTTGTATAACTTATAAGGCTTTGTACAAATCACAGATTAAGCAATACAAACAAAGCAATACAAACTCAATTAATTTCGTTGTACTCTTACATTTGAAAATATCGAATTATTAATTGAAGCTCGTTACAAACGATAATGCTTTTTGTTTTATTTATTATAGAATAATAATTCAGTTTTTGATTTCTTCTCTTCTTCATTCTAATTCCACTTAAACGAAAGATAGCAACTGATTGTTAATTGTGTTAGTTGTCGCTCTGGGAGGTTGATGTTTTAAATCACTAAAATGAACCCGCTCCTAAACCAAAAGCACCTCGTCCTGCTCCTGATGATTTGTTTCGAAAAACATTTTTCAGCCAGGACTGATCAAGCTCTCAATAAATGGTTTTGAAAAATCCGTTAAGATTACTTTTAACATATGACATGTGAATTGAATCCATAAATCCATGTCTAGAAATTGTAGCCCATTAATTGTTTTATTGTGTAAAAGCAGAAAAAACTGATTTGAATAAAAAAAATGTGGGATCAAACATTTAGTTGTTTATAGCATGATTCACAATATTAAAACCAGTTCTTTATAATACAGATTTAAATGACTAGCCAAGCTAAAATGATTTTTCAACATGGAATTTACCTGCTAAATTAGAGTTAGGTATTTAGGTATTTTGCCTTAAATTAAAGGTGACTTAAAAGCCTGAAACTAGTCTGTCAGAAATGTTATGTGTTCATTTGATTTTGTAAACTATAAGGTAGCTTTTTAAATCCCTTTTTTATACAGACAAGCCCAAGCTTTCTCTCTTCTTCAGACACCCGGTGAATACATGGAATGGTTCATGAAACACATTTAAACAGAAAACTAGTGACTGACTTTAAACAGTAAAAACCTATTTCAGCTCTGAAATGTGAAATAACGAGCATTGTTGTCAACAACATATGCATTGCATTACATTTAATGCCTAGGACATTGTGTTCAATCAGAGAGGGCTAGTAATTCTTTACGTTTTCTTAGGACCTTTTCAGATGCAGCCTAACATTGAATCTCTTTATCACTTCTCAAACTTTCTCAAAATCGTGCTCCTCTTTGTTTAGCAGCCTCAAACATTTTGACCTGAGCTCTTCGTAGCACATTGTTGATTCATGTAATCAGTCGTGGAGCCATCAGGGCAAGCCGGCTGGTCAGAACTGGCCTGTAGCGTCAGTGGAATATTAACTCACTTTTCTGTGGAGTAATTACACACAACTTCCACTTGCAGAATGCCTGGAGTAGATTCCCTTTGTTTGTCTCTCTCTGGGCAGCTGCCTTTGCTCCACTCTTTTACTCTTTTACAACTTCTGAGGTATTTACAGTGGAGCCACTCAACGCAATCGCCCCATTCGCTTTGCCACTCTCGCCCCTCTTATCTTCCCTTTCTTTGTTTAAGCATCGATTTCAACATTCGCTCTGTCTCTCTTGCTGGTTCTCTCTTCAGGGCAGGTATTCGACTTTATGGGGGGCTTCACAGCGCCCCACTGGGGAACAGCTTGCCACAGTCTGTCCACCTCGTTCTGAAGACCCGCGATTGTCCGACACTAATTAGGATTAGTCTTTAGTGCTGTCCTGGTGCTGCCTTCCATCATTCACCCAATCAATCAATATATCCATCAATGAGTAATCCCACAGTCAAGTATTCAATCAATCAATCAATCTCTCCAGCTACACTCTCATTCACTCACACTACAGACAGAGTGTAATTTTCTGTCTGGCCTCTCATAACTGGGATGTTTCACATAGATAGCTGCTTACATTGAGAATCTTGCTTGGCCAGTGTTGCAAATACGTCTGTAATTAGAGTTTTCTCTTTCAAAGCCGAGACATCCTGTCTGTGTTATCTCCAGATGCCTTCCATGCAGTGTTGGGATAGTGAGGATGTTACAAGACAAACTCCTTAACGCAGGCTCTGACCACACAGGTGTAACCATCTTAAAATCTGAGAATTATTTTTTGTTTTTATTTATTAATGCAGCATTTGGTCAGTGAAAAAAACTCTACTTGGTTCAGAGTTGTCATACAGCCAAAAATTCATTGAATGTGTCTTGTGCCAAGTTGGTTTTTGGCTCATAATACAGTATAAATAAATATAAAATAAATACAAAAGGTGTACAATTAATGTGGTTTGGGTATATTTAGGACTTGAAATGTTATCTATTAGTTTTTTTAGAATGTTACGATTCGCAAAAGTTTTGTGTAATGCGATGTCCAAAGATAATTAATTTAGAGCCACTTATGTCCACATACGTCACATTTTCTGCACACCCGGTGCTGAGTTGAACAAAGTTCAACTAGAAGACAGGAATGTTCTAGTCATGTTAAAGTATTCCATAATCAATACATAATTCAAGGGAATGAAATAAAACATTTTAGATCATCTAATGACAAAACATCCTTCTATAGGTGTAAAAATATTGAAGTGATTCAGTACAATGGTTGACATAATTGTAGATGTTGTGCACAAGTGAGGTAATTACTGCCAGTTCCATTTATTAGGCTTACTTCTGTACAATCTTGAATAAAGTGGAATGATCTGAAAAGAATAGGCCTAAGAAATGGAACTACAACACTGTCCTTAATATGAAGTTGCTAGCTGCTAAATAATGCAAGCTAAGCATAATTAAGGTAATTACGGTAAGCAAAAGTAAGGTAATCTTATTTTGTAAATCATGTAAATATAAACAAACTCAGCGAAACATCATTTTCTGCTTTGTTGTCTGCTTAAATTAGAATTTATCGTATCTAATATCATGAAGGAAAACATATTAGATAACTCTTGTGGTACCCCTCTGACCTGTTGCTTAGCAGAGATGTGGACAGGAAATGCCAGAAGAAGTAACAAGTGCAAGATATTATCACAAGAGGACACAAACAAGCGTGGGAACAAGATGCCAAAATTCCCTCAACCTTAAAGAAAGTTATGATAATGGTGGTAACTCATTCCTGGCACACCCTTTCCTAAAAGGCTTCACTTTTATTCTCTGCATTACAGATGCTGTCCACCCCCCCATCCTGAATGCAACCCCCTGACTCTGGCCCTCAGGTGCTCCTTCAGGGCTCTGCTACTGCTGGATGAATGGTGCTTTCTGAGAGATTTGAGTTTGTCTTTTCGCATCCCCCTTTCGTTTCTCCCCTCCTCGGTTATACCATTAATTTTGAATTTGTTTGAAAAACAGGCACCTGTTCATTTCCTACAAACTAGATGACATCTCATTTATTGAAATTAGAGATGAAAGGGTTGCCTTATACAAATTTCCTTCCACTTTGGATGTTTGCAGCAGGTTTTTACATCTTTATCGCTAGACTAATGTCTGCAGGTGAACTATATACAAAATATTTAAAAAAGAAAAAATCATTTTAATGGGTGTGGAAAAGTATTGTCGAAAAAGCACCAGGATCATGGAGATTATTGACCTTAAACCCCTGCAAAACTATAAAAAAATTACATATCAAATTGTTTTAATTTGTGAAAGAGAAAACTTTGTTTAACTCATGTTTTAAATATATTTATTTGTAGTATGAATTACTGATCAAATACAAGACTTTTACTTTTATGATAAAAAAACAGTTTTTTAATTATCAATCATAACTTTTTAACTTGTTTATATTTGTTATTAATTATGAAAAAGTTTTAAAAATCAAACCAACATAATATGACGATGGGAATTTCTAAACAATCAACATTTTTAACTAAGTGCTGAACATAATAAAAATAACTAATAAAAGCAATTCGATGATATGATAAAGAATATAAAAATAATTCAAAACTAGAAATAAAAAAATGTGCAAATAAAGTAAATATGACAAACAGAAAATTCACACAAATATGCATCTGACCTCTTTATAAATATTTTAACAATGAAATCAATCAATCAAAACAAAGAATTGCTCCAAAATAATTAATTGAGAGGTATATGTCACTTACTCACACATTGTGCTAAACTAATTTTTTCTGTTAAACTAATTTAAATTCTGTTGTCAGAGGCTCCCAAAAGCGAAATTATTGATGTCCATTTTATTTGTGTCAAATTTCCTGTGTAGAAGGATGTTTACAGAGTAAACAAAAACATGCTTAAAAATTTTTGGAGGGTGATTTTATTTAAATAAATTATATCCAAAATTTGCTGAAGAGGGTAGTGATGAGAACTCTAAATTTTGATAGGGAGTATAATAGACCTTTCATCTGGTACTGCTTGGAATTTGTGGAGTGTGCATCCAAAGAGCGACAGTGTGCCTTGTTTTTACAATTACCAAGTCATGTTCAGACCAAGATTGGGTAAACACACTGGACATTATTGAATGGAATTATCTACTAACTGGCTTTTCTCTATGGTGTCAAATGTTTCCCTGACAACTTTAGAAAGCTCCTGATTGGTTAGAATAGCCACAAATGTCCACCAATATTTAACTATTTGAACTATTTCAGCATCTACCACAGATTTTCCATTCCCAAAACTGCTACAGTGCATCGTTTGCAACACAGTATCCACAATACCTGCTCCATTGTACACTGACTCAAGATTGGGTCTTCAGATCGAGTTAACATGTAGATCACTCACTAACCAAGCAACTTCCATTGTTGGTATGAAGGCACAGACAGAGATCTGCAGATGCTGGTTGTTTTGTTCTCCCACCGTTCTGATTATTCAAGCAGTATTTTTAGGGAGATGCAGAAAGAATGCTGCAAAGGTATGTCCTTTTTCTTTATGGTTTTATCTTCCTTGAATAGAAGAAAAAAAAAAAAAACACACACAACAAGGTGAAATTCTACTACAGCAGCCCTGAATACATTATAGATTATATGCATTACATTCATTGTATAGCCGATTTGTTGGTGGAAAAGCACAATATTGTATTCTTTTTTTCTTGATGGTCTAATTTGGACATGAAGAGCTAAGCTTGATTTTTTTGTTTGTTGTCGAGACCAATGTAGGAGCTCAACTAAGCGATCTATTCTTCTGCTCTCTGTTTGCATTGCCCTACAATAACACCTCTCAAACAGTAGCAAGCAGTCATTCATTTTCTAGCTTTTGCAGTGCAGACCTCACCTGTTTAGACTTATGTGCTCAGGTTTTCCAGAATTTGTTTAGGTTTTCAGGCTTTGAATCTATTAATGTAGGACTGATGTTTTTTTTTTTAGATTTTTTTCTAGTGTGATTATTCTTCAGTGATTTTGGTTTGTGTCTGCATTTGATGTGACAAGACTGTAAAACTTGGACTCAACTACCATCAATCAGAGACCTCTGAAACCTTGTGGCCTGCGATGCAAAGTTCACATTTTTGAGAGGTGTGCCAAGAACAGATATCTTCATAAAGTGTGAAATATAAAGCAGCCTCCACTGCAATTTTCTTGTATTATGTCATTTGTAAGTAAAAAATAACTGTTTAAGATTGAATTCATTCACTTGTTTTAATTAGCCACTGAACAACACTGGGCATAAACACGCATTAAGCTGTAACCAGTCTGTGTTTAGGTCATTAAGTGTTAATGTATTGGTCTGTGGAGTGACCGGATTTAACATAGCTCATGGTCACCATTCTCTCCGTAAGCTTTAGCCCTTTAGCAGCTTAGCGAAGATCTCCTAATCAATCTGACTGTCTCTTGTTATAATGAAGGCAACTTGAGGCCAGAAGGACCATATGTGCATTCTTATATATTATGCATCCATTGTTTTGTTTAGGATTAATCTCCAGCCACCATTTAGTGAAGTAAAACCACATTTTCATTAAAAAGGTGGACCAACAAATCAACCTTTGACTTTTGCAAAGTGATTTACACTACTCGGAAACATACGCAAATAGTTTCTATTTCTCCCACAATTTGTCTTATGAGGTTAATTTGTTTTCGAAGGCCAATTTTTTTTCACCTCTACATTTGTTTTAGGCTTTTTTTTTTTTTTGCAGCTGACGCGAAAGTACACATTAAATGACTTGCAATGGTGACTCTCTCTGAACAGACACCCTGAGGAGTTAATTGTCACATGAGCAGTGAGGTGACAAAAGGCCATTCCCTGAAAGCTTTGGGATGAAGCCAGTTGTTATGTCCCCAAAATTAAAAATGCGATTAAAAATAGTAACCTCCTAGTACATCTCTTTCTCCTTATATAACACCCCCAACCACTTGAAGACAGATTGGTGGAAGGAAAGGCTGGGGTGTTTCAGAGGTGACGCTACTCAGATGAGTTTTAATCAGGGAAGGCCTTGTCCTGGACAAATTTGTGGCTCCTCATCTTAATTCATCTCCCAGACTCCATCCTTGAGTTGTCTCGAGCACTAATGAAAAGGTTCAGTCCAGCTGAAGGTCAGGCAGACTCGTCCCATCACTCTCTCCCATCATCTCTTCCCCTCTCTTTTTCCTGTTTCCTTTTACTTTGCTGAATGTTCATGTATTCCCATATGCTTACAAATATTTTGGAAAAATCATTGAAAGGTCTTCATTACTCCTCTCTTGTTCCAGACCTTTTTAACTGCTGTTGAGTGGACAACACTGTATTTTGAAAACAGAACTAATTTTGCATTGAAAATAATAACCTGTATTAAGGTTGGCACAATGTAGTCTACCAAAGACTACAGAACCTATAAGTGAGACTGCAGTAAAAATAATGACATTTTTTGGAGAGTGTTTTTTAAACCACTATCAAACTGCTGGAATCAAATTTTATTACATTCCATTTTATTGGGAGTGTTAGCGAATAAAGTAACATTTTACAATACCCGACATTAATCATCATTAGTTAATTAGTTAAGGAAGAGTAAACATCTGTATTAATCATGAACTCATTAAGCCCATTACAATGAATGAACTAATCATCGATAAATTAACTTTATTGCTGGTATTTTAATTTTCCCATAGATAATTCACTGCAGAGGTCAATATCGTTAAGTCATCCCTAATTAAAACTTATATTTGTAGAAGACTATTTTATTTAGTTAGTTTAGCTAAAAGAGTTCATTAAAGCATTATACACAGAAATAGATATGGTTTAATTCGTTTAATTTGTGTACAGGTTTAATGAGTTCATGAATAATACATGTGTCAACTCATCATAAATTACATATTAATGTATGCATTAAATAACGCTAATTTATATCAACTTATTGTAAATAGTTGTCACTAAAAGTTCAAAGGCAGTCATACATGCTGAGTTTTTAAAGAATTGAATGGTGCTACTGACCATCAGAATTGCTGTTTGAAATCCCCAAAACAGACATTCCTTAGACCAATAACCCTTCACCAATAAATATATAGCTTCTGCTCATTGGCTACAAGTTTGTTACCAAGAAAGTCCGTCAGACCAAGCTCTCCTTACTACTCAACTTTCAATAGAACTTTTAAGGGATTTTGTGAAAGTTGCAATGGTTTAACATTGGTCATTTGAAGTTTGAAGTATAACCTTTTCACCAAAATAATGAACTTTTTCAAGAGGGGAGAAGAGAAGAGAAGAGAAGAGGAGAGAAGAGGAGAGGAGAGAAGAGAAGAGAAGAGGAGAGGAGAGAAGAGAAGAGGAGAGAAGAGGAGAGGAGATTTCCCTAGGGCGCAATGTTTTCTGTGATAAACTCCTTAGGGGAGCCATCTAGCATCCCAGTGGGTCCTCCCACTCCCACACAGACACGTGCTCAAACAGTAGTCAATATGGCGGTGATAACTGCTGTCCCATCTGTTGTTGGCTAATAAGACTCTAGACCCCCTCGCTCCGAGGTGACTTTATCAATTAGCTGTAATTAGAGGCTGTCAGATTGTATATGAACACCGGTATTGAAGACAAGTAGTGTGAGATGTACAGTATACCTTCAGTGTAAAAGCAGCAAAGATTAAAGAGTTTTGATGACTGAAAATAAATATCACCCAAAATTTTGGCACACATATCCCCACTCCATAGACGGTAGGCAAATGTTATATTTGAAATCAGAGAAAAATGCATCACTTGAAATAGAAACATTTGGATGCTTTGAAAGAAACCAGTGCTTTGATGAATAATTTTCATGAACAGCAAATCACATGAAAAGATTCTAAAGGAAGAGCAGTGAAAGGCTAAAAAAAATAACACAGAAGATATAAGAAGAACTAACAGTCTGGGGAAATCATAATCCTAATAATCAAGAAACACCAGCGACTCTCAGCAACAGCAACTTAGTGTAGCATGAGTTGTGTACACATTTCAGGATCTTGTCAACAGATTCAGCTTGGCATACACTAATCAGCCAAATATGCTTCTTTAGGTAAAATAATAATAATGATCAAAATTATGAATCATTAAATCCTAACTCAAACAATTTTGTCAAAAGTAACTGGTTTGTAACTAAAAATTATGTGTTACTTAGGTGGTGGAGTGACTGAGGTAATCATTTGATTTGTTCAAATGATCAGAATCATTTAAGAACTCTTTATAGGACTGAATCATTTTCTGCATAGTGTAGTTTTCTGCATTGTCAGCAACTTTGCAGCAATTAATTCGAATTCACTCCTTAGTCTCAATCCCATTTGCATGTATGGTTCTATTTGCAGGGGTTTTGTTCCCACAGTTGATTTTTATCTGTAAATGTTCATAACTAGTTTTGTTTATGGCTGATTAGGTGACATACATGGGTCTACTTGATTTGATGCTGCTTTAATATCAATAAAGATGTTGGTTAACCCCATTTCCACTACAGAGCATAATGTATAGATGATTTCTGGAGCATTTTGTGAACAATCTGACAGCATAACACATTGCCACTGTGAGGAGATTATATTAGAGATTATATTAGTTGTGTCAAACCCTTCCCCTCCTCTAATTCTTTACTGCCTGTATGAGCGTGTATGCGTGTGTCTGACCTCCTCTTGACAGTTGCAATACAGATGAAACATCCATCATGTCCTGCATCCGTCATGATAGCTTCTGCGTAGCAGTAAGGAGAGCAGGGGCATGGCCAATGAACACACATATCACCGCCGGATGATGAATCCTTGGATGAAACACAAAACACACACATGCACATTCAGCTGACACACTTGTTTGGCTTGCTTTGGAGATCACAGCATCAATCCGAACTAAAATACGAGCTAGAAGACCAATTTTGTGAGTCACCCATCGTGCACACATAGCCTTATGTGCATGCACGCACATAGCGCATAGAGCCTACGATGGAAAACAAGATTCTGAGCAGTTGTTTTTCACAGATGTCATTGATTCACAACTTGGTCAAGTTTTTTTCTTCTTCTTCTGAGATAAACATGTATTTATTCAAAAATCCAATAATTGCAATTAATTATTTGAATAACTTTTTTTTATAAAGTATAATATTAAAAATAATGCACATGTTACTATAACATGAGTATGTATGTAGAAAACACACAGAGCATACCATTTATAACAGGTTTCCAACCAGTTGTGGAGAAATGAAAGTAAAACAAAAACAAGCATAACAGAAAGCATTAAGGGAAGTTCGTAATTCACGAGAACTTCATTGTCCTCCAACACTGTAAAAAAAAATCTGAAAAAATGTGCTAATGGCTTCAACTAAAAGAGAAAATAAACAAATGTACCCTAATGCTATCTATACTTTATTACTGCAGTTGAGCTAATAGAACACGGATTTAAACAAACCATCGGTGTTATCACAGCTTGTATAGTGTAAACTGTTTTTTGTAAAAAGGAAGTATGTTGTTGCACAAAATCTTTTGTTCTAGCCCCAAGTTAAACCATAGAAACCAATTACAAAAATGGATGGATAACGCACAAACAGTCTTAGATATTTACCTAGTGTTTCTCTTGACAATGTTGAAAGGATCATAGAAGAAAGCTCTAACAAAGCGAACAAATTGAATTCACTGAAACAAGTTTAAAAAAACCTGAATTACAGACTGAATTACTTACATGCATTACTGAAGTTGCTAGTACATTTGTCGTCAGATCTCCTGCGACTATGCATTTCCAGTCAAAAAATTGTAAAGTAATACAGCAAAGAAATTCTAAAGAAATTGCATTTATTTGAACTTGTATTCGAAGGTTTGGTCTCCTTTTTCTGCATTTTCTGTTTTATTGCTGAATATTGACTTAAAACGTGTTAATTTCATTCATTCAATTCAATGTTTATTTGTTAATGTTGTTATGCTACCCAGGACTATTTCAGAAGTACTGTATTCAAAATTGAAATAAAAAGCAGTACCGTGTAAACATTTTAATTATTTATTTATTTTTGCAGTTGAAAACACATATTGAAAGCTTAGTCTGCTTTGACATTTATTTATGGTTGATTGTACCATAAACTGATTGACTATACACATGTTTGATTCTGTATAAAAACTTTGTGTCTTGTTCCTGTGCTCAATTCTGGCATGAAAAGAATTTGTCTTTTTCAACCTTACCAGCAGAGGATGGGTGTTTCTTATAAAGTTTTTAAGCATCAGGGTTTATACCTATAAGCAATATTGATGATCAGTACCAGGTTGTTATAACTGGCTGATCACACACCTGAATAAAAAATCCTACAAAATATCTAACTTTGAGATGGTGTATTTAGAATTTATATTTCTGAAAGCCTTCTTTGTTTGCCCTCTGCGCCTAAAACTTTTGCACTGTGTAATATAAAAAAAGTTTACATAAAATGTACAAATAGAAAAACTATATAAAATATTTGTTTGTTAAAATTTGTACAAAAAAAAAATTACCGCCAGGTTTAGTCATGAATCATAAAATTATGTATAGAAAACCACACATTTATAAGGTTGGGGATTTGGTATTTTAAAAAGAAAATTGCTGAGCCATGACCCATTTGCAACCCAGCATACAAATAGTATTTGTGAAAATTCAAAAGCTAATTGAAATAAAAATATATATCTTTTTGAAGTTGAAAAAACATATACACGTAACATGTTAAATTCCCTCAGTTTTAATCAACAAGCAAAAAAAGTCAACAATAGTGGATTTTTTTTCACACAAACAATAAAGATTAACATCCAAGCAAAACTATGAATATGAATTAAAATATAAATGGAATTAGGAGTACAAGGGCAGGTTTGATGTATGTGTAACATTTATCATACAACTAAAAGGGAAAAGACAGACACCCCACTGGGCAGGCACAATGTCCTACACACTTACATGGATCTAAAGGTCTAAACGCACATGCCAGAAGAACAAGCAGTTATTGATTCCTGTAGCAGTTGTTGCAGTCACAGGTGTCAGTGATTCACAACTACGAAGACAACAGAAGTTGAAGCCGAACTGTCAACATTTATCTCTGTCGTCTTGCTTGGCCTTTTCTGTTTCACCTTGAGCCATGGATTTGGTTTCAGTTTTATTGGCTCTAAAAGTGTTGTGAAGGGCTGCTGACCTTTGACCAATGAGGTAGGAATAGAGACTCTGTCAGGGGTCAGCTATTGTAGCTCTATTGTCCAACTCTGCAATGCACACACTCTATGCAGAGGTCATTATTTTAGATCGAGTCATTTAATGGAGAATAATAATGCTAAATGAGAAAATATTTCTAAAGATAAAACAGAAACTTAAACCAATGTCACATTTTATTGTTTAAGATAACTGCTAGGATAAATATTTTGCTTTGTACTTTTTGCTTTTGCTTTGTACTAAATGTACTTTGCTAGTACATGTAATATTAAGACATTTAGCAAAAATTACCTATAGTGACTTAGTTTGCATGTTTCCAAGAATCGATAGATCCCTCTTTTAAGTTGCAGAGCAATGACCAGCTCAGATGTTTAAATAGAAACTTCTGAACAACCTATTGGATGTGTCCATAAAAATAAATTTTACCATCAATTAAGTAAAACCATAGACTTTTTACTTGTCTGTAGTCGCTGAACATTCTGTTCACTTTTGGAAGACACAGCCTTTCGTTGAAAATGAATTAGATTTATTTGCCTTAATATTGCTAGTTGCTGTCACAGTTGGGTAAAACTGTGACTGAGTGTGTGGTATGCTATAAGTTAATCCGTAAAGTGTTTAGTTTCCTATGTTTGTACGAACAATGATCTGCCCAAACACTCCAGTTGTACATACATTGAAATAAATACACTCACACAGTCATTTTAGCACAACATTTAATAGAAAATTACTTTCATATTAACTTTAATAGTTGTTACTTTCAGAACCAAACCTGTTCAGCTCAAAACCTGGTCCTTTTATACTTTGCCAATACCATGCCATGCTGTTCCGCCATCTTGGATGATGACATCATCAGGATCACCATTAACTTTTTTCATAAATTTGTTTATTTTGCAATGTTTTGTCTGAATTGTGTTGGGAATAAGTGTATTTTGAGTTTGTAAGTGCTTTACTGTTGTATTAATTTTTGTGATGTTTAACCATAGCTGTCAATATCTGAAATGGTATGATCCATGGGGGCGGAGCTTGGAATATATAAGGGCTCCCAGGCTTTCATTTGGAGTGGGTTGTTGTAGGAGTAGGATGTGTGCTGCACAACTGCAAAAGTTTATGTCTGTATATATTGTAAATAATGTAGTGTCTATTTTTTTTGCGCCTGAGCATTAATAAAATATTTTTTTTGTCACAACTGCAAAGTTTTGTCACTCCGGCCTCCTACCGTCAAGCTAATCGATAACAGTTGCTGACAATATCAATGAGACATAAACTTCAATTTCAGTCTTTTATCATTTATGTTACATTCTGAGGTGGCAAACTCTGATGGATTTGACTTGTCGGGTTTAAACATCTCACACTTACAACAGAAAGTCTAAATTGCTGCCAATGTTTCCCCTACAGTTAAAAAGTAGAGCTCTCCCTATTTAAGGCTCTCCCAAAATTAAATTACATAAAAGTGCTATTAATACCCAATAAAGTGTTTATTTAGATTTAGAATAACTCATCCACAACACGTGAATGCAGGACTTGTATAATTGTACTTTGCTTGTTCCTGCACAGAACAGACTTTTATTACTATGACTTTTACTTACAAACTTAATATGTAAAAATTTGTATCAACACAAAATAAGAGTTTTGGCTGCTTTATTTTTCCCCCAGAAATGGTTTAAACAGGGCTTTTATAGAAATTAGCATTAAATGGTAGTTCTATTTCCATAAAATTATCAAATAGGATTTCCTATTTAACCCAGTCTAATCCACATTGGGTCTTTCTGTAGCTCCTTTGAAGCAACTGCAAAAAAGCACTATGTAAAAACATTTTGATTGATTGACATGCAGATTACAATCTTTATATACTATATTAGTTAATGACAGTAATCTTATCATTTGTAATTTTGGTGTTTTTGGAGTTTATCCACTTATAAACTTGGATTAAAATCCTAATAATCTGAGTATTCTCTGCTTTAAAAATATAGTTTGCAATGAGGCAGGAATCACTTTTTACATGTCGACATGATGCAAGACCTTCAAGTCAACTGGAAAAGGCTACACCCAATACATTTGGAACCATGGTCGGTAAGATTTGTCTTTGTTGTAAAATGTATGTTATCAAGTGATAAAAAAGCATAATCTGTCAGGACGTATGTGGCTCCTTTTAGACCTAATTTTCAGAAAATGTTTTAATTATCCAGGCATCCAAAATGTATACTAATTTCCTCATCAACAAACATAAATAGTATAAAATCTGAGCTCTGCAGTGATA
The DNA here is from genome assembly GCA_900490495.1 of Danionella dracula. Lineage (NCBI taxonomy): Eukaryota > Metazoa > Chordata > Actinopteri > Cypriniformes > Danionidae > Danionella > Danionella dracula. Next base: position 3,821,615 of record UELW01000378.1, on the reverse strand, counting down.
TCTAGAGGACAAGTTGAACTGAAAACTGATCCCTGCTGTGGCTGATAATGCTTGGAGAGAGAGAGAGAGAGAGAGAGAGAGAGAGAGAGAGAGAGCTTTCACTGCCAGTAAACTGTGTGAGGGATGGCAGCAGAAAGAGAGAGGATTGAAATGAAAAGATGAGAGCCGTGACAGAGTAGAGTTACAGCACACAAGGCCAGAAAAGAAGAGAAAGAAAAACAATGGCGGTCGTTAAAAGGGAATGTGGCAAGTGTGTGGCAGACGCCCGCTGAACCACTGACCCTCAGCTGCTGTCGAGCTGGCGACAGGTGACGCCGCTTACGTTCACCCGTTTGGGATAGCTGAAGTGACTCACGTTTCACAAAGAATCACACACAAGGACACACACGCTCACATTCACAGTGTGGCACTTTCTACAAGCACGGCAACACATGCTAATAATATAAAAGTTGACATTAGTGCATGCAGACTGTGTTAATGCGCCGCTGGCCTAGGGACAGGAAAGCCAACTCACACTCACTTTCTCCACTCACTCCATTGTTTGGCAGTCATCCACTAAATGCTCTGGTGTACAAGTGATAACATTATCAGAAGTTCGTCACACCTCTCAACAGAGAGAAACAGAGAATGACTGAGCTTTTATTACACCAAAACATGCAAACCCTTTATCCTTGCTTATCTTTGAGCTTGTATTCATGATGAGACACACCTACGTGCCCCTTTGTTTTTTTCTCAGTCTGATTTAAAGAGAATGTATTTGCTGTACAAATGTTTTCTTATAAACCATTTTAATAGAAGTTGAAGAGGAACTTGTGCATTTTGTTTTTTGAGCAATACAAATTGATTATATGGTTATTTTGCTCTGTAGAAAACTCCTGTAGAAAATACAAGAAACAAGACATGTGAACTTTAAATGTAATCTATTTTCATCATATAAAGGATTTTATGTGTATTGTAAAACTTGTGGTGCATTCAACAAAACATTCCTAGTTGTGCACTCCGTCCTGTCTATGCACCGATCAATATTGCTGTGATAAGAATGTCTAATGCTAGCAAACCAAAACACAACAAAGATGCAGATAGGTTTTATTGACCTTATCATAAATCATATTAATATAACTTCTTAAATTAATCCGCTGCAGCTGTAGAAGCACTGTCTCTAAACTGATCAATATCACAGCGTGGCGTGATGACCATGCTAACTTCTAGCTAGCTAATTCTCAGCACATAACAAATAAAGGTTTGTCACATTAGCGCCGAAGTCTTACTTTGTTATCCAGTGTTTAACACAGGGAACAACCCAAGAAAGAGAGGCGCACATCGAGCTTCGCATAGAGATCAGTGTGAGGGTACGTATGCACGCAATCTTCACAGAGAGCAATTCGTTTAAGCAAATCTTCTTGACGCTAGAAGATCAGGCTTAAGGTCACATTATTTCCCGGTTTGTTACCTTGTTTGCCTTATATAACTTCATGCCTTATATAAACCAACTTAAACCAATCTTGTTCAATGCAGAAATATTTGTTAAATTTAAAAATCTAAAAAGTTACAGAAATTCTATCTTTTAAATTTAAGGAAATTTTTATTTTATCATAAAAGGGAAAAACCCACTTAAATTTTTTTAACGCAATGTCAATAGTTAGGTTCACTGGGGTCTACATCAGGAAGCATTTTACCAGTGACCCTCATTAAGCTACCTTGTGGCTAGCAATAAAATTGTTAACATGCCTAGCATTACATAAGAAAAAACTTGATTTGATGGGTAATTTTTTTTGTATGGTGTCATGGCAAGCTACAAGATAGAATAAAAAGCAAATGACAGAGCGAAAGAGTGATGAACAAAACAAACAGAGCAAATGAAAAATGAAGAAAGCAAGAAAGAACCCTAACAAAAATAGGATTGCATCTAACCTGATGAATTATTCTTCCAGCTGAGACTGTACTATCTACTGTATACCACTCTTGATGATGCTCTGAACCAGTGAACTTGTGAAATAACTATATTTCTGATCTTTGGCCTCTGAATAGTCTCTGTGTGTGTTCTCTGTAACCATTTGTTTTAACTTGTGTGTCCTCTTTCTGTTTGCCAATTAGAATCAATTTGTAAATTCAGCTGTCAATGGCATTCTGCCACCCATCACACTCACAAACACCTTCACCCTGGCTGTCTGCCGGTGTGTGTCAGGCTGCTGTTTTTCTAGGGCGTAATGACTTTGTTCAGTGTGTGGGGCACTTGTCATCTATGTGTGTGGGGGTCACTTCTCTCATATTTTTCATGCTCAATTTCTGCACTGCTTGCTTAAGCTCTTTACATTACATTCCAAAAAGTATCACTATAAATACAATATATTTATTCAGCAATGAATTCACCCATTAAAACAAACATTTGAATTCATTTAGAGAAACGTATGCAGTGATTTGATGTTATGAATGTAAATTCCCTTACATTATTAAAATTGCTTAAATAGTTCAATTAGCTGAAAATTCTATATTTTACATTAAATGTAATCATACATTTAACCAAATTTGCAAATATGTTTAATCGTACTATCATTTAGAAAAGTACAATAAAATATAATCACATTAAAAGAGCATAGAGAGCAAGTTCAAGACAAAATTGCTGTAATATGCCTTGGAAAAGAGTCAGATAGGCTGTTTAGTATTCTCCAGCATTATCAAGGAGTGTGACCAACATAAGCCACAGTAGCAGGCAGAAGGTTCCGTTTTTAAATAACTATCCACGAGGAGGATTAATCGGTTTATCGGAGAGTGCTGTATTATGTTTTTGCTCAAAACAGCATAGTATACTAGATTTTGGGAATGTCAAGTGCAATCTGAAAACAGTAATATAAACGACTGCTATTTAATTTTTGGGGGTTTCTAGTTATATATTTGTTAAATCATTAAATATTATGAGAAAGAGCACAAAGAAAATTCTCTGGACAAACCAGAAAAAAATTATTACTTATTAAAACATTTAAAGAGTTAAATAGAATATATAATTCCAAACACAAATTTATATATTATAACATAAACTGTTTCATTCTGAACTAAAAATACAATATAAATATATTGTATAATAATGCATTATAATTCTTTCTTAATCCTGCAAGTTTCTAAATTCTAAATTTTACAGCAAGACTAAAATTATAAATATATATTGTGAATGATTGATATATGTCTATTTTTTCAGGCAAGACAAACACAAGCCTCAAACAATGTTTGCTGTTTCTAAATATATTGGGATTTTGCAGCCTTGAGTGTTTCCTCTGCCAGCATCTGATTAAGAAGCAGCCTAACACTGGGAATTGGGACAGCCAAACAAACTGGTCATTTTAAATGATCGATAGATTCTGCCCTGTTGAAAGAAAATATAGGTTTTGTATAGCATTTTTAGACTAAGGAATAAAAATAAAATCTCTCAGTTTAGCACTAAAGATGCATTTCCCCAGTTCAAACAGTTGAACTAAACGAATGAACTAAAAGAAATGTGTTTAAAAATCCCTTTTCAGGCAGTTCAGCTATCAGGTCAACTTTTTACTCTTTTTGCTTTCCTAAATATCTTTGTTTGCATGTGTTTGTCAGGATGAGACCACAAGTTTGAGTTCCGTCACTCTTTGGATCAGACTTGAGTCAGGCAGGTCTGAGCCACTGACTCACGGCAGATAAACCAGGTGGGTGTGTGTATGTTTTTGTTTTCTACTGGTCACGGGTTCAGGATCGCTCTGTTGTTGTCTCAGAGGTCAGACTTCTCTCTGTTCTTTGTTGTAAGAAGTCACATTAATGATTACAGGTTTTACTTCCTGTGTAATTAGGTTGAGGCTAAATCGGCACCAACCGGCAGTGTGTTTGTGTGCATGGAAGTCGTCATCTTGTCTCAGAAGAGTGGCGTCACCGAGCCGTTCAGGTGAGGTGTGACTCATTGAGCGTCAGGTAAAGGATGTGTTAAACACAGGGGAGCTCCAGCAGGCCAGTCAAACAGTCTCCATGTGTTTGTCAAGGGCTGTTCAATCAACACTCAAACACACTTACACTCATTCTCCTCTTTAACTACAGGCCTCTCGCCGGGACTGAGTTCAAGCACTGCTGGGTGTGGAAGAAGCTGATTTTACCAAAGCCAACATGTTTCTGGTTCCACATCTTTGTTGACACTGCTGGAACAACATTCCAATCAGTTCATCTGATCTAGGGACAGGTTTAGAGTTTATGTGAAGATTAGGCTTCTAATAAAGGCTCTAAACCTTCCTTTGTGATTTTTGTTATAATTTGTTGTTGGTTTAAATTTTGCTGTAGGTTTAAAGGTACTTGTACAGTTTAGGTATAATTACAATTTTATATCAATTAAGTTCAGAGACCCACAAATTCGGAACTTTATTAACTCCTGATGCAAGGTCAATAACGAATAAGGAAAATTTAATGTCACTTACGGCAAAAACATTTTGTAAATACAAGGCAAACATTATTTCTAGAATCAAAGGATCCTATATTTTAATCAAAGCTGTAACGAAAAAGACATTAGATACACTTTTCTTGCAAGTATACATGAGAAGGTTTTTATATTTATATCATCACTAAGTTTTGGTTGTTGATAGTATTTAGCCCTTTTTTCATCATACAAACTGGTCATTTTAACATCCGATACTTTACATAATACTGAACTATTGTTGATCCCTCACTCTCCTGTCCACTGTGTACTCAGGGATTTCACTCTTCTAAGCAATTATGCTGTTATGCTCAGCTTTGCATGCAACACCAGCACAACACCATCATTAACAGGCACAATTGCTAGGTTAAAGTAGTGAAAAATGTTGTCTATTTCCTATTATACTTAATCTTGCAACAGTGTATTATGATTTAAAATGTAAATCAGATTTTGTGTAGTTAATAAAAACTGTACTTCTGTTCTACTGTTTTAACATTTTATACATTTGCACAAAATTTTATTTTACATTAGTTAACAGTTTCAGTGTATATGATACAAAGCTGTTTTTTTTTCTCCAACTACAAATCTTCTTCAACGCATGTTCACAATCTGCAATGGCCAGGTTGCTGTGTCCAAAACAACTCGGTAAGGGAACAGCCAACCAAGCAGCATAACTGCGCAAGGCATAAATTGGAGACCACCACAATCTTGAGCAGTGTCAAAAACAAATCTGAGGTTTGTGACATAACAAACAAATCATTCCAAATCTCAGTTGTGTACTCTTTAAGTATTCATATTTATGTTAAAACTAGAGCTGTGTAATTTTGAGAAGAAAAAAAAAACTCATCGACATTTTTCTGCCTCATTGAACTTAATTTTTTTATTTATTTATGCTAACCATTTCAGTGAAACATGCAACACATTGAGAAATAAAATTTGAGCAGAGTTTTCAAGTACATTCATATATTGCTGAAATCAACATTGCACATAAACCGAATAAACCATTAAACAAACAGCACAAAATTGCAAATAATGTGCAGAACAAATGAAAAATAAAAATGTACTAATTATGTATCAAAAACACATTCAGCTCAAAATCATCATTAATAAAGAACACAACGAAGGTTATAAAGGTTACATACGGCTCTGAGGTCTGTTTGACCACACGTCTGTCATTGTTATGTAATGTCGCACATGTCATCTACATGTCAACTAAACATATCAACTAAATCACACTTTCAGCATAGAATAGCGCGAAAGAAAAGTAATACTCATATCCATTGCTGTGTTACAAACCAAATGGTTTAGTGATGCTTCACTTTACCCAGTTAGTGTTCTCTCTATCTAGTTAGAAGCTAGGGCAATTTTTTTAAGTGAATTTTTTATGTAAATTGCAATTGTGATTTCGATTAATTGTACATTGTAGTTATTAACATCTGGATTTTTTTTTACCTAGGTCCCCTTAAGCTATATCCAGCTAAAGTTCTGTGTGACAACTGCTCACCTTTGATAACTAACTCTAGAGAATATATCCAAGTACAAATGGATACAAAAATTGGTCACACACATTTTAACAAGCACAATAATCGATAAGGAACAAAATGTGCAAAACAGTATATAGTATTAAAGTAATGTAAGAATCATTCACTAAAGATCAAATTGAAGAGCACATGAAAAGCTAAAACTATAACAGGAACACCGCATGTCATCAGCTAATGCTTAACACTGCTAATATTACAAATACAGGAACTGAAAAATAGTAATAAAAAAACATTAATATTGTGTCTTTTATATTAGAGGTTACCATCTATTGTAAAAAAAACAAAAAAAAACAAACCGTATTAAAATTACAAGAGCAAAAGAGACCATCTCACAGACTATACAGCGGGATTTTTCTAGTTTTCATCTATAAGATGTACTATATTGACAAAGATCCTCTAAAAACTATTGAGCAATTCCACAAATTCAAGGCAAATTTAATTAATTTAAATATTTGTTTTTAATAATAGATCTAAATCTATGTAGATGTACTATTTCTAAAACCAAAATGGATAATTACTAATAACTTTAAAGCACAATTACCACAAAACACAATCATGACCCTTGCATTGAAATGATATATAATACAATTAATGAATATAATCTTTAGCAAAAATTAAAGAATTTCAAATCACATTGATATAAACATAGTGAGGTTCTAAAAATTTATTACATAAAATTATTTACAACAAAACGAGTGATTAACCATTCTCAACAAGATTAGTATCAATGCAACTGAATTTATTTGCTATGCAAATTTGTTTAGTTCAATTGAAATAGCTAAAAGGCTTTACTTCAAATAAATACTACATTTATGCAATTAATATCTTAACTTTAACAATATGTTAACACTGTAACAGAGATTCAAAAATATGAAATTAATGTTTCAATGCTGTAATCATTAGTGCATAAATTGTGTTATTTTGTAGTATTATCGAAAAAAAAAAAAGATCAGAAGAGGTTAAAAATCCACCAAGCCACAGTCTCTCCCTCTTCAGAAAAGTGTTTGAAAGTGGAAAAAAGAGAGACATTTAAACACTAGGTGTAAACAGGAATGTGTCTCTTTCGTCTACCTGTGATCCGATCGAGCAAAATGATTGTTAATAGCAGGTGTAACCCGGGCTTTTCTTCCTCCTTCGCTGTTATTGAGTTGAGTTTGTCAGGTTAAATGAGTTTTAAATGGACAGTAAGAAAAAGATCTGTGTGTTCTTCCACAGGCCTCATGCTCTGATCTCCAGCGCCACTATAATTACCGCTCTCATGGTGCTTGTCAACTAATTATGGGGATTGTTGTCGCTCTCTCCGACACATGTAGTGTCACGCATGCACACACTCTTATACACAAAAGATATATTTGGCAACATACTTGTTCAGATTCCTGATAGAAGTTTGGTAATGTTTTTTTTATGAAGAACAGTCTTTATGTTTAAGTGTGAAATATTGATGTTAATTATTGATTGGACAAGGAGAGATGAGCTGTAGACAGTTTTTCAGAAGTGAAATAAATTTTATAATGAGCTTTTTTCATTTATTAGCCTGATTGCAATAATATATAATAGCAATATAATGTTTGGCAACTTTTAGTAGCTAGTAAAACTATTAGTAGGGGAGGAGAGCCGTGGCCATAAAAATTATGCTTTGACAAAAAAGCAGCATGGAAATATTCACAAATTTAGGACCCCAACACGAAACTAAAAGTGCGCATGAAAAGAAGGAGAGTTCTTCTGGGAAGGTGTCATGGGCATGATCTGACTAATAGGAGAGCAGAATGCTAAGCACAAACAAACAGCATCAGGAGTTTTTCCTTTGTGAATTCTACTCTTTTACAGATTTTAATAAGAGATTTGTTCAATTAAATGTTGTTGGTTGATTCTGAGTGGTTTAATTGTTCTTATATCAGGTTTTAAAAAACAAACCAAAAAGGTTTAGAACAATTTAAGTAGATCTTAAAAACATTTTTAAGAATTAGATAAAGTTTTATGGTATTTTTTACTTGTTGATGATCAAATTAAATAGTAAATATTATTTTAAAATATTTGTTATTTAAAAAAAGATTTAAACACTGATATAGGAATAAAGCTGTGAAGCTAAGGGATACTCTGTAATTGTATTTGTTTAACTTTTTAATACACATCTTTTTAACTGCTCACTTGTTTTATATAATTCAAGATAGTATTCAATCTCTCTGTACAGCTCATTGGTTACTTTTTATTGTGGCATGTAGTCAGTGTAATTTTCCAGCTTGTTTCAAAAGTGCCTCTGAAAAGGCAGTTATTATCCTATGATAATAGAACACAGGAAAACCTATAATTATCAAATTAACCTTTCCTTAAATCCTGTCAGTTAATTTTTTTTCATGATTTTGAGCTCATTGAATGTTAAAGATCAATTAATTTCTATGGGTCTAAGGAACTCCAAGATGTATATTGACAGCTAACAGATATTTCAGGTATAGAATCACTTCAGACTGTTCAAAACTAATCTGCACTTGCTTGTATTATAAAGAAATACAAAGTCCTAACACACAACATTCTTTATATTTTTCAGTGATGTCTGCTCTGAAGAAAGGGCATTTCCGTCTTTGATTGATGTTTAACTCATGATATCTCATGTTAACACTGACTTTATAAGAAGTAGTTTTACAGGTTTATATATAAACAAGCTAATTTATTCATTTTTTAATACTCAATTCACATTTTTTTGGTGCAACGTTTTGACCCTCAAGACAGTGTGATGAGTTTACTTATTATTGGTGGTCGGGGGAAGTGGATTGGTCACAAAATGGCTTTGTATTTTAATTAAATTTTTTCCTGAATGTACAAAACGTATCATGTATTTAAACCTCTCTAACATGAGCATGTTCACATCTGATCATCATACCTGCACATATTTCTGTATTGCTTTCCACAAATTGAATTTACATTTTTTTGCTTTAAATGAAAATAATTTAGAAAATTAACAGACATAGCATTGTGTTTTAATTATAATGTGAATGTGTGACTCGCTGATTCCCATCACAATTAAATGAGCTCAAAAAGTAACTATCTTCAGGAGCAACAGGCATCAGCAGCTCATCAGTGTTAACCCAGTAAAAACCAGAGTGGGAGATCAGAGTATGCTCTGATGTTGAAGGTGAGCAGAAACCACAAGCTTTCAGAATTTGAATACAATAAAGTGAACTTCTAAGTAGCATCTTCTAAGTTGTAGATGATGACTTGCAATCTAAATATACTCTAAATATATTTTAAGCAGTTAAGAATAAATATGTTTTCACAGCCATCGACAGAACTAAATATTGTTTCAGAGAGAAATTAGCGTCTGTATTCAATGACTCATCAATGACTTTATCACTCAAATCCCTACTGCTATCTTGAACAACATGAGAATGGGCAATAAATCACCAAATCCATACAAGCTCATTAAATGCTAAACTAGTTGATGCTGATTTTTTTAAATATCTGAATCACATTTCCCTCCAATAGTCACAAACCTGAAATTTATTTGAACGCACTTGGGTTCAAATCAAGGTTAAAGAACGTGTAAGCCAATGCATTTGTGTATCTCGATGAACTCTCTTCCTGCCATTACCCCCTTGATGCCTCTGATTCCGGGCAACCTGTTGGGTCATAATAAGGGCACCCAGAGGTAGACAGAGGGGTAAATCAACAGGCCAGGGCTGCGTCCGGCACTTTTTGAGACCCTCGCTGACCACCCACACCAGAACGAAGCAGCAGCTGATGGATAATGGCCATCTGTCTCCATCAGGACAGGAGAGCTCCTCTGCATCCTTCCAAATATTTACTACATCGGCTCCAACCAGGGGACAATGCCACAAGAGCACCATTGTATGTATGAGAAGGAGTGGGGGCGGTATTGTGAAGTCTGTCTTTGGAGAGATGGGTCAGCGATATCACATTATTAGCCTCCGTGCAACTTGTAACTAAATTGGGCTCAATACACAAAACAGAAATTTAACTACAACATACAGAGCTAAATGTTTAGAGAATCAATCTTATACTCTTCAAAAATAATTTAAAATACAAATGCAATACATAAACAAATACTTTATCCACTAAAGATCTTTAAAATGTAAGAATGTCCTGTGATAATATTCCTGTGATTATTTGATTTTAGTTCTAGCAAGGTTTTTTTTTTGTTCTAACCCAGTTATTATAATTGTGTTCTAGTGATGCAAAATGTGGTTGTTTTACTTCCCAGAAAGTCTTATCAATTATGCTTTGGAGTTTAAATAATGAAAATGAATACTGAGAAAGAATTGATCTACTATAGACTTCAACATTAAGCAATATGTTACCTCAAGAGCAACTTATGCAAACAATTTAGATTATTAATCTATATGAAAACAGAAATGGGAGGGGGAAGGGGGGACAGCAGAAAACTATGGTTAATACAGGAAAAACTTTCCAAAGCTTAGTGTCCTGTCTGTTTATTGAGATCTTTATAAATAATGTTGATAATTGGGAGCAAACAAACGCAAATAATAAAACAAGGAGTAAAGCAATTGACACAGCAAGAAGCCCAGACTAAACCCGGTAACAAAGGACAAAAACAGAGATACTAATAAAACTCATTTTACAAAGAAATCTAAGCATGGGAAAAAGAAACACATTACCACCATAAAAATAATACCAATAATAAATAATAATTCAGTCCACATTCACTCACTACTAGCTACCTTGGTAGCCCACAGCTGCCCTGGGGCAGTCTGACAGGACGTGGCTGCCATTCTGCGCCTACGGTCTCCTGCCCACCACCAAACACACTAGTCACACACACCCATACAGGGCAATGTGGGTGAAGTGGCTTACCCAGGGCCACAACGCCAGAAGGGACGTGGTGGGGATCGAACGATGATAATTGTGAGATGGCAATTGGGTTTGGATCTGGAGTTTGATGACAGTACTGGCACTTATCTGCCAGTCTTTGAGAAAGAACTGGCACTGTAGTGACAGAGGAGGCTCTGCTGTTTAGCTTAAACTTGACAGGAAACTCTAGGAGTTTGAGACGCTTACTCTTGACTCCTTTACGTTACCCCCACAACTTCATTCAATAGAGAATTGGTACACCTCTTCATATTATGTAAATAGAAAAATGGAGAGAAATGAAATATTGGTTATGGCCTTACACGGACAAAAATAAAAAAAATATAAGCAAACTCAATCAAATTGGATTTATCAACGATGTTAATTTTTGCTAGCTAGTGCCTAGAATATGTTTTAAATTAGGAATACAGACACAAATGTATAGAGTTTGAAGATTTGGCTATGGTGTGTATGCAAGTGAAAGAGTGCTCACTCATTAGGGGCCACTAGTCGCTTAAATGAACTCATTGTCCTGAGCATGCTGATTAAGCGTGGCTGCTGGTCATGCACACAAGACACCTGTCACATCCTTCGTTCATTCCATCAATCACTCTAACCCACACTTCTGATCCATAACAGTCATGATAAGGTTATTAATGCTATCGACTCGTAACTTCCAGGAGAGAGCAAGCTATTCTGAACATGTGACCTGTCTTTACACACACTACAGGTTTAACACACGCTTGGCACGCGACACTCACCCTTAGGAATTTCATTCTGCCGGAAAACAAGATGATGGCTTGACGTTGTAATTGAAGCGAGTTTGAAACTTTAAAATCACAGTTTAAACTGGAATCTCTTAAAGCAAGTGGTTTCATCAGGGTGAAAGTAAATGTCTTGATTCAAAGCTGATGAAATGAAACTCTTTTTAAAGTCTTTGAAATGCAATGATTCTGAAAGGGATAATAAAGATGACATTTTTTTCTTTTAACATGGTAAGACAGTGAATTTCTATTTCAAGAAAACCTTAAGTACAAGGTTATTAAATCCTGTAGAAGTTTCAAAGTGTGACTGCTACTATAATTTACATTCTTTCATAACTGGCAGAATTTACATTTGTTTTAGTCTGGTTACTTCTATGTAATACCAAATAAAACAGGAAAATATATCAAATGCTTATTAACTAGGAAAATGTAGGTACTGTTCATATACTTACATCATTGACCTTCTGAAGGCAGAGCGAGTTTTTTTGGAGTGTACACTTTCAGGAGGGAAAGAATACTAACCCTTGGGTGGTGTTCATATTATTGTCACTCAGGCAGGGTTTGCGGGTCTGGTGGAGCCATTGCCTTTTGGGGATTTTAATTCACTCAATAAAGACCATTTACGTTAAAATACTTAAAAATTGTTTTAAGTATCAAGTGTTGTTAACGGCAAAAATACTTCACATTTAGAATTTTAACCATGTATGGTGTTCTCATTATTGTTACTTTGATAGAGTCTGCTAGACCCATTGAATATTTTTGTTTGTTTATGTTTGTGTGTGAAGAGAGAGGTCCGGATTCTACATTTTTCACACTTGGTCTACTTCGGGTCTACTGCCCTGAGTCCAGTAGACTCAAACACCATGCATGTATCATAAATGTGTAGGGAGGTATACAGTGTGGGGTAATTAAAAATTTGTTCCAAAAGATGTCTTTAACAAGGTCAGTGAATCTCAGTTTCAAATAATGATTGCTGAAAATGGTTCTGTTGGCATTTCTGTGTAGTGTTTGCATGTTCTCCCCGTGATCGCGTGGGTTTTCTCCAGGTGCTCCGGTTTCCCCACAAGTCCAAAGACATGCAGTATAAGTGAATTGAGTAAGAACGATTGTCCATAGTGTTAAAGAGTGAGTGTGTGTGTGAATGTTTCCCAGCGATGGGTTGCGGCTGGAAGGGCATCCGCCGCGTAAAACATATGCCAGAGAGTTGGCGGTTCGTTCCGCTGTGGCGATCCCGAAAGGGAAGAAAGCTGAAATGAAGATGAATGAATGGATCCCACAGACCTGTTAAAATTGAACATTCAAAGTAGAATAAAAGCCAGGCACATGATTGAAATCTAACTTTAAACAATGTAAAGCATAATATAAAACCGCACGATTCCCCTCCTCTTCAACTTGAGTTCCCATTTGGTGTTTTAAGTCTTGTTTCTACATAAAAAAAAAACCTTTATGTTGTCTTAGTTCCCTAGACACCTAAAATACTTAAAATTTGAGAGATAACTAATCCCAAGACAGAAGATTAAAGTAGCAATTTTAGCACTATTTAAAAATTAGCATCTGAAAACTTTTTTTGCAATGTGAGAGAAGATGTTCCTTTATATGAAAAAAATTGAATGACTTGGAAAAACAGATTTTGCTACCATCAAGGTTCTTCCTGTAAAAAAATCATGGTTATGTGGTACATGAAGCAATTATGTAACCTCCACATACACAGCCATTGGCTTACAACAGACAAATAGTCACATTTATGACTCCGCAGTAAACAATTTATTTTGCAAATGCTTCGGTTGAAACATCTACATTTCCATTAAGGCTAACGTAACTTGAAATAAGGAAATGCTTGTACTTTTATCTTACAGTTGTAGCTACATCAGCACTACAGAACAGGGTGCAGGTGCATGTGAACAAATTTTAGTAGCTTTGCACAGACTTCTGTGACAACAATCCAAACTAAATATTTCCTCAGACACATCACTTTCACAGGGCCCTGATGGGCCAGAGCTTCCCTACTCTTTATGTGCATGTGTGTGAGTTTCAGATGAATGAGTGCTTACGGCTCATCTAAAGCTAATCAGCACTTATTAAACTCTGTCTCAAAGCGCTTTCCTTCAAAAGCTGACGAAGTTACTGCAGGGTAAAGAGAAGGAAACGTGTCTCATTCACTTTGTTCATCCTACACACACTAAAGCTTTGATGGGGGAGATGTCGGGGTGTGCGTCTGTTTTGTGTAAAAGTTCTGAGACTCAGTGAGGAGGGGAAGTGTGTGTTGGTGGGGTAAACTAATTCAACATGGACTCTACAATCAACTTGACATAACATTGGAGCTGAAGACTAATGTGTGTCTACTACAGTACGGTCTAATACAGTCAAACTCAGGATTGTGTCCTGGTTTCAGATGGCTATACTTGGTTCATCATTAAATTAAGAAATGATGGGTCATAAACGGTTGTATTTTTATCAAAAAGAACCTAGACCTGTGAAAAAACACTTTAAAGTCTACAACCTTAAAAAGAGGCAAGCAGTATTTGAAGTCAGACACATTATGTCTCATGACCTTTGCGTAAACTTGGATTTTTCTTTTCTCTTGTCTGGCAAACTGTTTGCTTTTCTAATGACTAGAGTTAATCCTAATGAGGCTGATTTGGGTGGAGCTGTCTGTGTGTCTGTGGGATTAGAGCGTTTCTATCATTCACAGACGTTTATGGAAACAGCAGGTAAAACAAACAGATTTTCACTAGTTTTAGGAGTCAAATGGCTAGTCAATAAATCATTCAAAAAAGCAATGCAATCTTTAAACAGACTACTATTTGTTAAAGGACTATCATATAATATTTTTGTATTGTATTTCTGCATAAGGTCAAATTAAAAACTTTTCAAGACTGTCAAGAATCTCATTTAAGACCTATATAATAACATCAAAAAGACATACAAAACTTAAAACATAATGAACAGTAAACAGTATGCTTCAAATATATTGTTTTAAATGCATTATGTTTTTGAGAATTTGGATTTTTGTTTTCAAACTCTAGCAACCCTAACCACGTCTTTTACAAAGTTGAAGGTTTATGAGCATTTTCTCAAACTCTGGCAACCCTGTCATTTAAAATTTTTTTTTAACAATTATGAGCATTTTATCAATATTTGGCAGAGCCAACAATTACTTTTATGCTTTTGACCATTTATTCATGTTATATGAGCCTTTTCTCAAACTAAGGCACTGGTAAATGTCCCTTCTTTGTTTTTGAGGATTTTCTCTGGCAACCCAAAACACGACTATTGTTTTGAGCATTTATGCACATTTTCTGAGATTATAGCAATCACAACCAACATTTTTACTTTTATTGTAGCATTTAGAGGCATTTTCTTAATCTCTGGCTACCCCAAGCAAAAAAACATATCAGAGGAGCTTTAGAAGGACATCAGAAATAAGAACTGTGAAAAAATATTTAAGCCTAGAACAATGAGTCACATAAGGCTTAAAAATTTAGCTTTTAAAGTTTAGACTTTATCAGAAACCCTGATCAAGTTACATTCTTGATAATAAAGGTTAAGAAACACAAAATGGCTAGCTTTTAATGTACTAGCTGTTAAATGATTCATTTGAAATAAATTAATCTAACATTTTCATTTGTCCCCTTGAAACTGACAAACATATTTTAAAAACGTTAAAAAACATTATACAGCATTTTTGAAGGTCAGATTTTTTTTAGATGTCAGATGTGTTTAGGGATAAAAAGGGAACTTTTAACATTAATAGCACATTCTCCAAAATTACACTGTTCCTCTTTCAAGCGTTGATGGTATATGTCTGGTCAAAGTATTAATCAGCACCCTGGCCCCCCTCCCCCACCAACACACGCATAGTCTGTAGCTGATGCTGTAAGGAGACAGACAGACTTGTCTCCAGATGGCTGTTTTTGAGGAAGTGGAGGGATTAGAACTCCGATGCCCCGTTTACCCCACATGAAAAGAGCTGTGAGGGTTGTCATCTGCCAGAACGTGCTGCACACGTGCAAATTTGGCCCTCTGGAGCGCATGTGTGCTCAAACACACACACATGACCCAACGTTTACACTCAGCTCACTCCAGCACCCATTAATCAATAAAACTTTTTTCAAGTGTCCCAGAGCAGAAGAGGTTTGATGTGCTTAGGCTTTGGAGATGAATGCTTGCTGGCTTTCTTTTAACAAGGATCTAAAAAGAGCCACGACAGTTAAACAAATAATTTGGAAAGTGATAATTCAACCCAACGTTAACATTTACTTGAGTTGGTTCCACGTGTGTTATGGTTTGCCTTCAGTTGGATTTAATATTGCTGAAAAACAATAACATTTAAATTGGGGGGATCTCAAAACGAGCAAATTGATACTGGTTTCAATCTTTCTTTCATTTATTTATGAGGAATTTAAAATAGTCAGTGAAGATAAAGAAAATAAATTGATAAAATAAAAATAAAAATAAATAGTCATCAATGTTCAAAAATAAATTTGAAAAAAATTACTAAACTAAAAAAAGTTTCCCATTTGCATACTTGGTGTGAATTGTATTCACCCCATTTTTCAATTTCAGTATTTAAAATCAGTATTTTAATTGACCGCTAACAAACTATTTGGATCCTTGCATTTGAAAAATAGCCTCTTAGTTTGTGTTAAAATAATATTGAACTGACTAAAACAAAAAGAACTAAAACTTTCCCATTTTGCATACTGTATAATTTTTAATTTTAAATATAATATCTTTCATTTAATATCTTTTAATATAACATCGGTCTTTCTATTGATTGCTAGCAAACAATTTGGATCTTTGCATTTGAAAAATAATGCAATTGCGTTAAAATAACGTTGTACTATACATTGTACTTTTGGTTCATTAACTTACACTAGCTGGGTTCTGAACTATAGATTTTTTTTCACCCGGTTGTGAATAAAAACAAATCATTGAGAGGGAAAAAATAGCACATAGATAAAAAATGCATTTACTAAAAGATCTAAAATCATCGCAAAATGATCAAAAATCCCCACAAACTACTGTTAAAAGTGAGTGCTGCCTTTAACTTTAGGTTTAAAACACTTTTATGATGCAAAGAAAACATATATTGGTGAAATATCTCAGAATGCTACCAGAGAGATTTGTTTACGCTAACTAGATGAGGAAATGTTAACTAGCTTTCTTTAAGAGAAGACTTAATCACTCTAATGTTGATGAGTTGTGTGTGAGAATCTCACCAATGATTTGAGAGTAGATAACACTGTTTGAACTCTAAGAAAAGAAGGGATGTGCTGTTGATTGAGAGAGGGAAATTAGATAAAGAGGACATAACCTGGTTTCACATATCAGTCGTGGGCCTCTGAGGTCTTCAACTGGATGTGTGCTTGTCAGCATCTTTTATCTTTGGAGCGGTAGAAGACAGCAAATGAGTTATCCTTCCTCCTGTAACTTATAACTTACTCAATTTATCCTTAAGGCTTTGATTTATTACAATCTAAAATTAGAAATCAATCTAATCTGAATGTTACAAAAACATTAAATACAATTACAGTTCAATCAACTAGATTTTCGGCAAGCTGATCATGGGTTAAACTGTATGAAATAACATATGTCTTTCTTATCTTCCTCTTCTCCTGTACAATTCAGGGATGTTATGAGCTTTCTGTAAAACTAACAGTGCTGTTGATGTTCCACTGCCCACTATTGTTTGACTGGGTTTCTTTCAGGCTACATTAAACCCTTTATAGACAATAAAAAAGCCCATTTAAATTTGACTTCAGAGCAGAGCGAGTCCTCCCTGCCCCCTGGCATCTACCCGACCAGAGAAAGAGAAGGTGTCTGATCAGGCCCTGGAGGGGTTAGCCCTTTTATGGGCTTCAATCCTCAATCTATCCTTCTCCAGGAAGGATCACACCAAAATAAAACTCTCTCATCAATTATTCGCCTCTTATGTTCCTCCTACACCTCATCCTTTCATTTCTTCTGAGAACATAATTATTTCCATTCAAATAGACTTGGAATATAATTTGCGTGAACATAATCTCAAAATGTTTAGGTTTTCAAGGCACATTTGTTCAACAAAAAGACAACATTTTTCCAACCAAAATTTAACAATTGAAACATTGCGAAAGGTAACAGTGTGTAGATGTTACAGAAAAGGTTTACTGTCCAAACAGAAAAAGACTCACCTTTTCGTCATTGAGCCTGTTAAAACATCCACTCTAAAAACACAATGTTAATAGATGCTAATTTACTATGACTAGATGTATATCATTTTTTTTTAATTCAACCAGATTTCCCCCCAAGCAAATTGAGAAAAAGTATGCCTAATTTGATCAGATGCCTAATAGAATGATTTAGAATGAATAGAAGACTATACCCAAGATGTTTTTGTAGGAAGAACATAATGTAGAACATGTGTTATATAAACAACAATGGTTTCAATCTTGGTTTCAAATAATGAACAATTCATGTGTGACATTTTTGTTAATTTATTTGCCTGAATTAAATGCTTCAGCTATGTATTAATCAAGTTGAACGCATGTCACATGAACGGAGTTCTAGAACTAGTAAATGAGAGTTGAATGTGATGTCAATGGAGAGCAAACCTGCCATATTGCTTTTCTAGGAAGAAGGAAAGCATCAGTTGCATGAAACAACATGAGGGTGACTTTTTAGGAAACATCATTACTGTTAAACTGTTTTCTCTAAACCCTACTTGCTCGTTGTGCTCCCATTCCCTGTTCTTATTCTTTGAGGTGAACATTTGTTTTGTGGTCCTTCCTGGCCTTCTCATTGAGTGGGCTTCAGCACAAACAGCTGTGGACCAGATTGGGGTGGGTTGTGGGCTGAGCAGGTTCTAGGCAGTCCTTGGGGCTACAACAATCTTCTCGATAGTCTACTGCCAGGAAATAGTAGGTTGCGACTGATGTGGTCAGCTCTTTGTCACTGGCTACATTTTGGGTGGGTGAGAGTGTTTTTGTGTGAATTGTGCATTTTTGGCTAATTAGAATTTTGTTCCCAATCAAAAAATACAGAATGCTTAACTATTTTGTGTGTTCTGATTATTTTTAATTTAGCACAACCTTTACTCTACATTGCCTTAAATCTAAATATGTGAATATATTTTTAAAGTAAATTCTTCTTTTTTTTTTACTGTTTTTATTCTGAAATTGAAAATCCTAGGCGTCACGATGGCGCAGTGGGTAGCGTCTCACAGCAAGAAGGTCGCTGGTTCTAGGCTCGGCTGGGGCAGGTGGTATTTCTGTGTGGAGTTTGCATGTTCTCCTCGTGATTGCGTGGGTTTTCTCCGCGTGCTCCGGTTTCCCCACAAGTCCAAAGACATGCAGTATAAGTGAATTGAGTAAGAACGATTGTCCATAGTGAATGAGTGTGTGTGTGAATGTTTCCCAGCGATGGGTTAAAGCTGGAAGGGCATCCGCCACGTAAAACATATGCCAGAGAGTTGGTGGTTCATTCCGCTGTGGTGACCCCGAAAGGGAAGAAAGCCGACATGAAGATGAATGAATGAATGAAAATTCTGGAAAATAGTGAATGCTTACAAATAGTGGAGAATTACAAATGTAAGAAAACTATTAATATGTACACTGATTATGATTTGTCTCCAATAATAAAACGAAATCAAAATGTGAGAATGCAGATTTTTCTTTTTCTAAAACCTAGCTGTTTCCCCAATTTTTAAGGAATAAATTGAGAAAAAGCTTAACAAATTATTAAAAGAAACATGAAAAAGGTTTGTTTGCTTTCAAGACTGAATAGTGCCCCAGAGAGGGCAAGAATGGTGGGAAAGCATGTGAATCGGTGGCAAAAGAGGAACAGGGACGTCAGTCAGCTCCCAGCAAACGGCATTAGTCATTGAGCCACCGTCACAGGACGTCCTTCCTTCACAGGATGAGACTGAGGGGAAGACGCATCAACATGTTCACTTTCCTCTTCAAACAAGAGCCTACCTCCGGGGCTTTGGGTCAAAACAGTTTTCTGTTGTGTGTCTCAACAATTCTAAGCCTATTTTGGTCACATTACTTTGAAACGATAGGGCACACAACACTGTGTATGCAGGGACTATGCTTTAAAACAGTAAAAAAAATCTGTAAAAATTTAAACATGAAAAATTAAATATTTGATGAAAAGAAAAAATTGCATATATGCCTATTCATGCCTATAAGAATATACATGCCAAAATAAAATGTATTTGCATTCAACTTAACATAGGCAATACAATAATTGTTTTTTGCTGAAAACGGTTTCATTAAATATCAGGAACAACATTTTTAGGCACCTTTGACATTGTTCTTATTGGAATAGACAGACTTTTTTTCACTCCACACAGACACCTATAAAGTCTCTCTCTCTCCTCATCTCTCTACATCTCATCCTCTGTCTCTCCTCTCTCGTCTCTCTCTCTCCTCATCGTTCTCTCTCTCAATCTCTCTCTCTCATCTCAATCTCGTCATCTCTCTCTCTCTCTCTCTCTCTCTCTCTCTCTCTCTCTCTCTCCAACTCTATTTGTGTATGGCAGTGGTGTAATTGTCAGAGGGGTGGAGTCCACTTCTCTAAGGTGGGACTAAAGAGTGGGGGCGGAGCAAAAAGTGTCTTCAACAAGTCACACAAACATGCTCAGACAGTCAGTCAATCTCAGGCACTTCCAGGAGAAGAATCACTTGCCTTCTGGACTATCAGTGGGACAAGACAGAAGAACTGTGAGCTGCACCTGTCCTGGAAACACACTCTAAAAACTCAGGGGAGAGATCACACACAGCCTCTATATGTGTGGCTGGGACCAGGGCATCCTGGTGAGTGACAGTTTTCTTAGCTACCTTTTTTAATTCTGTTTCATGTAAACTTGTCTGAAATCTTTGCCTTGAGTTGTTTGATATTTATTGATGCTATGAGATTATCAGTTATTTTGTGGTTGTTGAGTAAATTTGTGTTACAGTTTTATTGGGACTACTTTCTTTAGTTATTAATGGTTCATCTAGCTAATATAGGAATACCTTTGGAAAATATGGAGATCTGCTTTCTTGAACTAATGTAAAACAATATTTTTGCATGTATTAAATTAAAACTGGATTCACTCGATTGAAACAAAAAAATGGTCCTGTAAGTAATAATTCAGATAAATTTTATATGATATTTGTAGACTTTTTTTATCTGTTTATAACATTTTATGTCAAGATTTAGCTGTATTTTCAGTGCATGAACATCTGTTTGTTAATGTTGAGTTTTTCAGTTTCACTTTGAGTTTTGGTTCAACAGCTGTCATACAATGTAGATTATTTAAAAAAAGAAAAAAAACTGAATTTGTACAATGTCTTTTTTATAAATAGTATGTAGACACATTACAATTCTGTTTAATTTATATCATATACTTTAAAAATAATTCTAGTAATTTTCACTCAGAAACAATGGCTTAAATTTATATGTCTGTAAAGTTAAACATCATCACTAGGTTAATTTTATTGTAATCAGGTGAATCATTTTGAAGCTTTTTGAAAAGACTTTCCACTTTCTATTAATTTAAAGTTTTTTCTTTTGACTCCGTTCCTCCGGGATGGATTGATGGTTAGGCTCAATTGCCTCTCTAATTCCATTTTTAGCCAAGCTCAGAAGTGGATGGACTTCCTTCCTCTGTTTTCCTCTATTATTAACTATTTTTCTCCCAGAGAAGAAAACAGGGAGAGGGGAAGAGGTACAAGGTGATGAGCAGAAAAGAAAAGCAGGTCAAGACAGAAAGATTTAATACTTCAGATTTGGGTTATAGAGGGAAAACTGGAGGTCAAAATGTTTCAAACAAAAAATTTTTCTAAATTAATATGTATTAGGTTAATTAACATTTTTTGTTTGAATGAAATGAATAGAATTGTATTTCAATCATAAAATAATTGTTTTACAGTTCGAGAAAGCAGCTATCCATATTTTCCAAAGATATTAGTATATCAATTATATTAACCACTGACGACAATTATTGTTGTTTCTATTTCTTCTAAAGTTCACCAGAAACCAAAATAATCCAGATTTAAAGGTATTTGGGTCTTACTTTTTTGCAGGAATGAAGACATTTGAGGAAATGAATCATACCATTAAAAATGATATAGCTTTTTATTTATTGATTCATTTTAACTTGTATTTACAGAAAAAAAGACAAATACATACTAGTACTTTTGAGAAAAAAATATAATTAAAAATTAAAAATGTATTATACTTCTTGTTAAAAATATTACTACACCAAACCTTTTTTAAAAAGAAAAAGTCTAAACACAAATAATTCAGTGACTTAAAATGACATCAGCATCCAAACTTTATCTTTGTGTGACTTCCCGATTTTTAAATTGGCAAAACTCAATGCCTTTTTCCATTTATCAGGCTGCTTCTCATCACAGCTCGGCCATGTTGACTACTGAAGGATCACCCTACACCCCTAACAATGAGGAGCTCAAGATGGATGTAGAGGACGTCGACATGACAAAATGGACGGAGGAAGACTTTGAGGAAAAATGCACATATATCGTGATGGACCATACTTGGGAAGGACCTCTCGAGAACCAAGAACTAACCCGGGCTGAGGTATCTTTACCCAGAAACCTGGCCTTCAAACACCCGGCAGACTCCAAAGAGGTACACACACATGCCGTTCACACAACAGCACATATGAAACAGCATTACGCATGATGTACTCATGGCCTCGAGGCTTCCTTTTTGAAATGTGCCACAGGATTCATCGGGTTACAACTGCAGTCCTGCGTGCCATCTGCTAATAATTGTTGTCTGCATGTATGAGTGTAGCGACTGTAAATCTCCCAACCCACCTCACAGTTCACATTATCAAACTCTGCTTAGAGCAGAACTTTGGCTGGTTGTGATTTGTGTTTGAAGAGCATTTACATAAAACCGCACCTAGTGATCCCCTAACTAGCATTAATCTTCTTTATCACTTCTGTCAACCTAGTTTCTGTCTTTATTAAAAGGTATCAGTCTTTGTAAGTTTGCTAAATAACTTCTAACTTGATTGTGTCTCAGCTAAACATCTATTGATCAGAGCGACACATGACAAGCTTCTCAAGAGTGCAAAAGTTGAGAGGCAACTTTTTCCAATCTATCAAACATTTTTTATCTTCACCAGACTGCCGTGTCTGCATCCATGACAATCTACAAACATTACTTTCCACCTCTTTAACCGCTAATGATGGCTGGGGCTTTGAAAAGGATTAAGCCTCTTTTATTTTGAAAGTGTTTATAGATCAATAGGAACAGGGTTATAGATTTTTTCATCAGTCGCTCTGTCTGGCTTATCTCTTCCTGTTAGGAAAAAAGTGAACCTCTTTTATGAACACGCACTTACAAGGTGATAAAGAGAGCTAACCCTCATTCTTCACAAAACACCTGAGATTCAAACAGGAAGTCATGTGTTAACTGAGCATGATTATAGTGACGAGAGAGTATTGACGGGGAAGCATTTAAGAGTGTAGGAAAAATTTGAAGTCATTCTTTGAAGGTTTGTTAGTTAAAAAATGGTGCACTGTAGCAATGTTTCGAAACTTTGCCTAAACCCAACATCTCATATTTGTTAATTAACAAAATAAGCATCGACTAACGTTTAAAACCAGTTGATGCCTAAACAAAAAGCACATTTTTGGCTGAGAAATATGGAATTAAAATGAGGTTGATTGAAGTCAGATTTTTATTTGATTCATTTAAAATGTGTTTGTAGATCTATTACTGCACCTTTTACAGCTGAAATTATTTCAAAGAAATCACATGTATAGTTGAATATTGTGATGAAAGGTCAAGTACTGGTGCTCCCCTTAAAATAAGCGTCTGCATGGTTAGAAGAAGGTGAAGTGGGACAAATGGGTAGTCTTTCTTAGCCTTAGGACACAACCTTGATGACCTTTAACTTCCTGGGGCTGTCAGGAGAGGTGACTGCTGAAGAGAGGCATGGCTCCATGTCTTTCAAGTGCACACATCTGGTTGACTGTCAATCAATAACTTTGTTAAGATTGTCAATATTAGTTCTAAAGTAAAAATGTCACCCTATGTTTCAAATATTCTCCTCACCACCAGTTTCCTTTCTTGCTTTACAGGTTATTGGGGTTGTGAGTAGAGAGTACATTCCCAAAGGCACCCGCTTTGGCCCTCTTGTGGGAGAAAGCTACACTGCAGAAAGCGTCTCCAAAGATGCCAACAGGAAGTATTTTTGGCGGGTGAGAAACATTTATTATTGGAATCATCAACAGCTTACTGTATAGGTGAAGACAAAAAAACACAAAGAATAAAAATATTCAGTCACTCGCTGTTCCTCTGGCTGACTTCTTGTGACATCATGGGGGACACTGATGTAAAAGAAGTGATATTCTCAGAGAAAAGAAAAATAAGTGATATTCTCAGAGTGATTATAAACTGCTTAGTAAAGAGCTGATGTTTTGGGAACTGCACTAGTTTTTAATGACAGAGAGCTCTGATTCGTTCAACACTGAAATCTTAATTTGACTGTGCTGCACTCTAAGCCTTTGGGACAGGAAGTGCTGAATGATTCTGCAGTTCTATTTGTGAATGTCTTTTTCAGAATAGGTCAGCTTGACAAATCATACGTGTTAAACTTTTTGAAAAGATCAATAGTAGCATCACATTCATTTCTCTCACTCCTCTGCGACTTTCAGCTGTCGTCTACAGCTGTCGTCACGGAGAAAGTGCAAAGTCAAGCCACTCTGGTTTGTGTGGACTGATTTTTGATCAATTCCAAAATTCTGCCAAAATAAAGATCCCCAAGTGGAACAGCTAGCAGAAGCTGTGATGGCATCACACTTTCCTATGTTACTGTCAAATTTCCAGAGAACAGGTGATTGCACAGTCATTAGTGAGAATTGAAGCATACAGAGTAAATGCTAAAGGAAGTCTAGTGTTGACATTTCAGAAGGGAACCTTGTTTGTGACGTTTTGAAAGAGTTCCAGGAACTTGCATTCTTAGTGTAAACAACATTCTGAGGCAGGCGTCCCCCTACAAAGCTTTGACTAAGACCCAAGACTGCATGGACAGCGGTTAACATGAGCTACTCAAGAGATTGTGAATGTTGGTGTTGGAGTGTTTGCTGAGTCACAGTGTGACTCTATAAGAGCATTCTCCACTCATCAGTCGAAAAGACCTGAGAACCACTGATTACCTTTAAGAATTGTAACGGACACTTGTAAAGTGATATCTGATATCTGTTGTCATTCAAATAATTTAATCATAATACCTTACATTTTTTTCAGGTTTACTCAAATGGGGAGTTCCATCATTTTGTGGATGGACTGGATGAGGAAAAGAGTAACTGGATGCGTTATGTGAATCCAGCTCATTCTCAGCAGGAGCAGAACCTTGCCGCCTGTCAAAATGGCATGAACATCTACTTCTACACTGTGAAGGCCATTCCTGCAGATCAGGAGCTGCTGGTGTGGTACTGCCCAGAGTTTGCTCGTCGCCTCAATTACCCTCCCTCTGGAGAGATCATGATGCAAAAACTCAGTAAGTTTTCTTAAAATACCTCAAGAAAAAAAATTGTTACAGGCAATCTTAAGACAACCAGACCCATAGAGACAAGATAGTACAAAAATGTTGTCTTTGTTCATTTTAGAATCTGCTGAACCACTGGGTTCCTCTCAACTAACTTTAGCTTCAACAAACTAAATGTGATAGGAGTGCAACGTTTAAGTATTTGTTGTTCAATTACTTATTTTAAACATCAAAGTGGAGTTTGTTTTAACCTGAAAAACAAAACAAAACATAGCTTAAGGGATGAGACAGAAGGTAAGATTGATACAGAGAAAGGGGGAGATTATAGGTCAGTGTGACTCCTCTCCCCAGAGTCATGCGCATACCCTGGGGGCACTGGATGTAGCCGACCCCTTGAGCTTTAAACACACACAAAGTCTGTAATTACACCTAGTCACTCTTAACTGCTATCCCTCTACCTACAGCTTGTCCCACGCAGAATCTGTGGCAGTAAAATGTCCATATATTGTAGAGCCTAGGAATGGGTAAAGATAGCCAGTAATAATCTGAAATCATTAATTAGTAATGGCTCTAGAGCAGAATTCTAAGAACTGGAGTATCAATAATCTTTACCTCTCTCTATCCAGTTTTTGGTCTTCCTGAAATGTAAAAACCATTCAAGATCCTTTTTACAAAAAAATATTCATACCCAACCTATGGTTTCATGAAGGACTAACTCAAGCACTAGTCCAAGCAGAACAGCAGCAGCACTAAAGAAATCTAGTGCATGACTAAGTTGAATAGAATAGGCTTAAATGACTGACACAGCCTCCCACATGAAACTGGTTTAGACATTGACTTTCTATTTTAGTCGCCCCGTCTGGTGTAAAATGACATCTAATTCAACATGTATCTTGACTTCTTTCATTCCTTTGTCATCTTGCCTCAAGACATGTGGGAGGAACTTCTTCATTTGTTTGGCACTTTAAAAGTAAGGAGAGGCTAGTAAGAGCGTGTGCAAGAGAGAGAAAAAAATCTCCATTGACTAGTTGAACTTCCTGGCGGCAGGGCTGTGCTGACAGATTGATATCTCTGTGATCGCCGGCTGTTTGTTTTTGGCAAGCTCTCTAGGGAGGAACAGAACTGGTACTATCTGGGAAGAGAGGTAGGAGGGGAGAACTGATAACCTCTCAGTTTGTTTACACGTAGCTGCCGGGACAGAAGGATTGGGGAGTAGTGTGTATGGTGCATCTTTCAAGGGATACTTATCATGCGCCAACTCGTATTCAGACTTTAATTCTACACAATTACCCTTGTGAAAGTTCAATGAGCAGGAAGCAGGAAGTTATTTAATTGATTACATCCTTTTTAAGAGATTAACACTGAACTATGTAAGATGTATGGGAAACTCATTTTCTAATTAGCATTCCGCTTTTCAGCAAATGTGGGTGAGATGAATGACACTGGTTTGTAATGGGTTAATTTTACTTGGAAAAACAGGGTTTATTAATGCATGAGTTAACATTTCATTGTTATCCTAATGTTAGATTATGTGAAGGCTTGTATATTTATGTCTCTGCAGAAACTTTAGAATACATAAAATCCAAAATAAAACCTTACATATACATAAATAGTGAGATCTTTGGATGTACATCCCTGTTAGCAAGACACCATCAGTCCCCCACACCCACTCAGTGAACCCCATTAGATAGCATCAGTGCATCCATCCTACCCTGACCGGGGCGGCTGTCAGGACTCACATCCTGTCTGTAGACCCTAAAACAGGATAATTTGTCAAGCTGTCACACTAAGTGAACCACTGGGGTGCTTTGTTGAAAAGTAGTTTATGCATCTTGGGACAATTGAAGAAAAGTGTCCCTGAGAATAACATCATGTGCATATATTAATTATACATATTAAAACCACAAGAAAATATTTACATGTTTATTTTTGTCTTTGAACAGAGCAAAGCTTGATGGAAGCCAAGCAAGAAGTAACCGAAGTCAAGCACCCAGTGAAAAGAGAACACAGCGTTTCAGAAATTTTGAAAGATGTGTTTCAGGAACCAACTAGACCACTTCCCACTCGCCCTCAATGTACTAATAGCCCAGACCATCCTCTTTACCCCAGTGCTGTCTATCCTCTCCGACCGACCCTCAATGAAGACTTTTTAAAGAGAAGCTCAATATTTGGCCTTCCGCCACGTTCTCACAGACCGTGTTCAGTGACACCAATTCCCTCTGCAAACAGCAGTCCTGAAAGAAGTCCAGATAGCAGTCCAACACCTGCACCGATTGAGCCCCGAGACAAGCTTATCTCTTTCTCCCCAGCACTCTACCATCGAGGCCTAAGCCATTTACAAGGCTATTCACCTGCCAGCTCCATGCCTTTCTACCCTAATCCGCACTACTCTCGCTACCTCATGCCTCACTACCCTGTTAGCAGTATGAATGGGCAACCTAATATGGGGGGTCTTTTTCCACACATGTACCCCTTTTATAGCAACTTGGTTCCCCCTCATGTTCCCTTCCATTCTGCAATGGTTCCACCTGAGAATCGTCAATTTCTGCTACCGCATGACTCTTCATCTCCAAGGGACATCTTGCTCCCAACAGCCAACAGTGCCTTTACTAGAGCTACTTCACTAAAAGACAAACCACTCAATGGAAATGGGCACCCCTATGCTCAAGCTGGTGGCTCTCCAACTGCTGGCTCTGCAGCCTCAACAGGATGTGTTCCTACCAAGCCTACCTCTGCAATTCTGAGTTCCTGCCACACAGAGGATGAGGCGATCAACCTCAGCAAGATCAAAAGAGGTTCCACAGGCTACAAAAGTCTAGACTACCCACTTAAGAAGCAGAATGGGAAGATCAAGTACGAGTGCAATGTTTGCACAAAGACTTTTGGACAACTTTCGAATCTAAAGGTAAGCAATATTAATGATTCTCCTGCTTCTTTTAGAAATACTCCTAGTAGATTCAGCTCACATTTTGTATTTACAGGTTCATCTACGTGTCCATAGTGGTGAACGACCATTTAAGTGTCAGACCTGCAATAAAGGCTTCACTCAGCTAGCCCACCTGCAGAAACACTATTTGGTGCACACAGGAGAGAAACCTCACGAGTGCCAGGTACAGACCATTTAGTTTCTTTACATTATCTTGTTTGTTATTCTCAAATGAGTGTGAGATCCTAAAACTTTTTTGTTGCTTCACAGGTGTGTCATAAACGCTTCAGCAGCACTAGCAACTTGAAGACGCATTTGAGACTGCACTCTGGTGAGAAGCCCTATCAGTGTAAGATCTGTCCAGCCAAGTTTACACAGTTTGTTCACCTCAAGCTTCACAAAAGACTTCACACACGAGAGCGTCCACATCAATGCCCCCATTGCCACCGCAACTACATTCACCTCAGCAGCCTACATCTCCATCTCAAAGGTTACTGTTTAGCGGCCTCTCCTTCTCCAAGCTGTAGCCTGGATGAACTCAACCGGGTCAATGAGGAAATTGAGCGATTTGACATCAGTGACAATGTTGATAGGTTGGAAGAAATGGAAGGATTTGATGTGGAGAACATGGTGGAGAAGCAGATCTTTGGTTTGCTCTGGCAAGAGATGGATTTTAAAGCATCGTATCACAAAAGTAGCACTGGAGGTGAAATGCACTCCCCAGCACCTGGTTTATCTGCCTATCGTTTGAGCGAGCATGGCAGTGAAGCCTCTGTCATCAAGGTTCATTGCAGCAGTCCCATGCAGCTACTTCCTTTCAAGGTTAAAAAGGAGACAGAGGAGGCCATGGACAGCTAGCCCACTAGAGACTTACAACCCTTTAATCAAGGTTATGGGCAGCCAATAAAATAAAAAGAATTAGGCTTTTGCCTTTATGTTCAGGGACATCAGTACTCAGGGCTAAAAGACACTGATCATCAGAGGTCCAGCATGTCCTACATCAACTGATAAAGACAATCATATTCTACTATAGCTATTAATATTATTATTATTATTATTGTTGTTGTTGTTGTTGTTAATATTATTTGTTTTTCCTTGCGTCTATTTTTGTTTGTTACATAATCTATTTAATTTATTGTTCCCATTGTATCCCATCATTCACAACACATGGAATTAATGTTTACAATGACTGATTCGTTCATTGTAATGTACTTTTTTGTAAATGTGTCTTCTGCTATACTCTTTTGTGGATAGTACTTGTAAATAATAATGTTCCAACTAACTGTGATTTCGAGTTTGACTACAAAGAGCTTACCAGATGCAGGTTTATCTTTAATGTAGATACAATTCTGAGGTAGAACTTTTTTTAAGTTGAAGGTCTTTTTTTACTGTAGGAATTGTCTGAGATTACATATCTATGTGTACATGTTTTACTTTATGTCTATTCCCTTAATCTCCAGCTCTACACAATTAAGACAAAAGGGCATATTATATAATACCGACAACTGTTACCTCAAAGTGAGAGTGTGTGCGTGTGCGTGTTTCAAGTATGCTTGAAAGCATATGCAAGCTTTTCTTGAAGAGCAATCCAAATGTCCCAATGTGCAGGTCTGCATGTGGTCCAAAGATCAGCAGCGTGTCCATTTGAACTCGCATTGACACTGAATTTTCTTATTTACATGTGGCACAATACTGAAACCAAAATGATCAAGAAACGAGAATGTGGAACTGATAACCAAAGTGAACTTTTTTAATTGATTGCAGAGTTGTTTGTGATAGCATTGAGCTGCTGCGACTTTCTGTTCTGCAAGCCTATGGTGTTTGATACTTCATCACCTTGGCCTTAGTATGCACTGGTTCTTTTTCTTTTTTTCAAATGTTTGTACTTTTTGTGCTTTATTTTAATATGAATCTGTTAAGCAATTTTAGAAGAACATTATTGCAGCAATATGCTGTGAAGCTTGTTCATCACATCCACTTTCTGTCCAAAAGTGTGACCAAAGTCTAAACCCCGTTTTCAGCTTTAAATTAAGAAAGGACTGTCTTTGTTTACATACTGGTTTACATAGCTATTTAAGAACTGCTTTGACAAAAAAAATGTAAATTATAATATAAATTTTCAATGATTTAATGTATTTTGTCATTTGTGTTTTCTTTATCATACAGTAAGTACTGCAGGCAACACACAGCCAAAGTTTAATTAAACAAAGCTTTCCTGAAAAGCCACTTTTTACAATTTCTGAGAGAATACGTATAATACTTGAGCCATTCAAAAGGCAAACAGTAGCTGAACAGAGCTGGGTATACAGCAAGATACTCAGTTAACTCTTGCTTTCTTGCTTTAATGTATATTTTTAACATAGTAAAGCATTAAATGCAAACTGACATTACATACTAAATAAATGTGTAAATAAAGTAAATGTTAAAATATTTAAATAATTACACAAATTTAAATATATGTTAATTTGATACATTTGTCAAATGTTTTAGTAATAAACTGTACATAAACTAAAAACTTTTGAAATATACATTTTTTAAATAAAGTCCAATTCAATCAAATATAATTGACAAATATTTATACCATTTTGTTTACTATATCCATAATATATAAATGAAACTCATTCATTTAAATGCATATCCCTAATTGTTTCCAAAGTTTATAATTTTGATCACAAAATAATTTTGAGATATGCTTACACTGACCCTAACAGACACCACCACCTGAGTTGGCTTTTACTGTTCTTTATCTATTCAAGTGTTCTCGAATTCAAAGCACTTTGAGCATGGTTTAGATTAGCTAAATACAAATAATAAAACTATACCAATTTTGATACAAAATGACCATTATCTCTTTTACAACAAATCGATTTTTAAATACTAAACAGACATTTCACTTTGGATGCACTGTCCCTTTAAATCTACAGAAAACAACCCTGTGCTGTAAAGATTCTGGGTATGCGAGTAGCTTCAGGGCAGGAGTTAGAAATACAGCAATCCCATAATTACAAGATGCTTCATTTGCACTTCCGATGAATAGATCCATGACTGAGCAGACAAAAGCAGCAGTCACCAAATCCAAAGTGTAAAATTCCACACCACCCAAATCCTGACACTGTTAGTAATACCACCACAACAGGCCTATAAACAGATCACACTCACCATGATAATGAAACACACAAAGTAAAGTAACGCTCTGTTGCAGAATATGTACTCTAGGGGTGCTTACAGAATTAAAGGTGGGACATCAAAAAGGTGTTTAGAATAAAATATGTAGAAAATGTTTTGTATGTGTTTACTTGTAATATCCAAATAATCTTGAAGTCATGGCTTAATTGGTTAAACTTATCTGGATTTCTGGTAGTTGCGAGCGTTTCATTCATTTTCGCTCCATCCAGAAACAATGTGGAGGTGGATGATCAAGAACATTAAATATCTAATCTCAGCCTCAGATGTCACGTATGGATGTGTTCTCCCTTCAAACCGATTTGTGTTTTAGATAAAGATGGGGACGGGGACTCATGCACCATTGTTGTTTTGGTCTGGTATCTCTCATCTTCTGTGACTTTTTTTAATAACTTGTTGCATGTCAGTCAGTCGTTGTCGTAAAATTTCTGCACCCAAAAACACAACACTATGCGAAACAATATGGGATTGGTTGTTTTTATGTCAGCCAAACAGCTACATGGGGGGTCTTGACCAAAAAAAGCTGCCAAAATCCTCAGACCTTCCCTGAGGTCTGGCAACTACAACACCCCTAGATGTGTGAATGATTAAGTATAATAAATTAAGGTGCTACTCATGATACTTGTCTTAATGTCTCCTAACTAGTCATTAAAGACACATTCAAATTCTTATATATATTATAAGGTTTGAAATATTTGTAATATGTTTTGGGTCCCCGCTCTGTTAAAGGGACTAGTTTTTACATTTAAATTTGATTTAGCCATTATATTTGTAAAGAATACATAAAGGAAAAAACTTGGTTCATGCAGTTGATGTATAATAATCAAAGCAAAAAGGAGCTACATTTGCAGAGATGTAAACATTAAAAAGATGTAGTCTTAAAAGCACAGAAATCTTTTTAAAGTATTTTTAAAAGTATTTTTACCACACAGATGTCAACGTTGAAGCCCAATGAAAAGTGTTCAATTGATGATAATATTTTGATGATAATAATATATGCAAATGTCAAACATTAGGGGTGGTCAGGAGATTTTAATGTTTTTAGGTTTAACTAAATAATATTAATAATAATAATAATTTACATCACTCTTATTATAGACACATTTATGTTCAAAAGTCATTTAAAGAATTCTTTTGAATGAAAGAGGCTCTTTATTTAAGTTTGTAATTTGCTAGCTAATGAAACGATAATTTGGTTGTTGTTGCTCAGTTCTTTCTATATGGAGCTAGAGATCTACCTAAACAAGCTGAATTTGAATTGTGATGATTTGAATTATTGACAATTGTAATTTGATAAACCTGAATATTATATGCCACGAAAAAAAGATTTTGAATTTGAATTTCTTAATTTGTGTTTGAATTTTGTAACTTGAATATTGAATTTCTGAAATTTAAGATAAATTGTCGATAAAAGCTATAGGAAACGTTGATGAAGCTATAGGACCATTGTAGTGATTTGCTGATCATGCTAGTAAAATGCCAGTAGCTTGCTAATCGTGCTAGTAATGTGGTCGATTCATGATTACATAGCTGAGCCATACACTTTTCTAGAAAAATCGCAGATTAGCCAAAACGCTTCATTGACTGTTCTGTGCTCGTCTACTATTCCCTGGTGATGACCCCTGATCTACTTTGTGTTAGATCTGAATTTAAATGAAATTCCATTTTTTCATGGCATATAATACTCTGGTTTACTAAATTACAATATACAATAATTAAAATCAAACAATTCAAATTCAGATTGTTTAGGCAAATCTCTAGCTCCATATTTCTACGGTTCTCCTCTGGCTGTTGCAACTGGGTTGTGAAACCTGATTCATTCAAAGGTAAACATGTACTATTGTTTTTATAGTTGATACGTATGCATGTCAATATTTACTCCAGATTTGACTCATGCCTGTTATTTTCCAAGGCTACTCCAGTTCTGAGGAGGCCGACTTCTAATGGAATCTCTTTTAACTCTTCCCAAATGGCTCCTTTACAGGGCTCAGCTGACTTTTTTGGTTGTAAATGATAATTGTGCGTCTTCCTTTCCCACTGTACAGTAAAATGGACCTAAATGGTAAAGCACACATTTGTTGAACTTCATCAGGACTTTGGAAATGTTGTTAATAAACTAAAAATATAAAGATTATTAATTAGACTATTTAAACATTCTGAATAGTGTGTTTGATCCTTTTTAGTAGCTGTGTAATAATGCAGTACAAACAGGGAAGGTACCTTTTCACATCCAACCATCATTAACGTTACAAGCGCCATTTTGGATTTGTGCCTTGATGACATAATTCATTGAATTATGAAGTAATAGCTCTTCGGTGATTGGATAAAAAATCATATATATATATATATATATATATATATATATATAAGAAGCTGATAGTTAAATCTAGAGAGTTAATTTGACTCTGTTCCAAGTCTATTTTGTCCTTCTCTATATAGTTACATTAACACTGAGCATCTTTTAACATTGAAAAAAGTTGTGAGATTAATATAGCAAAATACAAATATTTCTTACAAAGTAGTTTTCTTATGAAGAATTGACCTTATGACGCCTTTTTTGAGAGCTGCATTTGGTCCCTATGAATTTTACTTTCATGATTTTACCGTGTAAAGATGTATTCCATTTCTGGATTGGCATAGTATCCTTTAAACTCTGAAAAACACGTTCTTAAAACGTTGAATAAAACACAAACACATTAAAGCATTTATACATAATAAAAATTATTTAAATTACTCAATAAAACAACACACATTTTGGGGGGAAAAAGATGAACACAGTAGCAAACTCAACAGAAAAATATAGTTATGGCAGAGGCAAGCATAGGTATATAGTGTAAGTCTGTTTGTGAATAGTCCACATCATTGTCCCCTAAATGATCAGAGCACTCCGGGGTCCCTCAGCACCTGTCCATTAGGACTGAGGTTAATGACAGGTTGGCTCTGTGTGAGAGAGGGTGAGGGGGCTCTGAAGTAAATTAGAGGGCAGCTCACGTCGGAGAAGAGAGAGTTTTGTTTGTTCCTCAGAGATGAACCCCTCCTCCACCTCTCGGCACTTCACTTCCAGGTGTACTCTGGCTACGAGAAGCCAGTCTGATCGGACAGAGGGGAAAGTTGTCTTCTGACACCTCGTATAACTTAACAGTCTCGGCTGAATTATGGGCTCCAAGTCGTCCTTTTATATCCCAATCAGCAAGCGTAGGGGAGTGGACGACAAGAGTAATGTGGATAAAGTCTGTAAAACTGGGTGAAAGAGAGAGCTTAAGGAGACATGAACCCTGTCCGTTTCCTCATTAAATTCACTTCAAAGAGGCTTCACTGCCAAACACAGTCAAGTCTTCACCTACTTCCCAGGAAAGAAGGAAACCACGAAAACAAGGAAATTAATAAATGATAGGAAAAATGCAGTACCAATTTTTTTTACAGCTCTTACAACATGCATCAGAACAAATGTCTGCTGGAGATATGACAGAGGAAGAGGCAGAGGAGAGTGCCTCCTCTGATCTTTTAAGTGACGGGTTTACTGGAATCAGCGAGTGGCTCTAGGATGGCTCTTTATTTAATGAACACATGAAGAGTGCTCAGTCGCACTTTGATGTCCACTGTGCCGCCCACAGCAGAGACGGCCTCCCACCCTTCTTCCTGTGCCTGAGAAAACTAATGGTGCTTGCCCCCTGCCCCCTAGCAGAAGGTAGCAAACATGGATGAGAGATTCACTGAAATTATTAAAAACTCTGGAAAAACACATACATGGTGTTTCCTTAAACTTTTCTTTTTATTACATTTTGCAAATGCTATAGGGCTTAAAATGTAAAGAGTACTCAATTTATGAAGAGTGATTTTAAGAAAAAAGTATGATTAACCAGATATCAACATTCTAAACATGATAAGGGCTGATCTGTGGCTGTAAACCCAGTGGCTTCTGTCTTTTTGGCTTTATAATGTAAATAACCAGATCATTATATTTTTGCTGCTGTAAAATTTGTACATTTTATCAGGGAGTCTAAATGATCCGCTCACTTTCAATACCAGTCAGCAACAATGAGGGTGGCGATGAATTTGCTTTCACAAGGGTGTGTACAAGTTTGCAATTTTTAGCAGGGATTTAGTTATTTGGAAAGTTAACATTTTCCCAGAAAAGCCAAACAAAATCCTGCAAATACATTCAACACCAGTTGATTGACCACTCAAACTTTGTATTGCTATAAAATACTGTTTTAAACAGATTCATTTAGACAAAAATGCTTGAAAAATAACAGATTTTTAGCATATTTGTTTCATACGTAGTGACCCAATTCATGGGCGATCATCATACAATATGTGGAAAAAAAATAAGGCTTTTTATAATCAGTTTTTGAATCAACATATTGAAATAGATTTTTCTTGTTACTTTTTATTAAACATACCATAAAATCCATAATAATCAAACTTTTATAGGTGCACATCAAATGAAAAATGTTGCTGATAGGATGCACTATAGGGAGCATCTTTTCCATTGATAGCTGAAAAGAGAAATGTCTTTTATACTTATTCTCAAACTCCTTGATATATTTCCAAAATTTTTTTAAAAATGTTTAGGCATTCCCCTGATCTGGCGATAACACTGTGTTATAAGTCATTCCAATGCTGGTATGAAAAAGTTACTAGTTTAATCCAATTAAATTATATATGCAAGGCTAGGCTAACAGTTCTCACCAGACGTGGAGAAAGTCTGAACAAATTCCAAAATGGTAAACCACCTCTGAGGTTCTCAAGGGGAGGAGGAGAATGAGCTAAACACAAAAAAGAGGAATGTTCCTATACAGAGCTGTTTGATGAGAAAATGCTGAATTGTAGCCCAGTCCTCAGCTGGGTTCAATCATTTCAAATAATTAATTTGTCATGTAAAATAATCAACTAATTTGTATGAAATGTTTGAACTCTGTAGAGTGTTCAAATGCTTTAAGACCTTGACAAGGCATCCTGTTCTAATTTTAAGCCCATATTATCACTTACAGTGCAGGTTGAAATCTCACAGATTATTTTGGTAATCAAAAGAAAATTAGGAAAAAAACTAAACATCAGTTACAAACAAACTTTATATTTGCACCACCCGAAACAAGAATTGATGCAAGCATTCGAGTCCCTAAACAGCTTTGCCTTGAGAACAGTCTGCTGAGAAGCGGCCTGGTGGTGGCGTAAACACAGCGGTTTTACCAGCTGACTCTCTGTCTCGGTCTGGGGTAAAACACTCACGGATTCCTCTAAACGAATAATCACTCTCAGCTGTGTGTCGTCTGACACGCTGATCTGCAGTCCCCACATCCTTCTAAACACAGACAGCCAGTCTGCCTGCAGGTTGTAAAGAAATGGCTAAAAAGGAGAAAAAAATGATGTACAATACATGAAGGATCAAACCATTAAAACAATGTCTCATTCCGCACTGATCTCAAAAGTGTTGTATATAGACCAATATGTTAGACTTTAATTATAAGCTGGATGACTATTTCCACTGCTGAAGACGAAATAGGGTTTTCAGAAAAGTGCTGTATCACCTTTGAATTTGGAACCAAAGTGGATTTTTTTTGACAGAATCATCTCTTTCACTGGTTAGATAAGTGTAATGATGTTTTCTGATTGGCCTTTCTACAATGTATCTGCTCCAAATACCTCTGTGAGCCTCTAAATGAAGAAAAACATTTATAACAAGCAGTCGGATGAGGGGGTAAGCATAAACCAATAACTAACAAAGTCCGGGAAAAAGCTCTTCATTTGTGCAGTACCATGATGACTAATTAGACAGTGACATCACCTCTGCTAAGATTTGTGACCCCCAACATGGCTAAAAAAAACAGATGTCTCTAAAATTGACTTATACTTACTCTCTGCACTTGATCCAAACCATGAAGTGTTGTTGTGTGAAGAATGCAAAAAAAGATTGAGTTAATGTCTATCAATTTTGGCATTATTTAAATCTCTTGATTTATGTTCAATTTGGTGAAAAAAAAACACTATAAATGTTTTAACCCAATCGCTGATGAATGAAGGATGTGTGAATTCTACATGTTGGCTGTAACATCCCTTTAAACATGAAAAATCAAGCCCTTAAGCCATACATACAGCTGTTTAGTGGCCTCATTAAACCCAGAACAAGATTCCTCCTAATAATTAACAGATCTGAGAGTCTAAATGTGTGTTACTCACAAATTAGAGAGTGGGAAATGGGAGTGTCAAAGAGTTAATGTGGGAGTACAATCACATCAAGCTTGTGCAAATGTATGAACGTCAGACTCTTAAAAGGCAACAAGTAAACAGGACTCGTCTGGAGTTCTGAATGACCTCTCTTTAAAGTCATTTTGAAGCGCCTCTTCACGTGATACTGTGGGGATGACCATCGCTCCTTAAGGCCACAGTAAGGATCAGAATGAGACTGTATTCTGAACCTGTCTGTAGATGCTTCATCTGCTGGAATCAGTCATTGGATGCAGGGATGATGCTGATGTGGAGAAAGTTGTCTGGGTGGCTCAAGTGTTCACTCAACCACTGGATGGGGGTCTCCAGCAGTGGTTCAATTCCATGAATCATAACCTGGAGTTTTTTTGGATCATCTGGAATCAATTGAATAAAAAGAATCATGATTAGAAAAAATGTTGTTTATGTCTTGTATAAACAAACTTCTTCTTAAGGGCATGTCTGGCCCAATTTTTGTTTTAAGATATTTTCCTTAAATTGACATTATGACTGAAATGGAGAGCCTTATCTACAGCAGAACTACATGTATTTTTAGAAACCCCCCTTACAACTAAAATATTTTCCCTGGCTTTTGTTGGGCCAGTGGTTTTGAGAAATGAAGCCAAGACTTTCCTCTTTAGGGAACTCAAGTTCTTCCTGGGGGACACCAAGGTATTCCCAGTCCTCACAAGAGACATATTCTCTACAGTGCGTCCTGTAACTCCTCTCTGCTGGACATGCCTGAAACACCTTTCTGGGTTGTAATCTGAAGCATTTGAAACAAGTGCCTGAGCCGTCTCAGCTGGCTCTTCTCGAAGCAGAGGTTTCACAGCTCTACTCTGAGCATCACACCACCAATCACCACTACATCCGCTTATATCAAGATCTTACTTTTCAGTCATCAAAAAAAAATACAAGATACTCGAACCCCGCTAGGTAGCATCTCCCCTCCATCCTGAAAGCTACCCTTTCCAGGTTTCAGATGTTGATGTACTGACCCTCATCCATGCTGGTTCCCACTTGACGGTAATAAGCCCCAGTACCTGTTGTCAGTCGTGCCAATAAAATGCCAATAAAACATAAAATGCATAAAGCAGAAATTACTTCCTGTGATGTCCAAACTTGACTGTACTGTCCTGATTGTACCTTGAAATTCTGTCCCTAAATCCAAACAGAATATTTTACAAAGGACAGCCTTGCCAAAGTCGAAACCAGAATATAGTGTTTTATGTTAATGCTTTATAAATAATAGTACAAGTTTTTAAACTGAAACTGAGAATATGTTTTATTGCCAAGTGAGTGTATGTAGGGAATCTTGTTGTGTGGGATAGAAGTTACAAGGATGCCATGCATGCAGTGAATTTTATTGTTTTAAATATAAAGATATATTTTTTCTTCATCTTGTATCTACACTTTCTTTAAAATATACTTGACAAAAAAAAAACAAGTAGCAAGTATTTTTTTTTCTACACCATGTTTTAAAGATTCTAAAATATTTTTATTTACAGAAAATAATGATGCATATACGAGTTTGTCAATACATTTTGTTCACGCATAGGCTGACATAACAAGGATTAGCTCTGATTCTACATTATTTAAAGGAAGATATTTTTACTATTGAAGGGAAATAAATACGGGCAGAAATATTAATGGTATTAATTACCATCAGCTTCTCCACAAGACAACATGCGCAAGTTTACTGCATAGCTGGATTTATAGGACTGAAAAATTGAAGGAAACGCTAGAGGCAGTAACATTACCCTGTTGACCCACAGAGGTTAAATGGCTAATGCAGCGGGAGTGAAGGAGTTTCAGACTGACAGCAAGTGATGATACAGGCACCAGCGTGTGTGCTAGATGACCTAGCACAAACTACATCCTGACCTGGCGGATGGTTTGCAAATAAAGGCGTTTTAAAATATTCATATAACTAAGAAAAAATTTCCCTGCATGAATCTTCCAGTGATGAAGTGGAAAGTTTCGCTACATGATTCAGACATAACAAGCAAACGCAGAGCAATCTCAGACACACAGAATATCAATTAATCTTGTCGGTTCAGCTTGCTCCATTCATCATGAGCGTGATGAGTTGTAGCTCAGGGCCGGAGCACTTTTGGGACACAGATAACGTGGGCGCAGGAAGGAACTCCTCGTAATAATGCATTCTTTTGTTTATCAAATGAGTGGTCAAAAAGGCATGGCCTCTGCTTTCCCTCTGCTCTTTGTCAACTCAATTATCATTAACTAGATTCATGCATCATTTGTGCTTTCATTAGGCATAGCTGTCAATGAGGTCAAAACGTACAAGCATGGTTTTTTTCAGCAGAAAATAGGTCTTTTTGTTAAACTTGCATTTAAAAGAGCAAAATTTTACAAAGCGCTTCGCATTTTCAGCACAATTGGTATCATTATTATTATTATTATTATTAACTGACAAGGAGTATGATACATAAATATTTATTCAGAAGAGTATAATATTATCTTACAAACAAAGAACTGGGATACAACAACGAACAATACATTTGTTAAACAGATTAATAAAATATTACTATCTGATATCTTTAAAGTGCAAATTATGATTTCAGAATACAAGTATCTGAAACAAGTACCAGAGAGTATTCTTTAAAAGTGAATATTTCTAATAATAAAATCAGTATGTATTTTGAATATTTATTGCGTCCAAAAGGAAGCTGCTAGTTTGTTAACAAACACTAAATGCTGTAGACACATAACTGTCGTTTTATCTTCTTGTTAGTTTTAGAGTGTATTTAAGGTTTTAGTCTTAGATTTTAAAGCCATCAATGGACTGACTCCAAGCTATCCGAGTGAACTTTTACAATTTTATAAACCGAGAAGATCCCTACGATAAGAGGGCCACCTTCTCCTCATTGAGCGTAGGAGTAAATACAAGCAGTTAGGTGAGCGGTCATTTAGTCTATCTGGTCTAAGACTCTGGAACAAACTTCCATTAGAAATGAGAACTATTACCAGCTTATCACTTTTTAAAATCAAGCTGAAACCCCATATTTTCAAAGAGGTATCTTGATCATAAGTGGACACGGAGGCTGATGTATTTATCTTGTTTCCTGTTTTCTTAATGTGTATGTGTTTTAAATTGCTATACAAATAAAGTTTTGATCATACACACACATATATATATATATATATATATATATATATATATATATATATATATATATATATATATATATATATATATATATATATATATATATATATATATATATATATATATTCATTCATTCATCTTCATGTCGGCTTTCTTCCCTTTCGGGGTCGCCACAGCGGAATGAACCGTCAACTCTCTGGCATATGTTTTATGCGGCGGATGCCCTTCCAGCCACAACCCATCGCTGGGAAATATATATATATATATATATATATATATATATATATATATATATATATATATATATATATATATATATATATATATATAATATACAAACACATACATACATATACATACATACATACATGAAATACATTAAAAACTTCAATACATGCATGTGAACCATGAGCTATATATACTTCTGTAGCCTGTGTATTTTATTTAGAATAGAAAAATAGATCTCTTTTTATTACAATTTAAAATTAATTATGTTAAAGAATGCATTGCAGATTATCAGAATAATTTCTAATGTGTTGCAAAAATGTGATAAAGTTACTTTAATAAAAAAAAGTATTGACTTGGCTTTTCCTCAATCAAATTCTGGCATTTAAAGTTTAGAAAAGGAAAATAAATCCTATGAATATGCTTAGGTGGCAGGATCGCAGGGCTAGCAATGCCTTCACTGTAAGCATAAGTCAAATAAGACATATGGGCCAACATTCTAAAAGGTGTTAAATTCAACAGACTATTCACTTAATTCCAAAAGGGTCTTCCTTCATAGGCAGCACCGCTTCCAGAGCATATGCGGACCCCAATATGTTTGTCCAATCAGATTTTCCTTCCTTATGCAACTACTTGATTTCAATCTCACCAGCACAGGGACTGCTTCATAATGTACCACCAAATATAAACAAGAAGAAAGTTAGCAGGTATTATGGCTAAATTGCATAACAGTGACCAACAAACACATCCAAAGAATTTGTGAAGACAATATCATGTATACAAAAGAGACTGTTTAAAGGTATTATTGAATTAGGTAAAAACTCCACAGGTCCCACTCAGACTTGAGAAAATCAGTCTAAGTAAGGATCATCGGACCTCGATTTAGGAGGCACAAAATAAACAGGAGATGGTACCTCATTACCTGAAATTCATGCATTTTCATGGCATGCGTGAGTGTTTGTGTATGCCCCCGCAAAGTTTGTAAGGGTGTAAGGTGGGTGCAATCCCAGTGTCACTCTCAGAATGATGAGAGGGGATTTCAAAGAGCCCAGTCTCATAGAGCAAATCAACACAACCAGATTGCTTTCGGCAGTTTGACAGACGCCCACAAGGAAGCCATAGCATGAGTCGGTACAAATACTTTGAGTTTTTCACATTAACGTCATTT
Source organism: Danionella dracula (assembly GCA_900490495.1). NCBI lineage: Eukaryota > Metazoa > Chordata > Actinopteri > Cypriniformes > Danionidae > Danionella > Danionella dracula. Next base: position 3,779,732 of record UELW01000378.1, on the reverse strand, counting down.
CACTCTTAAGTGTTTCATATATCAAAGCTAGGTCAACAAGGAGTTTAAAACATATGTAAATGTAAATGATCGACTGCTACAAAACATAGTTTTAAATTTTTTTAAACTGATATTCTATAGAGTTGTGGGGAAAAAATAGGAGGAAGTGACTGGTGCTCTGTTGTGGAGAAATTAATGAACAGTGAACTGCTCCTTCACTCACATTCCAGACTGACTGTAAGATACACCGTGTACTATTGCACCACAAGACATTCCATGCTAAAAGTGACAAAGGCTCTATCCACATGTAAAAGGTTTTTTTTGTGCAAATGCTACAGAACAAGCACGCATATTTAGAGTATGGCAGGAGATTGATGGAGTTATAGGAGTATTGATTCAGCATCATTTTGGTTAATGGGGCAGAGAGAGGGTTTTTGCTGCGCCTCTACGTTTTTGTTTGCTGAAGCATAACCTCTGAAATATACAGGAATAGACAAACACACAGCTTATTTAATAACGTTTTAAATCACAGAACTGGCTCGCCAAACCGCAACAATGTGTGATTTATGGCTGTTGATGTGCTGCGCTGAAACAAATGCAAAAAGCTCCTGTTCACGATTTAGCCTCAGATAATTTAGAAGGTTTTGACTGTGAAACATTTGTTGGTAATGACAGGTGAGAGAATTTTCGTTTCTATAAGACACTCTTCTTATCTTTGTGCGGGCTGTATTTCCCGGCCATTAAAAGGAAGCGCTGAAGTGCCTCAGAGCTTAGAGAAACTTTCTGATTAATCGATATTACTTCAGGGTTGAGGAGTCTGCTGCCCTCTACTGAATTAACTCACTCTTTACAGTGTTTGAAGAGCATTTCACCCATTTCCATGTGGATGAAGATTTTTTTCCTAATCGTGCTTGTGTGGACATGACTACTAAGAAAAACGTTTAAAAAATAACCGGGTACGTTTGGACTGGGTCTAATAAATACTTGTAATGCTACTAGATTTTAAATCACTTTTACACACTGTACCTTAAAAGTATCCAGACACCACTTGAAAGCAATGAATGTGACTACAATGATGTAGTGTTGTGCTGCACAACAGCTCTTGTAATGCAATTGTTACAATCTTAGGCATTTTAATGTTTTTGAAACAAATTACTTCATTTAAGATTGATTTTATATTTGAAAGAGCTGTACTCGCACACTCTTCTTTTGATTTAAATATCAGAAAAAGCAAGCAAATACACACAGTGTTGTCATGACAGTTTTTTATATAAAAATATAAATAAAGCATCAACAATGTATAGATATAAATGTATATTTACATGATATGTGCATCTATGCACTTTTAGTAAAACATGTGCACAGAGAGTAACAATATTGTTTTGATTTTAGATGGCTATGCATAATTGGTGGCAATTTATCAATGCTTTGTTAACTATCCTTAAAAGGAAAATCTTAAACAAAATTCAAATTTTCATATTCATTTTAATAGCAATAAAACTGTTGATTTAAAATTGGTTTGCATCAATTGTTTTTGTCAGTTTGAAGAAATTCAAGTTTGATGTGAGCACCGCATAAAAGCTATAACCCTGTATGTCTCACTTATCAGACAACTTAGTCAAATCCTAATACTTGTGTTAAACCCCTTGATTTTATTTTCAAAGTTTAGACTGTCTTTGACTCATTATCCCAATTTTGCCACACTGAAAATGATTGGCAGCAACTGAAAGAGCCATTTTTAGGCTGAATAGTAAGATGAGCTGATTGGGAGGAGGCTTGGCAAGCTGGAGGTTTCCACTGCTCTCATGGGCTGACATGAAGGCATTGCAGGCGGGGGGTTTTCTATGCAATATGTTTGTATGAAATAATACCACCACAAGCCCTCTGCATCACAATCAGTCCTTTCTCGAGTCTGACTGACTTCTGAAGCTAAACACAGGGAAATTTCATCATCGTACCAAATGTTAGTGCATATCGTTTCGATACATGAATTCTTTGTATTACTGAGTATCACGTAGGAGAAACCGCATGCTTTAGCGGGTCTCCTCTCTTATAACAGTTAAAACAGTTAGCAAGAGATTCCACAGTGCCTGGTCTTCGTGACGTACACATGGATGTAATAGGTCAAGATTGTCAGCCTGAAGGGTTCTTTCTTGCATATGTTTTCTATTTTATTTGTGGGAATCCCCGTTTCATTCCAAAAAACACAACCATAAATAACTAGTGACATTAAAACGACATCAAAGACTTCTAATAAATACTCACAAGCTCATCTGAAAGATGTTGAGAGAGATTAGTTCTTCAAACAAATCCAGTTCACTCAACCTTTACTTTCCAAACTTGCTTAACTCATGTGTTTTATTGAACAAAACAATTTTTCCAACAATGGATATATGACTTTCTTATTCATTTTTTTGTTCAATTTATAGATGAACACTTGCTTTTTAAACAAAAGAATGGGAGTGAACTATATGTCAATAATTTTGGTTCAAATTATCTCTTTAACTTTTAAGATTTCAATATTACACAAACTATATACAACACAGCTATAAAATATTATACAAACTACTAAAAAAACTTGTGATCTTATTTATTTTCTATGGCTTTTTAGTCTGTTTAAAAGCCATTAAGTCTGTTGCTGAGTTTAAGCATTTTATTTCCTAAATATGTTACTTGTTTTTTTGTGTATTGTGTTTGTTCTACCGGAACAGATAAACAAAGAAAAGTTCTATATGAACAATTGTACCTACTTTATTAGCCCACAAGAGCTATTCGTGTAGGGTTTTGTATGATCTTTTTCTTGATTTTCATTTTCAAAAATCAATTAATATATTTTCTTCATGCTTTCAAATATGTAAGTACCTGTTCTTACTCCATTGCTCATATTTTGGGCATGCATATGTTTATTGCGTTGTAATTGTAAAAATAAATAAATAAACCCACAATTGTCAAATTAAGAAGTTTTGTTCTTGGATTTTTAAAGAAAGAAAGATAAATAAAACATATGTAGCATTGCATTTCTTAATGAAAAGCCTATCAACAATCTCACCATGTGAAATGGAGCATTAATTCATGAAATAAATTTAAATATATTATTTGTAATATTTAACCCTTTAACCCCTATAAGGATGCTGTAATTATAACAGTTCGCCTGGTATTCATGTCTTGTATTTTAATCTTTTTGTCATAAAACAATTTTATTTACAAGTGTTTTTGCACTGAAATCTAACATCAAGTGTGCAAAAAAACGGAGGAAGAATGTGTGGAACAAATGAAGAAAAGATGCGCGAATGTGACAGAATCACGGACGCGGCAGAATCACAGACGCAAACATGGTAAAAAAAAACAATAGCTGTGTTTTTGTTTACTTCTATTTTTTAAAAGTAGTTTTTGAAAGATATTCTTATACCTGAGCAGATTTTATATGAAGTATATAAATTCCTAACACGATTACAAAAAAACCATGACTGACTAAGAAATATGAATAGTTTCCAGCCCGAAAAGAAAAATGCATAAAGGTCTCTACCCTCTTCTCGGAAGAAGAGCACATATCTCCCTTAAAGGCTGGAGGGAACACCAATTCAGCCTCCCAAAAAAGTTAACTGCTTATGTGTTTAAGAGACTATTTCAATTTCAAAAACAAGAACTGCATCAGCTAAAATCTGTAGCTACTTAAAACAGGTTTTATTGAACACCACAAACCATTCTGACATTCACATTGTGAAATATGTTCCTCTAGAACTCTGTATTTAAAAAATTATTCGTGTTAACAATAAAATTAAAACATTAGTTTACTGTAGTTATGATTAAAACTCATAAAATTACACATCAGATGGTTCTAGCCTCAATATCACAGATTAAAACTATTAAACTGCTGCCTGTAGAGTATCTCTTTCATGAATTACAAAATGTATAAGAAACAGTGATTATACAAAAAAATACAAGATATCATTGTTTTAAGTTTAAGTAAAGAGAAGTGTTTTTCCATCACAATTACGAAGCACCATTATCAAAGCAAACCTCATATTTCAGAAAGAGGGAGAGCAATAAAAAATAAGGAAGGACAGTGTGCCACTTTCTCTTCAAGCAAACCAGCAGCTGAAGCAAGCCGTCTCTAAGTTGGGTTAGAAGAAATAGAGATGCAGGTGCTCTGTGTGTCACTGCCATTGTCTGCTTATCTACTTCCTCTCAGGAGAAACCAGGACTGGCCCTGTTTTGGCTGTGGATTTCATTCATGCGATCCTGATTTGTCTTTCTTTCTTTCCCTTTTCTCATCTCACCTCTTCATCTCTAGATCGAGAAGATTTTATTTCCCTTGAGCTTTGATTGCAGCCTGACATGAGCAGGTTTTGGGCAGCTTTCAAACTTAAGTCCTTTCAACACACCTTAAGAAATGTTAAAGCAGAGATGTTTCACTATTCTCAAAGAAGCACTTTGGTGCGTTAATATTTCCATGCAAAGCCGTTTCAGAAGAGGGAAGTTTTAAAGTAAGTTTAAAGTACACTATGAATAGAGTACAAATAACACTCAAGCTGAGTTAAAGTATCTGCTATCATCTAAAATGCTAATTCAATGAAACTTTGCAACCCTCTTTTTTAATCTTACGTCCCATTGCGCTTCGAGGGAATGCTGCTCCACTATCCCATTCTCATGAACATTGCCAATAGGGCCTAAAACTTTGATCACTATTACATCAAAAATTGGTTTTTAATTCAAGCGGGCCACAATAATGTGCCATAATAAAGGCTGTAGTAAAGATGTTTAAAACATTTTTTAAAAACTGGAAAATTCCTTTTCATAAACCAAACTTTTAGGCATCTTGACTAACTTTTTCGGGCACTTTCAGCTTGAATTAAAATTGATTTAAGCATTTTTTATCTATATTTACATATTTGTATTAATCTCTATAAAATGAAAACTCTTTTCTTTCTTTTTTATGGTTCTTCTAAATGTAAAAAATAAAGGCTTTAACAAAAAAATAAAGGTAGGTCATTAAGGTATAAGGTGAGAGGCTTGGTGTTGGTGTTTATAGTACTTCATTGAGAACTACCCAATAACAAAAATTAAAAAACAACACAGAAGGCAAAATAAACAAACAATGAATGAAAAGCAATTGTATGCGCTGAGAGTTTGAAGTCACATTAATCCTGCTTATATACATTTCCAACTACATTTCACTTTGTAGATATTTAATGATCTTCAATCTCTGTACATTGTAAATAAATCAACGGATTCTTTCAAGCCAAATTAGTGAAATAATTTTGAGTCAATATTTTCTATAAATATAGTGATTTTTATGTTAAGAACATTTAAGCCTAAAACTAATATTTACATTATAGTGTTTGACACATGTAGTCTGTGGTAGAGGCCATTTTCGATCAGCAGTAAGTTTGTCTCAGACAATAACTGAGGATTAAACTGTCTGTGGGTCTCGGCTCACCCTCCACAGCAGCAGGAAACAGCTCCTTCAACAGGTCACCCAGTGTAAGCGGCTGCCCCTCAGAAGAAACTGGTCGGAAAAGCGTCTGGATAAATGGTCTGTCACTTACAGTCTAAAAGAAATAAAAATACTTATTAGCTGCATTCTTATAAACAAAGAAATGATTCAGTTGACCAATATTATTCCTTAGCTTAAAAAACTGAAACTTGACAATTACAGAAATGCTACTTAAATGTTCTCTTTCAAAGAGTCAAAGTGAACACTGACCACTCACGTCAGCACTTTACACATTCAGCAAAACTAAAAAAAGCATTTAGCCTCCAATAATGTAATAAAGCTCAGGACAGTGAGCATATTAACATACCATATAGTTTCAGGTTAAAACATACCTATATAGAAACTAAAAAAAATTTAATGTCTGAAGTCTATATGACTACAGGCTGTTACTAAATAAAAAAATAATAATCAGTTTGCAAATAACACTAATGGAACATAAATAGACAATCCAATTTCTCTCACTACCCAATAGGAAAGTCACATGCTAGGTGATCCCCTTTGTCATCACTAAATACATATTAAGGGAGCTGTAACTTTGATTGTCCAGTTATGTAGCATTTAGAAGCATTTTCTCAATCTTTGGCAACCCCAAGCAACAACAAAATACATATATCAGTTAAGCTTTTCATTGACATCAGAAAAATAAGAGCTGTGAAAAATCACTGAAGACCAAGAACAGTGAATTTAATACTTTTAAAGGCCTACAGTTTGGGATTGTATATGTTAGATTTATTAAGACCCAGAAAAAACGCTGTATCATATCTGAAATTGGGAATAAGAAAGCATTTACACTACACTAAATCAAACTACAAGTAATTGAAGCACTGTATGTGGACCAAATGCATTTAATTTCAACTTTTTTTCTCATTTCTGAATTCATCCAATTATGTATGCATACATAATAAAGGACACTGTGAAATAAAATAATAATAATAATAAAAGGGAAATCAAAAACATGAATAAAACAAAATAAAATGCAGTCATTTCGGAGCTCTCTAAAAAAAATTTGACAGCTGTTTAAGAAAAGAATGGCTATCGTAGATATTATGTGGATTGACTATCGTATATATGAGTGGATTAACAGCCGGCAGCCCTGGCGTAGTCTTTCCTCTAGCCTTGAGTGAACAGGCGAGGTATCGAATGCTGGACATGATCCAGTTTTCACACACACACAACTCACATTTGGTCAGTGATAGAGGGTATCATTCTGAAAGATCTGGACCTGCGGTGACAAACAGCGGCCTGCCATACAATAGGAGTCAATCTTGGAACCGTGAAAAGGAAACTCATGACACAACGGCTCAGGTAGTCCAGCTGACACCGACACCATCAGGTCTGAAGAAGAGAAGGTGTCTAAGGATGCTACCGTCTCGATCAGGTTACCAGAAAAACTGACTCACCGCTCACTTGCACCAAGATCATCTCTAAAGTCCCAGAAGAGAGAGTGTGAGAAGTGACAGCTACTTCGATGCATTTTTAAACACCTGCATTAATTATTGAGCCCAGCATTATCCAGAAGGCTTCTGATACTGATGAGAAGTGTGATACTCTGGCTGTTGGACACTTTCTTTTCAACTCCCCTGACACCTTAGCTGGCAAACCAGCACACGAACCATGCAACAGACATCATTAGCCTTTCACCAAAAGCAAGAGGCCAGAGAAAAGAAATGCTCTCGGGTCTCAGACCTTGATCACAGGGTGACGTTACTCTTCAGAATAAACATATCATTATAGGTTCTTGAGCTAAAAGTAGACAACAGAACCATTTCACAACTAAAAGTAAAGAGAAAACAGCTGAGTTTTCAAATGATCAGCCAGATGTAGCATTAAATGTAGCAGCAAGAAGCGTGTAAAAGAGGGGTTTTGAAAACATCATTTAGGAATCCATGAAGAGACCTGTGTATATAAGAGAATTAAGGTGTTTTGGCCTAATGTTTGTTAACTCACTGGTGGAGACTCTCAAAATGAAACCATTTATAATCCTAATAGAACACTTTAAAATGAAATTTGAATCCATCAAATTTGCTCTATAAAATGTTAAACAATACTTAAAACACATCCTTGATTAAAAAATAATAATAAAAACAGTTTCTAACGTAATTCAAATATGCTTAAAAGACAGGTGCATTCTACATTAAAGTGGACTGTCGAATTGGTGGGTAAATTTGGAGTTGAGAACGTTGATTTGGAATATATCTTTATACACTTTACCTTAACATAAATAATAATAATAATAATAATAAATAAAAAATAGCATTGGCATTACCTTTATTGTCACTTTTTATTAAAGCATATGTTGATTTTGTTCAGTTACTTATACATAATAAACAATTATGTCTTTGAGTAAATGTTGAAACATTTTTCCTGCAGATGTTGCTTCAGCTTTGCAGTGTTTTTTCCAGTGATTTCAGCGTAAAGACAGTTGCAAATGTCATCTTGTGAAATTCCTACTGGATTTCAAATCAACGTTTTTTTATTAGTTGACAGATATATCACACATATTCATTTTAGATATCATATTAGTCTTTTTTTATTTTAATAATATGTATTTAGTTGTCTCATTTCCATCTATTAAACTCTTTGTTGATGAAAACCAAATTAACACTGCTTCAAAGCCCTTTAAAGAATGTTGGTTTTCCTCCAATATTTTGTTTTATTACAGATAATTAATTACTTTTATACTGTTGTCTCAATATGTAAACATTGCTTTTCTTTGACCTTAAATATCAAAAAAGGAATCGTAAAAAAGAGAACACTAACCTGGTATACTCTAAAAGGAATATAACGGAAACCTCCCTCCTCAGTAGGATACTCCATGAGTTTGCGGTTCATGGCCCAAAACTGATCAAATTTATCTGAGCAAAATAGAAAAAAAAACAGTCCTGATCCGTTCTACCACATGTCTTTCATTTCAGAGTAATCAATCAAGTTTTATTTATATAGCACTCAATTGACAAAAATTTAGTAATTTACCATGTGTGTGTGTGTGTCCTACCATTCTGCAGACCCATCCACAGTTGTTTGTGGTCTTTCTTCTGCATATCATTGATCACTTGGCCTTTGTGTTTAAGTGCATCAGCTTCTTTAATGCATGACATAAAATGTGCTTCGATCACAGAGTTCGATGAGCAGTGAAGCAAGTCTTGTTCAGGGAAGCGCTGTAAAATAATTCAATGAATACAGAGCCATAGTATTTGTAGTATATGAGTAAAGCCGGTAACATACCTTGAATCGCACTGTGACGTTCCAGGGCAGAGCAGAGTTTGATGCGTGGAGGTCAAACAACACACCAATAGGATAGTGCCTAAATCAAACGCAGTCAATGTAAAAAAAAATAAATTTTTTCTATTTAAGACAAAAAAAAAAACATTACTCAAGCTCTCAAACCCTTGAGTGCGCAGCTCATCTTAAACTATTGTGTACTCCTGCCACCTTGTGGACAAAGACTGAAATACCCTGAGTTAAGGGCATTTGATATAGCATTTGAATTTTACAATTGAATCAAAAAACATTCCTTAGCAAAAGTTTCACAATCTGTATAGAAGAGCTTAAAAAACGTAAAACACACCTGTGAACAACCATTAAGGTCATTTTTGCTGAGCCCATAAAAGTATGCATACTAGACCAGGGTTTCCTATGCGCAGGGCTGTGCTTCACCACTACAGGATGAGGATGTGTAACATCAACTAGGGAAGTGGTTGAGTGGGTTGCATACCGTTTATCAAAAACCATCCATAGAAACCTTATAGAAAAGCTAAGTTGACTATTAAAAAAACTCTTTAGGACCAAACATCTTTACGGAGTGGAGTTTTTCTACAGTGTCTGTAAACACGCTTAAGTTGCATTGCAGATTTCTCCCACTGCAAGCTGACTTAAGGCACTACCAGAGCCCTGAGCACCAAAAAAATCATCTGGAATAAAAATAACTTGTGGATCAAGGTTTGTACCTCAAAACTACCTTCAAATTCATCATAGTACAAATTAGAGGTGGATGGGGACACTGTTTCCATCTGAATTTGTAATTTTAAATGAATGCATAAACATGTTATTGTAATTCTTTATAATACAATTAATTTACAATATACATTTAAAAAACTATGCAGCAACCATTTATTGTAATTTGTAGTTACATCCATGCAAGTGTATAAACATGAGTAATGTGGTTAAAAATTTTGTTCCATCCGGGATGACCTCGTGTCTTGCACTAGAAAACATGACTTGCTTCAAAAAACACAAAATCCAGGTTTTTCTGGTCAATCCAGGTTTTCAATTCATAATTTTTTGCAGAGTCTTGATGCTGTTTTCTACTAGAGCATATATACTGTGAAACTATATGTACAGACTGTCGACCCTTACAGAACTTCTGATGTGCTTGTGGAGACGTATTTATTTATTACTCTTAAACCCTTTTTATATAATTTTATTATGCTTGTTCTTGTTTATATGTGACTGTATGCATAAACCTTCAATGTAAATAACAAATAATTTTGTTGTTTTATAAAATAGTTTCATGCTAAAATAAAACATCATTGCTTGAAATTACGCAGGATTGACATAATTCATAATATTGTCTGTGAAATTATAAATCATTATTTATATGCAAGGGCATTTTTCATTTAATGGTGCTGCTACTTTTAAAGGAGTAGTGTGTGATTTTGTTGAGGTCAGTGTCGAAATTTGATGACTCTAAATCAATAGCATTTTCTCTTTTGGTAGCTCCTGCTTGTGGCCAACCTAACCAGTGGTTTTGAAAATACCTGCCACAATTTTGACATTGCTTTGCTTTTGTTTGTGGCACCCTGTCCTCCGCCTGAGTTCCATGCACCATAGAAATCAGATGCTTTCAATCAAGCTGTTAAAATGTACTCAATATAATATTCTCAAGTTTTTCTGTTGATGTTAGAATCGTGTGAACCTGTTTTAGACACATTTTATAAAGTTACTTCTACACGAGTTTCCTCACTGAGAGTGAAACAGAAAGTATTTGACCGAGAGGTTTAAGCGACATTCTTTCAGATCAACGTACCATTTGAGCGGTGTCCCTTCATACTCAAACCACATCTCCTCCACCTCCTCCGCTCTCATGACTTTGAGAAAATGCTTCTTGACTTTATCAGTGACTAGCGTCAGGTAGCTGACCCGTGGGAGGAGTAGCTGACAGATTGAGAGAGGAAAACAGTGCAGGTCAAACCAACCGATCTGGTAAAGAAAGAAAATAACATCTTTACTTACATAGTAGGGTTCTGCCTCTCTGTCTGTGGTTTCCTCTGGAGACAGAGTGAAGCACGCAGGGATCCTTCCAAACCAGACATCTCGAAGAACATCCTTGTCATCTGCCATTATCGTCTTTGTCCAGGTCACACATATAATGTCTCTAGAGATGGATCTGCTCAGAATTTAGAGAGCACTGATTTCAAAAATGAGAACTAAGATTTTTTATGTGGAAAATACCTCAGATAAAGTCAGTCAATAAAACAGTTCTCGATACACTTTACACATTATATTTAAACTTAGAAAACATGCATTCAAATGTTAACATCAAAAGTGCAACTAAAGGGCTTTCTACTATCAGCATTAAATAATTAGATTTTTTTTAAATATTATTAACTACATAATTTACCGTTGTGCGTGGTATGGTAATATTTAACTAACGCAAAGACAAACAGGAAAACATAAGCAAATTATTATTAAAACAGCTGTTTGTATAACGTTAAAATATTAACTGTTACCTTTGCTAAATAACGTAATTAATAACAATATGTATTCTCTACGAACTATACACTTTTTCCCTAAGTAACACAAATATAAATACTTTCAAACAATAAACTGTTACTGGGCTATGCTGTTAAAACATTTAATCGCCTTATGAAGGCTGAAATGTCAACGTGAAATGTCATGATACTTGTAAACAATCGTAAGATTGTAGAACACACGACATGACGACAAACATGTTGCGATATTACCACCAAATAAACCACATTAGACTAAGCATTGTTTATATGCAACAAATACAAACTAACGTTGGAAAAAGTAGTATTCATTTACTTTCATTAAACAGATGTCGACAGGTAGCACTGAATTTCAGCTCATCTTCCTCGCTCAAACATATCACGCAACGGTGCATGACTTTCAAAATAATAGTCCCCACCCGTAGCGTTCTCATTATTTCTTTTTTGTTCGTATTCCAAAATAAAAGCCGTTGTTACCTAAGTTAGTTCGTTCTATTTAAAAAATGTAATATATAATATCACGTGTAGACTGTATACCGTTGTATTTGCGATGCTTTATTTCGTTCTTTTTATTTATTTTATTTTTAATTTTATTACGTTTAGTACTTCACAGTGTTGCAATTGTTCCGTGTTGCTCCAGAGTGCACGCTGCATAGTTGACTGTTCTTAGTTAAAACCGCTGGATGGCGATAAATAACTACAAGGGAAACTACGAGGGATTGGGCGCATGCGCGGTTGACTCCATTCTCACTGCGCTTGCGCTTCATTCACATGGAGACATTTCTACGACGAGGATAAAGTGCTGAGTTTTTGAGTAAAAAAATACATTTGGGGTTTCACTTTAGTAATAATCATTCACGTTATTTAAAAATCTTTTTATTGATTCGTATATAATAGTTTAAGTGTTTGTGTAGGGTTAAGTCGTTTTCTCTGCACGTCTTTTGTTATGCTCTAGAAGAGCTCTGAAAGCAACTGGAACTTTCCAGGTATAGTGTAACGAGACTTGCGTTTTGGAGAGACACAGTGGGATGGAGGCTCCCCCTGTCACAGTGATGCCCTTCACGGGTGGAACCATTAACATGATGGAGTATCTTCTTCAAGGTAAAAAAAAAACCCATACACAATAGTCCACAGAGAGGTCTTTCGTCAGATCTAAGCAAATCTTAATTGATGCATTAACGTTAAATGAAGTATATTTGGAAATATAACAAAACAAATAACTTTTGTGTGTGTGCGACGTATGCCTCATGTCTTGCATGGTCATCTGTTATTTAAATAAATAGAACAGCAGGAAATAAAAATTATGAGAGAACATGATCATGTATATGTGCACAACAGTATTAGGAAAATTGTATTGTAATTGTAATAATTGTATTTGTTAGCGCTTTTTCTATGTTTTTCAGTGTTTAAACACAAGCCTCTATGCAATGGAAGATAGTAACTGGTGTTAAAAACAAGCAGTAACATTAAGTTTTGTTGGACTTGACCATGGGTCAATTGGTCTCACGCAGGCAGTGTTCTGGACGTATCCCTGGAGAGTCTGCTGCATCGGCTCAGAGGTCTGTGTGACAACATGGAGCCTGAGAGTTTTGCTGACCACGAGCTGGTGTATCTCCTGAAGGGTCAGCAGGGAAATCCCTTTATCCTGCGTGCCCGACGCTCTCTCCTTCTCCCCCCATCCCCATGGCATCTGCGTTATCTAGGCCAGCCTGAGGTAGGTGACAAGAGCCGTCACGCCTTGGTGAGAAACTGTGTGGATGTTGCAGCTTCACACAGCTTACCAGAGTTTCTCAATGAGATGGGTTTCCGCATGGACCATGAGTTTGTAGCAAAGGGTCAGATTTTTCGAAAGGGTGCCATGAAGGTGGTAGTAAGCAAACTGTCTCGTATCCTGGTGCCGGGGAACACAGAGAACACAGAGCCACTGTCTTTGTCCTATCTGGTCGAGTTGAGCGTTTTGGCTCCAGCGGGACAGGACAATGTGTCTGAGGACATGAGGAGCTTCGCTGAGCAGCTCAAGCCTCTTGTTCACCTGGAGAAGATCGACCCCAAGAGGCTGATGTAGTGCTATGATTAGAAGCTTTTGTGTTAGTTCATTGAAATAATTGTATTTATGTTTTATTCAATAAATTTTTTTACTTAATATTTTCGTTTCTTGAGCTTCCAATCAGTTTCTTTTGTGTTTATTTTTTGTTTTGCTGTGTAAGGCGAATAACTGTTAAAAGTCCCAATCGGTCATTTCTTGTGTTCACACTTGTATGAAATATATCCATGCAAGAACAATGATGTGTATTAGCCTAGCTGACTAGTTTACATCCTTAGTCAAATGTATGAGTAATTTATTATTACCAGTTTAGGGAAGAATAATACTCAACATTGTGCAAAATTAAGGGTAACTGCTGAGTAGATGGTCATCTGAGCTCCAACCTCACCCAGTAATAGAAAAAACATGCCCACTTTCAGCTTCAAAATCTCCCTTCGGGCACCTATGGGTGGCTAAACAGACCATGCACCCAGAAATAAATTGTTTTAAAGGTTAAATGTTTGCTTCTGAAGTTATTAAGAAATAAAAGATACCTAAAGAAACAGATGAAAAAATAGGGCAAAACTTGTCTTTCAACAACAAAAAGTGAGAACAATGTGCCTAAACAAACATGTTGACATCTAGAACTCTAGAACTTAGTTGTGTTTCAGTAGTAGAATTGTTAAATGTAAAAAATATATGTAAATTTTTATTCTTGATCTTTTGAATAACAAGACTAGTTTCAGTGCTTTGTTCCAGCCGAAAAGCTAGATTGTTAGCAGGAATGAGAGCATAGTTTGTAACAATGTTGGTCTTGAAAATTGTTATTGGTCTTCGTACATAATACAACTATATAAAAGTTGAGTTTAAACAGAAAAATAATTGAAATGTTAGTTATTGGTGCTATTGGTAAAACATTGCTAATAGACTAATCGGATTAAATGGTTTATTATAAAAGTGCTAAGCAGCTGAACAGATTTTAAAATGGGAAAACACCACTTGTTATCTCACAAGGGGAGTTCTTCAGCCCAAATCTGAAAAAGTAGAGTGTTTATTGAATAAAAGAGGTCACTAATGTGTTACCAATACAGAGAACATCTGCAGACACCCAAAATAGGAAATGGTGCTCAGAAGTTGACTCATCCACATACAAATACACATTAAAAAAAACACCCCGAAGCAACGATCAGCTATGGATACAGTGATGGCATCTAATGTCTTGCTGATTAAGTGACGAGGAAGATCAAAGTTTGATTAGCAACATCCATTTTTAAGTATAAGTTTGAACCTCAAATGCCCTTTTAACTTGCACTTGTTTTGAAGACAAATGGTTTAGTGGTTATTTCCCCTCCTATTCAAGAGGAGAACAGTGGTGCAGGGGGATGACTTTCATTCAGAATTTACTGATCTGAGGCTGACTGAACTTCCTCAATGAAGTTTGAGTTTCCACCCATAGTCCAAAAACTCACTCCATTTCAATTTTTCATGTGTGAATACGGCCTTGCAATAAGCCTCACAAATATCAAGTTATAGTCTTCAACACACTGTTAAAAAATGTAAAGACAATAATTGACTGACGGCTATGACTGTGAAACATTCATTCATTCACTCATTTTCATGTCGGCTTTCTTCCCTTTCGGGGTCACCACAGCGGAATGAACCGCCAACTCTCTTGCATATGTTTTACGCAGCGGATGCCCTTCCAGCCGCAACCCATCACTGGCAAACATTCACTCTTTAACACTATGGACAATCGTTCTTACTCAATTCACTTATACCGCATGTCTTGGGACTTATGGGGAAACCGGAGCACCCGGAGAAAACCCACGCGATCACGGGGAAAACATGCAAACTAGAACCTAGAGCCGAGAACCAGCGACCTTCTTGCTGTGAGACGACCGTGCTACCCACTGCGCCACCATGATGCCGTTAATGGTTGTCAATTTGTTAATTTACAGGTTTCTGCTATATTTAAAACAAATACAAAGGAATTCCTTTACAATTTTAGTAATTTAACATAATTTTACACATTTGTTTTTGTACAGTGCATCATATACGATAATTTCATGATGTAAGAAACAAAAAACCATGTTGCCAATCACATTTATTTCAGTTGTACTTTTTATTTTTTATTATTGGTTCCAAAAACATAAAACTGCTAAACCTCCTTTCTATTCCTATAGTAGCAATTACATTTTTCTAAAAGAGAAACCCAGATCAACTCTGTGGAGTGATATCTGCTTATTTATGCAGTGGTTATGGCTACAGTTAGCCCTTCTGCCCACTAATTAACCTGGATTTGCACTTCCTGCCCTCAGGGATGCCTGGAATGAAGCATGTTAAGACAATGACCTCCACATTAGTGCTTTTACTGAGGATGTGCAATAGGTGATTCTATGTATACTCTCTGGATTACGCCTAGTGCATTAACTCACTCTGTGTTGGCCATTATAATATCATGAGAGTGAGGTCACAGCTATTTGTGCACCTTTCTGGGTTTCTGTGGGTGCATTGTGAAACGTGAACAAGGCTGTGTTGGGTGGAGACAAAGACTAACTTTTTAGGGATTTGCGTTGTGGTGAATTATGTCACATTTGGAAAGCCCAGTTATGTTTCTTCCCTTCAATCCTTTAAATCAGTGCCCTCTGCATGTCCATTGTGTGTTCTTTACAAGGCTGTAGTTTGTTCCTTGGAAAGCACAAAGTAATTAAAAAATAAGACAACTGGTTTATTGATTTTTTTTCATAACATGCACATTTTCTGATATTTGATTTGCCTATAAGGTGATATAATAAAGCACCATTTGGAAGAAAAGAAGAGTTTGTGTTTTATTGGAGTAGTTTCCGAGTGAAATACATATGAAGGTTGCAGAGTTGTTTTAAATGACATTTAAAAAATAATAATACAATAGAGTACATCTTGGTTCATTATTTAATTGTCAACTCTTCTATGGTTGACATTATCTTTGAGAGCCCAACAGCGAAACAGCTTTATTTTTTAACATTTACTTTAAAATAAAATGTACCTTGAGCAATGTGAAATATGAACCACAGTTAACTTAAGACAATAATTTTAGTTTTATCATTTTTCATTTTGATTGATGCATTAAATGTTATGCTCAATCATGTAAAACTTTCATTTAATTAAATGAATGTTCTATGAAAATGTATTGAATTGAATTACAGTTAAAATATACCATACAAGAACAATACATTAAAATTACAAATTAAGGTGCTTAATACATGCATACAGTTTAATAAAAATGAGAACCAAAAAGGGAGTCATAGTAGATTACCTTTATTTATTTTCATAGTTGACCTTTGTGTGTAAACAAGAGGGTGGCCACACAGTCAGCTTTAAATTAGGGAAAAACAATGTACGGCTCAGACAATGGAACTGAATTTTAAAATCTTTTTTTTTTTTGCATCTCACTTTAGGAACTTCTCTACTTTTACACATTTTATGCTGAATCGTATTCGATTCCAGTTTTATAGAATTGTATTTAAATGAGGTTTAGTCACTGAGATTTAAATGTAGGTAAACAAAAGAATACGAGAATATGTATGGTGTAAGTAAGTGAGTTTAGAATTACACAAAAACTTGGTGCAGTTTGGTCGACAAAAGAGAACATCGAGTTTAGACTGAATTAATTCACTCTAGCCTTAACATTCAGACAGCAAGCAGGTATAAAAAGCTGTCCTTATCCAAAATAAACCAAATATTGTTATTTTAAAATGTCTGTTAGCTGGCATTACACATTTTTGCAAAAACATCATCTCTTGCAAATTTGTATTATTCAATGTATGAAAGCCATGTGATAGATTTCAAACATTTGTGTTCTTGGATTATTTAAAATGATTTGCAATACACAAATGTTCTTAAATAGAAAAAATGTTGAGCTCTCAGCATGCTACTTCCTTGTCGACATGATTTTCTTATGTAAAAGCATAACATCTGTAATTGTCATCAGCTTGTGAGGCACATTTAATGGTTTTGGGCCTGTCGGTTTTTATACAAAAAAACATTTGTTACATTTACATTTCAATTTTCACATACCCTCGGAAACTAAAATATTACATTCACTTCAAAGTATCCCAAGTTCAGGCAAAAGAATTGCTTTCAACGTGCATAAATAACCATTATCTAAGTGACCATAAAGTTAATTGGGTGCGCTATTTATACATTTAATTCATTTTAACATGCTAGAAATATGCTGTCTCAATTAACCAATATGCGTCGAATCAGATTCCGTGATAAGTAAAATGTAAAGAAATGCAAATCCTAAAAAAGTATTAATTACAAAAAACAATTTTTGAGTGGAATTTAAAAAACATGGTTTCTCTTCAAATTTGAATTAAACCATCCTCTTATAAGCACCTTCAATGCTTATTTAAAACTAGTAACAACCAATAAAACGTCTGTAAATAAAATGAACTTACATAGTAAAATTTAGAGTTAAATTGACTCCTTTCAGAGTTAAATTGATACTGAGCTTCTCACCTTGTACCTTTGCAAAAATTATTTACTAATAATTATCTTTAACTGATTTTTGTTACATTGAGATTAGAAAAATAAATGTACTGTGGGTTTGATATAGTGAAAAATAAACATTCATTACAAAATACAAGGTTTTTGTGAAGAATCAACTGTTTTAATTCAGTTTGGGTGCTATTTTTACTTTGCTTCAAGTGTATTTGGTCATAGTGCAGAGAGAGTTACTTACTCTCAAGATTTTACTGTTTTAGTTCTATAAATTCTGACATGGATTATTGCAAGTAATAGAATACAACAAACATTTTGCTTAAGCAACTGAACCTACTGAAAGTGGTTGGATCCATTGAGATACTTGTTTTAAAAATGTGACACTTTTAAGCTATATAATGGGGGAAAAATATCCTTAATACATTTTTAAACAAATCTCAAATAATCTACAAACAATATGTATAAAGGTCTCTCATCTGTTGCTTCTTCATGCCTGAATTTATGGCTTACGAGGAGAAGGAGGAGGAGGAGGAGGAGGAGGAAGACAGGAAGGAGGAGACCGTGGTCAAAATGAGTTAACACCAGCCAGGCAGGAAACTGAAGATGAGCCGCTGTCTGAACACATGCATCCCATTATTTCTGCACGCCAGACTCGACACTGTTCAGCACGATGCACGCTCATCCTCAGCATCCTCTTCTCTCCTCCTCTGAAAGGTGGACGCTCTTCTAAGAACGCAGCATCATCACCTGACCACATCCACCTGCCATCGCTTTGTTAGGGACAGATGAAGATGATGATGCTCGAGGAGGATGAAGCGGAGGCTCATCAGGTGGATATGGAGTCGTGTCTGTCCAGCACTCATCGCTCATGCAGCTGGGCGAACGACTTTCCCGGTGATCTGAACGCGGACCTGTCGCTCAACCTCTCCATATTTAAAGTAGAGCCAGATCTCGCTCCTTCCTCGTCGTGCAGGCGGAGGATGGTGATGTTGGATGCGGGAGGTTTTCACGAATTGACCGGAGCCGCGCTGCGTAAAACCAACAAGGCGTCCTCCCGGCGGAACGCATGGGGGAACCAGTCGTACGCGGAGCTCATCACCCGAGCCATCGAGAGCACACCCGAGAAAAGACTTACCCTGTCGCAGATCTACGACTGGATGGTCCGATATGTTCCTTACTTCAAAGATAAAGGAGACAGCAACAGCTCAGCTGGATGGAAGGTAACACTAGTATGCACAGAATAGGCTTCTTTACGTGAACAGCATCATTACAATTCACTTTGTTGGGAAGTGGCAGACTTGATTTGGGGGCATCTGTGATTTTAATAAAATGGACAAAACATGAACAATTATGTGATAAAATAATTATGTTCAAGACAATGTGTGTCAATGTAAAGACTCAAACGGTGCTATATAACACCCAGTCAGGTCCTTGACACCCTGGGGGAGCTTTTTTAGTTTAATTTAGCACAAGTCTAAAAGTGCTTTTTTGGAACCTACCATCGATTAGAGCCAAAAGATTTAGAGCTAAATGGCACTAAAAAGTTTCCCTTTGATTATTAGTCTAAGAGGCAGATTTGGTGCTATGTAGCACTGTGTTTTTTGAGCGAATGCATGGTAAAGATTTATAGCCATTTACAGATGAAACAACTACATATTTTTTTTTGTTCTAATAGGACCCTTAAAGCTTGGTGAACAAATGTAACAATAACTTAGTGAACAACTATAACTACAAATTTTTTTCTAAAATCTGAATTGTTAGAACTAAAAATATATAAATTGAGCCGCTTGTAAAATTCTTTAAAGCTTCAAAAAGCACCCTGTGAATACATTTAGACTGTTTGAGTAATTGAATAAGTAGCTGTTATTTATATAGACGCTATTTAAATTAATTTATTTATTTATGTCTTTTTTAATCATTATATTTATAATTATTATACTATATATTATATCCATTGCTAAACCAAGCCATGGTGTTGCTATTGAGAATAAGAAATATAGTTATTATTGTTTAGGTTTGTTGTGAGGGCCAGATTTAAATTAGGAAGATTGGTTTTAACTGTTTGCATATTTTGTAGTATTATTATGTATAGTAACCTGTGCAATCATTTACATGTTTTTTTATTGAGAAATTGTTTCCCCCAAAGTACAAAAAAAATATGCCACAAGTACATGAGAAGAACAGGATCTCCCCCCGCGAGTGTTCCATCTGTGGGATGAATGCATGTAATAGAAGTTTCATCACAGAGTGGAGTAAATCTGGGCATTTGGAAGTTAACTAATCAGTCCAATCAGGTGTCCATTTGGCCCATTTGAACAACAAGACTCTTCAAAAAGAAAGTCTCTGGACAGCCTCTGGAGACAGACTATAACTGCATGGAAGCAGTTTGTGCAACAAGTTATTCCGAAAAGGTTGACAGTGCAAGTTATTTACATAAATACTTAAATTATAAGACTGTTTGCATGCATTATACCAGTCATCATGAAAAAAAACAAAATACAGTCATAGTAGCTTGTTAGGAACTATAGTGCTTAAATGGTTGCTGGTAACCACATTGTAGTTTCCATGAGAATGGTGTATACTGTAGGTATATTCTTCACAGAACCATTCTGGGTTAATCTAGTTTTAATCACAGAGAGTGTATGCAAACTCTATAAACTTCTATGGATATTTTTCCAAAGATTTGTAGCTATACATTCAAATGCCCTTCCCTTCTGGTGTATTTTAGAATCTCTAGACTATTAGCAGTCCTGCGTCTTGTGATCAGAGAAAATGAGCCATAATGTGGAATGATGAGAGACTGCAGAGGTACCCTGGAGATAAGATCATGATATATTAAAGCTGTCCATGCCCGGTTAACACAATTTCTGAAACAGAATTTTTGAAAAGACACATATTTGTATTTAGACAAACGTATCTGAAAGCAAGCCTTTAGTTGAGTTGATTAGGAGTTAAATATAATTCTTCCTATGAGTTACCATCCTCTCCAGACTCTTGAAGATCGAAGCTGGAGTCTATTTCAGCCTTTATGATCATGATCCATAGATTATCCTATGGCAACAAAGAGAGTTAGATCTTAACATGATGGCATTGAATCTGCTCTCTTCCACATCCACATTTATGAAAAGTACATTTTGAGTAAGTAACATCACAATGGAGTCTCAGAGTATTAAGAGGGGAGAATAACTACGTTTTGTCTTCAAAAAAGTGTGGTGGATTCAGATTTATTATCTTATAGCAAGCATTGTTTGATGGCCTATTATGTCCACACCTCAAAAAACCTGCCGAGACATGTCCTGAATCGTGTGCTGTGTCTGTCTCAGCTCTTTGAAAACCTAGAAACTAGGACAAGATAGCAACATGTGTATACTCTGAATGAGATGACAAGAAAACACATTAGCAATTCCCTAGCAACCACCCGGAATATATAGCAAGTGCCTTAACATTCTTAGATAACCATCTGTGTGTGCTATACTCCATGTTGCTCCAGATAAATCATGAAAACAAAAAGTTTCCTAGTAGATACCATTAGCCTGTAGCTGTGTCAAACTCAGTTCCTGGTGGGCCATAGCTGCCGATGGCTTTTGTTCCCACCCTGTTTCAAGAGAAAATCCAGTAGCTTTGAACAAGTCAAAAGGAGCATAACTAGTGGAATCTGGTGCGTTCGGTTTAGGTTGGCCTAAAACTGTGCAAGGCTATGGCCTTCCAGAAACTGAGTTTGACACAAGGGTCAAGTCCCTGCTCTTCCTGCTCCAGCACTATAGGAAGTGACCTAACAGTAATACCTCGACTGGCCGCAAGGGGGTGGGGTTAGAAGTGAGCGAGTTCTCATTCACCCCAATGTTAAAACTTTGGAGCTAAAAAAAAACATGTTTACACCTGTGGTGCTGTAATGTTTTTTATTTAGATCAATAGTTTTGACCTTCATGAACATTCCGAGGGAGGTGAATTTTTTTAAAAATTTGTTTGTTTAAGATATATAAAATGTAAACATTCAGCCAATCAGACATCTGCATGCCTATGTCCCACCTCTCTGGACTCATATATGGTTACCAGGAAGTGATGCACTTCCATGAAGGCGATGATTGGCTGCATAAATTTTTAGCTTGTTTCACTGATCATACGAAACTTCGCGCAAGCTACGTCCATGTTACATACAGTCATTGTTTTGACACTCCTGTTCTAGAGCTTAAAAATAAAGCCTAGAAACATAGACTGTGCAAAGCTATGGATGAAGTGACCACTGTATTGTTTTCTAAATTTAAAAGTTATATTTAGGTAAAGTCACCTATCCTAAAATGTATAGTTTCTGGGCAATCAATGGTTGCCCAAAAGTCAGGAGAGCTGGGTTGAACCTGAACCTAATCTAGTCTAGTCTATGGCTGTGACACAGACTACTAATGCACTATTTGATGCATATAATAAGTTGAATAATACAGATAGCACCAGGCTGTAAATTCTGTAATCATGTTTTTTTATCTGGTATAACATTGCCAATTTTAACAAGATATAAATTCCCTCAAGTGGCCAGTTGATGAATTTCAGTTTCAGTCGCCGTTTTAGCTTTATGAGGCACTTGGTTGTTTCAAGCACATACGTTCCAAGTCCTATTCCTGCAGCAACCTCCAGCTGTTCCTTGAGAGGTTGATATGAGGTGACAACTCAATGCAAGAGGAAAATGAAAGGTTGCCTTGCTGGCAACACCAACTCTGAATCTCAAACGATTGCAGCTAAAACCTACGAGTGACATTAGGACAGTTCCTCCATATGTCACACAACATAGTAAAATCTATAGAGTTAAACTGTCTAAAACTCCAAATCTATTTGACCACTCTCTATTTAGAGTTAAACTAACACGGAACATCTTGCTGTCTACCTTAAAATGTTTTATTACAAATAAATATAAATTGTAGTATACAAATGTCAAAAACTTAAGCTCATATTATATTTAACATCAAAAAAACAGTGGTGTGAATTTGATATAGCAAAATACAAACAATTATTACACATTTTTCAGAGAAGAATTGGCTGTTTAGATGATGGCAGAGACCTTCATAGAATACTCAGTTCGAGTGTTGTTTGTACTCTATACAGAGTGTAATTGATCTTTGTCTAGGTATTTTTTACTCGCAAAGAATTTACTGTGTACACGGCAACATACCTCAGTCAACTTCTGTACACTTTTTGATTAAAGGCATGACAAATTCTTGAAAGATTAGAAGAGTGGACATTATTTGCTCAGGTTTTTGTCCCTTAATTTGTGCATTGTGTGGCTCAATTTAAATGTGAACGTTTTCTTTTTACTGACATATTTAGATAATTCAGGACCAGTCATAGATATCATTTTAGAAAAGAGACTGAGAGACTGTGTATATGTCAGTGTGATGGCTGATAATGTGCTGCCAGGGAACTGTGCGGCAGCGGGTCAGCCTGGTGCCAGCCAGTCATACAGACAGTAATATGAAGTGACTGGAGTGTTATTTAGAACATGTCTTTAAGGTCTTCAGTGGTGCAAGGCAGCAGGGTAGAGAGAGAGAGAGAGAGAGAGAGAGAGAGAGAGAGAGAGAGAGAGTGAAGAGAGAGAGAGAGAGAGAGAGAGAGCTGACAGACAGTAAAACAATGACAGACCTAATGGGTTCACACTCTGAATGTATTAATAAAACATTTACAATGTGGAAAATTACAAGTGTTTCCTTGCAGACCAGAGAGTGGAGGGTATCTTCAGGAGACTTTGGATCTAGGGAACTATTGGGGTTGGGTTCTACTGGGAAATTCTAATTTGTTGATCAGTCATGGTTCAAGATCCCTGGAGTCTCTGGAACAGTGAAAATTTTTGCAGCTTTAATTAGTATTAAATGTAATTATTTTTTCCTTATAATCTTCTTGCTTGCTTATATTATTGACATTGACATTGAGCTAAAGCATAGGTAGGTTCTAGAGTAGTCTATTAAAACACAGGGAAGTAATCTGTCCTAGCCTAGATTTGAACCAGAAAATGTCTTGATTTGAGGCAGTCGTTATAAATGTGCTGCCTTGAACTTTGTAAAGCTTTTAAATGACTGATTCATGAGTGAGTATACTTCTAAAAGAAAGAGGTCGATTTATGTGTTTTGCATTTCTTATGGGTTTGAAACAAGACTCGGAACCCTGGGTGGTTCAAAGAGAGCCAATCACTCCATTCACGGATGAGACCAAATCAGTTTTTCCCATATGCATCCACACAGTTCTATGCTGTAAATGTATGCTTGAATTCGCATCTGATGTCTGAGTTTTAGCGTGTATGTGTGTGCGCGTGTGTGTGATGTGGGAGCTCAGTTGGAGACTGAATCCTCAGGGAACAGCTCCTGTTAATAATTCAGACATGGCTGATTATGAAGGAAGTGCAGATTTTATCTGAATTGCAGGCTATTCAGTCTGTTCAGCTCACATTTAGTATTAGAAACAACGAACGATTAATTTTCTCAAAGTGTTCACATATCTTTTAAAGCAATTTAAAATGTATACGTTTTCATTGTTTCTTAGTGCAAGATCACTGTCAAGTATTACAATTACTCTATTGTTAATTGTAACACTTTTCATTTACTTTAATGCTATTTTTTATTTGTTTAGTTTTTCAGTTTGTTAATGACTTTGATTAATGCAAAATGTGTTAAATCCATATTTTCATGCCAATAATCTCTGAATTTACTGAACAAATTATTTTTTTGTAGTAATTCTTCACTCGAAAAATAAACTCTCTAAAGGATTTTGAACCGTTTAACTTAATTTAGTAATTTAGAAAATTCTTCTATGAGCACAAACTGTTTGTCTGTCTGTCTGTCTGTTTAATAATGACATGATGGATGTGTGGAATATTTTACTCCTTTTGTCCACAACAAAAGTAATACAGTTTTTCTCAATTGCTTTGGCACATTTCTCAAAACAGTCTTAACATTCTCTAAACTGTGAGTGCAAATGTCAAAACTGTTTACAGGAACTTCAAAACTTTATAGCATGTCTGCAAAATGTAGTTACTCACCAAAAACATTTAATTCATGCTTCAAAACCTAGTTATTGTGTCAATAATTTGGCCAAGGCCATCAAAATCTAAAGTATTTTTGTCATTGTGTGAGCCAAACTGGTCAAAATGTTTAGTTATTTTTTCACCGCAACAGTCAACCATGAAAATTAAGGGTTTAAACAAAAATCTCATATTTGTTGAGAAAAGTCAATAGTATGTAGAAAGTAAAAAAAAAGTCTATGAACATTTGTATTTGTACATTGTTTATTTTTGTAACAAGATTTCACTTTACATTTCATATTTTTGTATTACCACAAATACACAATAACAACAAATAACATTCATGAGGGGAAAAAAACGAAAACAAATTATTCTTGGTGGGCATCTTGTCGCTCACATTGGTCAGGCCAAAGATTTTCATCAACATCACATCTGACGATTTCCATTGCCACACATCATGGAAAAAATCTCCTTGAATGCCGAACCCATCCCCTGCAATGGTTAGCTGTGATGTGCTCACATGCAGCATTCATGGGATCCAACAAAGAAATCTGATTTTGTAGTCTATGATCATACACTTTCCATCTCCATGCTGAAAAAAAACTCTTCTATTGGATTTAGGAATGGAGATTATGGTGGAAGGAATTCCACCGTTATCCTTTCATGTGCAGCAAAGCAGCCCCTAACACTGATGGTTCACATCATAATTAGGCAAATGTGGTCTAACTCAACCTCTTTATTCTTCTGGAATCAGGTCTCTGTAAAGTGCATTTAGGAAGGCCAGGAGAAGTTGGGTATTATAGGGCCCAATGTGTGGAAGATGTGTGCTCACACCGTTCTCTGAAATGGTAGCACACATTGTAATATTGGCCCCACATTGACCTGGTGTGTCAATTGTGGCTCGGTGTCCAATGAGATTGCGACCAGGTCTCCGGCCTTTGGACCCAGCCTCGTCCACAAAAACAAGAATGTGGGTCATTTCATGTATTTCTAACTCTATGATTCTCTATGAAGAAACACAGAAAAAAACGTAACAGTAAATGTATTATGGGTTTCTGAATCTTACAGTAAAGTAATACAGGCATCTTAGAAATACAGGAAAACTCACTAAGTGCACACCAATGGTTTACCTGGACATACTGGTACCACAACGCATTGACTCTTTCACTGTTCCTCTCAAATGGCACCTTATAGAGCTGTTTCATAGTCATCTGATGTCTTTTTAAAACTCTGTCTATGGTGGAAATGCTGACAGAATGTATATTTGCAAAGACATTATTGTCATTTATGATTGCACTTTGGATCTCTTTTAGCCTGATGGAATTGCAGTTGATTAAATACTGCTGCTCTGCCATCAGCTCGAGGTTGTCGTGTAGTTCTATAGAATAAACAAATAGACTTGCATTTATCTTTACAATATTGTTGTTTACTCTAAAAATACTTTACATACTGTGAAACAAAAAAATGCATATTTACCTGTTTTCCCTATGAAAGGTTTGCACAATTGATGACACTGTCGACCTGTTTACATTAGGCTGTACTCTTCGACCAGCCTCTTCCATTGTAAAACCATGACTTATGACTTATGACTTATGACATGATCCACAAGTATGGCTCTGATTTCATCAGAGAGTCTGACTCTTCTATTTCCACCTCTTCCTCGATTATTCTTCCTCTACCACCACCAGGTAGTCTTACAATCGCTCTTCCACAAGCATGTTGCTGCAGTTCAGGGTTGTTAACATCCTCCATTCTCAAAAAATTCAACAGCAGTGATTGTGCTGTAAGCAATCTACATATATATATCGCAAAGTTGATTGAATAAACGGTTAAATGGTTGATTCACAATAGAGATAATTTGCAGTTAGATCGTGATTGCAATTAGAGGTCATGTGCCAATTTAGCAGACATTACAAACAATGTCAGTGTCAGATATATTTATTATGATACTTGAATATCTGAAGATCTGAACATATTGTTTTGTGAAATAAAAAAATAATTTCAGAACTGAGCCAAAGCAATTGAGAAAAAAACTGTAATAAGTGAAAAAGAATTTTTTTTTCTCACAAAATGAACTACGTTTTTATAATACATTTGTGATACTACCCTTTATTCATACTAATAAACGTTTCCCCATTCACTGAACAAGGATAACTGTATTTTCTGATTTCAAAAGGGACTCTATTACTCCTAAGAAACTGTATATTGTAATTCTATTCGTACCTGATAACATTAATCAATAGGAATTCTTATTAAATAAACTATATTCATCCGCATTAGGCCTTTGTAAAGCTGCTTTAAAGTAACTGAAAAAAAAACTCAATATATACATTTTGTTTGATTGATTATTAATTATTTATGGCAATGTTAACTGTACCCTTAACTATATACAGTAAATAATATACCCACTTATTAATTGATTTAGGAAGTGTTTATCCTTCAAAGTATAATACAGATACTTCACAAACAGCTGGTCATTACTTTCAGTTTTTGGGACAGAATGGGTCAAAAAGCTTTCCTATCGGTAATGAGACAAGAAAGACAAACAGAGACCGGCAGAGAAGCAGCTTGCCCAGAGATGAGCATGTTGATACAGTTTGTGTTGACGCTGTTCAAATCTGTAGAAAAATGTGAAGCTTTAAATGTTACCAATTATTTGTCACAATGATCTGATGTCTACTAATGTTAAATACCCCTTACATTGGTATTCTACTTGGTGATTTCAATGTATATTTGGCATTATACCTGATTTTCCAGACTCATCAATCAATCAATCAATCAATCAAGTTTTTATATAGCAACTTCACAAAGTCCTAGTGAGGATCAGGTAGAGTAATTAGGAGTTCCTCTGTGAGGACCCTGAGAGCCTCGTGCTAGTCATCTCCCTAGCACAAAGAATATACAAACTTAAGATCCATCGATGAAAAGTTTGCCGAACAGCACCTGAAAAAACAACTCATGCTTTTGGACTTATGGACTTCCTTGCAGACTAATAAAAATGCGACAGACAGATGTTGTAATTCATTAATTAGCCAGTTGAGGCAGACTACATGAGGGTGTGAATCGACAGACTACCCATGCTAAAATGGCTGTACAACAATGCTGTAAAACATGTAAAATGTTTTTGAATCAAGAATATCCAAACAGTTTTAGGTTTAGAAAATCACAACAATTAGCTCACAAAAATTGTTTCTTCGGTAAGCTTTAGTTGATGTCATGGGGACTCAGTCCATAGTTTTCTATTGCCTATATGTCACTCACTGCTAAAACATAGACCTATCATAGTGTGTGTGCGCACGTGGGCGTGTGTGTGCATGTGTGTGCTATCTACACACAGATTGATTGACTGTAGAGACTGTGACACGGCAGGGTGTCGCTAGGTTATGAGTCGTCTGTTGTGATGGATGTCGACGAAAGTGCGCATTTCACACTGCTGACAATCTGAGACACTCCTCAGACTGGCAGGGTTATCCCAGGTCCAGGCTAATTATGATTCCTAGCCAGCAGTGCTGATAGAGGCCATGTCTCGCTCATGCACATACAAACATACACCAGTGCACTTGTTGTGTCTACTCTCAACAGATGACCAATGAAGATTGGAAATTAGTTTTAAAGAAGAAACATACATGATCAAATATATATGATGGAGTGACGAGTCAATGAAATAATTATACTCATCTTTATTGTGATTCTTGGCTTATTTACTGCAGACCAAGACTTTATGTAACATGAACACAGTAAGCGTGACATCATCCATTGGTTTTTGGCAGAAAGTTAACAAATCTTGAAGATTTGGTTAATCGGAAGTTTCCTGGTTAGAGAAATTTGATTGACCGTAAATAAAGAGAATAAAAGTTATATATCTTATTAAGTCATGAAGGTCAACTTAAGTTATAAGCATTAAAAACCTAATGGTGTCCATTTTATGGGCAATTTAAAAATTGCTTTCGTTTGGAAGGGTGTCACTTCTCACCTCTTGACGTTGCTCACTTCATGAGTTAGCCTCAAGTGGTCAGACGACAAACAGTGGTCCCTTCCAATAACAAATCGAGAGGGAGTGCTTGAGGTTGCCCCTGCTATAGAGTGAATGTGTTAAGAGAATGCTTTGATTGATGTAATGGTGAATGCAGAATATATTCTTAATGACAAAATTATTATTTCTTCACAGTTAAACTATTTATTAACTTCACAAAATGTGACAGACCCACATACAGGCTAAGATATTATAAACAAATATGACTTTATGATATGAAAATATGGAAAGTGTGTCACATCAAGAACAACGTGTAAATATAACACTAATTTCGGTCTTAAATTCAGCTTTCTAAATCCAAATATTCTTGCTGAACTGACTGTTTTATCAGTGCTCGAGCCTAACTCAATTCCTTAATACCTCTTGACACCTCAGCGTCACTTTAAAGCATATTCTTTTCTAGTTTTATAGGGTTTGGATGTTCATTCAAATGCAAAACTGATTCCGAACAGCTTTTAAAACTCTTGCCAACTTCTCTGGAATTAGTAGTAACTGTTTTTTTAGAGTTCATGGCTTTAAAGTTAATTTTTTTAATGCCACCTACTGGATGGTGTGTTCCTGATGGTGCTTTAATGGCAGATTTGTTTTGCAGAAGATATTAATATAACTGATTTAAAACAAGCACATAAATATATGATTTATTTTCAAAATAAAAAGTAAAAATACACATTCATTGCATTTTTAAAATTTAATACCTTTTCTACTGTAGTTGTACTAGAAAATATTTATCTTAAAATAATCAAGTTCATTTGTAAAATTCAGTCTACTCTTCTTAAAAAAAATCTTGGAAAATTTAAGAGATTAACTCAATTGTATTTTTTTCTCTCTTTAAATTGAAAATCAAAGAATGAGCAATACTGTGCGTGGACTGAAACTCACTTTATTTTATTGAATCATCTGTGTGATATCTGAATGAGTATGAGAAGTAATACACAAATAAAATGGCCTTGTCTTGCTGTGCGTGTTACTTAAACTGATGCAAGTTCAATCAGTCTACCCATAGTTTGCACTGCTGTGTGTAAGTATACAACTTTCTACTCCTTAGGAGACCCTAGAAAAGGTCAAAACTTGCCTCAGCTATATTTACAACATGCAAAACCAAACTGATCTCCAGACATGCATCATCCATTCATATCGGATCTTATTAGAGCTTTTACCGCAGACACTAGACTCAGCAGACTGAGCTGAAGTGCACATTAATATTTCACCGTCTCGTGTCCAGAATCTCAGAGATGAATGCATCTCATTTGTTTCTCGTCTCCACTCTGCAAGCGTCTGCCTTTATTCTCCCCCTTCTTCACTCTCCTTGTCTCTCTCTCTCTGCTGCACATTTACTATCAGACCCTAACTCGAAGTGACTTAATTGGGGTTTTTGTTTCGGGGAAATGCATGGTAGTTTTGGGGGATGGGAATCTGTACATATGCTATTTCCTATAGCTTTTCTTCAACTAACATCATGAAAAGGACAATATAGATTTATAGACAGATTCAAATGTTTGATCACAGCTGAAAATCAGTTTTAGCGCAATTATATGTCTACACTAATGTTACAACAAATTACTTGCTTAATGGCGATTGAGATGAGTGAAAGGTCTGTGACTTAAATTGCATGGGCCTTCAGAGTGAACTATTTACTCCTAGCTACTTTCTGATAGGCTCCAAAATTTCCATCCTATGTGTGGTCATCATGGAAACACTGTCCTCAAATAGACAATGAGACTTCGAACATGGCAGCAACTTTGAAAAAAAAAAAATTGTGTAGACTCTAAACGTTGAAAAGTTTGCAGTATGTAGAGGATGCAATGTAAAGGTTTAGCAAAGCTGAAACTTAGAATACGTTTCACAGTGTGAGCTATGGTCTCTGTTCGTTCCTTGTCATCACTTGCTCACAGTCCGACTGGAGATCCCTCAAGTTGATTTTTTTACAAATCGAAAAAGCATACTCCATCAAACATTCAATTTCAAACCATGTTGAGTTCATCGTTATATGACGTCTTCTCAGAACTTCATTAATTGACATTGTTTGTGTTTTTGCAAGTAAGATAATTTTTCAAACTTTGGAGCTTAAAATTTTGATTATGGCCTATAAATTTATATAAAACTCAATATAAAACATATGGAGCCCCTTCTTGTTGCAACTGGAATGAATGTAATGTGAAATTGCAGCCAAAAAGTTTTTAGCTATCAAACTTCAAATGCTCACTAAATTCTATAATCAATTAGTCCATCAATCTAAATCTTTAGCTTTCTCTCATCATGCTCGAGTGACTATCAGCCCCCTCAAAGCTCACCCATGTCATTTCCACAGGGATGGCAAATTGGTTATGGGGAAAATGCTGCTATGGCAACAAGAACCCTCCCTCTCCCATGGGTCTCCTTAGCAACTGGTCCCTTAGTAGTATAGCTTCATGTATGCCAGTGTGCCAGGCATGCATATGAGGGTGCGTGTGTGTGTGTGCGTGTGTGCGTGTGTGTGTGTGTGTGTGTGTATGGGGGGTTATTTCTCTGCATTGCGTGACTGGAGTATGTCAAAAAGCATAAATACAGCTTTTAATGTGACTGGGTTTTGATTTATTTATGAGAGGAGTGTCTTTAAAAACATAACAGACAGTGTCCACATGAACAAGATTTTATTTTAATTAACTTACATGTATGTATTGTTTTTGTCTAAGTTTATGTTAATCGTATAGATAGATAGATAGATAGATAGATAGATAGATAGATAGATAGATAGATAGATAGATAGATAGATAGATAGATAGATAGATAGATAGATAGATAGATGATAGATAGATAGATAGATAGATAGATAGATAGATAGATGGACGGACGGACGGATAGATGGATGGATGGATGAATGAATAAATGGATCTTTCAAAGCCAATGTAAAGGTCCGACCTGACTTTGCATCCAAATCAAATGATAATCAGCATTTTCACGCTAAAGTCAGATTTTAACGGATCATTATGTGTGTTAAATTGTAATTAGAAGTGCACTGACCTTTACAGTAAAGAAAATGAGTTTCTCCTTTCTGTAAATGAGATTATGCAAATAAGAAAAGCAGTGTGTGTATTGCTGTGTTTGAGATCTGATACATTATATGACGAGCGGGTTTTGAGTGGACCCTGGACGGGGGATCCCAGGCTGCTTTCAAAATACGGAGCCAAACTGGCAAAGGTTCTGGATTTTCCGATCTCCTGTCTGCCTCTCAGATGCTCAGCTAATCTGGAGACTATTTATAACAGTGTAACCCACGCTGACTAGCACCCACACCCACAGCTCCTGCGGGAAACACAGTCTGCTCGTGGCAATTAACACACAGCCAGCCAAGATTCACCCACCACTTCCATTAGCCCTCCTGCACTCACTAGACTCCAGTTCTCCATTTACACTGTAAATATTTTTATGGTTCTGTGTAAACCAAAAAAAGAATTTTACGAGGTTCGGAGGTTTATTGGAGCACTGTATGACGGTTCGGCACCAGAATGTAACCACACTTGGATCGGTTACATTTTATAATGTTGTGTAACAATAAAAAGAGAATTTATATATAAATAAATATATGAATAAATTCTCTTTTTCTTGTCCCACACATTTTAACCCTAACAGGCACGGTCTTGCCTGTGGTATGTTTGCAGTTACTTCATCTAAAGTAAACTATTGAAAAATTAAGAAAACTTGACATACAACTCTAGACATTTTTTGTGTTTTTTGCTGAAATATCTTGGTTTAAAAAGAAAAACAAAAGCTAAATATTTTCAATGTCAGAATAGAAATTTTACTTAGTTTTCAAATTACTAGTCAGGAATTTATACTTTGTATAGATTTAAAAACATTGAATCTGATTACCTCACAAAAATGTGTTGGGTTTTATGTTAAAATCTGTCGAGTGTCTTCCTATGAAGACTACATATTGAACACCAAATTTTATTTTGATGAATCTAGCATTTCATTTTGTGTTCATTTATTCCATGCAGCTTACATTAACAAATTGATTTTTATGTAATTATGAAAGCTGTAAATGTGCTGTCAGGGAGGGTTTGGGATGTTTAATCCATAGATTTTCACTGTTTGGAAGATTAAGACAAATTCAAACAATAAATACATTGTTCCTGTATTTATGAACTTTACACCTTTCTTATTTCAGGCATTAGTGACATTCTAAAATATTGCATAACACACATTTGTTTCAGAGGGTACCAAAAAATGATTTTTTTTATCAGTATTACTTACTTGAGGGAAATTATATAACAAGTCAATTTTATTTTCAGGTAAACTAATCTATATAAATTACTTATAATAAATGAATCACAAAAATACAGATACTTATCTTTTTTTATTTTCCTAAACACATTATTGTAAATAAACTACAGTATTTAAGCAACAGTTTGTTTTACAGTTTTGGGTTAATGTTAAACAGTTTAAAATGTAAAATTATCATGCATTCTTGTAAAAAAAAGAATATGAAATAATACATTAATGGACTACTGCTGTTAAATGAACATATACGTCTTTTTTGATTTATGACATTTTTGATATTTCACAACCTTTTTTCTATTGAGAGGGGTGTCTCTCAATTACCACTCTCCCTAATCAATGAGTATTTGCCTAATGCCCTTATGAGTATTTAAAGTGTCATAAAACCCCTCAGATAGGGATACATTTTTTTTGGAAGAAAAAATATAGGAAGAAATTTGGTTAATTTCTTGTTTACCTCACTATTTCTAACCAGTGAGTTTACATGAAATGAAAACGAATCTTGGGTTGAAACAGGGGCTCTTTAAACCTCTCTTCATCAGGTCTACTTTCTGCATGTGTGTGTTTAGTTCTTTGCTCATTGATCCACCATCTATTGTAGATTTCTCATTTTGAGAAATGTAATTATAATAGTTGCTATTCTGCTTTAGAGGTTAAAACATGTTTTATGTATCAACAGTTTTAAGGTACACTACATTAAAACTCTTTTATTTAATACTTCCCCACATAACACATATAAATGAATAATTTTATAGATTGAAAGAGCCACTTGAGTGATATTAAAAGTCAAAGACAGCAGATCTGAAGTAATAAAAAGATGGAATGGTTGCATAAGGGGTTCTGTAATGATCTAATGCTGGTGAGCAGGTCATTAGGTTTGCCAGCTTCACAGGATCATCACAGTAAACACAATGCTGGGTGTGGATGAAGGAGCAGATGGTGACAAATGGTGTCGGGATGGTTGAGTCCCGTGGTGGAGCTCATCAGTACCTAGAGCTCTGGGACATGTTCCCTGGGGCAAAGATGGAGCGATTCGTCAGCAATTAAGCGCAAACAAGAGAGGAGCTAAGAACTCGAGGTGCCCCAGCCATGACAACCACCTTAACATTCACTCTTACAAAGAAAAGAATCAAAGCGATTACAAAGTCAGCTGCTTTTTCAATGGTTTGAATCTGACAAGTGTAAAACGGCATAATAAAGTACATTACAGGCGTTCTTAAAAAAATCCCTTATTTTGGAGGATCTTAGAGTCACAGTAAAACTAAAGAATGGACATCAACCATTGGCACCTTGGTCTGCTATTTGCATTAAAATGATTGAGGACAAAGATGGAGTTTTTTTTAAATAAATTTTAAAGGCTGTCTACCATAACTCTAATTGTTGTGCCAGAATGCTCGCAAGAATGTACTGCTTTGAATAATTAAGATTGTTATGCGAAAGAATGGCTTGCCTTTTTAATATTGACCTGTAGAAATTTTGTTATTTAGTTAGACCAACAACATTGTCTGGCACCATATGTCGAACATACATGAGTATTTCAGGATGTGTTTGGAAGCTGTAATAGGCTGAAAATGTAACTCTCAATGGTTGAATTCTGACCCTCTTGGCCTATTGGAAACCACAAGTCATACTTTTAAAGTTTTTACTGTTTTTCTTGTAAACTTAAAAAAAATTTTTTGATTTAAAAAAAGATTTGGATCCTTTTACACACATAATAAATTTTCTACATTTTTCTCAATTCCTCTCAGCATCTCTTAGGAATCCAATAAGGAAGTGACAGAAATTGTAATTCATCAATTGGCCACTTGAGGCTGTTGCATTGCCTGAATATAACATAAACGTAGCATGCATGACTTTTTGTATGAAGGGTAACAGTGGCTCAGAATGGGCGTAGCAAGCTGTCGAGATCATGGATGTGCGTCACTTCCTTGTAACTAAAAATGGTTCCAGAGAGGTTGGACATAGGCGTAGCACAGAGGTCGGATTTGGCTTTTAAACAAATAAATTTAAAAATCATTTAAAAAGTAGTTTTAACATTGGAGTGAATGAGAACCTGCACCCCGTCGAGGTACTACAGTTCAGTCCCTTCCTATTGTGCACCGGCAGTGAGAGCAGAAGATTGCCCCAAGGCTGGTGCCAGAAGGAAGCTTCGCTGCAGCCTTTTTTGGTCGTTGAAACTTTGTAGAAGCCATACCCATTACCGTTTCATTTAAAAGTGTGACTCTGTCTCCTCAGTGCGTAACATCAGATGCACTTGAACGTTATTTTATTGTGTGTAATATCAGATCCACACAAAAAAAGAATCTCTATGATTGCCTTCAGCAAAAACATACCAAAAGTAATTTAACCCTTCCTGAATAATTTGCTAAATAATGAATTCCCTTTTCATCCAAGTAAACACCCAACTCAATAGACTGTTCATGACTCACTGACAGGAATCAGTCGTTTTTTAAACATGATTATGAAGGAAATCATTTGACTTTATAATTTTTACTGGAATTCTACTCTTTCCCTTTTTTTCTTTCTTTTTTTCTCTCTGATTGGTCCAAGTTGCTCTGAAAAACATTATTATATAGAGGTTACTCCAGAAAGCAACTCTCCGTGACATTACTGCGCCTCTGAGTTAATGAAAGCAAGCATTATTTAGTTGCAGTTATCAGTTCCGGAAATAGATTCTGCAGTTAGCTCCGTCAATTCATCTGCACAGTGACCAAAAAAAAAACATTGACACCAGACCCCCGAAACCAGGAGTTTCCATGGAAACAGATGCTTAAAACACTGTACAGCAGTGATGCTGAACTTTTGCTTTAATGACTGTGAATGACAATTACAAACAGTTTTTATGGCTTCAAATAAAACTTGTATTTTAAAAAGTAAGGTCCATTTGTAAGCATTAAGTTGGGTAGCTGTATGTTTAATAAATAAATATATTCTCTTGAGTTAAAAGGTGGCTCTTGAACAACTCAAAACATGAATTTAACTAAAGTAATTCTAGCTATATTTCTTAGAGTTTACAGATATATTGTGTTGAGGAGACATATCCATTTTTGATCCATAACCTCCTGAAATGAATAATTTAGACATTTTTGAAAACCACAATTTTAAAGCTTTAACAAAACATAATGTGAATGGAGTTGTGATGAATAGCTAAATATTCAACTTCTCTGGAAATGCTTTTGTTCATGTGGTAGGGTGCACCACGCACTGACTGGAGTCAGTGGTTAATTAAAAGTCTCTGGAACTGTTTCACTTGAGCTGCATAAAGTGAAAATGTTGACTTTATAGCCTTTGACGCAGCCTCTCCTCTCTTGTCTAACAGAAGCAGACACAGTGTCAATGCCAGTTAACTTATCCTCCAGCTCTTCTCTACTGGACAGACAAATGGTGGTTGGAAGAAAGTGCACAAGACGTGAAAAGCCTTAGAGAGCGTGTGTGGTACATCTTATATTTAGCTCTGGGCTGCGCTCTTGTTTCGTAAACGAACATTCAATGTATCCCCTTACTGAATGGCTTGTTACATCATTAGCTAGAGCATTATCACAGTCATTATCAGGGGTGTGTGTCACAAATATAACTCACTCTTAAATCATCAATGTATCACTCAGAAAATGTATTTTGTTTAACAAAAGAATTGTTTCATTTTCAGAGTTTGATAAATTGATCAACAGTCCCATCGTTTGAACCACATAAATTTGAAATCAATTAAAAAGCAAGCTTTACTTGCACGCAAAACAAATATAAGCGTTTTGTGGGCCACAATGTTATTCTTAGAAACAAAACAAATTACGAACCACAAATATATTAGATTGCATGTAGAATTTGGTACAAAGAGGGACAGTCTGGATTCGACTAAATTCATATTAAAAATAATTTTAAGAAATATAAAATTGATTAGTCACATTGTATTATTTTCTTTTGATAAGATCATTTTTTTTCGAACAACAGGGTATACATTCATGTGAATTTTTTTCTCTAGCTGCACACATTGCCATTAGTCAACTACAGATAAAGCCACAGATAAAGATGAGAAACTCAACCTTGAATTTGGTTGTTAGAAAAGTCTTGTTTTGGTATGTACCATCTTGGTCTCCATGTCCTTAAAGTACATTCAGGATGTAGCTTCTTGACAATAACAAAATAATTGAAAATTCATCCCTTTTTAGAAAAGGATGCCCAGAGGCCATACTCAACCCCAAATAGAGCTGATGAGTGTTTTGGCAGGCATAGTGTGGTTTAGAGAATAACTAACACTGAAAAAAATGCCTCGCCCCCTTTAAGCAGGGGTCAGATACAAGGGACTATAGCTTTGGCTAGCCTCAACAAAGGGTTTTACAAGAGGATTGCCTGGGAACATCACCATGGTGACCAGAATCTTTTCTACCTAGGTCTCACTGACTACTCCCCTGAACCATAAGCAGGAAGTCCTCAGCGCTATATGCAAGTTACCTGGCCTTGATTCTAGGCATGTTACATCACAGAGTTCCTGACCTTCTAGATCACAAGTGTCAATTCCTGGAGGGTCACAATTCTGCATAGTTTTGGGCCAATCTTAACTCAACACACCTGATTCCTCTAATTAGGCTACTCTTGTGTCTCTTGAAATAGGGTTGGAACGAAAACCCCCAAGGGCTGCGGCCCTCCAGGAATGAGTTTGACACATGTGGTCGGTGTAAGCAGGGACAAAATTTGCAAGCTCAGCCAATCTTCCGTCTAGTCAAAGAGAGATTGAGGGCCACAGCTTCCTTTCCACTCAAGCTCCCTTTATGCCTGATCAACATGGTAGACTCCACTGTTTGGCAGAGGACCTAGACAGGCAAAGTTGTCTAACTTCTTTGAGAAATCTGACTATCAGGTTGCTGGTTCTCACTACCTTGGGTTGGTTAACAGACTGCAGCCATATAGACCTATCAGTTGAGGGAGAAAGACTTTGACACAAGTGGCGTAGTCGTGGAGTTTGTTGTCTTTTAAACCAAAGGTCGGCTCCACGATGCCTGAAAGGTCCATTCTGTCGTTGTGGCCCTGTGCACGCCACTTCACACACATTACCCTGTATATTTGTATGTGACTGGTGGGGTGTGTTTGGGGGTAGGCAGGAAGCTGTAGGCATGAAATGGCAGCCACGTTCTGTCAGGCTGCCACAGGGCAGCTGAGGGCTAACAAGGTAGCTTATAAGCACCTGTGTGTAAATGTGGAGTAAATGAATAATGCTCTGATAATTGTAAAGAACGTTTGAGTGTCTGGAAAAACACATCTCCAAGCAAATCACCTCACCTGTGGGTGAATTGCACTTCATTAATTCACTTTAGTCTAAATGTTGTAAGCTTATTGTTTTAATTAAATCTTTATCAATTCTGTTTTTCTTTCTAGAACTCGATTCGGCACAACTTGTCCTTGCACACACGTTTCATTCGTGTCCAGAATGAAGGAACTGGCAAGAGTTCATGGTGGATGTTGAATCCTGATGGAGGGAAGCCAGGAAAGCCTCAACGTCGTCGAGCAATCTCTTTGGACAATGGCAACAAGCCCTTGAAAAGCAGAGGGCGAATTAGCTGTAAAAAGAAAGCCGGGAAAACCGAACCCAGTACAGAAATGGTGTTAGGGTTTTGTAGCTTGTCAGACACTGGAGCAAGTAGCGTGCAGATTAAAGAGGAATTTGACACCTGGACAGATCTTCATTCCCTTGGGAGCTCTTCAGCGTCAACCCTTAGTGGTCGACTTTCCCCCATATTAGCAGAGGGAGAGTTTGCCGAGGCTGAAGAGGGGAAGATTTCCTGTGCAACATCTCCACGGCTTTTCCCCAGTCCCTCTAGTGTTCACTCACCTGCGTCTCATTGTCCTTCAGATCTCCGAGCATCAGTTCACTTTCAGCAGAATCAATCCCCAAGTCATAAAAACCCTTCTTTCCCTTACACCAGAGACATAACGGACCAAGACTCGATTTGTGACACCATTTTCACCCATGGTGTCTCAATGCTTCACCTCCATTCTTCCACACAAACCACAGATGACAACTCCAGTAGTATGCAGTTCTTTAAAGGTGCAAGTACCCTTCAGAGTTTGACCATAGGGCATGAATATCCTATTAAGGACAAAGAAAATGATGTAGACTCTATGATGGTTTCCCATTGCAATGTTGAGGTGTCCGGGCGTCTCCAACAAAATATCAACCCAAATCCAAATCCTTCCTCCAAATCATTTCACAACCAGGACATCATTCTGAGCTTGAACCAGGGATCCCAGGCTTTATCTTCCCACTCTCAGAGTAATGATGGCCAGATGCAGATGTACATACAAAAATCTCCATATTTATACTGCCCCCCTGTAAATATACATCACCCATCATCCACCGTGCTTCCCTCAAACACATCAGAGATGCAAGGAATCTCACAGGACTCTGCTGCATCCCCATATTCCCATTCCCAATCTTATGTTTACAATGATCCCCAAGATCAATGCATGGCATATGGACTACACCGTCAACTTCAGGGGAACTGCACAAGTTACTACAACTATCACAATCACAATCAATTCTATCAACGAGATCAGCTGCAAAAAGACATTGACATGGATGCATTCTACAGCAATCTGGATTGTGAGATGGAGTCAATACTCCTACAAGACATTATGGACTCTGGAGAAGAAGTTAATTTTAATTGTGACTCCTCACTTGCACAAGGCATTGGTATGGGATTTGGATTCAAAGGTAAAACGTATAACCAAGTTAAACAGAGTTGGGTCCCTGGGTAAATGTCATTGAATCAGTATAGAAGTGAATGAATGATATTATTTTAACTACCTACATGCCAGCTAGCAGTGGGGTTCCAACCCTCAACTAAAATTCAGGGTGAATACACTGTTCTGACACTGGAATCTAATCCAGATTGAAAACTACATTGTCTGTCTGTTCATGCTTGTGTTCTGTGCTGTGTCCATGTTTAAAAATGAAAACTGTCTCTTATAGTTTCAGTGTGTGAACTTCCTTCTTAAGCCACTTGAACAAATGATGACAATCTAAGTAATGGTTACCTTTCTGTCCATTTTATCTTCAAGATTAATTGTGTACAGAAAATTATTTTATTACCAAGATTTCACAACTAGAATGGGAGTGATTTTTCATGTGAAATCAATGGGAAGGTGTAATATTAAATGTGGATAAAGTGGAAATTCAAAGATTTTAACTTTATAGTGAATATTCCTATTGGGTATTTAAATTCTGAAATTTCAAGCCTGTGAGAGATGGAGTAACCATAACTTATTAATCTGATGCATCAGAGCATCTTTCTTCTTATATATGTATGCCTTTTGTTCTGAAATTTGTACTGTGCAAACCAAATTAAAATATTGACAATATTGTATTAGTTTTGCTTTAAAAATATTGATCATTTAATTTATGGTTTATTTTTAATTAATTTGCATCTATTGGTATCTGTCAAATAAAACATGTTAATACGGAAATGGTGTTGCATTCAATGTTTTCCTTAACTGACAAAATGTAAAACAAAGGAATCATTTGAAATCTCAACATGAGAAATATAAATGAAAAAAATTTATCAATTATAATATACTTGTAGCGTCACGGTGGCGCAGTTGGTAGCACGGTCGTCTCACAGCAAGAAGGTCGCTGGTTCTAGGCTCGGCTGGGGCAGGTGGCATTTCTGTGTGGAGTTTGCATGTTCTCCGGGTTCTCCGGGTGCTACGGTTTCCCCACAAGTCCATAAACATGCGGTATAAGTGAATTGAGTAAGAACGATTGTCTATAGTGTTAAAGAGTGAATGTGTGTGTGAATGTTTCCCAGCGATGGGTTGCGGCTGGTAGGGCATCCGCTGCGTTAAACATATGCCAGCCAGGTTCATTCCGCTGTGGTGACCCCGAAAGGGAAGAAAGCTGACATGAAGATGAATGAACATACTTGTTATTATATTAATTCCTTCTTCTTGTCAGCTTTGTCCCTTTCGGGATCACCACAGCGGAACAAACCATTAACTCGTCTGGCTTATATTTTACGCTGCCGATGCCCTTCCAGCCGCAACCCACCACCGGGAAACATCCACACTCACTCATTCACACCTATACACTGTGAAAATTGTGTTTATTCAAATCACTTGAACCGCATGTCTTTGTCGGGTAAACCGGAGCACCTGGAGGAAACCCACGCGATCACGGGGAGAACATGCAAACTTAACACAGAAATGCCAACTGACCCAATTAAGGCTCGAACCTTCTTGCTGTGAGACGACCGTGCTACCCACTGCCACACCGTGACACCCAATTATATTAATTATATACTGAAAAATACATTATTTTACTTGATTCTGATTGTCTGTCAGATGTTGTAAATTACTCAATAATCGTGGTACAGATGAGTTTGTTCACTCTAAGTATCCTTGCATGTCGGATCCTTTATATGTATCTGCGCCTAAATGGTGTGGGTTTAAAACTGACTAATGCATGCTTAAATGTTGTATATACCTTACTTGAATAACAAATTATTTATTTTGAAGCAAATTATGATCAAATTATTTGATGTTGGCTTATTGTAGTTTATGAATGCATTAAGTCCATCAGGTGTCAGTTAGGAGACTGGAGAAGTTCTGAGATAAGTTGCGTGTGTTTGGCTGTGAAAGAGAGGCAGTGCTGATGGGGGTGAGATGCTGAGCATCTAATAAGGCTTGTTATCTCCTCTGAAGCTGGAGTTTGGTCACAGCTGTCAAATTCCCGACTGAGGAAGCCACCAAGGGAGTGTGTCTCTCAGTACAGCCATATTGTCTTCTCACTAGGGAGCCTCCGTCCCTCCCTCCTTGCCAGAGATGTGTGCTTTTAATTGACTCAATTCTGTCACTCCCTCACTAGCACTAGAGAGAATAGCAGGTAGATTTGGAGGAAAATTGAAGTTCCTGAAATAGATTTGGTTAGTTATCCACATGCCTTATTCCTTGTTTAAAAATCCCAACATAGTTACATGGCTTGAAGTGGCAAGACACTTTTTGGTTTATGTTGTAGCCTAACCTGAAATGTGAACAAAACAACTTTCTTATTTTTTAGAAAGCAGGTTGAGAGTAAAAACTATGTTTTTATTACATTAACATTGATATCATGAATGGTAACAAGAACACCAGACATCAGACTTTAGAGGAGAAAATATCTTTAAATTAAGAAGCTTGAAGATCCACTTAATGCTCTCAAGTACAGAAATAGGGATCTTTTTAAATTATAATGCTAAATACGAAATAGTATTGTAGTGTTGTTATCTTACTTCTATGGAAAAATGAGATTCTTTTAAAGGTAATTATGTATAATTTACTAGTTGTTTCAGAGTTAATATTTTTATTTGCAAGATAATTTCCCAACCTTTTGTCTTTGTCTTCTTTTTTGACCCTCATTATTTCTCTTCCCAACTGTCGTGTCTAGTTCTTTATCCCTCCAGGGTTCTTAATCACCTTTGAGTGTTTACAATTACCAGCAGTATATTAGAAGCAAGCCTTTGGATAACTGTGTATCAGCGCTTCTGATTAAAAGAAGAGCATAAGGTGCAAATATGTCTGCAGTAAATGTTAAGCTCTATTTCAAGCTCATGCCAATAATCCCAGATTAGATGA
The DNA here is from genome assembly GCA_900490495.1 of Danionella dracula. NCBI lineage: Eukaryota > Metazoa > Chordata > Actinopteri > Cypriniformes > Danionidae > Danionella > Danionella dracula. The sequence goes on along the minus strand of UELW01000378.1, from coordinate 3,737,135 downwards.
GAACATCATTCATGAACACAAATTATTTAGCGGATAATAATTTTTTTTTTTTAATGAATATTTGAGAAAGCGTCACGGTGGCGCAGTGGGTAGCACGGTTGTCTCACAGCAAGAAGGTCGCTGGTTCTAGGCTCGGCTGGGGCAGGTGGCATTTCTGTGTGGAGTTTGCATGTTCTCCCCGTGATCACGTGGGTTTTCTCTGGGTGCTCCGGTTTCCCCACAAGTCCAAAGATATGTGGTATAAATGAGTTGAGTAAGAACGATTGCCCATAGTGTTAAAGTGTGAATGTGTGTGTGAATGTTTCCCAGCGATGGGTTGTGACTGGAAGGGCATCCGCTGTGTGATATGCCAGAGAGTTGATGGTTCATTCTGCTGTGGCGACCCCGAAAGGGAAGAAAGCCGACATGAAGATGAATGAATATTTGAGAAGAAACACAATAAAATTTCTTATCTATTCCATGCTAAGTGGAACTAGTGCTTTCATATCGTAATATTTATTCCAGTTATATTAGTCCTCAACCATCCCTGAGCATCCTTCCCTGAAATCTGAAACCGTCTCCTTCAAATTTTAGGTCTGTAAACTATGGAGCACTGGCAGACGGAGGCCCACACTATTTTCTGGCTGATGGACACCCCACTTATATTAAAAATTGGTTCTGGAGCATTGAAGCTATTTGGCCAATATGTTAGCCCAGGTGAGGTGAATCCGGAGCTTGCTCTCTGACCTCATGTAAACATGTGCAAAGAATGTTAAAATATATGTATACATGTACGTATGTAGTGCAGTTGTGGTCTGATGGAAAAGGAGATCAACTGAAGATCAGAAGGTTTCTGGTTGTTGTGGCGTCGTGGTGTGAGAGACTTGCTCTCCCATCTATACCAACCAGAAGGTGCCCTTGAGCAAGGCACCACTTTGCCGACGGCTCCCTGGATGCTACAGCCATTGAAGCCCACTGCATCAGTCAGCTCCTGACTGATTCCAATTTAAAACATATTTTTGAGCGTATCTTTTGTTTGAGTCAACTGAACTATTCCATGTCGATAGAACTTAAAACTTAATAGTTTCTGAATTAATTTTATATTTTAAGTTGACAAAGCTAACAAAAATCTTCTGCCAACCTTCCCAACTGCAGTGCACATGCTAATTTCACTATTCTGTGTACATATGAATGAACGTGTCTCCAGATGAATGTTCTCTAGATGTTTCAAAGATATTTTACAGCCTACCATCACAGAAAAAGTTTAAATATTTGAACTTGACATTTACTGGTTTATGTAATATATCCAGTTTTAGTATTCCTTATATTTGCAAACCATAACAATGTAAAAAAACTGGTAGGAAATCATGTTGACATAGCATTGCTGATTTTCAAGCTGTAGGTCACATTACATGTTTTGTCATTTTTATGATTCACATGAATTGAAGACTAAATTTCCATCAGGAGGTAATAAAAGTTAGATGTGAACGAGTGCTACACTTTGATGAACCAGCAACAAGTTCTCGGCCCAAAAAGTTAATAATGACACAAAACAATCCCATGAAGCTGAAATGCAGAATAAAAAGTATTGAAGATTTGTTGACACAATACAAGATCATTTGTCAAAAAGAATTTTTTTTTTTGCTCTAGAGTCCAAAACTCAAAATCTGTTGCAATAGGTTGCATTTCACTTTTGAGTTGTCCCAACTGTTTTTTTAGAGTGTACTTAAGTGTAAGACAGCCAACAGGCCATCAGTTTACTGTCATAGAGTTGTCATGTGAATTTGTCGTTCCACTAAACAGAATTACTGATTACGATAGGCCCTACTGCCTCTGTCAAAACTGCAACTTCTAACGTTGGTTAAAGAAAATGGTGCAACATCCGGAAAGAATGGACAAATGTGCTTGTTTGTGAACTACCATGGCACTGCACTTCTCTGTCATAAGTTCATCTATAATTTATAATCTTCGTTCAGTAATGAGTAAATGTAAAATAGAATTACCAATTCACAGTTTATTTCTTCCCCAATGTTCTGTATTTCTTGACTAACAACAGCACAAACTATACTATAAAAGCAGCAAAGGTTTGGAAATCTTGTTTGGAAGAATACTGTTTCATTCAGAAACCTTACTGAGTGTTTCCTTGACACCTGCCAGAGGTGAAAAGCTCCTCCGTTGTAACATTGACCAGTTGTTGGACATCGTGAGCATCTGTCAGTAGCGTTGTGTCACCTGTCAGCAGTTGTAGCAGATCCTCAAGATGTTTGTCGTCAGTCTCTACTCAACTTCCAAAAAGGAACTGTGGCACTGTGACAGCAGCGCAAACCTCAGTGTGGAGTTTAATGGTGGTTTAAAGGGAAGACAAGCTTGTCTCCATGTCTGCAGCAGTGTTCATCACCTGTTGTCCTTCTTGCTGTTACTCTTTCACTTCAGGATGGTCAGATAATCAACATAGTTTCTTCTCACGTCTCTGCAAGAAAATACTTCTTGATTGAAACCAAGAAGATTTGCTTGTCACTGTTCACTATAGTTCCGTACAGTGCTAAAATAATGATTACACACTTGGTCTCATGTTTAGAACGATAAACACAAAAAATAATGTTCAAGTCACATAAATAGACACACTTTTCTGCTACCTGAATTGTCTGGCAATATATAAAAGTAAATACACTCAATAACCACCTTTTTTTACTGACATTACATAGCTGAATTAAAAAGGAGGCTGGACACTTAACACAAAAGAGTTCAAACAGGAAATAAAAGCTTGTCAGAAGGAAACAATTGTGGTTTAGAATCCAAGTCAAACTTGCTAATTTGCAAATTATGCTTTAGTTGCTTTAACAACTTTAGCTAAAACAGGTTTCACTCCAGGTATAACATTATAATGAAATTATTGATTTTTACAGCATGCTAGACATCTATGTCCTGATTAATTAAAAGAAGAAGAGTGTCTGTTATTTACAACAATAAAAAAGACACTGGAACTACTAGCACTGTTATTTCATCTGGGCTGTTGATTCTTCCATTTCACTAAACCACTTTCCAACTCCATTAAGACACAGCTTGACACAAAGTCCACTTCTCTTCTATGTTCAAAATGCCTAATGGCAAACATACAACATATGATCAGATGTTTATTTAAACTTACAAGAACAATCTAGACTCAATAGTGTTGGAGCAGACATATGAGTTTACTTTAAATATGTTATACCATAACGAAAACAGATGCAGAATGACTTTTCACATTTGCCCGAGGTGCTGATTTCTCATCTTTGAAGGTCACACATCCCACCGTCTCTCTCAGCCTCCACATGAACCCATCTGCATGTGTTTCAGAGAGCATGCACCAGGTCACCCTCACTGCCTGCCAGCCACCAACAACCTTTTGCCAGAGACAGTGAATGGTCTGACTCTTGCATATGGTTTGCCTTGAGGTGTGTGCATGTGTGAACAGTTATCCATGTCTTACTAAACTTTTTCAGCCTGCTATTGCAAATTAAGAAGATGCCACGTAGGGAAGAAGCTTTGGCAAACAGTTGGCAAGCAGAATTAAGTTTCCAAAACAGGTCAATATTGGCAGAGAAGAAACTGTTAAGAAACTGACAAATAATTTTATACCATAGTTTTTATTAAAAACACTTTTTTTGCAAATTGCTATACCTCACACAGTATTCAGATACCCTTCTGAGGCAGCACATATGCAAATATACAGGATACTTGCTTTAGAAGATGCTCTTATCCAGAGGAGCTTACAAGTAATTGTCTGATTTGTGATCTAACAGTTTTCTACAGCTTCCCATGATAGGGCCAGACAGAATTTGCGACAGCAGTAGAGTAGGGATGAGTACGACTACAACATATTAATGTGTCTCAGAGGCTGAAATCAGAAGAATGTGTCATTAAGCTTAACCACTTCCCCTTCAACTATTAGACGTAGAATTATTTCCAATTAAAATGTACATTTCAAAAACCTGCTGCATATTTCCACAAAACACATACACATACACACAAATCAGACCAAAAACACTTTCATTCCACTATTAATATTTCACTATATAAACACAATTATTAACCAACATTGCTGATTAAGGTTCTTGATCATTAAAAAGGCAACCACCTGATCATTAAAAATCTTTCTATACATCTCTCCACTGCATCCTCAACTCATCTCTGTATACAGTATGTAAAGTGCCTTCTCTTCTGTGTGCATTTTCCTCTCATCAGACTGATGCAAGCCGAGAACAGGGGAAGCCCTCTCACCTCTCTCTGCTTTCTGCCAAATTAGAATATTCATGAGGACCCCATATGCATTATACATGAGGTCCTGAGGGGGAAACAGAGGGATGACGCACACATACACACAAAATAGAAACAGAATGCCAAAGCTGAAGAAGCACACTCTCATTGACACACACAGTGACCGAGAGTGATGAAAACAAAAGAGGAAATATAACGAGTCAATGCATAAAATAATTGAAAATGTCTGATGTCTTTGCACCAAGCACTGACATTGTTTTTAGCATTACAGTAAATATAAAAACATTTTTGGGTCATAGTCTGTGCAGACTGCATTACATGTATCTTTCTTTTTGTTCCCTCCTTCAATGTTAGATGTAGAAATTTATTAAGTTTATGTTCAAATGTTCATAAAGTTTGATATTGGTTTATTTCTACCCTGGCTTTGTTTTATGGATTCATCAAAAACATCCATTAACATTCGTAAGTGAAGTACCAGACGGTTCTTCTACAAACAAGAAATTCTGTCTGGTTTTCAACATCTTCTAATGAACTTTCTAATGAACGCTTAGTATGGAAGTTCACTTGATTCTTGGTGATCCAAGAATCTGTGAACTGAGCTTCTTTGTTTGATATTTTTTATTTTCTGAAAAACATCAGATTGTCTTTCTATTTAGACCTTCACATTTATAGACGTTTTACTGCAGAACTGATCTATATTAAGTCCAATCAAGAGTTATTTTCTTTCCCCATCACCTCTTGGTCGCCGTATGATTATTTTCCTGAATGTTTTTTCTTGGATTAACCTCAGTAACCTAAGATTCTAGCATTCTTTTCTTTTGCAAACATTAATTAAATTGTAAAGTAGTCTCATGTAGGTCCCAGACTGTACTAAATGAATATATTAAACCCTACAATCACGCAGTATAGATAATCAATTTAGAAATGACATCTTCAAGGACATATTGTTTATGGCGCTTCCTGGTATAGAATTTTATTTATGAGAGAAGTTGTCATGGAAGCATATTTGTCCAGCTAGATATTATGTGAGTCACTATTAATTAAATATCAGAGTTTTTAAGCAAAGAATGGTTAGAATATATCGGCACTAAATTAATTCAATGATTGAAAGCTCTACCATTCCATAGAGCACAGTGAATGACAACATATTTTACAATTTCAAGGACACTGGCATAGTTTCTAGGTCTTCATGAGATGTTTTTTTTTTTTGGATCTCTTAAGGCTCTCTATGTTTGCAGCAACTCTTGGAATGGTAGAAGTTAAGACTTCAAAGGCTGATCAATCAACCGCCTTTGCGGAATGCTCTCTTTTTCTCGCTCTGAGTATCAGATGTTGCTCCTCAGCACCATCGCATATTCTCCAGAGTGAAAGAAAGGCAGAGATAGAGGGTGGTGACTGCACTTCAAACATAGAAGCGTCTGAAAAGGACACAAGCTGAATGATTAAACTGGGGAGGCTGAAAAAGATCATTATATTTTTTTGTTAGTAGAAACTTTATTTATATTTATGTCCCTTAGCTTTTTCTAGGATGGATATTACATGTTTAATATTTAGCTCTTTTTCACATAGAAAGTGTGTGAGGTATTTGTACTAAGCACAAATTGCAAATCTCGGTTAATTGACTTCGGTCATAGTTACTATGATAGAATTTGGTTTCACTTTGCTGTAAATGTTGTAAAGAAATGTCAGGTTCAGAGCAAAGTTTGTAAGATGTTTTGGGTTACATTGATTTAATCATAAAATCAATGTAACCCAAAACATCTTACAAACTTTGCTGTCTGTTAGTTATAGCTTTAATTCACTTTTTTGTAATTACTTTTTTGTTACCATTTTGCATCTGGTATGTTAATAAGTTATGTTCCATATGCACAGTCCAGATCACCTTATCAGTTCCCTATTGCATTTCAGTACAGCGTCTCCCAGTGGTCTAGGCCAATCAATGTCTGTGCACTACATCTTTTGTTCTCCAGCATTTTTCACCAGCAACTTAAGCTCTATTTTTCCTTGCTTTTTCATGTTCAGCTCACTTTTGTTTTGCCCTAACCCAGTGTGTACATCCTGTTCTCTCACATCCAGTTCTGAAAGAATCCTTGGTTTGCCTTTCATGTCTATATCCTGCTTCATGTGCCACATCCAAGACAGTTTTATTTATTAGGAAACATTAATTTGTCCACCGAAAAATATTGGATACAGTAACTTGGAATTAGTGGGCCTAAAACCTTACTGGAATTGAAAACAAGTATTGTTCAGTTGTTTACTTTTACCTATACCTGCTTAATGACAATAAAATTGATGGTGAGAAATTGAGAAGTGTACAAGATTTATTGATTTCATAACGGCCTAAATTGGAATCACCTGATTTGTGGCCCATTTTGAGACAGTTTTAAGAGCTCCTCACAAACTTATGGTAATTGCTTAATGAGTCTCATTTTCAGCTGCAAAAAAAAAAAAAAAAAAAAAAAAAACAAGAACAATGTTACAAAAACCAGTCAATTACCAAAACAAACCAGCTAGCTTGCAGAAGCTATAAAAACACAACGTGCTATTAGTCTAAGAAATTATTTTTAAATGTAAACTATCTATACTAGCTTCCATTTCACACATTGAACCTTTACAGCAGTTATTGTGCTGGATCTCAAAGAATGGTTTGTGGTTGCTCATTCTTTTGGCACTCTCAGAGCCTAAGCTATAGGCATAGAGTGATGTTTCTCTGATGAGCGTTTGCTTTAGTTTTAATGACATGCTATCTCAGTCTCACCTCAGATAACTTCCTCTCCAAGACATGAACAAAACGATGAATTAGCCAGCCCAGTTGCCTTCAGTGCATAAGCAGTTGAGAAGTCAGCATGGAAACAGCTCATGCCAGCACAGAGCAAACTAAAGAGAGCACCTGAAGGTTTATTCCATTGTTTGAAGATTGCCAGAGGCTGCTTTTGATTCGTTTCAAGTGGAATTCATCTCCTGGAATGAATTATCAAAGGCTGGGGAGGATTAATAAATCATGGAGCTGTTTTTCTCTCTGGAGTTATGATTATTTCACAAACAGAGCAGATACACTCCATCTCTCTCTCTCACTCTCTCTCTTTATACTGTTTAATAAAGCCTCCCTCTCAAAATTAAGCTCAGTTGATATGTGAAAATTCAGTGATACATGACCTTTTTGACAATGTGATAACCTTCAGAGCACCTACAATAAGTGTGTTCAGGGTGAACCTTCAGCCTTTCACCCAATATTAACTCCAAACTCAATAATTTGTCGACAATTAACAGTCAATTTTAAACCATATAGAGTTGATCTGTCTAAAATTGATTACACTAACATTTTTTTCACCAACTTTATTTAGGAATCAGCATACATTTATTAAAAAAAAAAAACATTTCAGAGTGAAAAACTGCATTTGAATTCAAAGTTTTTGAGAAGCTAACATAGACTACTAGCATATGATCAAATCACCAAATAAAAAAATTGAGACTTCAGTTTCAGTCATGACATCAAGTTAACAACCCAAGTAAGTGATTTTTCTGAGAAACTAGTTAATTATATGTGATCTAAAATTGAGGGAGTATTTACAATGTACAGTATGTGAAGTGTTTGTATGTTTGAACATCTCATGAGCAGATCACAAAGATAAGCCATGTTTAAATCAAATCCTCTCTCGCTTTCCTTCCGCTCATTAAAATGCCAAGTTGTGCCTTCTAATTAAGTCCCTCTTGAAAAGTCTGAAATATCAAACTGATTCAATTTGCATTTCTGATAATGAGATGTTGGTTAGAAGGATTAATAAACTGGAAAGTATGAAAGAAAGCTCCTCTCTCCAGCACACATATTAGATTATAAAACAAGATCCAGATTATTTATTAAAAAAATCTCCTGTAAACATTTTGTCCTCAATCATACTTTGCTGTATAAACACACATCCAGCTCACCCAAACTAGTTGTCCAGCTCACACTTTCGCTGTGTGCAAAACCCTAAAAACCCAAAGTACTGCTGTCACTCCTTACACTACTGTTTCTTGATGATATTCAAAATGAGTTGGTTCTGTAAGGCAACTGAAACCATGTTAACACTGATTTTTTTTTTATCACCAGATTATTTCCGTATTAACAACATGTTAGTACAAAACCCAGAAAATAAGTCAAGCTGGGCAAAAAGAAGCCTCCTAAGAGGGTTGTTAGCAAATCTACACTACAACACTGTGGTAAGCATTAAAAAAGTAAAATTAACTTTGGCTGGAATTTTCAGAAATAAAATTAATGCTGCATTTACGTTAGAACACAAGGCAGAACAAAGATAATCACAGGTTTTTAAACAACTACATTTACGTGATTAAACTCAGATCACCAGTCCAAGATCCTTTTAAAAAATGCACCTGAAATGATTGGAAAGCAGCTTAAAGACGAGAGGCGAGAGAGTGCGACACGCAAGTCACAGCTGAATGGACTCAGTTTGAAGGTGAGCAGCCATAGTATGTAAGAAATATATACATCAGTGCTAGCAAGAACATATCAAGAGTCACATGTACCAGTTACAACTGGCGAATTTTAAGTCAGAAAGAGAAAAAACTATCATTTAAGTATCAACTATATCATAACTAAACAGAGACTAAAAGATCCTTAAATTGTGTTAAAGACGCATAAATCTCAAAATCTAGGATTTACAGGGATTTCATGACCCTTTAACTGCATAACTATTATTTCTTTGATCCATGATATAAAAAAAAACGTTCATCTATTTTCTTATCTTTTAGTTTTAGCAAACAATACCTGAAAATAACTTGAACAAAACTCAATTTATAAAACTAAATTTGCGATAATTGTGACTAAGCAGAAATAGTGTTGTGATGTTTGGGTCATGGCTGTAAAAAAACAGGTCTTTTTCAATGCTGCATTAGTTTTTCTACATATTACAATTACTATTGAGACATCACTATTACTATTTTGACCACTGGAACCATAATTTGTTCGTAAATTGCAGTCTATGTCACTTGCCATGCATTGTCATGTGTTCTGCAAAAATCTTTTAAAAATAATATATCGCCCTCTGCTGGCTAATACTGTGACTGCAGGATCTGTCTGTAAACAGTATTTGATTTTTGTAAAACTTTATAAAACGCCACCAAACAGAAGTTTTCATCGTCCCTGATTGGAGTTCTACATCCTTGTGGTGACTGTTTCCTCCAACAACATTGAATGTTGTTATCTTTTCTTGATTTGGTTGATTTATAAAATTGCGAGAGCCAATTCTTAACATTTACTCAATAACATTCAAAGTACTTTTCCTGATTTAAAGGTTATTTTAACCTATAGTAAATTTAGCATTATCAAAAATAAAAAGCTTACCATTTACGTTAGCCTCAAGCAGTTCAGTCTCTCTTTTGAGAACAAGTGTAATGTGACTAACTAAAACAGGTGAAAAATATCCTTTAAAATCAATTCAGCCAATTTCCAACAGTCCTAAAATGATGGTTTTGTAATTTACTGCTAAGCCAAATTTACAATTTTATCTCCCTTAGCCTCTCAGTTATTTAAAAACGTATTTTTTCGTAAAGATAAAAATAATTCATAGTAAACTGTCAAAAAGTCAAGGATGAAGCACAAAAGAAGAACACATTTGAGAAATATTCAACTTTTTTATTGTCACATAACGGCTATATTAAGAGCTTCTCCACTAACTGGCCAGCACGTTCAAATGAGTGCAATATAGAAAAGCTCTTGATTCCACAGGAGCATAAGAAAGATAACGGTTCATGTTAAATAAAGTGGTGCATTTAATATCGACATTGCATAATATAGAATGGCTCATGGTGTAAATGCAAATATAATTATACTGAAGCTTTATAAAAAATTAAAAGTAGGACATATAGTGGTTATAGTACATATCATATGCATAAAAAAGAAAGAAAAAGGTTAGTGCTCTTAATTTGTATTTTCAGAAGAATCCTTGCTGCTGCCGCTCAAATGCTCATGGTGCACTGGATGAACTGTGAGAAAGCACAAAAGAGATATGAATCATATAAATAGAAATGTATACATTTCCTACATAAATCTAAATCAATATTAATGCATCATATATTATTTGGATTGGGGAAGTTTTAAATATTCTTAAATATCTAATTTATTACACTGCTTCATAAGTAGATTTCCCTTTTTTAGACAAACGGTCACAATTTGACAACGGGCCATTGATTTCTTTATGCTGTATTATTGATGTGATTTGCAACAAGCATTCTTCAAAATATTTTATTTGTGATCACAGGCCAAAAAAACCCCCCTAAATGTTTGCATGTTATTTTTGGTGAGCTTTTGCGCTTTGAGAAAACAGCTCTTAAATAGTATGTGGGACATGATAAAGTTTGTTTATTTATGTATTATGCATCACCAACAGAGACTTCTTCAGGGCAAACATATTTTACATTCTAATTAAAAGGGTTAGATCTCATAAATATTATGAGAACACACTTTTAGGTTATAAATTACATCTTAAATAAAAAAGTTCTTTTTTTATTTAAGATGTAATACATAACCTAAAATTGCATCGGCAAGATTTCAAATATCCTTAAAGAATGTTCATAATCAAAATACTTTCCTATTCAAGTCTAAATGAAATAGAAATCCAGTAGCATGTGCTTTACTGAGAGCGGTTGTTGACGGTGAGGATACTGAGGAGGTTTTTCTCCTTCAAATAGAAAATCCTGCGTGGGGTCATGTCATAGACAATATAGAAGATATAACATATTAAATGAAACAAACCTCTTTATAGCAGTGTGTGCTTTTATGCGATTATTACTAAAGAAATAAACAACTTTTTATTGTTACGGGTGCTGCATCCAAAAACCTACTTATCAAAACTGACCTGTAGTCAATCCGCAGACAAAATCAAAATATTATCATGGTGCTACTGCTCTACGTACGACATTGCTAGGTTTAATCAGATTTTATCATTTCATTTGATTTCTATCAGATTTAATGTGAATTTATATGTAAAGTTTTCTCACTGTTTGTCCTCTCAAAATACATAACAAAACAACTATTCATAAAACACAAGACTTAAAGTGGCAAGTTTCATTGCTAAACAAATACAAATTAATACATTTTAAGAAAATTATTTAAAACAAAATCACAGGGAGAATAGGAATTATAATAATACTAGAAGAGCAAGTGAGAAGTCAAGTGTTTGAGCCCATTGCTTTCATTCATTTGTAGCTGATTTGACGTTGCTGATAATCAGTCATGATACGTGATACTGTTGCAGAGTCTACAATTCCCTCAGGGAGTCCAGATAAAATTAATTGATCCAAAAGTGAATATGAATATTATCTTCTGTGATGGTTTAAAGACTTACATCATCATACTGAAATGTAGCCATTCCCTGCTGTGACTGGTCCCGCTTCCTGAACACATCTGATGAGGAGACAGTGAAGAACAGGTTACCATTACCGGTAGCCATCACTTAAAGAGACACATTCTCCTGCTCACGCTAGAGACGACATCATGAGCTCAGTAGACAGTTTCTTCTCAACTACTAGATGGTGCTGAGAAATTTTACATGAATTTGCATAAAGCTTTTGTTTTTCAAATGTTTCCTGGTGGCCTGGATTATAAATCCTGTTGCTAATCAAGACTTGTATAACGCACTGTTTAAAATGAGGAATGGATATATTATAAATTTAAACAACTGAAGTAGAATAAAATATATGTATAGAATTCATTTGTAAAAAATCTTATTATGGTACACTGTATTCACCATAAATTTGATCATCTTTTATACACATTAGTCAATCCTACAGTGTTATGTATTAATGTTATGGCCACCTTGCCTTGGTTGACATTAGGTAAAGGGAGAAGCACCCTTCTGAAGTTCATTGGTCAATTTGCAGGACCAATTTGACAAATAGTTTAGTTGCAATTAATGAATGCAATATGATTAATTTTGTTGGCTAAAAATAGCTTGTATCAAAAAAAAATTTTTTTGGTTCTTTTTTGGTTTTAGTGAGTTTGGGGTATGAAGGAATGTGTCTTTTATAACAGCCCACCCACCTACGCATACACACACATATATATATATATATATATATATATATATATATATATATATATATATATATATATATATATATATATATATATATATATATATATATACACACACGTTTCTTAACTTTTGGCTACATTACAAAGAAATTTTTACACCACAAGAAGTAAAATAACAAATAATACACATTTTCCATGTTAAAAATGAACTCCATTTTGTATCTATATTTACAAAACTTTTCTTTGCAACCTTCAAACTATAAATAACCCTTATCATTAATTTCATAACAAAGACCAAACCAAAAATATTTATATTACATTTTACCAATTCTGTAAATAGTTACCAGTCAAGCTCCTCAGTTTGATGCAGCAAGCCACATAATCATCAAAGGTGATCCTTCCTTGAGAGGAGTAACGCTTAATGATGCAATTCATGGCCGGAGCGCTCAGTCTGTAACCTGCAAACATCCCACATTAGAGCCCCTACGGCAAACCAAGTTTAATAAAACTATACAAACAATACAAAACCCTCAAGAGATCCATATTATTTATAATGAATTTAACATACTGCTGGGAGTTGTGTATGAGACTTAGCAGGATGGAAGCATTTTTTCATTCTTCTTCTTCTTATTTCACTGCACAGTCAACCTCTTTCAAAAATACTGGTGCTACAATGGCCATCCAAATAAAGAGCGTTTCTTTACTATTGTGGTGTGGACTAATGTGCTGCTATAGTAACACCAGAGTTGTTGTAGCTTAGGCTAGGCTAGTTATCAGGAGATGTAAGGAGAGCTGCCCTTTGGGCAATCGGAGTTCGAATCGTGGATTATGGTCCTATCTTGCCCTGCCCCTGCTCTCTACTTTACACCCAGTCTAATAAGTTCTTTCCTATGTGTAAAAGAATAGTTGAAAAATAAAAACTTAGACAAGAAAAGAAAGTAGGAAGAGGAATCAATCTCAAAGATGGTCTTTACCCATGGAAGTGATGGCCTGGTTCATTTCCTGTTGGTCGACTGTACCGCTCATGTCCCTGTCGATGCTCATGAAGTGCTGTTTCCAGCCATTAATCACGGCCCACAGCTCCTTGAACTCATTGAAGCCCATCGAGCACGACATGTCTCTCTGAAGAATGCTTAAGTTATGAAAATAACACAACATTCAAACAAAATATGAAAGCTGTTAGGACGGGGTTTTTAAAAATCAATTTAGCTTTGCCTTTTTAATTTCCTCTCATGCTAGAAGACATTTATTTTTGGCAAAACAACTCCTCAACAACCCCTTAAATAAGTAACCATTATTTTTGAAGTATTTTTTTAAGACAACAAATAAGAACTATTATCAAAACAATAAACATTGAAACATTTAGAAGAATACAAATATTCAGAAAAAAACATGCACATTAACAAACTAAAAATAATTGTTGTAGTTAATACTCAAACAGATATTCTAACAGATCCAGACCAATTTTATCTAAGATATAGCACTGAAACGGCCAAATCACGCTTTAAGTTTGATAAAAATAAGTCTGACAATGTTCTTAAAAAAATAAACAACTGTTTAAGTTCTTGTTAATATGCAGTTTTTTTTTCCAAGTTCTCCGGTGAAGAATTTCAGTTTTTAGACCAAACAAAATTCAACCAAATCCTTTAGAGTAAACACACTATAAAACATACAATAGGAATTATGACCATCCTGAGTCCCATTTTCAAAACAAAAATAGAGGAATTATAAACATAACCTTTAGAGTAGGGATTAGATTGATCACACACAAACACATCAATGCCATGATGGGGGCAAAGGGAGGACTGTGATTATAACTGGGCACTAATCAGGTATAATAAAAGCACACAACTGAAATGAAGTTACTAGTTGGTCAGATATGGAGAGACCGATACTCGGAATTTGTGCTCTCCATTTAACCCATCGCAGTGTATGCACACTGAAATGAACAAACACACCGTGAATACACACCCGGAACAGTGGGCAGCCATGGGTGCGGCGCCCGAGGAGCAATCGGGGAAATTGGTGCCTTGTTCAAGGGCACCAGAGCTGTGGTTGTTGAAGTTTGGAGAGCAAGTGTTTCAACACTTCAACTCGGTGGATCTGGGGATCAATCAGCGACCTTCCGATCACAAGTCGATCTCTTTATCCACCAGACCACAACTGTCCTCTTGTTAACTGTGTGGGAGCCATTACATTATGCAAGTGCATTTTAAATGTTTCATTTGAACCAGCTATTATATTCTCGCTTTTGAAATTGAAGCTGTTTAAGCACAGAGGATACATCCAGCATGCTGATCATCAATCGACAAGTCTCCAGGTTGAAAGCTGCAAGACAAAGACTGATGGTTAAAAACATGCATACTTTCAGCTCACAGTTAATGACAATTCAAGCTCATTCTCTATTAGATTCTACTAAAGCTCACGTCTGTAGCCTCCAGAGAAATTGGCCTGAGTCAAGCAAGCCTGAAGTTCCTCGGCAGATATCTGTCCATCCTAAATCAAACATAAAACAAAAATTATTAAAGGAATGATTTTCAGTGGATCAACATGTTTAATATAATAAATTGGTTGTGCTTTTAAATATTTCTAAAAATAAAAAGTAAGTCTAAAGAGTCTAACCTGACCGGCGACTGCAGCGAAGTATCCGTACAGAGGGTCCTGCTGCTGTCCAGGGAACCCGCCAGGATACTACAGGCACGAACCGGCCCAAGAAACATTAGAATAGCCTGTTTATTTATTTGCAAATTATCAATGAAAATTTTGAGATTTAAAAGGAAAGGCATGTCAATCATGTCAAGTTTTCTAGAATAATAAAAACCAGCAATAAACAAAGACGATAAAACCATTCCTTGATCAAAAGCAAGAGATTACACTTCAATGAAAATTCATAGAAAATAAGGAAAACAGAAGTTTAAAATAAAACTTTTCCTCCAAACCATTTTATTTATAAACTACAACCACAATAGTACTAGAGTGAACTTCCAACCTTGCACTCAAGTAAAACTTACCATAAACTAAATAAATAAATACAAACACAAGAATGAATATAAACCTAGATTAAGATTTCGATTAATTGATATAACAGAAAGAAACCCTAAAGTCTAAGTTAAGAAACTAAAGAAAAGCAGAGGTCTCATTCTGACTCCAAGCAATGAGGAAATTGTGGTTCAGTGGTAGATTTGGTCAGAAACCCCAAGTAAGAAGTGTTTCTACAACAAACTTCTACTTAACAAAAGTATACAAAACTTAACACTTCTTATTGAACGCATGTCTTTATTCTTCAGAAAGCATTGTGCCTTCATGACCATTCCATCTTGAGCATCTGGAAAGTAATGTCTTAAAAGGAAAAATTTAAAGGCAGGAATGAAATCTTAAAAAAAAATCCTTTTAAAATTTCAAAAGGAATTTTAAAAAGATAAATCCTAAATTGCATTACTTCTTATCTTTACAGGTACATTAACCGAATCCATCAGTGTCTCCACAACGCTCTGACTGAGCTTAAAATGCTTAAAAGCATTGCCAGATTGCTACAACTTTGCTGGAGTCTTGGAGATTTCTATTGTTTTTGTCTTTTGCTGGTGTAAATAAAATCTTGGACTTGCATGTCAAAATCATTATTTTGTCTTTAACTGCTGAACATACTTAGTGTTTTGTATAAATATAAAAAAATTCAATAACTCTGAACTAACAGTCTAAAACAAGCTGAGATTATGCAAATGAAATAAAGTGTTAAATACACAAAGTACTCAAAAAATTGTTTTTCCACAATTTCAGTAATTCATTGAAAAACCAGTTTTGCTTTTTGAAACGTTTGTATGAATTAAAATAAATTGCCAATATTTCAGTTGAATTTCATTTAGCTAGAATATTCCTTGTTCTTAATCTGAGAAGAGAGTATGTCGTTTATCTTCTTAACAATTCCAACTTAAAATTGGCTTGAATATATTTATTGATAACAATTAAGTTCAATTAAGTTTAACAAAGGAACTGTTGAAACGTACCATATGATCAACTTAATATTTAACTTTGAAAAAGCTTGACCTTGGCTTT
This sequence comes from Danionella dracula, assembly GCA_900490495.1. Classification (NCBI taxonomy): domain Eukaryota; kingdom Metazoa; phylum Chordata; class Actinopteri; order Cypriniformes; family Danionidae; genus Danionella; species Danionella dracula. Next base: position 3,720,814 of record UELW01000378.1, on the reverse strand, counting down.
ATTTCTCTGACCCACCCAGTTTAATGCAGTTCAGCTGTATACGCAGCTGATTACAACCAGGTGTGTTTGCAAAGTAAACTAAAAGAAGGAGGACCACAAACATCGAAATATCAACTTAACTGCTCCATCAGCCATTCCCTACAAGATACTTTAACCCTTTTACATGTTGCAACTGTCATTGTAATAATTTGGTAGTTTTTATTTGTACTGAAAATTTTCCATTTTAATACTGTATTTCAAAGTATTTTCCCCAATTAACGCGGTTTCAAAACCACCCCGGAAAGGGGAAAATATTTTCCCGAAAAATACTGTAAGGTTAACTAAATGGCTGGAGGAAAATTTTTACAGCCGTCTCAAAAGTGTAAAGCACATCAACCCAGCAAAATACTTTTTATTTTAGTACTGAGTTACGTTAACGATCACATTATCTTGTAACGTTAGCGATTGTTTACCTCTCAGTCAGACACGTCGTCTACCACAATTATATTTAACACTGGATTATCTTACCCCGCCAGCCGGTGCTCCATATCCGGGGTAATTCATGGCAAAAGATTTATTCGTTCTACAGACCTCAAAAGAGAACAAGTTGAAGAAGAAATGGGTGTAAGTTCTTACATTGAGCTCCACCCGCTTCCGTAAAGGGAGGAGTGTTAGTACACTGCTGTAATACGGTTAGTTTCTAATATTTTTGGTTGCAAATGGTGACATTTCATGAATATTAATGTTACATTCCCGTTTGGAGGGCGTGGCTTCAATTTATCTGTTCAACACTAGAGAAGCCGCATCTGCCAAACGGCCATTTTAAATGAATATTCATGTCCATCATCATTCGCAGCCAAAATGTATAGAAATCGAATTTATTGTAACAACGACGTGCCAGGGAATGTACTATGATGTAATGCCACTTCCCTTAATTGCCTAATAAAGGGTTATTGAGTATTTCAAATTCGTTCAAACACTGCTTTACAGCGTTGTTGTCAAAAGAGAGTAATTGAAAACATTCACAAGATTAAGCACTAGATTATTTAGGAATTAAATGTCTTTTTCAATTTCATCCACCTTTTGGAGTAGTAAACATAAATGATCACTATTATATCAATATTTTCTGACAAAAATTGGTTTCATAATTTATGGTGAACACCAATGGTAATATAGTAGCTCTAATTAGCTATGTTATTTAAGCTCAAAACCTATTTATTTTTTTGGTCTTCACTTCTGGCCATCAATTACTAAAAAAAACAATTATTTTCTGTTCATTAACACAGTTTGTCTGTTTACATAATGTAAAAAGATTCGTAAAAATACAATAATGTGATTTCATATATATTTTTAGTTATTATAATTTCAACAAATTAATTTCAAAATCCTAAAATATTTAGATGTTTATTTCAATACCCTGTCCAATATGTGGCAGTTTTTTTACTGTACATAAGCCATATTTTGGCTTAACAACTTTGGAACAATTATTAAAAATACATTGTAAAAACGTTGACATACTAGGTTGCTTTAAAACTGAAAAATAAAATTTTTTAAATTATTTTTCAGAAACTTTATTCCAACCAAAACAAAAATCCTGTTCAACATTGAGACTTGCAAAGTTTAGCATTTCCCCTAAAACAAAACAGTCTACTACTCCTACTATACATTTCATACTTCTTCTTTAGCGTTGAAGGGTTTAACTTGAAATATGAATAAAAAAAGAACAGAAAGAAAAGATAAAGTTTATTGCGTACCTCCAGTGGAACAGGAGGTTGTGTGCAAATAACACAAGCGATACATTCACACAGGACAAAGCACACAATACAACTCACATCATGGCTTTGGGATCAACGTTTTCATTGCTTTAAATCTAATCTGTGCATGCAGTCTGCACACATGACAAACGTTTCTTAAGAACTGTAACAGCTCCTCAAATGCTAAAAGTGCACATCGTTTTAATAACGATCACAAATGTCTTATTTCACTAAAGCTTTGTGTTGCTCACAATCTCCAAGTTATTGCAAACACAAAATGCATATTCACCATATAAAAATACAAAAAAAAAAAAATGAGACTAATATGCAAGTGATGTGATACAGTTCTCTTTTGATATATGCTCAACGTCGTGGTTACCGATGCAAGTTCTTAAAATAGTTCTTTCAAATGGGAGAACAGCTTTAAAAAAGGAAGAAGTGTGTATTGCTTGTGAGGCGTGTGAAAAAAGGAGGGCTATCCTCTGATTTTGAGTCTTTTTCCAGCATCCTCTGCTGATATTACAAGATTTTCTGCAGTATGGAGTTAGGCACTTCCAGAGTCTCATCCCTCACAAGGACAATATCGTAGGAGTCCATGTACTTCTCTAACCGTTCCTCCACCTGTGAAACAAGACATATGGAATAAAGAAGCTTGCACACTCAAGATATTTGCTTTCGTGTAATAAACTGAAAGCTTCCAAACTAAAATCAGACGAATGGACGTTGTGAGCTTCCATAAATACATTCAGAAAACTGAGAAAAAAGTACTAGAGTGAGCATTTAGTCAAGATCTCCTTCACAAGGCTGCTTCATCTGCACATATGTTTCTCGAACTGCAAATGTATGTTGAGACTTAAACATTTTCATGTTGCTTTTTAAACAAAGATTATTTTTAGGGCCATATCGCTCCTCTGCTCCCATCCATTCTCCGCCGCTACCACCTCCTCCAACACTTCGCCGTATCGCCTCACTTGAAAGGAAAAGGATATTATTTTTCATTTATTTTATTATGTTTTCATTTATTTTATTTTGTTTTCAGTCCAAAATGATCCGACATACGAAGGCCAACCTGAAATTGATTAATTTTGTAACTCAAGGTATCATTGTATTTTGAAGGTAGCTTGTATCCCTAACAATCAGGTACTAACAGGGCTCTGAAGCAGTGCAACTTGGTCACTAGATTTAGCAAGTTTTTTTTTTTTTTTTTTTTTTTTCAATCTAGTAACCAACAACAAATCTAGCGAAGTGCTTCTTTTTTTTGATTACTTTTATCAATTTCTGATGTCATTGTTTGGGCTTTTTTCATTGGGCAGTGAAAGCAGTTTGAGTGCATCTGAACAGCATTTCCTTGAACGTGCATCCCCAAATTAAGCTATTATCCACAGATACACACCACACAATACTTTGTGAAAGTCTAAAATCGAAAGAAGAATTTGTCAGACTGTAAACAGTCTCCCCTCTTCTCTTTGTAAACAATACTTAAACAGCTGCTCTGGGGTCTGCATTCCTCTCTGTATCCATAATTGATTAACCCAGATTCTTTACACTTTATTCATGACAAAAAGTGGATAAACATGTGTAGCTTAAAGACATGGATCTTAAGTTAAAATTTTTATTTTATGTCACGACATCATTATAATGAATGAATATAATTTTATTTTTTGTTTATTATTTTAATCCAATGAACGCAATTAACTATAGCAATTTTTTTTAAATAATGTTAGTGACATTTATGTCACATTATGTTTATGCAAATTAGGCAATGACGTCATCCAGAGACTTTGTGACTTTTGGAGCTGCTGATAGCAACTTTTGTTGTTGAGGAGCACTGCTCTGAACAAACAGAAATCTGGAAACAAGCAAAACTTTACAAAGACAGAAAAAACCCTGTACAAAAACATTATGAAATGGCACAAAAAATTATTTAATATTCAAAAACTTTGGCAAAGTAAATATTAACCTTATCCAATTTATAAAAATCGTAGTTTTACTAGTTACTTTTTGATGCTAGGACATATTGCACATAATCAGTTTCCTTGCATGTCATTTTAAAGTTAGAAAATGTTCTGAGATGTCACGCATAATCTTTAAATGTAGATTATTTTGGTATAGCTGTTTAAAATTGTATTTAAAATTGTCCCAGTGCAACAGCATCGGCTATTTCTTTCAAAACTCTTTTTATACAAACCATAATCTTAAAGTATTTTCACATCTCTTTCCTTTTGGAGTTTAATGTTGAAGGTGTCCTGGGCCTTTTTAATAAAAAAAGAATTGAATCCAAAATCCAACAGATGCACATAAAACTCAATGATGAAAAACAATGGTTAGCCTCTGTGTTTCTATGATGTACATATTCTATTTTGATAGTTTATGAAAGGATTTTAATTTAGAGTATGGTTTATTAACTGAAAAACTAACCATTATATTATTTTGTTGCAAAAGCTCTACATTTCATGAAATAATTATATTAAATATAATTTGGTTTTAGCCATTTTCAATTGCATAATAGCATCAACATTGATCTTTTTCAGTAATACTAAAACATTTATTATTAATGTGCTGTGTTAGTTTATATTTGTTGATAATGCAAACATAAAGAAAAAAAGACGTAAATTAAGTATGTACCAGCATAATCACATTAATGTAAGAAACAAAATATTTTTTATGTTCAGAAGCAAAAGCAGCACCTTGTCATTGAGGAAGCCGATCTTGAGGATGTTCTCCACGTTGGGTACGCCATCAGCCATGGTGAGATCCCCAAGCGAGTCCCCCAAAAGAATAATGTTTCCATTGTCCTTCAGCTGCTTGAAATACTCGGTGTTCCTCAGAGCTCCGTCATGTTTGTTATAAACATGGATGAGCTCTCCTTTGAAGCCTTTCAGTACACCCTACAAGAAAATTCAGGATCAGGAAAGAGACATTTATAAAACCTTTATTGTGAAAATACTCCTCTCAAATTTCTGTTCTCAAATCAGACTGTTTCACAATACCTAACTCTTTTTTTAATCATTATTTTAATACTTATACCTACTTTTCCTCACACAAACCCTAAATATGTTTATCATATATTCATTGAAATATTAATTAGAAAATCCAACCTATACATTATCTGCTCAGGCTAAATTAAAACAGTTCTTCAAACAAATTTGAACTGGTGCTCACCTTTTCATCAAAATCCATGAAGTTGGAGACGACTTTGACATTCGTGTGGTAGACGCCAGCTTGTTTGATGATTTCCTCCAGAATATCTCCTAGGCCCGCTGAGAAGATGAACACAGGGACATTGTGCTCCTGCAGCCGATCAAAAAACTGTTCGTAACCATCCCTGAAACACACAAACACATTTTAACACTTACAAAACGCACTCAAAGGGACAATGTTTATTTAAAAGACGTCAGCATATAACTCAAGATCAAAATGTAGATTGTATTTTACTTTTTAAAATTTTATTTTGACATCACCACATATATTTAATTAGTTCCCTTTTTAACACATCAAAAAACACAGACAATGTTTCAATGATTCAAATAACTAAATCAAATGTTGTTTTAGGTTTGTTTTTCAATATTCCGCTCAACTTATGGATATTGAGAGACTGCTAAATTGCTCTCTCTGAATCTAACATAAAGGCTTCTTAGCTGAGAAAAAGGACCTTTCTACTAAAAACTGGTAAATAACTATTGAAGTAATGTTTGGGAAAAATGCGGCAAGGAAATTGAAGATCAGGAAAGCTTGAGTCACAAATGTTTATACCTTAAACTGACATCAGACTCCCTGACGGCCTCTGGGAGTTTGTCTTTTTCCAGTCTCTGCTCTACCAATAACGTGTGAGATTTAAAATACCTGAAGGAAAAACCAAACCCATTTATTTCAATAAATACTTCAAAAAAGATCAGCTGACATCAAGAGCACTCACCACTCCACAATAAGAGGGTATTTCTCCTCCATCGTTAGGTAAGGATCTATCTCTATTGGATAATATGTATCCTTTAGTTGAACAAGCTGAAACAAAACATTAACCAAGAAAAAGTAAATATATAGTTGTAAATACACAATTCAATTACAGTGAATGAATTAATAATCAGAAACCTTCTTTCTACAATCATCTGTCACCAGCTTGGAGTTGTCAATAATATCTGCGGAAACAAATTCAATGGGTTTAAAGGCGCTACTTCTTAGAATATATAAATCATTCAGAATTTTTTTTTCTATTTCACAATAACCTCTTTATAAATACTTTCCACTTCTCCAAAATGCTACAGCCAACATCCTGGCACCAACAAAACCCAACATCCCTGCTGTCCAATATTCACTCCACTGAATCACAATACTGAATTTTTGTTTTGTTTTCAGCTCTATAAATGACTTCCAATAAAAATAATAATAAAAAAAAAAGATTTGAACTGTAAGGAACTGTTCCTTTACAGTGAAAGGCCTAGACTCCGGTACAGTTAGAGCTGGGCGATATGCCCAAAAATGTTTTTTTTTTTTGCTCGTATCTGTCATTATCAATAACTATAACTATAAATTGATCTTTCTTTCTGGTACACATAAAAGCAGGGTTTTTCTCTGGCGTGAAAATTCTAAGAACCTGATAAATAAATGAGGTTTTAAACTATTTATTATTGTCAAAAAAGGCAATAATTTCAAAACATGAGCAGTTTAAAGTAATAATATTGTATAATTAAAATTATTTTGATAAAATATAATAATTTAATAATCATAATCATTAACTCTTTTTTTAATTCCTCTTTTATTTGATTTGAAGAAAGTTTAAATAAATTGTTATAAAAAGGTATTCGTAAACTGTAAAAATTTACAAACCTGCACAAACATCAGATATTGAGAATTTTTTTGTCATTACCAATTATTATTTCACATTTACACATATTAAATATCTTAAATAAAAGGTACTTTCATTCTCATCTATTAATTGTAACCTGTTTATTTTTAAAAAGTCTTACAACACTGGAATAGCTTAACAACAAAAAAATGTAAAAATCAGAATGTGAGCATTTTCATGTTACTGTGTGGTTTCATTTAGGTTCTATTTGAAACAACATGTCAAAAGCCTTTCATACTCACTATGACATGTTGGGCAGCGTTTTCCATTGACTGCAAATCTGCTTAATGTCATATCAAAGTCTGTGATGATCTGAAGAACACAAAAGCATTGAAGGGGGTTGTTAGCAAACAATTCTTTCATATAAAGCACTACCTCTGAACTCTTCTAATCCATGCATCATTTATCTATTAGAATTTCCATTACAAAACAATTAAAATAGACATTTTAGAGGAAAACGGTTTTTCAATATTTGATTACGAGATTTCAATTAGTTTTTGCAAGCTCTGAAACAAATATTTCACAGAAATGTTTGCTCAGGGTTCAAAATAAAATCTTCACTCTGTATTCTCTGTGTTTTAATAACACAAAGAATATAAACCAACAAACATTTGTTTAGCAAATTAATAAAAAAAAAGAAGTTATTTAAATATTCTCATATATATAATATACACATATATAAAAATATAATATATATAAATATAATAAATATAAATATAACTCATTTGAAATAAGAAAACAGCCCATTGTTATACAATTTCTCAAATAAAAACCAGGCTAAATGTTAAAGCTTCTTAATTTATTGAGGCATATGTATGTTGCTATTTTGGACAAGAAATTCAAACTATATTTTCTTAAAGCAACAGAAGAAAACTTGTTTTTCTCAACATCATACATTTAAATCTGTGTCTGTTTTTGAACAAATTCACTAAATGGAACAGCTGCTCTAACAATGCTGTGATGAAGAGGTGAACGTGAGATCAAGAGACATGCTTCCCAAGCATCAGTGTGCATCATCTTTACTGTGTGTACTCTCGACTCTGTCACTGTTCAAGTGTTAAAGAATCAAAAAGGTCACAATAAATTAGCGATACGTGCACACATATTCCTAAATATTTTTACATGTCATACAATCTTTAAAAGCATACACACCACTTGCTATTGTGAACCATGCTCATTTATCTTTTAAAACAATTTGAGAGAGAGAGAGAGAGAGAGAGAGAGAGAGAGAGAGAGAGAGAGAGAGAGATTTTGGCATTTGCTTCATAGCAGCGGCAAAAACATGTCGACTAATGTGGCTTTGAAATCATTTATAATTATCATCAGCTATCACAGGAATGTTTGTACCTGCAGTTTGGATGCTCCACCTTTAATAAGGCTACAGATAATCTGCTCCACCCTCTCAGGGTCTCTGATGTGAACAGTGTTCTTCTCAAACTCTGGCATCTGCAGAAACAAGCACGTACAAGAAAGAACCAATCAGATTCCAGGATCCACCTTACTTAACAATTCCCTCCCCTGTACTTCAAGTCTGGATGATGTCACTTTAAAGGGGAGGGTTCAGAAGAAGGCAGGCTCAAAAGTCTGGCAGTGCAAGAGCAGAAAAACAATCAAACTGGAGGCTTTGGAAGGAAAGAATGAAGAGAATGAAAAACAGGTAAAACATTAAAACAAGTTCTTCTTTAACACAGAATCTACAAAGATTAATGCACAAACATAGATTGAAAACTTTTTTGTTGTTAATCAGGAGAATCTCAGGTTTGCCTGTGACTTGTGCTGTATAAAACGTTACAAAGTAAAAAAACAACAACTATATTTTATTTTAATTTATTTAAGAGTTGATTTGCTGGGGAGTTTCAGTAGAGACTCTGTTGACATGTCATTAGTCGCTGTTGAAGGTTGAGTCCCTTCTCATTTGGATTCCAAAAATATACTGGACAAAATACCAGCGTAGACTGGATGTGTTTTTGGTTTTAAAAATACCCCAAGCCCACCGCCTGCCTCCCAAACAGAAACCAGAACCCTAGTATTTACAAGGTTTACATAAGAAACTCTTCAGGTTTTAAAGTGTACCAAATTCATTCAACATGATAGCTCTCTACAGAAATTAAAAGTGATTGTTCAAAGGCTTATCAAAATCTCCTCTTTTCCATTTGCTTTAACCATGTTTGAGTTTCTTCAAAAAAACAAAAAAGACAGTTTGAGTGAACGATATTTCAGTAATGCTACCCCTCTGAAAACATTCCCAATCGAATGCTTAATGTAATTTAAAACCTCACTCATGCAGCACAAATGCACACAGACCTCAACGGATGCCTCAAAAACAGAATTAGCATGCACGCATACCTTTGCAACTTCCAGACGCTGTCAAACAGAAGAAAACTTTTCTGATATGACCCTCACTTTTATAGCGCAGACACACAGGGGGTGTGGCCTCAAAACAGATAACACCCCATAATCTAAACCTCTCCAGCAGGGTCACATGGCACAAAAACTCTTCTTAAAGACACACACTGGATATGAGAACTGAGAAAGTAGATTTGAAATGACACCAATTTCAATGCTGCCTCTAGAGATAAACTCAAAACTGTTTCATCCACATCATTTATATTTGTGAAATTCTTTAGTTTTCTACTTTTGCCAATTAAATTGTGCTGAAAAAGCTTGGATACCATCAATCAGTGTATCAATGTATGGAATGTGTGGTTCATTAAAAAATCAATAAGTAATATGATTAGCTACATTTAAAAAATTAATAGAAGATGCTCCTCACACTCTTTAGGCTTGAGGAATCATGTTGGGTCAGTTTCATTTAAAACGTATTCAGTTAGGTCTTTCTTTTAAAAGCACAGTGATTGTTTCAATGGAGGATTTTTCCCAAGAATGTTGCTTGTCAATTCAGCTGATTGACTGGTCACCACTGAAGCAATATAGTCCATTCAAGCACTGTGCAATAATCCAGAACCTTTGAGCTTCTGTTTTTTTTTTTTGTTTGGTCTGCTCTGTTTGTTACTTCATGCCGATAAAGGTGAAAATCTCAAAAAGCAACTTATTAGAGGACTCAGAGAGAACAAGGCATTTAGCGGATAACTGGGCTGCTTAATTGTGCCATTTAATAATGTTTTCTAAAATGAAAGGGTGTTTAAGTCATAGTATATAACATCGATGTAGCATGGGCAATATTTCTTATGAATGGGAGAGCAGTAAAAAAAAAATGGGCGTAGCCAGCCTTCACCATCATGGAACTGCATCCCTACCTGGTAAAAATAAATGGGTCACGAGAGGTGGGACATGGGCGTAGTGAAGACATCTGATTGGCTGAATGTTTACATTTAATAAATTCGAAACAAAGTCATTTAAAAATAATTCACCCCTCTCAGAGAGTTCATAAAAAGTCAAAACTAATGATATGAATAATACATACAAAAAAAACTTTACAGAATAAGGGGTGGAAACATGTTTTATTCTGCTCCAAAGTTGAGCAGTTTTAACATTGGAGTGAATGACAATCTGCTCATACAGAAGTTGAGGAAATCTTTGCAAATGAATAGAATAGGACACAGGGGAGCCTACAATGTTAAACTTTGTCATGCTATTCTAATTTTGAGATATCCTGGATTTTTTTCTTTAATCTGTAATCCTTCAAATACCAACAAATAACAGCTTAAAAAAGGAACTTCATGCATAGTAAACTAAACAAGTTTCACTTAAAAAAAATATTGAATTAAACAGACATACCTTAAAATGTTATTCTATTTTGGTAGCTGTTTTTTAATCTCATGAGCAAGCTGGCAGTAAGAAGGCATGATGCAGTAGTTTTATTGAAATAGTAATTTCATGTTTTTATGACAGAAGAGTCAGATCAAAAGAAGTGTCCACTCATTTTCGATGAAAGTTCATTTTATTGTGTTTGTGTTCATAATCATGAGCTTCAGATTCAAGACAACAGATATGCTGACCAGTGCTCAAGAATCAATTCAGATTCCATGTCTCTGAGCTTGTAGTACTGTTCAAAGGATTCTGCTGAATAAACACAGAAACAATCCATGCTTATTGTGCCAATAACCTTTTTGATTTTTGTAAAAAAAAAAATGCAAACATCTGGTTTGGCCTTTGACCACAGCAGGGAATGTACCCCTAATGTTGCCAACTCACCAAGAGTGAATGATCCGACGAGAGCAGCTGATTTCAATGTAAAGTCTATGTGACGACGAGATAAGGCTCACCTTGCCATGAAGGGTCTTGACTCTTGACCACGCGAATGCCACGAGAGGCACAGTAAATCGGACCGGTGGCAAGAGTTGAGAAAAGTTCTATTCAGTTCTATTTCATTCTGCTCTTGTGACTTTTCAAGCTGAACATTGCAACAACAATGTAGGACACAAATATCACAGTTTCTAACCAGCCAGAATGAATAAATTGTATTATTACTCATGTGGAAACAAAACAACCTTGCTGTTACAGTTGTGGCTGTAAGAAATAGAAATTTACAAGCAGTGATCGAAAACATACATTTTACTCATAGGTCTTAAAACATGTTACATAGGCCCAGTTTCCGGTTAATCTAATCTTACAAAGCAGCCACGAAGCAGAGCTGAAAATTTCTGATTTACAATGTAGGGCTGCCTTGAAATCAGCTAATGAACCTTTCTAATGCGTTTGATCATTTACTTTAAATGTATTCACAGCTGATTGATTCTTCATTTACCCAAATTATTACAAAGTATTTTAAATGACTTAAGTTAGTAATGAGCCCTATGCATATTTTTCATTTAATCTCAAGATCCTTAAAATCGTATAGATGTTCACCTGTGATTTCCTGTAAACATATAACCAAAAATTGAGATTATTCCATTATTAGAAGAGTGACGCGTGGATCTTGCTCATGGCATGGGTGTGCAGTATCAGATATTTATCTTGTTCACTATTTCATCTGGTATTTCAACACTCATCAATATTTTCAGAGTTGTTAATTATGAACCTGTACGTTCTTGTGAAGTTTTTTTTTTTTTTTTTATTAACAGAATGTCAGTAACAGATTAAATACAGTCACAATTCAGTACAGAAACAGAGAGAACAAGCCAGGGGGATCAGAAAAACAAAAAGAAAAACATAAAGATAAAAAGAGAAAATACAATCATTCACAAATGTTGTAAAGCTTAAACAATTTAACCGTTTTCACAGCCTTCTTATTGGTACAAGAATCAATTAAATTAACATACTCTTTTATGTATATGAGGAGTTCAATAAAACATGGTGGCCTGTTTACAACTCTCGATTTATGGACATAAAATTTAGTTAGAAAAATAATTAGGTTAATCAGCTTGTGAAGTCAAGCTTCGCTGGCTGAGGGAAAGACGTTGAAAAGGGGGCGGGGAAATGCAGGCGTGATTTAAAGGAACAGTTTCCACGGCAACCAGTTTTACCGAAATAAAATATTCAAGAGTTTGGAAACATTTTCGATGATAATTACAAGAACATCTATAACGTAAAACTTAGTGAAGCTCAAAGTAATGGGTTCAAAAGTGAAAAGTCCTGGCCACACATGTTCCCCAAAACCTTATTCCTCCATAAACTTCGCATTGAAATGATATCGTAAAGTTGAACATTGAACTTTTAACATTAAACACAAAATGTTCTTGAGCTAACGCGAAGAACAAACGAAAACGTGTAAACTATTTTATAAATTGAGACGAGACGTTTGATTAAAACCCTTTGACGTTAACAGCCTAATGTTAAACTGTTCTCAGTGGTGACTTGGGGACACTTTCGAGGCCTTCTTCGGAGTCAACCGAGCCTCAACGGGTTATCCACCATTTTTTAATCATCGTAACCAGGCGACAGCTGTCAACTTTATCTTGACACCATTTGTTCAAATGGCATTCGCCATTCACCTTCGGAAATGCCGAGGGGTCAAAGTCATTAACGATACAAAAATAAAAAGGATGTGCTCACCATCTCGATTATCTTGGTTTTCTTGCCAGCTCTCTGTTTTTTGGTGAACATGTACTGAGCAAACACGACTCCACCGAAGAGCGCGCAAACGGTCGCGCTCGCCATCGCGCCCACTTTAACCACAGCATTCCTGTCCATCTCCGTTTCCAGTTAAGTAATAACAATAATAAAAACATAAATATTAACCCACAGATTCTACGTTTGCCGGGTACGTTATGCCGGAAAAGTACACAACAACCATACGCAAACTGCGCAGTGCTCTATGATGACAACATCCTGTGACGAGCAGTACCCGGATGAGCCCCTGACCGCAGCGTGTTGAGTAGTACGCGCCAGCCAAACTCCTGCAATGGGTGTCCTGCGACCTCTAGTGGACTTTTAAAGAAGCACGTGTTTTGTTCAACTACAATTTTAGTTTATGATTGAACCAAAATTTAGAAACAGTACAAAATTGCTTTTTGAAGTACATACAGTAGAAAATATTTTTTTTTATATTTAATGTTTAATTTAAACATTAACAAACTATTAATGTTACAAGTAACGTTTGACGATTGCAAGTCACATTAATTTGCGAAACTTAAGGCGTTTAATAGCATACTGCAAGCTGGCGTTCCTCCGTTGTACACAAATGTCCCGAAAGTATGTAAAAAAATCTATTTACACATTTAGATTTCTTTTCAGAAATGCTTTTAAAATACTTTATAATGAATGAGAGATGTGCAGGAGACGCGCGGGTACTCCTCCTGACCAAAAGAATGCAGTAGTGAGCAATCCTACCCGAATCTTCCGAAGAAGGAGAAGATTATAAACATCAAGGTGGTCACGGACAGTGAAAAGAACAAGTTTGCTTAGAAAATATGGAAACAAACCTCAAACTACGGACTTTTTCTGTCAGTAACAGTTAATTGACTATGACTTTAGTGTATCGTGAACAATGAGCATCAAGACAAACCTAAGTTTAAAAAGAAGCACATGACATGTGTAGACTTTCCTCATATTACGTTATTGTTACATTTTGTTCACCTAACAACGAGAGGAAATAGGGAGAGCGAAGTCCTCCCAGTGAAGGTGAGATTTTTTTCCCTGCATTTTGAATAAATTGTACGAAATCATTAGCTAACAGCATGGTAATGTCATTTCGTTTTAGACAAGCAGACCTACGTCACCAACGTCATTTTATAAAGAAAACATACTTTCAGATGATTTAATTAAAATAACTGTTTTCATCAAAAGTATGTCTAAGATCTCCCAGTTTTAAAACTACCTGTGTTTTTCTTTTGTGGGAATGAAGAAGGCATTTGTTTGTAAACACTGCAACAACATTTCTTTTTTTTTCTTCTTCACCAAATTGACTACAAATATAAGTATTTTTTCTGTAACAAGTAGAAGCTTTAGGCTATTTTTTCTTCCTGTTGCTGTTGTTATAAACAATGCATCACATTTTCCCTTCGTGTATACACATTAGTTAACTTTTTATGTTTTTGAAGGTTTATGATGTCCATAAGTATCGGGATCCCAAAAATGAGCCCTACTCAACATGTCACAGTTAAGCAAAGAGGGCAAAAACTTTATCCACGGCGCTGGCCTGCTGATGCCACTTTGTTCACCTGCCCTTTCTGCTCAAGTGATGCATGCACGCCGAGACCGTACCATCTCATAATGGCACATTTGGCTGGGCACCAATTGAGAGTGGTTGAGCATGGAGGTGAGATTGTAAACCCTTTATTTTAGATGCATGTATGTACTCAATCTTATTTTAATTAAATTAGAAGATTGTGGAAAAGAGGACAACTTGACAACTTTAAAAAAATGTTTTTGGAGCACTGATCCAGCTGTTACTTTGCCATAGGCAATAAAGTGTTTAAAATAGTTATCATATTATGTTTTACTTACATTTTTCTCATGTACTGCACTGACATTAAATTTAAATAATTTTCAATTGATAAAGTGCTAACTCAAGCAGTTAAATCTCTTTTTTTTTTTAGATCAACTCATCCACTGCTGCAAACTTGGATGTGGTGGCCAAGCAAAACATTTTCATTGCTGCAACTGTCCCAAGAGCTTTTCAACTAAAAAAGTTCTAATTAACCATCTTCAAACTATTCACCCTATAGCAATGTCTCAAGTAAGATATCCAGTAAACAAGCCTGCTTCAGAAGAACCTAAACGTATGAAGGACCCATCAACAACGAATCCATCAATGGCATCTCCAACATGTTCAATAATGTTCCGTCGAATACTACCAGCAGTTACCTCATTGACATTTAGAAAAGCAGTCTCTGTGCAGTGTCCAAGTCCGGTGAGTAAAACAAGTGGAGAAGACACTCAATAAATTAATCCTATAACTACTTAAAATCTGGAGAAAGAGCCAACAAAATGTAGGTTTTTGCCACAAGGTTTCACGTTCAAATCACAGATCTGTGTTTGTATATACGAGGCTACCTTTATTCAAACTCATTTATCCATGTAGATCAATGAAAAGAATCTTAATGGGTGAGCTTTTAAATAAATGTGAAATCTTTACTTTATCCCATTAGGAAAACTATTTGGGAAAGAGCTCTCATTCTGCTCATGTGCTAGCTTCTCGCTAGTTTCTAAAGTTTGCCCCTAGCTGCTGAATAAAATTCATTTCAGAATAGTGAAAGCTCAGATTTTTTCCATTACATTTTTTTATATAAAATTGGAGTTATATCTTTCCATATGCTTTTTTAAAATAAGTTATTATATTAAACTTACATTTTTGTGTTTTCGTTGAAAGTTCATAGTGCTTTCTGCTCACTTCAGGGTCATGTTTTGCTAAACATTTCGCACATAGTTTGTTTTGAGCTTTAATTTATGTTGTTCCACCTTTTCTTGTCTGGGGATATGAAATGAAGATGGTTCAGAGAAAACAAAGAGAGGTTATTTGCATAGTTTAACAAACATTTTTTTCTCTACAAATTCCACATTTCTTCATTTATTTTTACACATTCAGCAAGACTTTACTATATTATTCATGAATGTCAAAGGAAAAGAACAAGAATATGTGTTAAAATATTTGACTGGTTGTATTAAATGTTTTATTTCCAATAGTTACATCTCCTCTGGCTTTATAATATTAATAATTCACATCAATATTGTAACAAAAATGACTGAAATGCATCGACTCCAGCTCGGTCTGAAATACTTCCAAAATCTCTTTCGAAGCAGCCAGAAGCTCCTCCACAGGAAGCACCAGCTCCTCCAAAGGAATCACAAGTTCTTCCAGTGACTGAAACAAATCAAGATGATGCTCAACCATTTGAAGTGGTGAGGCTGAAAGATACGCCTTTTTAGTAATCAATTCTTTTCATCTCTGTGATTGGTTTTATTTATGTGCATCCAGCATGTCACAGTTAAGAAGATAGACCAGAAACTTCTTCCACGACGCTGGCATGCAGATGCTACATTATTCACCTGCCCTTTCTGCTCAAGTGATGCATGCAGCCCAAGAGAGTACCATAAAATTATGACTCATTTAGCGGGTCATAAACTGAGGGTGATCGAATATGGAGGTGAGTGCTTTAGTAAATGTCGTAAAACTGTTTAATATCTTCATGTTTTTTTTTTTATTTCTGTAATGTTTTTGATCTTAAGCAGGAACACATTTACAGATATCTAGATTTTTTTTACAAATCAAATAGATGGATTTTTTTTTACCATCTTTTTGTTGTAAAAATTAGGTAAAAAAATATTATTAGACTTTTGTTTCTATGACATTTGATTTTGATGAGTCTTATTTTAAAATTTAAAATATAAGCATTTTCTTTTGTCATTATATCAAAATGATCTTGCAAAATAATAAACTTTAAGGAAATACAACCATAAAACCTGTAAAAATAGTGAAATATTTAAATGAGTCTATTCATCAGGTGCGGCAGATTTGTTGTTGTTTATGATGAACATATTTTTTTTAATTAGCTACGGTTAGTCGGTTTTTGAATGATTTTGGGAAATTAATTGAATTGTAGTTAAATTGATCTAATATTGTAATAGCAATTTACAATGCAATTCTTTTTTCCAAACCTTTTTCTGTTATATATTTACTAAAAATAACATTAATAATTAGTTTTTGTCTTAAAAGAATAGTATTTAAATAAAAGAAACATAAATATAATGATGCAACAATCTAAGCATAAATGTTATGTATATAAAATAGTGCTGTCAAAATGAATGCGTTTTATTCATTTAATTCATGCGATTAATTTGAAATGTATAACGTGTAAAAAAATTTTTTACGCTGTTTCAGTTTTTCCTGTTTCCTGTTGTAGCGAATGAGCTTTAATTACATGACATGACATGCAGTTTCTGCTATTTAGTTTAAATTGCATTTAAACATAGTGCGATTTAATTGCAAATGTGATTAATTGTTCAGCCCTAGTGAGTGCATCGCTTAAGCTTGGGGTGGATCCCTTTGCCATTTTTTTCCTCATCAGAGTTGGCTGCAAAGTTGCTGTTGCCATTTTCTGCTAACAGCAAACTATCCTTCCCAAAAACCTTACAGAGCACAAGTGTTTCACAAGCACTGATGAAATGAAAATATTTCCAGACTGTGAAAATTTTTGCACCTGTTAAGCGTGACTGAAAGTTTTTATGGTTATGAGTACCGGAAAATAATATTGGGCCGATATCTGATACTGGTATTGTTGCATTTCTAAAGGGAGAGGTATTGTTCTTAGCGATTACTGTGTTTTTCATACATTTTGTTTAATGTAATTGATATTTTATCCTAATTGTATTTGTTTTGAATAATAAAGGCTGACAAACTTTGTAAGGATTATTTTTAGGAAAGTAATGTAACATTTTAAAGTGCCACAAGCTTTACTTTAGATTCTGTTCTGTATTTTGTTATAAAAATGTGAATGAGAAAATAATAATAAAAAAAAAATTATATATATATATATATATATATATATATATATATATATATATGGGCGTCACGGTGGCGCAGTGGGTAGCACGGTCGTCTCACAGCAAGAAGGTCGCTGGTTCTAGGCTCGGCTGGGGCAGGTGGCATTTCTGTGTGGAGTTTGCATGTTCTCCCCGTGATCGCGTGGGTTTTCTCCGGGTGCTCCGGTTTCCCCACAAGTCCAAAGACATGCGGAATAAGTGAATTGAATAAGAACAATTGCCCATAGTGTTAAAGTGTGAATGTGTGTGTGAATGTTTCCCAGCGATGGGTTGCGGCAGGGAAGGGCATCCGCTGCGTAAAACATATGCCAGTGAGTTGGCGGTTCATTCCGCTGTGGCGACCCCGAAAGGGAATAAAGCCGACATGAAGATGAATGAATGAATATATATATATATACACACACAATGTGAATAAAATAACTCCAATTACATTTTTGAAGACTTTCAAACACTTGTGTAACCTATGATGGCCTATTCAGTCTTTGGCTAATATTGTCCTCAAACCTCTGTTTCAGATCAGATCATCCACACCTGCAAACTTGGCTGTGGTGGAAATGCCAGGCATTTTCACTGCTGCAACTGTCCCAAGAGGTTTTGCAATAAAAGTGATTTGATAAAGCATCTTAAAAGTTACCACCCTATAGCCACCTGTGCTCCAAAGCCACAAGTTAAACAGCCTTCACAAAATACAGCATTGCTTTACTTTCAAGGAGCTGAATATCGTCCAGTTACAGAATCCTCTTCCCAAGTTTGTTGTCTGCAGTCAGGATTTCCTCCACAGTTTCAGGGAATCGACTTGAAGTGTTCTTTTGCGGTGAGTTTGAAAACAAAAATCTGTTTACTTAAATATAACAGATAAAAGGTGGCAAATGGCAAGCATAATAAGAATATTACCATGCCCAATATCTAATTCCAATCTAAAAAACAATTGCCCTGTTCATTTGACATAATTGGGTTGTATTCATGATTCCTTTTTCTTTTATTATTTTGAAACTAGCATTGCATTCTGGGATAGTTTGTTGATCTATTCTTTTCATCAAAGAGAATTGTATTTGAGCAAATTTTTGCTTCTTTTAAACTAATTGGTTAAAATGTTCTTTCTAGCGTGTCACAGTTAAGAAGAAACAGCAGAAGCTTTTTCCACGACGCTGGCATGGAGATCCCACATTGTTTATTTGCCCGTTCTGCCATAAAGATACATTTAAACCAAGAGGGTACCACTTAATAATGGCACATTTAGTGGGGCATAGACTGAGGGCAGTTGAGCATGGAGGTAAGTGAATGTGATGCTTTGTGCTGTCTTAAATCTTTAAATGAGTTATATGTTTACATTATAAATGCAGAGGTCTACAATGTGCCATTTAATACCAGGTCACACAGAAATAATCTTGTTAGTCTGAACAAAACTTGTTAGTCTGAAAAAAAAAAAAATTTGATAACAGATTCTGCCTGGACATCTTCCAATTCAGTGTAACTATACACAAAATAAAAAATATTGATGTTTGACAAAAAAAACATGTTGTTTATAAAAAGTCGGTAAAGAACAATTAAGAGGCATAGGAAATCTCTATAGGTTCCTTAAGAGATCTTTGTTAGAACTAGCTGAGTCTAACAGCGAATGTAATAAAATTTATGAAGAGACAGAACTTTGGTGGGTCATACTCGTACAATTTTGTTTCCTAAATTTTGTATGCAAATGTGACTCAAGCAAAAACAATAAGTACTAACACAAGCTCACACATCTGCCTAACAATGGGTGTATAACAAAATAACAAAAAGCTTAGGTTTTTCAGGAGACATTATGGTGTTCAGAATGCTGTTGGGACATGAAAGTGCTTCTGAGTCTTCTCTTCTACGATTTCTTCTTTGGCTCTTCTTTTTGGCTTCTTTTTTTTGCTGCTGTGAGATCGATGCTTGAGTTTGTATAAAGGGGCAGCAGCTGCTCTTTTATTTACAGTACTTTGAACACGTCATCAAGAGAGGCAAGTTTTATTGGTTGACTGTAATATTTCAACTTGTGACAAACCAAGGCGACATGGCTGAGACTTTTTTTGTTCATGTCCATTGCTCGGCCAAATGTGTGAACTCATGACGGTACCTGTTGTTTGGACTGAGGTGTGTTTTATGTGAGAAATTTTGGACAGCATATCCTTCTAGTTGTAGAAGAAGTAGTCTTCTAGAGTGTGATGGTCACTTTCCATGTTTACTCTGAGAATTTGAAAACATGTGAAACATTCCTCCTGATTGGTTGGAGCGATGATGACTATTTGTGAAAGTTACAAAAACTTTACTTCCTCTACAGCTATGACGAATTCCACTTTTCCAACAATGCAACAGAGCACTATTCACACTCCCCATCCCATGAATTATACAAACCTGCTTTCTCCGCACAAATTTAAGGTTCATTTGACTTGAAATATAAGTCACTGGCAAATCATGAAATTTCTGGTCTTTGTATAAAAGCGTAGTCAGTTCTTTACCCCATGCTTGAATTCTGGTCGAAGTTTGAATCAAACACTTTCTAACAAAGCTTTTTGTAAATTCTCTTTTAGATTACATCATGTACACCTGTACACTTGGCAGAGGAAAAAAGTTCCCGCATTTCCATTGCTGCCAGTGTCTTAAGGTTTACAGAAACAAAGCACAACTTAAGAAGCATCTTAACTTGGTTCATCCCATAGTTCCCTGCTCTCCAGAACCTGAAATAGAACCAACAACTCAAGAACCTAACCCTGATCTGGAGGTATCTACTCTTCCACTCTCCCCTAAATCTATAGCCATTAACCCAACTTTAAATCCTGCCACTGAGATTTCTGCAACTGATGCTCAGATAGTGGGTGAAAAACAAGCTGGTAATGTAATGAAAAAAGTTGTGGTTTGTCCTCAGTGTGATCTCTGTTTAAACTCAAAAAATTTGCGTAAACACATTCAGCGAAAACATAGACCAAACAATGCTATTGTTGCAAATTCATCCGATCAGCATATCGACCAAATACTTGAAACAGAACCTTCATCTGCCGTGCTCTCAACATCGCCAGGAGGTAGTTCACGTTTAGAGCTTACCATGGAGTCACCAACATGTAAAGACCAGGCAGCTGTTGACAAACAAACTAAAACAGCCTCAGTGATGTGTCCTCACTGTAATATCTGCTTGAAGTCCAAAAATCTGAAGAAACACATTCAACGAAAGCATCAATCACCCTCAAAATCAGTTGTCCGTACTCAGAGTCAGCATGTCAACCAAACACCTGAACCTGAGACATCGATTGCTCCTCTCTCTCCTTTTCACACATATCAAGGGGATAGTACAGTTTTGGAGCTTACCATGGAGTCGCCGTCATGTAAATCCCAGACAGATGTTGGTGAGAAAACCAAAAAAGTCCTTGTGATGTGTCCTCACTGCAATCTATGCGTGAATTCCAAAAACTTAAAGAAACATGTTCAACGAAAGCATCAAACAGCCTCGGATTCTGTCATGTCAATACTTCCTGCACAGTGTGTGGACAAAGCTAATGGCGTTTATGTTGTTGCGAAGGCAATTAGTGACAAATCCAATCCTATACATGTGGCCAAAAAATTTTGGGGCACAAACCACAGAGTTCTATGTGAGATGGAAGTTTGCAACAATCGCGTTGAAAAAGCCCAGAAGAACGAACTTCTGGCGAGGCAGTGTTTGCATCTGAATGCAGTCGACTTTTGTCATGAGGTGGCACTAAGTGAAGATCTTTCAGAAGTTATTTTGAATCAGTTGGTGGAACAAAACGGAATCGATCCTAGCATGAAAGTACAATGCCTCGAGCAGCAAAAAAAATCTCAAATCGAAGGTATGACGTTCGCTAGCATCGTTACCTTCCCTGGTTGCAGCGACACCTATTTCATATCGGTGTTCGAGCCAGAGGTGTCGCAGTTTTGTAAGATGGGCAGAATCTTGGTCCGCTACGATGCCAGAGAAAAAAAATGGCTATGTCCATGTAAAGGTCGAAAGTCTTGCCTACACAAAAGTATTGCAAAATGGTGTCTATTCCAAATGAAGAAAGACCTCTTCATCACAAAGCAGCAACAGGAACCTGAATTAGAACGTGTTTTTGGGGAAGAGGATTTGAACTTGTCTGATCTACTCTGGTAATGAATATACTCCACACATAAAACATGGAATAACAAGAGGGATGCCAGCTTTTGAACAGGAGTCAATGTAGAGGTTACTGTACTGGCAATTTCCCCAACACACTTGATTAAACAACTACACTGAAGAACTAATGCCATTAAAACATTTTGGCAAAGCAATGTCTTATAGAATGTAAAAATGCTTTTACAAATTGTTCATTAAATATTTTGTTAACATGTTCGCCAGTTGTATTATTCATGTATTATTATAAATGCAAGTAGTTTTGATTAGACTTAAGAATGTTTTGATTTTAACTTGTATTGTGTTGAAAATCTCGAATGTACACAGAAAAGGTTTGAGATAACGTCCAACCCAATTTATCTTTACATCCACAAATTAAACATTTGACCACTCATACTTATGTTATTGTGAAGCAGTCCTTTTCTCATGGTCTAGCAGTTATGAAGTCACAATGCACCACCTCATCCAAAGGCTACTACAGTGACATGGCTTTAGAATCTACTATGGTGAAGTGACCATCTGTCACATGAATTCTCTTATAATGGAGGATCTTCTTGCCTCATCTGCACACAAGTAAACTGATAACACTCTAATTTAGTTACTTGTACCTGATGTATTGGGGTGAACCAGTTCTTAAATTTTTTAGAAAAATAGTCAGATTAAGTAGGATTGCCTGTAACACCTACATATGTAAGCAACTTTTTTATCTATTTTGCAGTGCAAGTGGATTTCTTTTCTTCTTTTTGTTTTTCAGACTTGGTGCAAACAAAAATTTGGAGAGAAAAATTTAAGATTTTCTTTTGTAAATAATCTTTACGAACATTTATAATATAACAATATTTTAATGCTTTAAAGGACCATACATTTACAAGAAAACACACAAGCACACATATGACATAAGTGTGAGAACACTTGGCTGGACAAATACAGTACACTTCTGATCAATGGAGCAGTTCTCCCAAAAATGACAATTCAGTCCTCATTTCTTTCAATTCTTCATTTTCAAAACAAGCATGTATGCACAGATTCCCATTTTCTACAGTTTTTCTGCTTTTGGTGTCTTTCCACAGTCAGTCGAAAGAAGGGGCAACATGTGAAAGTATGAAGGAAATTATGAGAACATTTTCAGTTTTTGGGTTGAACTACACATTTAATTATTTAATAATCACATTGTGTCCTTAACTTACAAGACAAAAAACAACATAAATAGTTTCCCTTTCAGTAAAGCACAATAAATGAAATGTGATGAATACTGAATCAATTATTTGATAATACCATTGTTTCCCTTTTGAAAAATTAAGCAGAAATTTGGAAGCATGGCTGGTGGTTTGTGCGGGTTTAAAACTGGTGCTTTAGCTAGTTTAGTTTTTGCTCCAAATGATGTCTAATTAAAGGAGTGCTTTAGCCAGTTTCATGAGCTTAGCTTTGACTTTTTCTAACTTTTTGAATATTAATGGCAGAATGAAACAGCTGTCCACTAAACACTTATTTCACATCGCGGCCATTTTACAACATTTTGTTCGACATGCTTTTCAATTATTATCTGACCAGTAATGTAATAAAATGAATATCACTTTCGCTGTTGGTAATCAATTTTTAGATTTAGAATTTAGCAGGAGCATCCAAAACGAGCAATATGTTTTGCTTTATTTCACCACAAACTGGTTTGAACCAGGTTCTCATA
The DNA here is from genome assembly GCA_900490495.1 of Danionella dracula. Classification (NCBI taxonomy): domain Eukaryota; kingdom Metazoa; phylum Chordata; class Actinopteri; order Cypriniformes; family Danionidae; genus Danionella; species Danionella dracula. Next base: position 3,697,544 of record UELW01000378.1, on the reverse strand, counting down.
ACAAATTAGTGATTACTGATCAGTTTAAATAAACAATTTCCTCATACAAATAAAAATCCGTATAGAAAAGTTCATAACCATTTTATTTAGACCCCATAGATTTATCCATTAGGAATTCCTATTTAACTCCCAATCCACTCAAGACCTTTGTGAAGCAGCTTTGAGGCAACTGATAAAAACCTCTGTATAAAAACATTTTGATTGATTGGCTAGTTTTAGAGTAAAAATGACAAAATGGTGTTGCTTGGGGGGTTGTATGTTTTTAAGCGACTACACTTTAAAAAAAAAGGATGGTTTCATATTACATGAGACCCCCAATCACCCCTTTTTAGATATTTAAAATAGTCAACATTACTTTGCAGAGATCACACCCAGCATCTTAAATAATAAAGGACCCAGCAACCCTGCTTCCATACTTCAAAACAAATATCACAAACGTGGCCTGTGTTCCAGCGGAAAATAATCTTCTTCCTCTCACTTTACACCATTCAAGCTCATCTGGATAGATATGAGACTGATCGCTCGTGTTGTTTTTGGCAGAATATTGAAAATGATTCAAATGTGATGTCTTAAAACACTAAATCAAGAGTCTTGAAGTGAATTACTGGAGGGCTGAAGCCTCTGCTGCCAAAAAATCAGTATCTTCAAACAAGCCAAGAGGAGCTTAATTGTTGGAATCAGGTGAAACTTTGCTGGACTGCTGCCACCTTTCCCACCTATGGCTTCAATGTTAACTGAATGTTACTGGTCATGCAAACAAAAATGTTTTATGTTTTAAAATAAGCTTTATTTAGGTTTGATAAGGTTTGTTCAGATAAGGTTTGAGCTTTGACTAGAGACCTCTGCCTTAAGTCGTCTGTTTTTTCGACATGTTTTGCTGGAATGAGCTGAATATGAAGGGGCACTTATCCATTAACACACCCTTTAAAGGAAAAGTGGCGAGGGAAGCTTATGGATATGAATGTAATGCCGGTCTGGAAAGCAGCCTGGACATCTATATGGGGTGAATACTCCATATGTCCAGATGAGGTCCTCTCGGTTAAACTTTTGTACCTTGAAGTCTGTTCCAGAGGTCAAAAAGGCACTATGATGAGGTTTTCGCACACCGCCCTGAGGATACTATAGTTTGTAAAGTAAGGAGCATGTTTCTGAGTATTAGACATGCCCCCTTTGACTCAGTCTTAGAAGTGTGTTCTTTACTGTCCCTCAGAGAGCTGCGGGTCATCGGCCAGGACAAGATGTTGGTTTAATGCAGTGTCCCTGAAACATGACCAGGTTGGCTGGACAGTGGCATCCGGCGACACAGGGCTTCTGACAGGGACCGATTTCATTCCAGTTATTACAGGTTTTAGTGCAGCCAGGTCCACAGGTGTCATAGACTGCTCCATGTTTGCAATGTGTGCCTACATAGTGACAAATAAAGGCTTACTGATCAAACACTGAAAATGGAAACATGGAAAAATATATAAATAATGAACAATTTACCATCCGTTTAATAAACACATTGTGGCCATAAGTCACAAGTTGATTGCCATTAAATTATTATTATTTACTCTGTGATTTAGAAACTGGATGCTTTGAGATTTCACACGCAAATATATTAATTATTACCTTCTGGAAAGACAAAGTACGTCTTCATTAACCATGACACTGAGAGATACAGGCATTGAAAAAAAATTCTCTTTGCAAAACTGCAAAATCTTAAGTCATTCAAATTGTTAGGTTATAAATCTTGTTTTGGTTGACTAAATGCTTACTTTGATTATTTATTTGCTTCAATTGAGACAATTGTGTTTTCCACAGAAAATAAAACAAGGTTAAACTTGGAAAAATTTTTTTTTTAAGAATATTAAGTAAAATGCTATTCAAGAATATTAAACATATTTAAATGTTACACCTGTAATAAGAAAAATGTTTTATATGATATACTTTTATAATAATGTAACTCAGTTACTATTTGTGAAAAGTAACTAGTAACTATAACTAATTACCTTTTTAAAGGCACGTGCCCAATACTGCATAGAAGTAATATTTTTCTTATTCCAACTAGGAATCGTTTTCAGTTTTTCTGTGTGCGTAACAGGAAGTCCCTGAAATTGTAATTTCTTGACTGACCCCTTGAGGCTGACCCAGAAGGGAACAAATTCTCATTGACGTCTGAGAACATCTAATGCTTAGTCACAACAGTTTTATTAGATGACTGATTATTTTTTTCTATAGGTTATATTTAAGTTTAACATAATTAAGGGCTCGGCTTCTCGAGTGAGAGTCATTTACCAAGCGTTGAGGCTTCATTCTCGTCATTTCTGATCCACCAATTAACTTCTTTTTGTTAATTCTCTGGTAGTTATGCTTTGTCAAGAAGGAAGTGACCGATTTAACCACACTCCAAGCCTCCTTCCCCATCGCCCATAGTGAGAGGCCTGACTTACTGATGCAGCTGAGTTCTGGTCTCCAGTTCACCCGAACCCCTTCTCTCTCACACGCTCGACTGTACGCAATGAAGGACTCACAGTAACAGTTCTTGTGCACCGGGCACTCACACATGTCTGTCACACATGACCTGATGAGAGAGAGAGAGCGAGAGAGATGAAATAAATGATCCATGATTAAAGTTATGCTGCAAAAGTACTGTTCAAATAAATGTTCAAAATACTGCGCATCCTGACACAAAATTTGATTTTGAAAATATGACATTTTAGTTGAGAATAGTCGAGATGTGAAATAATATATCAGCACATAATTGTATGACTGACTTTTAATAAATCATTTAAACAGAACCAAACTTAATATGAAAGCATTAAAAACTTGTGAAACCTGTCTGACGACCGCTGATTTGTGGAAGGTAAATGAATAAAACTGATTTGTTGAATCCCGCAAATACAAAGCAAAACGATGTGCCCCTGAAGAATGATTTTCTTTACAAATGTTCACTAGTGTAACTTAAAAGTGTCTTAAAAACTAAAATTACTATAAAATAAAAAGCACCTCAAAATCATCAATACAGTAACAAACATGGTGGGGATGTATTGAAACGGAGACAGGAATTCACCTATTTTGGTTCCCTGTGCAAAATTCTAAATTATACTGCCTGGTTAATGTCATATGTACTCTGATGTAGTCCAAATTCCCTCGCTGCCATTTCTTCTGCCAACTATCAGCCCTGCCTTAAACCTTCTTTAATTGAAAGCAAGGCTGTTTGAAAATAGATTTCCCATTAAAAGTAGATTTCAGGATGGCACTATTGAAACAAAAGTTATCGTTATTATTTATGGTTCATGTAATTTTTATTTATAGGTTTACAAGTACCTTTATAACTACTATAAAGTTATGAAATTTCTCGTACCTAAAATACATGGCTATAATCGTCATTGTAAACACTTTAAATAAGCCAAGATGAACGCTCCATCACTACATATTTGACACCCATGTTTGACGCCACACACATTGCTAAAAGCTTTGTAGAGTTATCAGATGTCTATAAATAATACATGTCCCAATGCGAGCTACTAGAGAATATATTAGACCCACATACTTTGAGCACTCACTTGTAGAAGGAGGTGAAGTCCAGCGTAGAATGACACTTCTGAAACTCCCAGGATTTAAGTTTTTGGCACGTTCTATGTGCGCGGAGCTTCACCTTTACTGTCCCAGGGCAGAGGAAAGCTGTGGGTCGCCGTATTGGAGCTTCACACAAATCATTGTCCTCCACACGCCAGGATTCAGCAAACTCATCTAAGTCAAATTTAAAGTGCCCATCTCCACCGAGAGAATCGTCCCTCCGCTGGCCATTGTAGTTTCCACACAAGCCACAGAGATTTCCCTTCAGATGGGGTGCTGCTACAACCTCTACCAGACTGTCCCCATCCCACGTGATCTCCAGGCCTGACACATAGGGCACATTTGTGATTATTGTCAACAGACAAAGTCTAAGTATGTTTGTTGTCAGAAAGTTGACTGACTAAAGGCTTAATGATTATCAATATGAAACTCACTTCAAATAAGGTTTCATTTGTACCCAATATATAAATACATGCTACTCAACCTTCTTAAACAAACATTCTGCAAAGGAAGCTATTATACAAATGTGTGTTTTTTATTGAATGACCACTTGAATTGTGCAGAACTGCTCTTTTGAAAAGAAAAGGAGTGGTGTGTTCAATTTACAGTACAAGTGTCTGCTCAAGGCTGGAATAAAGGATTTATTATGTTTCCGGCCCAAACGGTGAATTCATTTTATTGTGTAAAAAGGGATGTTTATTCATTAAACTATCACATTTGTTTGAGGACCAGAAGTAGGTGCGAGCCTTGTCCCTGAAGTGCCACTACTGTTTCAATTATAATGAGTTTGGTAAGTTTGTTTGTTGTTACAATACATTATTGATTGTTAGAACCGCATAAGGATGGTCACAAGTTAATTTTAAACATGTTACATCGAACATATTCGAAGCAGCTTAAAAAACTTATAAAAAACAAACAAGGATAACCTTAAACCAGCTCTAACCGAGGAACAGCTGAAATCAGCTTTAATTAATTAATGGTAATCTTAAACTCATACTTTTGAAATGTCTAAACCATTTCAGCTCAGACTTTGCTTGAGAACCAAGCACAAAGCAAATATATTAAACTATATATTAAACTTCAGCTCAACCTGAGTGGGTCATCATTTTTAGGTTTAATCTGAACAAAGAAAGCCGTCGAAAGCAGCCCAACTACAGCATGCCTCAAATGCAAACCTTTAATTATTATCATGTAAGGACTAGAGAGAACCTAAAGGTGTGAGGATGTGTTACCGGCGATGGTGGTGAGCTTAAGGAGGTATCCGTCTAGGTCTATGTGGATCCCAGTGCTGTGGAAAGGCAGGGCAATGCGGGAGCCATTCTGACGGACGGTCAGGTGCTGGTGGAGGCTGATGCTCAGCCCGGATGCTTGAAGCTCCACTGATTTGGTCCATGAGAAAGAGCGTGTGCGGCGGGCGTCATTCTTGACTAGCACTGTGAAACCGGCTGCGGGTGAACAGTCCTTTGTGAGAACATATTTGCACGTGCCCTGAAAGTTAAATGTGCGCCCATCAAAGGTGTTATAGTGAGGATCCCCAAATACGGTACACACGCCTGGCTCTGCAATGAGGAGAGAAGGGCCGAAGAGTTAATGGTAGCAAAATACGACATTTATTTAATCATTTATACAACTAGTATGTTATAATAGCCTTACAATCACATTTAAATAATACAATAACGATAATACTAATGTAACAGAGTACATTGTTATAATGACGTATGGGAGAAAACTTACTGTCAGTGCAAACGGGACAGCAACCAGTGCGATTTAGAATTTTATTCTGAAATAAAAAATAGGAGAAAAAGATTGGCAAATAAATTTAGAGAACAGAGTAAACAGAGTTTATTCAACATTTACTTGAAGTTACATTGGTCAGTCATTCTGGGAACAAAAAAATTACCAAGACAAACTAAGACATTGTACATTGTAACATCTTTCTTAAATTGTATGCATTTTTATTAAATACCAGTGAGCTTATTTTTTATTTATTTATTAATAAGCGATATCATCAAACCAGACAATGAGTCTTCACCCTTGGATGCCACATGTTCAAAACAAAGAAGATCTTTATTAATACATCACACGTATTGTGACACATAATAACCTTAAGTTAAATGTAATGTAGTTTCTGCGTTTTGTTAAAAAGCTGCCATTTCTGTTAAAACCATAATAATGCAAGAAACTCCTTACAATAGTTATCATTCTGCCATTGGCTCAACTTGATCCAAGAAACAAAGGCCTCGGTTGATCAGTATTTCTAATTTGAGTATGTTTTTGTATAATGTAAAAAAAAAAAAAAGAAATAATAAACAACCAATTTTTAAAACAAGTATACATTTTGGAGGCACAATTTTGTGTTTATTGGGGTAGAATGCTAGAATAGAGAGACTGGAAGGGAGGTGGAAGAGTGATTAGGTGTGAAGATCACAAGTTCGGAACTTGAACTCTGGTCTCATGATGCTTAGATGGGAGCGATACTAGCAGGCAGGACCAATTTTTGATCATCATTGAGCGTGAAGTATTGTTAAAGTAGTATTTATTTTCATAAAACTGAATTAGATTTTTGATGGAAAAACACCACGCAAAATGATCTCTTTACACAAATGTTTAAGGCTTCAAAACTGAGTTTAAACTTCAGTTCAGTTTCACGTAGGAGGTTGCTGAGTCGAGTGCAGTTACTATGTTCTTCTGCTATGAGTGAATTTAAGAACAAAATCCCAAATGCAAGGTCAGAGAGAGTGTGGATGTTGCTCAGTAATTTCAACCCTGACAGTCAAACATTGAAATACTCATAACATTTAAACAAGCATCATCAGCGAAGAAAATCAGACTTATTATACACCTGCTGATAGATGTCTTTTTGAGGCTTACGTACCGTGGGACAGCTGGTAATAGGAACACAAATCTTGGGCTGACATTCTATATTCCCCTTGACACAGGTGCAGAGTGAACAGTTCACAGACGACCATCTGTCCCCATCCTACACCAGAAAAAAATGAAATTAATTCAAATAACATACACTACACACATTCCCATGTTGAGCCATATTCAGTAAAAAAAAAATAAATAAATAAAATAAAAATAAAAATGTCAACCAAAAACTTGCTTGTAGCTGGATTCCTCACCCTGTAGATTTTGCTCTTGACCCTGCAGTACTTCACATCCTCCATCTTCAGCTGAGACTGGCACTTCTCACAGCAGGCAGAACCCCTGCAGCTGCCCGGCATCGAGCATCTCTTCCTACAAACCACAGTGGATTCCACGCAGGAGCAGGAGGTGCAGTTGTCATGGAGGATGGAGGAGCCGTTTTCGAACACCTCGCTCTGGAACAGACAGCTGCCGGGAGACAAGTCGAACACCCTTCTCTGACCTGAAAAAAGCCATTCGTCAGGGCACATTAAAAACACTGCTGAATGATACACATACACAGGACTGCAACCTCACTGAGCACCAGCAAAGAATTCATCCAAGTACACCGAAAAAAAAAGAGAAAGAAAATATAACAACTATAACTTTGCTTAGTTTATTTTTTCATATCTTCGAAATGAACAAAATAAATCATTACTCATTTGGCATAGCACTGCTTGCTAAACTGATGTCTTTATGAGTTTAATTATGTCTTGTTAATGCTATTGTTTAACATTTTAAATTGTATTTGTATACCTCTTCATGCTTTGTAAAGTGTCTATGAGGGACAAGATTGCTGCCATAAAAAAAAAAAAAAAACAAGCAAACAAACAAAAAACATTTTACTGTAAATAAAAAGAAAATCTTCCCAAACTTTTATAAAAAAAAACCCCATCCAGCACTATTTTTTTTAAGTAATGGATAATATGAATAATATCATCAGTAAAATAATTTTTTTTTTTCAATACTTGTTTTTGGCTATACTATTATTAGTAGTAGTAGTATTATTATATTTAATTATAAATTGATTATAAATTATAAATGTATTTACTAGTAGTAGTAGTATTAACAATATTTTAATACAAATGTAATCAGAAATATAATATAATACAATATACATACAGTATAGAATTCCTTATTAATTTAATATTAACAAGTACAAAAATCATAATACATTTTATTCACAGCAATTCTCATGTTCCTCAAGGAGACCTTAGAAAGAGCTAAGATGCATACAAGTAGAATTCAATTTAAAAAATTAATCACTTTAAATAGATACAAGCAATACAGTAAACACTAGAATTAAATCATACTTATAAAATGATAAAAGAAGAAAAGAACTAGTGTTACGCCCCCCTCCATACTAGCCACACCCACTTGTTGCAACCATCCCCCATCTTCAGCATCCTATTGGTTCCTAGCTAATTAAAACAATGCCAATCTTCAATTTATTACACTTCACCCTGTTCAGTCAGTTATCGCTCAGTGTTTTGCTCCCTAATGCTGTTCGACTGATTTTGGTGTTTCTGATTAGATAGTTTGTTACTCTGGCTTTTCAATGCGACTACGATTTAGCTTTGTTCTTATGTTTTTGTGTAAGGGAGTTTGCTTGGTCTCAGATGATTGCAACTCTCATACTTAGTGTTTTTGTTTCTCACTCCACTCCAGAGATGTCCCCACTTATGTACATTTTGTTTTGTAAATAATTCACCGTTTTCACAGACAACACATTGTTCCCTTTTAAATTTGTTGACGTTATCCCTGACTCTAGACCGGAATGTAACAACTGGTCAGTATGTAAATGTTCCAGGAATGATATCTTTGATAATTTTACTGAAGCAAGAGGATTCAGATTGTGGAAGGGTATTATATTTTGAATAACGTTAACATAAATAATTGTATTAACACAAGGCTCTTCAGGAGAAATTACTACATCGAGGCATACATTTCAATCAATGTGTGATGTGTTCTACTGCATTAATCAACAGGTGACGTTCTTCTGGCATATTAAACATCTGGAAAGAAATACTCACCGTGACACTGAGGACAGCACTGGCCAGCGGGAGTGTGTGTAAGATGAGACGGACAGGACAGAACAGGACACACCAGTTTATGACACATGCTTTGCCCTCCCTGGAAACAGCAAAAATGCATTAATATCGGGATAAAAAAAATTTGAAATGACAAGACTGCAGAGGAATTTGGTTCAATATTTTTTTCTATAACACCACACAACAACAAATCAGATTTCACCTGGGAGTTGGATAGTGTAAAAATGACTAATTATAACAAGACATAATGATACAAGTAACACAGATTATAAGATACGCGTTTCCAGTTGCACTTCTCTTTTGTCTGACACACCCTCACACTAATTGCCCTCTAACAAGCTGGATCTCTTTCATCTGTGGCTCACCCTTTTTTTTTATAGCAGGATTCTAACGCGCCAACTTCCACTTCCACTTGCCAGATTGTCTTGTGCCTCTCCCAGAGAACTCTACAATTCAGCCTGCTGATCTAAATACTTTTGTGTTGGATGTGGTCCCCTTTTATGACCTGGAATTGCCTGAGCTGTCTTCTGCTCAACCCCAAAACAGTACCGTGAAAGTTATGCCTACCTGGTTCTGGACCCTGCATTGGATTCTGGACTAGATTTTTTGATTGTGGACTTTGGATCTTGGATTTTGGAAACTAGCCTTTTTTTAGATTGGATTCGCTGTTTAATAATACCTCTTTTGAGTTTGTCTCCCTGACCCGAGCCATTTCCAGTGGCCAAATATGGATTTTGTGTTCCCTTCAAAAGACTCTCAAGATGACCATCTTCCTTTGTTCCCCAAGTTCCAGAAAAGAATGCATCTGTTTTTCAGTTGAAATTGTTTACTTGTTTTTCGTTCCAACACAAACACAGAACCCTATCATAAAATATATACAGAAGACCATTACCCGTCTGCTCTGACTATCACCTTAGCTAAAACCCTGCCCAATGTGGTTAGTCTTAAGTTTTGCTTTAAAAGCCAGATATGTGATCGACTTAAAATCTACAGAACACTTTATTACATACCTTGATCACTATATTGCCTTTCCCCACACATTCTCACCCCATCATATATCAATAATACACTGATTTACACATGTACCACCTATTGTAAAGCATTAATAGTCATATGTTCCTCAAGGGTAGAAGAGATACTCACGGTGCAGATGCATTTGATACAGGGGTTCCCCTCAGGATGAAACTCGTCGAATTCTTTATACAAGTTTCCCTCAAAAATACAGCCTGCCAACATCCAAAATATGAGCAGTCATAATGAAAACCTGGCTGATAGATCTAAGTCTTATCATGGTTAACAGTATGAATTGAACAGATAACAGATAACTCACTTTTGTTCCTTTTTCTAACATTTAGTGAAAACCATTTAGGTAAATGTAAAATAATGTATAAAAAAATAAAAATAAAAAAAAGGCTTACCTGGGCACGTGGGGCAGCACTTTTTGGGGTGAATTTTGGGGTTCTTACAGTGAATGACACACCTCATCTCTGCTTCAGTTACGACACCTTCCTGTCCAACATGAAAAATGCCAAAAAGTCAACAATATGTATAATGTGTATAGCTAAGTAAAGTTGGTTCATACATTTAAATTCAAACTCTATTGTTACTCCACGATTCATGATTGCACTTGAGGCCTGTTTCTTCATTTTAATAAAGTATTGCTTAACTGACTTGTTTCTCCTCTGTCCACTGGTTTACAGTTTTGGTTTTCAATTGTAGGTTGGATTTGATATTTCATGAGTGCACACTCGAGAAATTAGCCAAAAATAGGGATCCATAACTAGGGTATTTCCCAGCGATGGGTTGCGGCTGGAAGGGCATCCGCCGCGTAAAACATATGCCAGAGAGTTGGCGGTTCATTCCTCTGTGGCGACCCCGAAAGGGAATAAAGCCGACATGAAGATGAATGAATGAACTAGGGTACTTAGTGTACTAGCGTACTCAGTCTGAGAGAGGGGCGAGAGGCGTGAGCTGCAGCCAAGTTTACAATTAAGTTAGATTGTCAAATCAGCTCAGTTGTAAGCGTAGGTTTTTTTCCCTTAGACAAATAGCTAAGGTTAAGCACTTTCTTGCACACCTGTGCTTTGAAACAGTAATGCATGACTATACATTTGCAGCTGGATTACTCTAATGCACTTTACTTTGGACTCAAAGTCCTCTCGTGCACACCCATTTTAGCTTCCCTCCACTGAAACGGTCTCACCTGACCTTACACCACAGAACTTCTATCCCCCTTATGTCCCTCTAGGCACCTTGAATAGAGGAGATGCAGTGTTGTTAGTGGCTGCACAGAAACTGTGGAATGCCTTGCCTTTAGATATTAGACAGGCCTCTTCTTTGTCCACTTAAAAAAACATCTTAAAACCCACTTTTATTACTTGGCTTTTAATCCAGCAGGAGAGTCTGGGATGTTTTATTGTGCTGCACTGTTTATTGCATTGGCTGTTCTTATAGGATTTTATCTTTTTAGATTTGTTGATATTTTTTTGTTAGATTAAATCTTTTTTTTTATATTCTCTCTGAAGTTTTTGTATTGTCTCTGTACAGCATTTTGTTCAGTTATCGCTGTGTAAGGGCTCTATAAATAAATCTGGGTTGAGATGAGAGAGGATTGGATTTTCTTTCTTCTTTTCTTTTTATTTTTATATAGAATGTTCTCTATCATTTATCGAATTCAAAAGGGCATATCCTAACACCACTGATAACCAAATAAGGCGACATATTCTGTCATTGCCAGGATGAAGTCTGCTAGATCCATCTCTGTTTGTTTCAGACAGTTATTTCTAGAACAGGAGCAGGCGACGCAGCTGTCGAGCTCTGAGAGTGCAGTCAGACATTGATTGTGAGGGTTGAGTGTTTGACTGTGATGGACTCACCTGACAGCTGTATGTGACACAGGGCTTGACAGGGCTGAGCCAGGTCTGCGAACTGTTGTAAGAGGTCCCTTTCAGGAGACAGCCTGTCAACGGAAAGAGGAGATGGATGCATACGATCAAATGATCCATGTAACAAGCTATGCGTGATGAGCAAAACTAGGAGTCCTGTTGTTTTCCTGCATGAATAATGAAGTGAAACTAGCAGACAAATCCTCTTCTGATGCCAATAAATCCTGCAGTGTCAAGTAATAATGCATGCAAATAATAATATTTAAAACAACAAATATAGTGGCACATCATATCTTTATCAACTTACTTAACAGGCCTATGTTGAATGTAAATAATTAAAAAACAATGTAACCACATGATTCACCAACTTTTTCTTTATTCTATGTGAAAAAAAGATATAGAGTTTTTATGATCTGGCATAAATAGTTAGCAAGCTACACACATTTTAACAAGTTTTTCATTGGTGAAGAACTTCCCAAATGAAATACTAGCCACTTTAGCTGTTGACCACAAGGAGGCACTAATGGTAAAAATGTAAGCGACAGATTCTGAAAAATTTACCCTTACAGATAGTCATCATTTACTCTTGTTAGAGCTGCTCAAAATATCTTCTACAAACACAAATCAGAATCCTATTAAGCTTTCTATCTAAGCTAAAGTATCATGTTTGACAAACACATTTGTTAACACTGAGTAAAGAACACAACAATAATCAAGTAGTGAACACATTAGCAGGTCTTCAACTTTTCAACTGACCTTTGCATTTTTCACAGCAGGCTCCTGTCTGTTTGACCACCAGCGCACAGTCTTCGGCCAGCGGAGGACACTTCTCCTGCTTGCACTCCGCTTTTTGATTCTGCTCAACAAAATAGATATAATACAACATTCACTTAACTAACAATTCCAAATCATTTAATACAGGCTGTGAAAAATCCCTACAATGTTACACAATAGCATTTTCTACACTCTCAAAAAACAATAACAAAAACAACAGCTAATGAAATTAAAAAAAATGTGTACCAATGGCATACCCATTGTATTAATGTCTTGTATAACATCAAGTCAAAATACAGCCCACTGTATAGTCTAAATCTGATAATTACAACTATTAGCTCCAGGCATAGCAGGCGGTGAGTACACAGGTGCTCTTCGGTTCAGAGTTCGACTCTTGATCATGAAGATGCTACCCTTTTGTGAAGAAAGACCTTTCATTGAGTGAATTACAAAGTAATTTGTTGAACTCTGTCAATATAGAATATCAGTGAAACTGAATTGTCCATTGATTGAATATTTTTCCCTTTGAACTTGATAAAGCCAAAAATGTAATGAAAAATCACAAGCAATAACAATGAATTTAGTTAACTAGAGGTAACCGAACAGACCCAAGACGTAGTCCTTCACACTAAAACAACAGGAATGTAATCAAGTTAAAAAGTAGTCTAAACATAGACTAGCTATGAGGCTCATTGATTACTATGGAAAGCAATGAAAGGTCCAATTCATTGTTTGTGCTTCTCAGGTCTCAGGATTCATGTCCTCAAATATGGTTAAATCAGTCTGGACTACATCCTCAAGACAAATTGTAGATCATTCAAATTGTACGACCAGTCCTCATGGCATTCTGAAGCAGAGTGACGATCTGTATGTATAGGCTTTTGTTGTGGGCATGCAATGTAAGTGTTTAGTAAAGCATTTTTGAATATGTTTCAGTCTTTCAGAGCCACTAAATACAGGCAATAACATATAAAATACACACAAAATAATTGTTGCATATGAACTGCTTATTGTTAAATGATAGACAGTAAAGTTTAAGAGAGCTGCAGGTACCAAGAAACAAGTTTATTTTATCCGCTCCCCCATCTCATGCATGAGCAGTATTATATACGATTGTGACCGTGCTAGAGAACAAAGCAAGAACAATCTGAAATCTCTTAGTCTACTTCCCATCAACATGCAATTCTTAAAAAAGTATTTTTTTTTAAAGAGCCATTTTAGTAAGCTCATACTTTCACATACAATTTGGTTGCTTGATCCAAATCATGTGTCAGAGTTCAGTGGCCAAGTGAAAAATACGAACCCCAATAGCATGACAGTCTTTAAATAATAATGTATTTAAAAAAATCAAATAACAAGCCCAGAGAAAGTAGAGCAAACAACGCAATACCCATGAGGAGGAAAACAAGGAACAATATACAAACTAAAGACTGGATAAAACAGAAAGAATAAATAACAAAAACAAAGCAAGAAAACATGTTTCCCCACACAGACCAAGGCCAAATGTCTTGCAAAGCACTGTGGGTAATAACAGCTGTTTTCGCGGCCATCGAAAGTGAAGTACAAAGGAGCATCCTCAAGTGACAATTGGAACACTAAATTTGAACACTAAATTGACCATCTAATCATAAGTTATTTCCAGTATATAAGACATGACCTAAGGGACAACATCAACTTTGTGCAAGCTATCCTTCCTTCCTCCCCTTCGAGGAGGGGTGTTATCTCTGAGGCCAGGTCTCTTCCTAGTCCCGGACACCTCACTCGGACAGCTCGTATAATATTTTTCTCCATTGCTTGCCACTCCCAATAATAGTCTGTTACATAACCAAGAGAAAGTTTGTGAATTGGAGTTGAAGGAATGCGAATTGGGATGCTAGAACTTTTTTTGTTTCAATTTCTATTGTTACCTGAACTTTGGAAGACTGGTTAGCTCTCATACCTGCTCCCAGGTCCCTTTACATGACATAACAATCTCTTTTAGTCATTGGTTATTCTGCTGCGAATATCCAAAATGTGTTTATGTGTGTATTAAAATTATGTTCACATTCCCTTTTCAGCATGGTCATCCACAACCTTGATATTTAATTTTGCCTCAAGTATACTACAGTAATTACACTCTTTTAGTGAAGGAATTACTTCCCACTGCTTTAGGAAGATACACGTTATTCACTTGTTAATGATTCATTCAAACGTACGCATGTTCATTTGGTGAGGGATGACTGCAAGGATGCCATTAAATATTTTTTTTTAATCCAACTAGTCAGTGATTATTTAAATACGACATGTCTTTTTAAATCTACACACGTGATTGCTTGTTCAGCGCTAATTCAATCATGTTCAGCTCATGACACCGCTTTCAGCATCTGACAAATGTCTGAACATAAAGAGCAGCATCATCTTTCGCAGATAAAGCTTCCTGCATTGATTTCTATTCATCAACTCACATGCTACAAAATCAATAGGAGGCATTTATCAAAGCGTTCCTTGTATCAGCTCTCACGCGCTAACCTTGTGAAACACACACTGTTTGACTCTCTAATCGATGCACTGCATTCTCGTTTTGCTCACTGTTTTTCATCAATACACACTCACAGTAGAACAATATCTACTATTTGTGTTTAGAATGCAATGTGACATGGATATCATTTTAATCATTCTGTGTGGATCATATCATACTGAGGGTCGATAAATCAGAAACGTATAATTAAATGATGTAAAATGTTACATGTGATGATAAATAATGACTTGTGCAGATTCCAAAGACAGGATGTTGAGGATTTTAAACATTTTAAACAATTGCACATCCATTTTGACCAGTACTACACCGATAACTAACAATATTGGATTGAAACGAGTATATGTACGAAAAGAGTCAGCCAGCCTCTTTCCAATTCATCATTGTCAGGTTTATTATCAATTCTACCACATGTGAGGTACATTTACAGAATCAAAATTGCATTACTCTCTCACCCATGGTGCTACATAACAAATAAAATCACTCTCTTAATGCAAATGAAAATCTAAAGACTAAAAGAGAAAAATAGTAATTAGTTTTACTAAACCAAAAGCTAATATTTATTGTTTATTTATTGTAAGAATAATATATTACATAAAAGTTTACATATAAATACAATTGCAGTCTGGTTATTCCTATTAATCCTAAAATTGTTTATTACAATTTCAGTTGATCAACAATATTTACAATAGGTTTCTAGTTAGGGTCACTGGGATGCACTGAAGACATTTCTGATCCCGGAGAAAAGCAGCAGCAAAATCAATTGGCCAAACACCTGGGCACATTTTTTAAACACACTTAATTCCTACACACCTAGGCTCCATCTAAAAAGAGTGGACCAGCTCTCCAAATGTAGCGTATTGATGAGTGACTTTTCAACAAGCTCAGCAGCCTCGTTTCTGATTTCGAAATCACTGACATTTCAGTGTCTGATTCCTCTGTTCATGTGACTGAAGTTGCTTTACTCCTGTTTTATGGCACTAATGGCACGGTGCTCCATTGAGTTGAACAAGAACAAACAACCAACGAAAAATTGCTAATCTGTCTGTGTTGCTGAGTGAAATATCGCTCACCGAGATCATCTCTCAAACACAAAGCAGCTCTGTTGCATTCTGTATGTACTTCCATTTAATGAAAAAGCAGAATCTATTAAAGTGAGAATATCTATTTACAAAATGCGAAAGAGCTGTTTTTATCCGTGTGTCAGCAAGTGGACACATGGCCTCTCACACAACGACTCTTCTCATAGTGTTAACAGAACTGTCTTCACAGTTCGATGGCAACACTATTTTTCTTCACTGGTGAACTCAAATAAATTGTGCCGTTTCTGTTGGATTTAAGAAATATTGTTGTGCATAGTGACGGTTCGGAGCTCATGCGTTTTGACATTACCATCATACTTTTATACTTCCTGTCAGACAGCTCCACAGGATAGCGGTTAGTCTGGAAAAATTCATAAATTAGCTGCCTAATATTAGAAGCCGCAGGATTCAAAAATTGACAAAAAATTTGCTGCTTATAGTTTGGAAAATGCGGTTACTCTGAAATGAAGAACAAGGGGAAAAAACATATGTTTCTCTATTTCTGTGTCCACTTGCATTAAATCTACCTTCGAGGAGAGAAGCTCATGTCCTTCATTTTTCTCTCGTCAAACCTCAGACACAATTGTTTCATGCGTTCAGGAAACTTATGCAGCCACTGCATGCAGAAGATGCATAGGTGTGTAGAGACCTTTGCAGTCAATTGTCTGAGCATTTTGAATTAACCAGTGAACCTGACATCCATGTTTTTGGAGTATTTTAAGTTTAGTTCAAACAAATACATGAAACTCCACCCAGTTTATAGAATGTGCTATTTCATGTTGAAAATGTGTGCTGGAAAGATGAGAAATATAGTTGTGACAGAAAACAGGTTTCAAATTTACTTTTAAATAGTGATTTTAACTCTTTGTTTTTATGGATTCCTATTCAAAACATCACTGACACATGGGAGGTTTTAAGCATGTATTTCTTTCAGAAATCATTGTATCAAAAGCACAAATTGAACAAATAAGCTCTATCTCTGAACACATATAAAATGAAATCTATGTCTCTTTGGGTTTGGAACATGCTTGTTTTCGAACTACTTTGTGTCCAGTTCAGATAGAACAATTACATTTCTCCCAAATCGAATTCATACAGGTGTCAAAAACAGTAACCTTATAGACGAGAAGCATTGTTGATGACTACTAAGCAAATCGGTATTTTTAAGTTGACAAAAGCATGCTGAAAGGCAAGAAATCAGAGTTGAGGGAAATTTGTAAAAATATACATGTTTCTACTATGACTTTCTAGGTGTGATTCCAGTTGAAAATATCTCTGATATATGAGAGCACATTTGTTTGGAACGTGAGGAGGTTGTTCTAGTTTTTAGCCTGTTTCATCAGAGAAGTAGGCATTATTGTATCAAAAGCACAAGTTTTTAGAAGGAAACAAATATGCATGATGTATATCGATTATTCATTGCAGAAATAACCAGTAATGGCTTTAAAATATAAATATTGCTCAATTTGTAGCAATTTCTACATACATATTTATTTATTTTTTGCTCCTCATTCCGATCATTAACTTGCAGCAGTACTGAACAGGTGGATATAACCGTTAAACACCACGAAGCCCTTTACGTTACAAAAATTATTATTTCTCACCAGGCAGAAGCAGGAGATACAGGGGTTGTCGGTGATATTGGGGATGTGTAACACCTCGCCCTCGTTCTCACAGCTAGCCTCTGTACCTGAACGGAAGACACAAGGAAAACTCAAGTGACATTTGCATGAACCTGTTTCCTGGAAACATTTAGTTGAAACCGGCAAACAGTAATTAACCCGGTAAAAACGTTTTGTCAGTCAAGAGTCTCCAAAGACTTCAGGTTCAGTAGTGTTTGCATAACATGCTGGAATGTTAATATCTTTATCTTACAGTGCTGCTCTGTATTTAACTGATTACACAGAAACATTAGTCAAAGTAATTGTAAAACGATACGGTGGAAGATGTAAAACATTATCAAAAGGGCAACAAGGAAATTGTTAATCAGTCAAGTTTTTGTTTGGTAAAAGTTAAGTATGTATTCTGCTCCATCGATACCGTCTGTAAAAGTTGAGTGAATGATCTTTAACTTTTAAAGCCTACCTTCAGAAAGAAAAGTGTTTACTGAACCTATTAAAACGAATAGTGACAACAAGATTACTTTCTTTACATTTTTGAGTGATGTATTCAGTTAAACTAACAAAAATGGTTTCTAACATTGTGAGAAGAAAATGTGAATGATTAACATTAATTTGTTCCCATCAATCATCTGTTCAGGGGAGAAAAAGCATTTTTTGTAGTAAAAGCTTTAAGTGTATGATCAGACATATTTACTGCATGCAAATAATATGACAATAATTATGGTTCACCTAAACAAGAATTTAACTTAATAATACAGGATGGTTATTTTTCTTTTGAAATTAACCTGATGTTCTTGCATTGTTAGAATAATATAACAGAAGGTCAATAAAATTAATTTAAAGAATGTTTAGTAATATGTTGAAAGGAAATTAAGATTAGGATATTCTGAAATTCTGATTTGGTGTGTAATTGTACACTCATTTAGAGTAGTTATTTCAGTATATAACTGTTAATGAAGTTTTAATTGTCTCAGAAATACAATTATTAGTTTAGAAAACAAAGTAAAGATTAATTACGATTCCAAATATTTAAACAATCATTTTTGTTAACCACAGAATTAACGCGTTGTTATAAAAACATAATAATTTAGGAACAATCTTTCAAAAACTTGACTAAAAAAGAAAAAAAATTGTCATTATCAAACATTTAAAAGTATTCATTCCACTGCAAAATTATCTGTTTCATACTTACTGAAATATATGCAATTTTCATATTGGCTTTACTTTTATTTGAGAAACGATTGATTTATTGATCAGTTGATACAATTCTATTATGAGAAGCTGAGATAGACTTTGACGGTGTAACAACTTGCAGATTGTCTCTCCCCTTCTGTAAGTCGCTTTGGACAAAAGCGTCTACCAAATGCATAACGGTAAATATAAAATAAATAAAACAGTTAAAATGTTCAGATCTTTATTTAGTCAACTTAATTAGCATTCTTTAGAAATAATTTACATCACAGTGTAGGCTATACACTGTTGGAATCAAACATGATTTAAGTTCGTCTACAAATGTAATATATATATATATATATATATATATATATATATATATATATATATATATATATATATATATATATATATAATTTTAAATGTAATGTTAACAACAACAAAGAAGACGCATCTCTTACCGGTGATCAAAGGAGCAGATAAATGTGGCGTTTGCAGGATTAAAAACCAGAATAACAGGTTGTAGGTGACAGGAGACAGAAACAGCATCCTAAATTCACTCCAGACGCAAGCGGTGAAAGAAACAAAATAAACCGAGACAGAATCCAAATCCTGCCGAAAGAGTGTTGCTTAAAATCCAGAGAGGAGCAGACATTTGTGTCATGTGGGACTCGATTCTGAACCCTTCAAAGAACCGTCACCTCAACATTACAGTAACAAAACAGTCCCAAAACAGCTCTCCAAAGATCCAGAAATGCAGGTCACAAGCTCCACAGAGAGTTTAAAACCGAGATAAGATCCAGAGGTCTGGTGGAGACGAGCGTGTGGAGGGACGACGATGACACTTCCATGATCCGAACGGACTCTCCGGTGCTCTTCTCTGACACTGAGGGACGCTCGGGTGCGCGCAGCTTCTCTTCTGGCGACGCCGAGTCTCTTCTAGTTCCTCAGCTGCAGTTAAACATTCCCGCGGTGGAAGTCCGTCCTCCGCTCCATCGAGACGTCTCCCCCTCTCTATTTAAAGTTCCGCTTGAGGTCAGAACCGCGCATCTCTGTGTCTGTCTGTTGGAGGGTTGCCAGATTGAAAGACCATGCTCACCGCACCACCAGCATGCTTCGCTCAATTTGGAACGCTAATGTGTATCTGTAGAAAAAAATACTCTAGATTCTATCTACATATCTTTGGAAAACGTTCTTGCCTTAACTTCTTTAACATACACTTTTTAAATCCACTCAAATTAATTTCTGGCAGGCAAGCGAGCGAGTTGCCAGGTATTTAGAAACACTTCCAGTCACAGACGGCAACAAATTTACATTATTGATTGGCTTGAAAGTAGAAGAGTCTCCAAACTCAACACCAGCACGTTTCCTCCGCTTTCAGAGAGCCTGAAATGAAGAGTACTTACACTAATTCGAAGAATTCGAAAAACACAATCATTCAAATGACGATAACAAACTGGGAATTAGGATGCCATAAATCTGGCAACATGCCTCTCAACGCTGGTTTACTGAGTTCTTCCTCTAAATGTACTTAAAATACAATACTATTGAGCTGAGAGAACACACAAAAAACTCAATACACAAGAACAGCCTGTTATGAAGGGGTAGTTTTATATTAAATGTAATATTACTTCGAGGCGAGTGTACTTTCGGGTAAATTCTGAACATTAACGTTCCATTACAAACACTAGCAAAACAGCTAACGTTACGCTAACTCAGAGTAGCTAGAGGCAGTGAGGTGTTGCACATTCCATGCAAAATGTCATTATTATTTCAAAATTCGACACCAGGATTAGGTAAAGGTAGGCGCATCATAGTAAAGGTAGGCGAAGCACAGGTGAGTCAGAGAATCAGTTAATTTCTGTAATATTAGTCACTAGATAGCGCCAAAGAGCACTTTAACAGCCAATTGAACTCCCCTTGCTGGCAATCCATTTTACCTAGCCCAAACAATTGCGCTGGGTTTGACAAATCTTGTTTGAGTTCAATTATAATAACTACTTTAATTTGGCTAATTCTCAACTATCTGTGGTGAACTGGTTCATAGCTCACAAAGTATAAGTGCAATATTGTTTTCCCCATCAGCACCTTAATACATGTGTGTGCTCATGTCTGTCTTCATAAGTAGTTTACTCACATATTTATTGATTCCAGTTTGTATGATTTAAAGGGAACTGTTTATTTACAGCATAGGTGGTAATAAAATACTACCATCAAGACTACAAAATAAACATGGATGAAATGTGAATATTAAAGCTTATAATTATAATACATTTTATATAAAATGTAACATTATGATGCAAAATCTAATCTCATAAAGGTAGATTATACACATCATATTCAAACTATTTCCATAGTTTTTTGTTACATAGTTTAAATCATATTAACATTAACTTTATCCAAAAATGTGGTAGGTCTAAAAAATGAAACATTAGCAAAACACATTTTTTTCTATGAACATATATAAGTTGTACTGTAAAGAAAGATTTTAAAGACTAGTCTGAGCACAACATTGTTACATAAACTAACCACTGCTATTGCTTTGCATCCTTTGTATCGCTCTTTCCCTTTAGAAAAAGAGACAGATGTCCGTGTCTTGGCTTACAGTACATTTTCCTCACTAAAGTAGACTCTGGAATAAAAATATGACTGAATTTAACTTTTGATAATTAACTTTTCCAACAGCTCCACTCTGGCTGACTTTCTGAATGCTTCTGCCGCCACTAAACTATTCGCTCTGTAGTAAACATATCTATAGGAGAGCATATGCTCTACAGAGTTCAGAGTATGTTCAGGTGTCTCCTGCCTCAGACTTCTTCTCTTTCACCTTCACAGAGGACTTCTTGGTCACCTTTGTCTTCTCCTTTGATGGATCTTTGTCTCTGGGTGACTCTTTGTCCTTTGATGACTCTTTAGAGGATTCCTTTGATGACTTGGGTTCTTTTGCGGACTCTTTTTTGGGTTCTTTTGCAGATTCCTTTGTTGACTCTTTTTTGGGTTCTTTTGAGGACTCCTTTTTCAGTTCTTTTATGGACTCCTTTTTCGGTTCTTTTTCGGATTCTTTTGTGGACTCCTTTTTGGGGTCTTTTGAGGGTTCCTTTGTAGACTCTTTTTTAGTCTCTTTAGAGGGTTCCTTCGTTGAATCTTTTTTAGGTTCTTTTGATTCCTTCAGTGACTCCTTTTTGGGTTGTTTTGGGGTTTCCTTTATTAATTCTTTCATTGGCTCTTTTTGCTCTGTTTCCAAGTTCTCTTTCTTTTCTTTGGACAACTCTTTAGGTGAATCTGTAAATACAGGTTACTTAATATTAAAGGTTTTGATATAGACTGTATAAAAATCTTTAAAAGTACTGGACAAATCTGACATGTATTTACATGGTCAGAATACAATGCAATATACAATTCAAATATAATCTAAATGTCAAATGGCTAGTGGTATAGCGGGCAGTGAGTAGGACTTGAAAGCACAGATGCTCTCCAGTTCAGAGTTTGAATTCTGAGTCAGAGTGTTTCTTTCCTTGCTTCCTTGCTTAAGGAAAATTGGCTTCTAACAAATGTATTTTGTACACATCCAATGTAAATGAAACATTACACAATACATAAATATCAGTAAAATTAATAAATAGTTATTTTTTTACGCAAGCATAAGTTTTCAAATTATGCTGGTCCTGAAAATGTCCTGGTAATTTAAAATTGTGCAAAAATAGAAAACTATTTTTTTCACTCTATCTTAAAATAGCCATTTACACAAATAAATAACAAAAGCAATAACTGTAACGATTTAACTATTAAAAATTTATAAATCATAGAAACAGCCTATTCTGTAAAAGTAACATGGCATTTGTCCTGTATTTTAAAAAGCCTTTTATTATGAAACCTGATATTTTAGCAAATAACATAATAAAATAATTTGTTGCACCATCACCAACACAGCATTGTGTGCATGTCTACAACAGAGTCTTGGCAAATGCAGTTTCTAACGTGGTTAAAACTGTGAAACTCAGTCAAAGATACAATGGCTTTGGGAACCAGGGGCCTGATGTATAAACGTTGCGTACGCACAAAATGGCCATAGAAATATGCGTACGCATTTTTCCACGCACATATCGGGATTTATAAAAAAAAAAACATGGCGTAAATAAGTGCGCACCGTACGGATGCTCTTGACCGTGCATACGCACTCTTTTAGAAGAGTATGTGTAAGAGTATGTGGCGACACCAACTGTCCTAAATAGCAATAGCTATTTAAAATGAAAAACTTCTAAATTATCCTATTACATCACCCAATAAATCAAATTGTATCAACCTGAATTATCATTATTAGCATTCTTAACCAGGTGCAAATACTTCGAATTTACTCATTTGTTTTAATGAATGGGCTACAAAAAGGTATGTGCGTATAAAACATATCATCATAATCGATGTTCTAGCGCTGTTAGAAGACCTTGCTAATGACGCTCTACGGAGGGAGCGTGTTTTCAGAGACCGTGAAGATTTCCTTGCTCATGATTATGATTGGCTCATGAGCCGATTTCGATTTCCAAGAGCCATTCTCTTGGAATTGCGTTCTGAATTACGGGCAGTATTGGAAAGACCCTTGCGGAGAAACCATGCGCTGTGTGTTCCTGTGCAAGTATTGACCACATTAGGCCACTGGTACTTTCCAGCGAGAGTTGGCAGACCGATCGGGTATGTCGCAGTCATCCCTGAGCCGTCTCATGCCATATGTATGGGATGCCATAGTGGGGGTGGCACCCCGATACATTCGTTTTTCTTACACGCAGCCCAACATCAAAATGCAATTTGCAGCAATCGCCGGTTTTCCCAACGTAATCGGTGCTATTGACTGCACTCATGTTGCAATAAAGGCACCATCTGAGAATGAATTCGCTTTTGTTAACCGAATTATTGGTGGTATTAATATGCAGGGAGATCATACATATTCAAAATGGGCGGTCTTAACCTCCAAATATGGTTATTTCGGGAGAAGATTGGGGTAAGCAATACGCACGTGCATCTGCGCACAATATTCAAATAATTTTGATTTATAAAGCGAACCTTGCGCAGGTTCTGGTGTACGTACGGTTTTATGAATCTGAAAACTTTTGTGCGTACGCAAATTCTGCCTTTTGTGCGTACGCACACTTTAAGGATTACATCTACGCAAAGTTTTATACATGAGGCCCCTGGTCTAAACATGTAGTTAATTTTCCAAACTAAATATGTTTTTGTTTGGAAAATGCATACCACCGTCTGCAGGGGCTTTTATACTTTAGAGATTTAAAGCCCAACATGTGAATTTTTTTTTCCAATCTAGCTTTGACCGTTAAAATCACAAAAACACCAATGGTGAAAAAAGACCAATGGTGCCTCTGCTAGATTATGATAGCTCTTGCTGATTTGGTATAACTTTGTATTGGTTCCTGATGAGTCAGCTTGGACTGTGTTCTTTGAAAAACACATACAGCACCTTTAATGTTTAAACACGACATTTGGCGTTCAAGTGTTGTAAAGGCACTCAAAAAATAGATTTTCCACTTTGATATTAGATTTACACTAATATTGTTATTTGTTTGTCAAGATCTAAAATTCTAAGATCTTAAAATAACTTAATTTTTTATCAAAAACTTGGAACAGAAGTGTACTAAAAGACCGATAAATCAAAGAGCTACTGCAATCAAAGCCACCAACTAGCAAAAACAACAGACTTTACTCTTTTAAGTAAAAAGTGTCAGTGAAATGATCTCCTGAGGACTCCTGAGCTCATGCGGGTTTTCTATGTCTGAGCATCAGATAATGTCCGAGGCGAGGGACACACACATGCACACGCATCTACACAGCTGAGTCTTTGAACATTCACTCCACAGCCGCTTACATGTTCTGTTCAGAGAGCAACTGTCTGTCTGCGTGAAAGGGGTCGTCTGGCTTCCTGATTAAGCTGCTCCCTGTGGATCGGACACAACAGGAGCTGTCTGTCTGTCGGTCACTGGAGTCTTGAGTAAACTTTTCCCTGTCTGTATGCCCGTCCGTCCATCTCACTGCCATCCTGATTAAGCTGGTCCTTGCAAATCAGGCCCTGTCTGTCTACGCAGGCGTCTCCCAGGCGTCTAGCTCACAGGTGGAGGATTGAGATCAGCCCCAGAGGAGGCAAACGGCTGACACGGCACAAAGTGGGTACTCTGTAAGTGTGTGTTGCATGTTTGTGTGCGTGTGTGCGTAAGAGAGAGAGATAGCCTCTGCTGTGATTTACGTTGACTGACAATAGCACCTGGTAAAAAACAAAAAGGAAAAGTACCCCCAGCCCCCATCAAGTCTATTTTTGTTTGTAACTTCCTACCTTTTCACTCTTGTCACTCTTTATCACTCTTGTGTCATTTGCTCGCATAGCCTTTTTCTTGGTTCCTGTCTTTGTAATGCTATTGGTTGACAGCCAGTCTTTAGTAAAAATGTGTATTGCAGTAAAATGCTAACAATACTGTAATTTGTTTCTTTTTTTATTAATGAAATACTCAAGAGTTTGAGTCTGAGTAAGGGTTAAATCTCTTATAAATCCTCAATCACCCCCACCATTTTTTCTGCACATTTAACTCCAGTTAAAATGGTGTCAAGATCAGATTAGCTGCAAACCCTACAGCAGCCAAATGAACACATGTAAATGATTCCATAGTAAAAATGACCAGTGCTCTGTACCTTCTTCTTAAAAGAAACCCAGAGAAAAGGCACTCTTGGCTTCAGAGGGTGTGGTATGGGTGGGATTCCCGTGGTCAGCAGGGATATTTTCTCTCTACATGTCCACGCCCTTGCACAAAACATCCTTCTTACACACACATCCACACATGGTATGTCTACTGTCTGGAACTGCCTGCAAAGTCTGCACTCTGCCCACGTTCAGCTGAGCCACATCTGAGAAATGCAATTAGAGGTTCGCCTCTGTCTCTCCAAAACAGACACACGCGCGCGCGTGCGCGCGCACACACACACACCATCCACCCCCCTAAAGCTGAGCTTTTTTCGTTCTACAGACATTTTAATGAAGAAAGTACTTGGCTGCTTCAGTTTGACTCAGGAGTGGCTCAAGATTTCAGAGGGCCTGAAGCAGAATCTTATTTGGGGGCGCTCTATAGAACCATTATGATAAAAATGTTGTAAAAAAATTGCAGCTAATGTATAACGTTTATTATTAAATTGTATATGCTGAATTTCAAGCATGATCAGTTGTTTTGTAAGGTTCCTTAACTTATACTGAAAATTTATTTAAGAATAGACGTCACCAATAGGTTTCTGTTGAAGGTAAAATAAGCTCAGAGTGGATGTAGCAAGTCATTGCCTTCATAAATAGGTCCACAAAGGCAGGACATAGGCATAGCGAACACACCTGATTGGCTGAAGGTTTAAAACTCAATTTATCTTAAACAACCAATCTAAAAATAATTCTTCACTGATCTGAATTAACAAAGCATATGGATTCCAGGGGGGGAATTTTGTTTTGTCAGCTGCAAAATTGGGTGAATTTAACTTTGGAGTGAATGTGAGCCTGCTCACTTCTGGATACAACCTCAAGCCGCTGGTTGAGGAACAGCAGCTCAGTCACTTCCTGTTACGCATCAAGAGGAAGAGTAGGAGCTTGCTCCTTGATATAAAAGCCTGAGACCTCTAATAGCCATATTTACTCTCATTTCACATGGATTTTTTTAATGGATTAAAAATATGCATTAATTTTTCAAGCATAATTATTGTCTGAGGTTTTTACTACACATGTTTTTGTATCTATATGCTGTAAATCAGTGTTTTTTTCCATTTTAACCAAAAACACAATATTAAGTTTAATCAAGACTTAAGAAACATATTTGTTTTTATGATTCTGAAACATTTTTTTTTTCATCGTGGTCCACAGAACCAAAGTTGAAATAGTCAGTGGTCTGAACACATCTATACAACAACACTGATTCATACTATCTACATTGTACTGAATATTATATACATAGTTATACTGTATGTATGCAAGTATGTTTAAAATTAAAATCTAAGTATCTAGTGTGCAGAACACTGTTATAGATAGCGGCCTTGTCTCTTACTGTTAAAATACTGTAAACCTGCCATCACACCTTTAAATCAGTCATTTTTCTGACTGTGAGGAAACATTCAAAATCAGCAAGGGATGAAATATTTTTCCCTCACTGTAAGTAATAAGGTGTCTGTGACTGATGGACCCTGTCAGCCTTTTACACATTTCTCCACTCGCAATCACAGAACTGGCTCTTGAAACGGAACATTTTGAAATGCTAATTTAAAACAAAGAGCATTCACAACCAGTCTAAAATACAACATATATCTTTACAAAAGTTTGCAAAAAGGTCCTAAAAGTATTTGCTGTTAAACAACAAAACTGTACAGCATTTCCATTTTCACTGCGATTGGTCTAAACACCTTTCAGAAAACTGACCAACAAAAGTCAGAAAAAAGATCCCTATAATTTTTCCGATGTGTTAATATGACTGCATAAACAAACAGTTTTTAAGTATTCTTAGGCAAACATGTGATGTTTCTTCTTGTCCACCTTGAATTGTTGCTAAGGCTTCATGGTTTTTTTTTCCAAGTCAGCTTTGTTGTCACTGTTCCTCATCTGCTTCTCATACTTTCTATTGAGTTCCTTCTTGCCTCAGCTGGTTCCTTTACAGTTTTATTTAATTTGATTTGTTGTTGGGGTTGTCTTATTGTCTGACATTGCTGAAAGATGTTTGGACTGATGTCCGGATTCCTTCCCGACAGAATAAACTAAGGGCTGTCAGAGATTCACCACTCCAGCCCAATGAGGCTTCCTCGTAATACTCACCTGAAGGGACTTTCCAATCCGTAGATCACCAATCACCTATTACTTACTCCACCTCCCTTCAAGAGCGTTTTAGTCAGCATCCCATATCCAAGCATTCCTATACATACCTTACTGGTACCACACTTCCTTGTCTAGTCACCATGCTCTTTGAAAGATATTTCACTCTCTTTTATTGCCTGAAAATAACTGTCAACTACTTACCTGTTACTCACCGTGTCCAATCGTATGTTCCATTTTGGTTTTCTTGGCCATTATCTGTTTGGTCTCGCCATTGTGGATCTTGTTGCTGTCTTTCAGTTACGGTTCCACGATCTAACCTGCTTTAGAAATTATCTGTGTTCTGTGCCGCTTCCTTAAAGGGTAAGTTCATTCAATTATCTGTTTGACTGCATGCTGACATCAAGAACAGAACCGGTGTATGTGAGTGATGCATGCAAAGTCAATGGGAGACACAATCTTGAATCTGAGTGAAGAAAGTGACATGGGTATTACAGCTTTTGCAGTGGGAATACTGAGGGGGCTATGCGGATAATGTGGAATTTGTAGTCGATGCCACAGAATTTGGCAGACATTTGTAGCCATGCCAACTAATCAAGAGCTTAGTCATGTGAGGTAAAAAGCCCAACAGTTATGGCAGAGAGCCGACATCATCCATCATCCTCTTTAATCTACTGATTTTAGACAAAGAAAAAATGTTCACAGTGGTTTTTATGTGAAATTGATGTAATTTGTTTGGTAGAACTGTGGTTAAGCAGGAAGAAGAGGGCAGATGAAAACCAGAGGAATGATGGCATATTAACCTGGCTTTGCTCAGTCATCAGCAAACAACACTCTATCTCCACTCCATCACCAACCACACCAACAAAAGTCTAAGAGATAACACAAAGGACAGCACATGTCACTTTCATTCTGTCTTGCTGAGTCTGAAGTCTAGCTGCTATTTTACCCTGGTTGCTCTAATCCTGAGATGGGAGTTCTTGGGGTCTGTGGTGTGCTATTTCCGCCATGTTTCAAGTCGCCAAGCATTTTCTTTTTAAATTTTTTTTTTTGCAATGTCATCGATGCATGGAAAACACAGCATACACAGCCTCATCCTCATGCATTTACCAACCAAACTATTTTCACTCGACTTGATGGGTTTAAATATAAAGCCATTTAAACCTTATGATATCACCATTACACATGTAAAAACAGTCCAACAACTGAACAAAATCAATTTAATAATCATGTAGTGACATCACAGTGAAAATTAATAATAGTTACACAAACCCCAACAGATTAAGTTGTCAATTTACGTTGTTTTGAAACAAAACCCATCATATAGAGGTGATGTGATGGTATGTTTAATATCACATCTTTGCTAGGAAGCTTTGAAAATTAAAGATTAAAAGCATTTTAAGTAGACATCATATAGATTTTCTTCTCCGAGTGAATAGGTATTCAGTGTTTTGGGAAACTGACCCTTTAACTTAAGAGCCATTAATTCTTAATATAAGTGAACATTAACTTCACCAAGAACATACAGTTTGATTTCCTGGCTTTTAAATCACTTCGATAAGCTCTGGATGCTTTGCCAAAGTCCCCCCCAGTCAGAAAAAAGTGCTTATCTAGATCACATCTGGAAGTGTTTCCACACTCACACTCGCAAGCATTGCAGAGGGATTATTGATGGATCCCTCGAGCTCATACTTCCTCAAATATATACACACATTCTGGTCATGGGAGATATGCAAAGAATATATTTGGAGGTAACTTATCCTTCCTCCCTTCTCCACGTGCTGTGAGTGGATAATACATGCCTGTGTGTGTGAGAGAGAGAGTTACTTCAGGATAAAAGCCAGAAGTTGTGAGGCTGATTTTGTAGTTTGAAAGACAAAGTCGTAAATATTTCAAAGTGTATATCCTCAAAACAGGAAAGTTCAAAACAAGAAAAGAGAGCGAAAACGGGAAGTCCTGCCATCCATCTTTAAACAGCAGACCACAGATGATCACCATGCAAGTTATAGACCTAACCAGAAACATTCCTTCAAACATCTCACAGAGGTTTAGCAGGATTTGTTGTCTTTGGATTAATCTTTTGGTGTGCACTATGGTTTTTATCACCATTTTAGAAAATCCACTTTTATATACTGAGCATTGTTTACCATTTCAGTTTTTACACACAAACTTTGTTTTAATACAAACTCAACACACAGAAAAATTTGTCCCACTCTGAAAAAAAGCTAAAAAAAAATGTTCTAGAGATAATGTAGAGATTTTTTATTTCACTAACAAGCAATTTTTAACTCAGAGTAGCACTAGAAAAGAATAGAGTAGAGTATACTTGTTTCTGCGACCCCTATGCGTACCTGCATGAACACCTCTGCAAAGTGTCTGGATTAGCCACAGGCTCATTCAAGTCTTGAAAAGAGGATATAGACTGTCTACAAGGGTTTTTGAGGATGAACAGATTAGTGAGTCTATTATAATGTCATATAAACACAGACTGAAGCTAAGACACAACAAAGCTTCCTATAGCGTTGCAAAGGCACTTTAGTTAGACTAAAGCCAAGCTTCCGTTTGGTTTTGAAGTCTTCATCAAATTGTTTTACTATGAAAGAAACAGATATGTTAGTAAGAATTTTGGTTTCTAGAATGCTAATGCACATTCACAACACAAAAAACAAGCAGAATTACCAGCAAACAATACACGGATAAATTCAATATGTTAAACCAATACATCTAGTGTCAACTTTATGACCTATATAAAACTACCAAACAATCAAACCTAACACTATGAGAGTTGAATAAATAACATGAGATTTTAATTCTAGACCACAGCCTTGCTAAAACTAACTTGGGTCACAGTGTTAATCCAACTTTCATTATATTAATTCAACTACCATATAATTATATTTAACATGGGGCAGTGTTAATCTATGTGTAAGAATGTATCAGCTTTCTTTGCATATATCTTTTGAACTAAATATTTTCCAATATCAGTGTTTATTATTATTAATTGAAAAATGTTTGTGTTAATGACTAAAAACTAACTTTTTCAGTTTGAATCTCTAACTGGGATGGTTGCGCAAACTTTTATACAGAGATTATCTCATTTTTAAAACAATAGCTCCATTTAATTATCTTAAACCTTTATTGTAAAAAAATCTGTTTCCTTTATTATTATTATTTATTTTATTATTATCATTATTGTCATAGTTTTCTTTTTAAATATTTTTTTGCATAGTTAATTGTAATCCATCAAATAAACATCTCACTCTAAAGTGTTTTTTTTTAATCAATCCACCATTACATGGGCACATTTTGTCATTCAAAATAATTAAATGTAAGTAAATCAGCCTGAGAGGAACTTTGTCTCTGCTCAGTTCTATGTAAATTGGGATGTACGAAGAGAATGTGCAAGACACCCGGCGTATGTAGATATTAATAAATCTGAATGGGTTTGTATGTTCGTACAATCCTAGCTTTCTCTGTACAGAGAAATTTTAGCAAAGAAATGTTAGTACACGTGGCCCCAGGAGTGCTGATGTAGCAAAACATTTCTGTGAATGAAAAAACAAAACAAAAACAAATGTAAAACTACAGAATAATTGGAATACCATTGAACAAAATAAAAAATGGTCTAAATAGGAAATCATCGTATCTGCTGTCATCCATTAGTTTTAGAAGAGTAAATTTTAAATTTAAAAGTTGCTTCACTTATCGAAGGCTAGCGTATGACCATTCAAGTGATTACACCCTTACTTGTGCATCATTCTAAGAACTTAAACACCTGAGGAATAAAAACATCAACCCCTTACAGTTAATATAAATTGAAAATTTGCTCTAGCCAAAGGCTACAGTTTCAAACACTACTGTGTTTGCTTTATGACAGTGGACGATAGGTTGATGCTAAGTTTCTTTGTAGCAATCTAGATGCTTCTTAATGTTAGTATCATTAAAAAAGTAATGTTCAAATATTGTGGTTTGCATATTAGCAACAGCAGTGCACATTTTATATATATTTTTCACAGTAGAAAAGGATTGCTTTAGCATAAATTCCTGGATGCAACATCCTTCCTATCATGTTAGCCACTTCCCTTCGATTAATCTTCTTTGCAGTCTATTCTGTTAACCTCCACTTCTTCACATCAATCAGTTAAAGAGCAACATTCAGAGCCCTTAACACATTCCATCATCTCTCAAATGCTTGTATGGGCTGCCGTCATAGGACATATCAGCAGATCCTGTTTCATCGACTCTGAATCCCTCATCTCAACACCTGATAGCCTCTGTCCTGTCCTCTCCGTCTGCCATCCGGTGTCTCTTTCGACAGCCTCATAGCTCACTGGCACTCGCTCTTGTAACAGGACAAGTAACGGGAAGCAGAGAGAGAAAACCATCTCTCTTAAAGGCTACCAAAAGAGAGTTACTGTTGTTCTGTACATTCATTCCCCCCACTAACAACTCTCATGAGTGTTTAAAATTGAAGAGGAAACTTCTATCCTTCATGTTGAAGGGTTAAAAAAATCAATAACCATTAAAGTAACTTAAAAAAGATAACCAAAATTCAACTACATCCATTCAAAGCTGTCTTCAGATAATAGTTATGTATAAATAATTACCAGTGGGTATAAAAGTTGACCATTTGCCGTCTAGAGTTCTACCAATGCTCGTGTCCTCATCAGTTAAAAAACAGGTGAATGGAAGACATTAAAACAAGTTAATGAGCTGCTGAAGACCCTTACCCTAAACCTAGTCTCAACCTTTTTTTTGTCAAGTCCTACCCATTAAGCCATTTGACTGACATAACAAACACCCAATCCCATGCTGTTTCGCATAGCGTTGTGTTTCGGGGCATGGAAATGTTACAATAGAATTTCACTTTGACTCCACTAACTCCCTTAAGTAATAGTCCTAGAGAGGTTTTAAAGAGAACATTCTATGAATTTAGCATACTTTAGCAAATCCAATGTTTTTTCAATCCACATAATGGATATTTGATGTTCTCGATCCTATGCCTCCATGTTGTTTTGGGGCACAAAAACGTGACACTGGCTACAACGGAAATCCACGTAAGTTTAACCAATCAAACCACAACTTCAGGAATCTTGAAGTGTTTCCAACTTTACGTACCAAACTCATCAGATATTTAACTCACATTCTGCTGACATGGTTAACACTGATCTAACCCTAACCAAGATGAAAATGGATGGATAGATTCAGAAGAGTGAGAATGTGAAATGATTCAATCATTTTAGTGTATTGATGCTATATATTTTCTTACCTGCTTAGATTTGGAGCGTATGGACATTTTAGAAATTCTCTTAGAGTCAGATGGAAAGTTTTTCTACATAATCGGCTGTTAACCCACTTCCTTTGGAGGCATGTGAGGTTATAAGGAAGCTTGGCTTATGAGTACCAAAGTAATACCTCAGTCTTGTGGTAAATTTGTGGGAGAAGGTCAGGGTTGTGCTGGACTCATCATTTCACATGGTTGCAAAAGAATAACTTGATGCACTTCAGAAACACTGGCCTCGAGGCATCTTCTTTCACCGCTGCACCCAGCTGGCACAGTATAATATTACCATTTTTGAATCTACACTGTAGTTGAAGATGTTTGGTGGTTTGGCAGTCCAATTATTAGATTTGGTGTTTTGTGTGTAGTGTTCAAATCGAGCGCACAAAGGCTCACTCTCAACTTAATGCTCTGTGTTCTAGGCAGATGAGTAAAAATATCTGGAATTTCCTCTTTTATATAATATTTTAATGTAAATTATATGTCATTTTGCCTCTCATATTAATCCTCTTTGTTCGACTATACTGCATACTTAATAGCTACTCAGCCAATAAGCATTAAAATATACATATCTAGTGGCCCCCAACACCATGACGGAGCCATGTTGCAACTTGAAAATATTGTCTCAACCAACAGCTCACAGCTTTATATGAGCCTTCCCGTTACAACCAACACTTGCCCTACCACTCTGGTGCAAGTGTTGTAAGTGTGCAGCTGGGTACTATTACGTTACGGAACTACTGTCAGTAACTACAAGCTTGGTCACTCAGTAACTTGTTTCCCACTGGTCACTTCCAATAAAAGATCAATTTAAAAATAGGCTTGAAACTTTCAGGGTTGCTATAATGTTAAATGTGCTCTTATAGAGTTAAAAACCACTGATTCAAGACCTCTTTAATAGATTTATGCTGTGCATGATTCTCCTGCCATTAAAACAGTACATGTACAGTAGTCTATTTTGATGAAACTCACTATTAAACATTAAAGCAAATACTTAATAAACATGTAGGTTGAGTAAGTACCTATTAGCTCATGTGAATGGTTTGACAAAGTGATTATCATGGCACATACAACGCTGTAAAAACAGAGGTGGGTATTTTTGTTAAACCAGCAATTTCTCTAGATTAAAAAAATCAGTTACACTTTTTGAAATAACACAATTGGAAATTATAGGTTCTTTGTTTCCGTTTGTTGAGGTTTAGGAGTGAAGTACATGGTTCCCCAACACACAGCCAAGAAAAGAAGATGCCTGGCTTGGTAATACTATTGGAAATATCTTTGATTTTAGGAAAAGTTTTTTTCTAGAGTCAGAGTGTAAGAACAGCTTCCTTGGCTGGTTTGAGTTTCACCAGGAGCAGTGTGGTCAGCAGGATGAGCCACACCCAGAGGGAGAAAGAGAGAGAAACTAAAGTAATTGTGTATATACTTGCACACATCAGCTCAGGGGGAAACAGCAAATCCATTCATCATACACTGTTTACTTAGCTTTCAGATGCCCTCTGAAAAAACCACACATAGCTAATAGGAGTTAATCCTGCAGAGAGCAGACAGGAACACACACACACACACACACACACCCATGCACATACACACACACGCGCGCACACTCAAGTTGCTCTCTCTCTCTTTCTCCTCAGAGCATCAGTGATAAAGAAATTCTGTTTTTGTGGTGACATAGCATTTCGCACAGTCAAAGAAAGAAGACCGCTATTCAGCACACTTCGATATGCAATATTGTTGTAGTCTTACTAGAAGAACCTAACATGACAGAATGATCCTCATCATATGTTTTTAAATACTAAATAATTACCTAAAACAACACCATCAGCAATAGAGAAGGAACATCATAAGCTTAAAAGGGTGTGAAAAAAAGATGACCTTACTTTACAAATGCAAGAACTATTAAGATATATGTGTGGATGTGTGTGGGCATGCTTGCGTGTGCGTGTGTGTGTGTGTGTGTGTGTATGTAAATTTGGCTAATTATAATGGTTGCTTCATGCTTGAAATAACACCATACTTTTGATCGGTCTATTTCCGTCATTATATTAAAGTTAGTCTCCTTTAAACCAAGTAATAAAATAAGTAATTTTGTTATTACTAAATATGTGTAGCAGTAAAACATTGCAAATGGTGATTTGGGTTTTCAAGAATTAACTTCAATATCTATGAGCAATTGGTACAAGAAAGAAAAAGAAACAGAAACTAAAGGATATAATTGACCACTAATCAGAAATGTCTGTGAGAGAAAATTGAGCAAAAAAAAAAATGTTGGGATTACCAAGGAATGATTGACTTCCTCTATCCCTGAAAAGGAAAATCGAAATGTGAGTATGTGAAAGTGAGGGAGGACTGGCATGTGCTGATTTGAGTGTGGCCTGTGTGAGGTTATGTGTGGGGCATAAAGCCTTGATCAGATCGCACCGCTCATTGGAGTAAAGTCAATATTTAACATGCATTTATTCACTAACATGGAAACAAAGGATGCTCTATGTCAAGAACGGAATGCTTGAGCGCTTCTGTGGCCGGCAGCCCTGCAGACTGTTGAGACATCCGTGTGTGTGTGTGCGTGTGTGTGTGTGTGTTTGATTTAAGGACATTTTTTCCAATGCTCAAACTTGCAAAGAAAGCAAACGCTAACGTTTCTTTGTAGATTAATTTGTCAAGCTTTGAACAAATCCACATGGAATCCGCTGTGATTTATTAAAGAGATCGGTCACCAAAATGAAATTGTAATCATCAGTTGCAAAACCTCAAGTGGTTTAAAATAGTTATGAAAGGTTTGGATCATTTAACAGGCTCAGACTCTGAACATTAGAACATTAACCACTGGAACCACCTCAGAATTTTGAATAATTAATTGTTCAAATGGGTCTAATTCATTAAATTGGTTTAATTTTTATTTACATGATGATTGAATTATTGATTTTAGATTTTAATGTTTGTTGACAAATATCATGTTGCCTGAGAAAGTCAAAGCTGCTTAAAAAAAGGCAAAATAAGGCTGTTGGATGTGGTTAATGACTAAATGAATGACTCTCTGCTGCAACACGTTAGACAAATCAGGTATCTGTGTAGGGTACCAAGCATGAGGGGGTCCCCAGACAGGCTGGGTCGCATTTATTTTCACAGGGGATGGAGGAGCACAGGTAGAAATATTACAAATATTCTGAATAAATATATGTGCGTTTTTTTTTCATGTAGGTCACTGCAAAAACACTACATGCTCATGTGTTGGTTTTTGCGGTTCTCTTGGTGAAGCGGAGAGTAAAATAGGCGCAAAATGGTTTGTTAACAATTTTGATGGTAAGATTGCATTTACCTTTTTCATAATTTCCATAATCTCTTTATAGGTTTATATCATTTAAAGTAGATTTATTTACATTTACATTTATGCATTTGGCAGATGCTTTTGTCCAAAGCGACTTACATTAGGATTTATACAGATTGATTAGAGTAAAAAACAACAACACTACTTTATTATTAACTACTGCAATTAAAAAGTTATGTGTATGCAAAAGTTGATTTCCAAAATGATGTGATCAGACTTCCAGCACAATTTAGACAAATCTTATCTACTCTTGTGTAATCATTATGGTAGATTAGTATACGTTCGCAATTCGGATGTCATTATCACAGGATTTTCTGTCCATTAGGGGCTCACAGATGTCGCTATGTTTCTGTTAATATGCAAGTCTAAAAACTGTGAGCTATCCAAAATAAATAGTTTATTGAATGCGTTGAAGCTGCATAAATCTGCACAAAGTGGGAATAGTATATCTGTTTCGGTAGTCTGACGACAGGCTCTTTGTCGGTCTGGCAAATGAGCATTTTGTTCATTTTCTATAAAAGTATTGTTTGTGAATGGTAAATATATATATAGTGGTGAGAAACAATGACATATTTCTTTGTATACTTTTCCGTATGCCATATAATTCACGCATAGACACTAGTCATGCGTTCCTGGAAGGGGGTTCACAGCAGAGGCTGATATGGGTCAAGGGGTGCGTGGCTGAAAAAAGTTTGTGAATCCCCGTCTTAGAGAAAGTGAGAATCTCGAGGACTCGAGGGGAGAACAGCAGATGGAAGTTCATATTTTTGGATTTATTTGGCATTTTGAGAGCACATAAACCCAATTTCTCTTGAAAGCAAATAGCCCCTGTTACTTCTTCACAATGTCATGAACAGCCAAAAGAACACATTCAGTTCAAATAGAAACACAGATGGAAAATAGTGCAAAATAGTATATTCTTGTGTTTTCAGCTACAAGCTTAAGTCTATTTAAAAATGAAGTTAAACACTATTGAGTGCTCACACTGTGTTTTTCGTTAAGTGAAAGAAATGGTTATAATGCATTCATGAACTAAGAAATTGTCAGGGTTTTGGTCATCTCGGCGCAAGTCTTGCCTTTCTGTTGTGGGAACCCTGAACAAGTCTTTGTTCTTTGAACCTTGTCCGGGCATAAGCATCTCTCGCTCTGCCTCCCTATCCACTCCCTTCTGTCTCCGATCTTGCGTTCTCTGTCTCGTAGTGTTTTCTCTTTGTGCCGGTTCTGGATCGGCACTTTCTGTCTTTGTTTTTCACGCCTGTCAGGCGCTTCCCTGAAAGGCGGTTGTATTGTCTGCGTGTTTGATTCTGTTCAATCTTCACCTCATGGCTTTTATGCCGGTTCCTACCCTCTGTTTAATCAGTTGTCTTCCTGCATGCCTTCACTTATTAATCTCCCTTTTTATACTCCTGTGCTTGTGTTGTTCTTGACTGGTGCAATAATTGTCTTCGCGTGTGTTTACCTGTGCCGGGCGAGACATTTTACTTGACCGGTTATATAGTCTAGTAAGTTATTTTTTTTAAGTCTATGTTT
Organism: Danionella dracula; assembly: GCA_900490495.1. Classification (NCBI taxonomy): domain Eukaryota; kingdom Metazoa; phylum Chordata; class Actinopteri; order Cypriniformes; family Danionidae; genus Danionella; species Danionella dracula. The sequence goes on along the minus strand of UELW01000378.1, from coordinate 3,660,005 downwards.
CAGTTAATCTATATAAATAATATTGTTTGCCAGGTTTTGCCCCCTAGTGGGTCTTTTGTTTCTGCCTTGTCATTTTGGTTAGCTTTGCTTTCTCTGTCTCGGCGTATGAGCTTTTCAAAAACACACACTCAAGAGCCTGACAGAAAAGAAGGAGAGCTGTGAAGAATCCCTAAAGTAGAGTTACCGCACTCTCTCTTTCTTCTAAACAAACCTCTCCTAAACTAGCCTCTCCTAAACTAACCCCTCCTAAACTAATCCCTAGTAAACTATACTCTCATAAACTCTCCTAAAGTAACCTCTCCTAAATTAGCCTCTTGTAAACTAGCCTCTCATAAACTAACCTCTCCTAAACAAAAAATACAAAAACAACTACACCAAACCAAAACAAACCAAACCATTCTACAATACTAAACTTTACAACTTAAAAATATTCTCTTCTGTGAGCTCTTACAACCAAAAAACTTCTTCTTTCTAACTATTCATGTTTTTGTGCTGTTGATCAGATGTGATGAACTCTAGTGTGCATTTCTTGTATTAGACTTTTCCTTTGTAACAAACTGCATATTGTCTCTCCCCAGATTGTAAATGTTAAATGCCTAAATATAAATGTAATTTGATGCAACAGACAAAACAAACATATGTAAATACTCTCCAAGCTCAAAAACCACAGGAAAGAAAAAGGGGGTTCAAGCACCTTTATTATGGCACTTTCATGAGCTGTTCTGTGAGTTGAACAATGAATAATGTTAACAACAATGAACAATAAATAATCTCCTGCTGGGTTTTTTCAGTGTTAAACTCTTTGCTGTTCAAAAGAAAAGTTTTGTGAAAATTACTAGCGGAATGTAGCCTTTCCACACCTTTTTTCACCCGACTGTGCAAAAGAGACAAACGTTTCTCTTCTTTCTCTGTTTAAACAAGTAGGTGTCAGAGGAAATTAATAGTTCCTGGAGTGCACAAGCCTTAACTCATCAAGTTTCACAATTAAATGAAATCAACTGCATGATGCTTTAGTGGGATAATGGTTAAAATGTCTTTATTCTTTCTGGTTAAACTTGAAATGCTTAAAAAAAAGAAAATAATACAATCCTCTATCAGTTAAGCAACTGCCACAGCCCTGAGCAACATCGCCTATTACTAATTTCTCCAGTTATTACAGACATGCCTGAGTTTTGAACAGCATCATCAATCAGATGGAGATTCTTAGTTTAATCTCTATAGGGAGCTGTAGATCAAACAGATGTAAACACTGGAGAAAAAAAGACAAGGTGCTGACAGACGTCAAATACATCACAGAGAAAAGGGCATTGTCCAGAAGTGAATCTGCATTAATTGAGAGGATGGCAGTATGAAAACATGTGTATTTAAAGGAAGAGAATGCTTTGGTTCCTTTAAAAGTCTGAAGCTACGCTAGGAGTCATCTGGAACAATGCTTGCATTCATCAAGTATTATCTGCAAAACACACACACACACACACGTACACGCACGCACACACGCGCACACGCACACACACACAAAACACATGTACATGCACACACTCCATCAACAGAGCCAATTTCAGTGGAAAACACTTCTTAGCTGCCAAGATACAGACAAATGAGTGAGGAAATGCCAAGGGGAACGCGAAACAGAGGTGGATGTGAGACACGGTCCGGGATTTAGTTTCAGCAATCGCAAGGAAGAGCCATGCTTTGTTGTGTGCTATAGATGTGAGAATCTGATCGAGGCTAACATTCACAAAAACTGTCAAACAGAACACATGGCTGGCATTAAAAAGAAGCATCCTTAACTGGATGTGACAAAAGATGAGATGAAACATAGTTCATTGTTTTTCCTGGTAAATGTCAGTGCAAGATGATTGTGGAAAATGGACAATAAAACTGAAATATACTATTTTAGATCAGAATGAAGAATGAGAATGGTCCTGCAGGGGGCTTCTGTTAAGAATGTAACAAAACTAGACTCCATTTGCATATTCACAATACATTCGTCAGGCCGCGAAGACCAAAAAAAGAATGCCAACCTCAATTAAATGACAGTTTTAAGATGAAACTTTATGAAAGAAACCATAAGTTTAAAATCACTGTTTAAACACACTTCCACAAATAATAGTAAGTGATATCTTATTATTTAACAGTCTGATATTTAGCACATGTTGTATACATGTAATGCAATCTGACGAAACTGCAATGGAGAAGATTAGAGGTATGCATCCAAATCTAAATCATGCAGATTTGAGGATGGACCTATAACATTTTTGTATGCTATTATTTTAATGATTTGATTTATATTTGTATTTTGTGAAAATTTGTTCTTTAGGGCATTTGCTTACTGTACTATTGTTTTGGTCACTGTAAGAAGCCTGAAGAAGTCCTAAATCACTATTCCAAAACATCCAAGCAGCTTCAATTGTTAGTACAACAATGTACAGTTAATGGAAAACTAAATTTTACTCCATGAACACAATATTCTTTAATAGAGTTACTTCACATTAATTTCTGTAAATGGAGAAGGGCTGCACCAGTGTCTTGACTTGTTATTTATAAATTTTATTTATATAATTCTCATTATGCTTTTGATGTTTTCACAAACAAGGCAGAGCGAAACTGTAAACTTTGCCTAAAAGAGCTCCAAAATCATGTATCCTGTGACTATGGCGTGTTTATATCAAATCATTTAAGCTTAATACTAATTCCATCATAAACTAAAGAAGTTTAATACAGTGTGTGTATTCATTAAATTCTATAACAATGGACTTTTGAAATTAAATGTGGTGTCTTTTTTTGAACAAGTTTTCTGGCATATACTGCACTTATTTTCTCATCGATGATTGAGTTCAGGTTGTAGCTAAGCTGAACAGCAGCACGGCTGCCTGCAGAGTGTCACAGCGGTAGAGAACTGTGTTTGTAAAAATGGACTTCCTGTCACACACACAGAGATGGAGATGAGCTACATTAACACTGGCAAGACAAACAGCTCAGTGCAGTGTAGCGTAGAGGAAGAAGAACTGGCATGTGGACCTCAAAGAGAGAGAGAGATGAGAGAGAGAGAGAGAGAGAGAGAGAGAGAGAGAGAGAGAGAGAGAGAGAGAGAGAGAGAGAGAGAGTGAAAGAGAGAGAGAGAAACACAGAGAGAAATTGAAGGAGGGAGAAAGACAGAAATAGATAGAATAAAGGATAGTGAAAAAAGGAGCGAGACAAAGAGAAAGAGAGAGAGGTGAAAATAAAGGTAGAGATGAAGAGACAGACGGATGGACAGAAACACATTTTGACACTAAACTAAAAATCAGTAAAGAACGGTAACACAAGGGTAAAAATTTCCAGATTTGTTAGGAAAAAACAGGGCGAGTAAATATACAGTAACATAAAAAGTTTCTTTTCTGAAAACTTTGCAGAAAACAACGTGTTTAGGAATTTGATTCATCCAGCCTCACCAGCTCTTTTCTTTTATCAGCAAACACAATAGTGATCCTGCAGTGTGTGAGAGAGCGAGACATTAATGTTCTCTAAGGGGGTGTCTGGCACCAGGTACGAGATCTAACTGAAGATCGCCATGCTTTTCTCTCAGACCATGTTACCGCTAGCAACGCAGAGCAGGATCTGAATAAATCCCTGTCTCCCATAAGGTGTGCATGGGGAAGTAATTTATCCCAAACATTGTTCAAGCATCCTGAGAGCTTATGAAACAACTGACAGCTCCCTAATTACACATTCCAAAATAAAACAGACAAAAAACATGTTTCCCTGAGCAGCTTTAAAGATGAGGCCAGTATCCCTTTTATCCATTTTCCTTCTTCAAACACTAACCAGAGCTTTAGTCTTAGTTGAGCTTCTATTACAAGTAATAGTATAGACAACATAAATATTAGTAGAGAAAAATGTTACATCTGATCTGATCTCAAGATCTTATAGGATTAAGTAGTGCGAAGACAATGATTCAAGACCCACACGACTGGTAAATGTACAAAAAAGTTTCTAAAGTTTCTACAGATTAATCTTGAGATTTCAAGCATAACATGCAAAACAGGTCTATATTAGTTTATAAAGCTATTGTGTTTGTTATATTACTTAAGAGCAAATGTGAAGATAAACGTTGCTGTAGCCAGTTATATCAATCGTTGTAATGTGTCACTCCATGAAAGTTCAAAAGGGGAGAAAATTGGTGTAAAACGTAGGCAATGAAAGACTGGTCAGCACTATGCTAGGATTGTTATTCAAGTGACCACACCTTAAAACAAGCTTTGTCAGTTTGATATTTTAAAAAGGGGAGTCTATGGGTTGTCAGTGATCAGTTGATGAATAGTTAAAATGTATTTATTGCCTTCACAAGAAAAGAAAGTGAAATAAATAAATAAATGACAATAATACTTTTTTTTGTTTGTTTGTTTGGTGCCGATCTACACTTAAAGAATCCTCACAGTAAACCATGACTACCAGTAACATTATACTGTCATCGATATTACAGCTCATTTATAGCTTTACTAGGTGTGTAGATGTAGCATCTTTGGTGTACCTTGAATGTTAAAATAAGGATGTTAAACAGCATACCGCAGGAAATTAACAATAAATAAATAAATAAAATGAATAAACACAAATAAATAAATACATAAATATGTGAATGAATGAATTAATTAATCTATTATTAATTCATAAATAATAATGTACATTCACATGTCTGCATTTTAGGAAATAAAGACATTTAGGAAATAACATTTTTTTTGTGGCTTTTTATTATATGATCAAAGGAACTCTTTTCTTTACTATGAATAAACTATTACAAGAAGAAAACTACATTCCTCAAGTTTCAAGTTAGTACATCTGTACAAGTAAAAAGCAGAATTACACAAACCGAAAAGAATTCGATCAGTTGGTTACACATGCTGTTTTTTATGTAAGGTTGACCAGAAAAAAATTGGCCACTAGTGTTTAACACTTTGATAACAGTTAATTTATCTAGTTTACCTAAATCCAAAACGTTAACGTCAAGTATCCATACAATTACCACACCTAAATTAAAAAAGCATTACAATTTAAATATCTCTATTAATATACTGTATATTTCTCATTTTTTTACCTTTAGTTGTTAACTAACCAGGCATGACAAGATGCTGATTTATAGATTCATTCTTATAGGCCCTGATCTGAACAAAGAGTATAAAAATACAGCTAAATTAAAAGAGCAGTAAATTTATTTCACTTCATTAGAGTCTGGGTTTGAGCTGTGAAATGAAAGCAACTGAGAGGTTGTAAATCTCTCTCACCCAGAGAGTCAGAGCAAAGCACTCCTTCACAGCGGGAAGAGAGAAAATCACCAGGGAATAGTGTGAGAAACGACTGAGAGAGTGATAAAGTTCTCTAACTTTTGAGAACAAAAGCAGATACAAAACTAATACAATAAATCACATCAGTTAAATGTACATAGGAGTAGTCTGCAATGTCATATTTTATTTAATTTTATATACAAAATAACATAACTGATACTTCTGTGGTCTATGGGAAAAAATTAGTAATATGGTCATAATTCTGAGATAAATATTACAATCAAATATAACATAATCTCCATTTCTAGTTAAAAGAAACATATTCTGTCCTTTTTGCATGATGTGATAATAATCTCATTAGTCGCCTGAAAGTGCCAATTTAAGTCTCAGTGGAAAATATAGTTTAGATCTTTTACTATAATCAATGTGCATGCCTTTGATAAAAAATACGACCTAAAACTTTTGATGTTGTTTTACTTTCACTAAATTTACAAAAATGCTGATGTAATAAATCTGTTAACCTTTTAAAAGTTTTGTTTAATAGTGTCCTTTAACAAAGAAAAAAAGACAAGAAAAACAGACCATTGAACTTTTTCATGCAAAGCTCACTAGTCTAAAAGACAGGTTATTCATTCTTTCTTTTTATAATTTGAAGTATTTAATAATTTAACAATATTTGTATTGAAAATCTGATGTAAAAAGGTAAGTGAAATGTTTAGCTTTTTTTACAAATGAAATTGTCTGATGGAAAATTTGTTTGACAACAGAAAGAAAATGTTCCACCAGTTTAGTAAATTTTTATGTGCTTTTGAATTGCTTCTGTTGCTATTCGGTTTCATCTATGTTTTTTTTATTTCATTTTATTTTAGTCAGTTATTGTTGGCTCTATTGAAAGAAAACCTCACCTTAAACAAGGTCTACCGAGATTTGCTAGTCACTAGAGATTTTACCTTACCTCTCGCCAAGCTGATGCTTACATCACTGAATAAACTTTACATTTTTATCGTTTAGTATTCCTTTTGTTGATTTGTTTTATAGTTTCTTGAAGGATTTGTGAAATGTAAGTATATTTGTGCCAGTAAAAACAATTGTAATAAAAATGTATCACTGGCTTCCAAACTGCTGAAAGAGTGCTCCTGTGTGTGTTTGAGGTCAAGGGCACTGCAATGTTTGTGTTGGCCATGGCTGGCTCTACTTAGAGCCTTGTTGATTTAAGATGAACTGATTGGCTGTATTAAAATGCTCTCTAATCCCTGGAAAGCCCAATCGGAGCAGGATTAGATCCGAGCAACTGTTAGAGGCGGATGTTTGTCGCAGCAAAGCAATGAGCTCAGTCTTTCAGTCCTATGCCTTTCTGTAGCTGATCTGGGAGCAGTTTTTTAAGGTTTAAAGTTAATAGGTGAGGTTAATTACAACAGCTGAGGCTAAAAATAGTGGTGCGTGGCTCAACCTGGATCAGGATTTTTAGGAAGAATCATCACAAGACCTAACCTTGGCTGGGTTTCAAATAACCTGAATCACAACTAGTAAGAGTCAGAGACATCTTTTTATCTTTATTATCGTATAGGTTTATTATGAAAATGAATGCGATTTATTGATCAATAAATAAAACAGAAGTGAAAGATGTAAAAACTGATGCTTTGTTGCAAAATCTTTGCATCGCTATAAGAATTCAGATCCATTCAAACCTTTAAAACGTTCAGCTATAAAATAAAATCTGAATGAGACAGATCTTAAATCATTTTTACATCTCAGGTAGCATCTGCACATCAGTCTCAAGTGAATAACAAAATAAAGGATTTAACAGCCGAATCATTCACAGTAATCCTTCAGTTTAATTAATCTAAAATATTAGATTGACTTGGTATGCTTATTATTTTGGGGAAGATTTCAATATGAATTTAGCTTTGAAATTATGGCTGAGCCTTTGAATAGATCTGTCTGGTAAAGACAAAAAGTTTTAAGCCAAAAAACTAAGTTTACATTTTAAGTCAAAACTCAGCCCCAGATGATACTTGGATGGGAGGCCAAATAAAATATCAGGTAAAATCTGCATCATAAAGATGAGGTACTGTTGCCTCTCAAACAGAGTTACTTGATCAGGTTCGGATGACAGTCCAAAAACATTCATTTTAAATATTAGCTAGAAACTTTACAGTACTATATGAGTGAATGCAAGTTTGAATGTTGCTAATTCCTACTTCCTTTACGAGTTAACCTCGAATAATAATCAAATATTAACAAAACAGAAGTGCAAAAGGAAAGTAATTGCACTTCTAAAGGTACATCAAAATAAAAATGTTTAAAGAAACATTTTCTTCAGTCAAATATACCAAAAGGCAGATATAGGCTTCCATACATTTCCAGCAAATACTACAGAAGAAAAGGTGATTCTAGAGTGAATGATGAGAAATTTACTCATGCACACAATGACTGAAATGAAATTAGTCCCTGGATCATCCCAAGTAACATCGAGAGGAAATGTCTATTATTTTTAGGTCAACCAAGACCACTCAGTAGCCAACACTTTCTGCCTTTAGTACTTGTTCAACACCAATAAATCACCTTTTTAATTTATTGTACCTAAAACGATTAACCGCTGTCTCTGGGGGAGAGTGATGTTGGCTAGCAACACAGCATGTGAAAACTTAAACCATTTGAAACATGTAAGGTGTATATAGTTTACTGTATACTGTAAGTGCAGTCAAAATGTTTGAAGTTGTCTCAATTACATATACATATACATACATAACAGGCAGTGAAATTTCTCTCTGCTTAAACAGTGTAATTGCGTCTGTGTTAAATGATGAATAAAGGATCCATGGATTTTTTTCTTCTAAAACATCTGTCCAATTAAATGGCCTATTTGAATTTCTACATATCATATTGTTCATGGATCATATCTTAGCAAACTAATTTAGATTTTTAAAAACTAAAAAAAAGTCCAGAAGGGATTAGGTTTCAGATGTCAAAAATTTTAAAAGCAGTTGCTCCCAAAGACTCTGCCCAAATCCTAGCTTAACAACTGGCAAGAAAGATTGACTGCACTTTTCAAAAGTATATGTTGCCACAAAAGTATATATTTTCAAAAGTAAATGTTGTAGTTTTATAGATCAACACATTTCTAGTTCTAATAAATTTAGGGGAAAGTGAATGTAAATGTGTGTGTAATTTTAGTAACAGCTGAACTTGTAGCCATGGTTGCCAAATATTTATGTGAGGTGAAACAGACAAAAAAAAATAGCATTTGAAAACCAAAACAACGAGTTGTCAAACTCTCTTAAGTACACAGGAGCAGACAAAAGTCATGAGTGAGAGAGGAACGTATCCGTATCCATGCAGAGCAAACAAACATTTCAATGTCAAATATCCTGATTAATCGGGTTTTGTCGACTGCTGAACCTCCTGTGGTGGTGGGGGGTGAGGTTAATAGGATGTGCTGACTCACACACTGGTTCCGCAGCTCTCAGCAGGACAAGGCAACAAGAGGATTTAACACACAAAGCAACCAGTGATCCCAGAAGAATAGAATCATGGGGGAACACAGGATTGATCCAGGGGTTCTTTCTTAATTTAAAGACAATTCCTACTGGTTCTGATGTTTAAAGGTCTACATCCCATGTTATTTGGGGACACATCTAAAGGAAGGTTGGACTACTAAAAAGCACATATAATGTGGTTATAAAGGAATGCTCGATTTTGGCTGTGCGTGGAAAAAATCTGACAGCCAGTTGGACACGCAGCTATTTCACTTAACAGATCTCAGATATAAAGTGACCCCATAGATTCAGAAATTAATTGTTGTTCGTTCTAATAACTGTATAAATGTTCTCCACTCAGTAGGGAAATTAACAATTTAAAATTATGAACTTAAGCCATACTTCTGGAAAAAAAAAATGAAAGAGGTATCAAACTATTCTGCATATTGCTGAAAACACAATGACATTTTTTGTGTGTTGACAAGTTGGGAAATTAAATGACAAATGTGTTCATTTGTAAGATATACACGCATGCAGGCACAATATATATATAACCATACTTTTTTTATAAACATTTAAATACTGATACTTTTATTACATTTAATCATAAACGTTTCTAAAACATTTACTAATTTGTCTTTTACTGCCCCAACTTGAATAAAACACACACACACACACACACACACACGCGCGCGTGCACGCACACACACTAAGCAGAATTTTATCTAAAAAGAAACTCATTTGTCTTGAATTTGTATTAAACAAGAATTTCATCTTTCTTTCTTTCTTCATGCACTTATAATTTAATAATTGTAATAATCAAACAACAAATTCAATCAAGTTGGAATAGTATGTCCATCCATCCATCCATCTTCATGTCGGCTTTATTCCCTTTCGGGGTCGCCACAGCGGAATGAACCGCCAACTCTCTGGCATATGTTTTACGCAGCAGATGCCCTTTCAGCCGCAACCCATCGCTGGGAAACATCCACACACACATTCACTCTTTAACACTATGGGCAATTGTTCTTATGGAATAGTATGTTAAGAATGTTTTCAGGTCAGTATTTAAAATAATCTAATAGTATTCACAAAAACTTTTTAAAATGCTTCAAACATATTAAATAATTGGGTTGAAATGCAGATGAAAATTACTTTAAAGAACTTTATAAATTACTTCAAGGACTGTGTAGACAAAATATACTACTATTTGGACTTTTACAAACACTTTGTGAAAATTTAAATGTTCGTGTGTTTCTGATCATTCTGAGTAAGGAAAGCTCTCTAGATATATAATTTTGTGTGAGAATTATTTTGGCTTAAAAAAAATGTAATCCATGAAGATGTTAGAGATGTTCCCATGATTTGCATTCTAAAAGTGAACAGGGATTTTTTTGCCCTCTCGTTAAATTTTTTTTTTTTTGTATTTTGAATGTGTCTATGTGTGTTTGTTAGCTGGTGGTTTCTAACTGAGTACTCGGTCTTGAGTAATGGCTATGAGCCCAAGACTCAAACCACAGAATGCTCCTGCCAACAATTCCTGATCTGATCTCCTAACAAGACTTTCCCTGTGGCAGATCTAATTCATTAATGTAATTAAACTAATCTGTCCAAACAACACCCTGGCCATCAATATACTTTTTTTCTTACACTTTCCTGTCACAATCATGAACCCAATTTCATTTCAAAGGAATTAAAACTTAAGATGTAACTTCAGTTTTTGATGCAACTACAAATGTTTACCTCAAAGTATCCACCAGCTTTAATAAACTTTTAAACTCCAGCTTCTAATACATCTTCACCAAGACTCATGAGAAACAGCTGATTGTAATCAGCAATCAGCCCAGCTGCAGCTCATATACTCTTCTGAAAAACTTCTGTTTTAAATCAGTTAATTGTTCAGCCTTGTTTGCCCTCCTATCTCAGAGTTCTGAGCAATTTCATTCCCTTGCGTTTGTGACCTAGTCTGATCCTCATAACACATTTCTCAGACTATTACCATTGGAATATTTACTGCCTATATTATCCTGAGTATGAATCTGCCTGATATTTCTGGTTTGGGGAGGATTGTACAGGCCATTAAAGCTATTTGTAAAATAAAGTGTTTACACATTTTGACTTATTACGACATAATCAGTTCTAGATGATTCAAATGTTGACAATATATAGCTGTATGTTCTCCAAATATACTGAATTTGGTTGATTTTTGGATACTTAGTTTAATTTTGTTTTTGATTTCATCACTATAAGAGGAATTATTATATTACGCTATCAGAATGAATAAAGGCCATTACTGAAATGCAAAAACAAATCATAGTCATTGAAGTCGATTTGACAACATTGCATAGTGCCGAAACTTTAACTAAAAGTGAACTTTATCTAAAACTCAAATTATCTGTTTTTCCAAATATTTGTAAATTGCTTTAAATTTTAAATAGCTTGAAACAAGAAACTTTGTGAGAAGGTTAAAAACATCATCTTCATTTCTTTAAAAATAATAACTATTTGCATTGCCTTGGCAATGAACATGTGGCTTCCACAAAACCATAACTCATAAAGACACAATCAGTTTAAGCCACAAGCAAAAATAACAGAAATCCTGTGCAGAAGACTAGTGTTCTACTAGTTTGATGAAGAACATACGTTAGTCATTGATGCTCTGATAGAGCACACAGTGCAGTTTACAGCTTGCCGCACAGCTGGGATCTGGAAAAGTCTATTTTACTGTTCATTGCTTCCTTTTAACAAACTTAAAGGCATCTTGTTAAAAACGACACAAAAGCCACTTTTGTTCAAGGCCAAATCACGAACCCATCTGAAGCAGACCACTGAGTGCGCTTATTTTACTGCAGTAAAACCACAGCGTCACCAGAAACTTCAACCATGCAGGGAATGTATGAGCGTGGGGGAGTGTGGAGGTTTTTTTTAGGCATATGCTATTTCAATTAACTACAAAGTAACCAAGGAGGTATGATTCATTATATTGTTTTGTTTAATTGTTTGTGTCTTGGCTAATGTGTTGATTGGGTTTGTTGGTTGGTGGGCTCAGACTTCTGGCAAGTGGTTTTTGAGCTCACTTCTGTTACTGAATTCCAAAAATTGGAAAGTGTATAGTATGGGAATTATTGCTTTTTTATAATAAATATACATCAAAATGTTGCATATAGCCCATCTCTTGAATTTCCAAAATAAAGCAGCTTTCAATGTTACATGGATTCACCCTCAAATGTGACACTTCTTCAAAATTTCTTTTGAAGCTTGCTTCTTTGGCATTGTATAAAATTTCTAGCCAAAGTTTGAAATGCAACTAATTTCATATTTTCCTTTCCCAGTTTCATGTATTGTATGCTTTGCCTACTGTAGGTATTCCAGAGAATTTCAGATTACACATATTCAAACATAAACAAAATAGATTTTCACTCTCTAAGGCTAACACAACAACAATGCTATTCAGAATGGGATGACACCATTCAAAATGAGTTAAAAATGTAAATATAACTTTAAACTGATTTAGAATGGTGTCAACCCATTATGAATAGCATTGTGTACACACACACACACACACGCACACGCACACATATGGGCATAGATACATTTGTTTAAATATTCATTAATCTCACTATAATATTTAAATTATTGTAGATTAATCTAGATTAAAATGCCTCAATCTGCCAAGGCTATTTTAGAATATGTAGCCAAAATAACGACTTGCTATTTTAAATGGTTAAGCAAGAGTGTATAAGCAATCTATACATTTTATGTGTACCTAAAAAATCCTCACAATAAAAACAAGTACTTTTAGTTCAATTAAAGACAAAGATGTTGTGTATATATATTATGTCGGTGCAGGAAGTGCCGTCACACACAGGACCCTAAACAGACCCTAAACAGCTGCGATGGACGAGGCTCGCTTCACCCTCAAAATTCGAAAACAAAAAGTCATTTTGATCCCCCAAATGCTTTTTTTAAAGACTTGTTAGCCAAGGACAGAGCTTGGGTTCGAGTAGTTGAGGCTATCGGTGCTGAAGGGAGCTCTTCCTGTTTATTCCTGTTTATCTAATAATGAGACCTCAAAGAAACTTGACGTTAACTTTACATAAAGTTAGAACAGATGTTGATTTTTTTGTGGATGTGGATAACGATGAATATACCATTAATTTAAGTGTTTTTAAAATTATATCCATACTCTGTTGAGAACATTGCATATCAAATGTAAAGGGATTTACATTTTTATATGCTTATTGTTTTTTAACAATGTAACATTAGCAATAGTATTTGCATTTTTTATGGGCAAACATATTTTATTTTATGTGTGCCATCAGGCTTTTAAATCAACAATGCTCATGATATGCTATAATAAGTAATAAATGAAAAATAAGAGTTTAAATTAATGATAAAACTTTAAGATATGCTAACGCTGTAAAAAAAAAGTCATACACATGTTTAATCAAGAAATATTTTAAGAATTGCACTTTACACGTTGTCGGTCACTTCAGTGACCCATGGACTGAAAATCTGAGAGCAGAATAGCTGCACGCTCCATAGATCCGCTGATCTCCCAGATATGTAGTCGGTGTAAATTCCACTCATAGCTGAATTCATGTTAGCGGATCATGTTTTAGAGGGTAACTTCACAGACAGCATACTCACAGGTACGGAAATTCTGTATACATCCGTGCCAGGCTTCAAACTGCATAGTATAGACCCAGCTCCAGACCCAACTTTGAGATTAACAACAATATTTTTTTTTATCGCCCGATAAGTTATCCACCACTAATATACTTCAATTGACAAGTATAAACTGTAAAATTCTAAAAAAAAAAATAAATACAAAAAAATAGCTCAGCATGACTGTAATCTACAATTAAGAGCTGTAAGGGTGATGTTACGAACAGTTTGAGGAAGGACCCAAAAGCAAGGGAATAAACTTAAAGTCTTTTATTAAAGAGGGAAACCAAACTGCTGTTCAATAGAACAGGGATAAACTCAGGCTTCTTCGAAAGGGAAAAAGTCACTCGGGATCCGCTCCCGCAAGCAGGGAACGAACCAGGCTCCGGATCCTCAAGAAAGAGAGGTGAGCTCACCGGCTCGTTGACGGACGACTGGCGCTCAGAGGCGGTCTGGGTCGAATCACTGCAGATCCTCACTGAAGATTAGGCAGAGTTAGGAACACAGAGATCCAGATAGAGAAGAGAACGGTAGACGAGGCGACACACGACACGAGGGAAAGAAGCACGATCCGCTAGCACGCTGGGACTGAAGATTAATAACTCACGGAGAGAGAAGGCAGACAAGGTCCTTAAAACCCCTTAGTCACAGCAGCCGCGGCTGGTAATCAATTAGCGGGAGCGACGCAGACAGGTAACAGCAGGAGAAGAGGGAAACAAGCTTAATGAGCTGATGAGACAAAGAAACAGTCCTAACAGTACCCCCCACCTAACGAGCGCCTCTAGGCGCTCACCGAGGACGAGCAGCGAGACGAAACAAAATCATCAATGAGAGAGCGATCCAGAATGTCCCGGGAGGGGATCCAACTCCTCTCCTCAGGACCATAACCCTCCCAATCCACTAAGTACTGATTTCCCCTGCCCCGTTTGCGGCTATCTAAGATCTTCTTGACCCTGTACGCAGGGGCACCATCAACCAGCAGGGGAGGGGGTCTGACGGGAGGGACCTGAGTGGAAGAGCGAACAGCGGGCTTGATGCATGACACATGAAATACGGGGTGGATGCGCGCGAGGTAGCCAGGTAAGCGCAACCGTACTGCAGAAGGGTTAATCACCTTGGTGATCGAGAAAGGCCCGATAAAACGGGGGGCCAACTTGCGAGAGGGCAGGCGAAGGGGCAGGTTTCGAGTCGAAAGCCAGACCTTTTGGCCACAAATATAGTGGGGCGCCGCAGATCGACGGCGGTTAGCGAAATGTTGGGTTCGACTACTTGACTTCCTAAGTTCCCTCTCCACTAACCTCCAGGTACGTCGGGCTCGTCGAATAAAACTCTGTACCGAAGGAACATTGGCCTCAACCTCCTGATTAGAAAAGAGAGGGGGCTGATAACCAAGGCATGCACAAAACGGGGATACTCCCGTGGCAGACGAAGGGGTAGCGTTATGGGCGTACTCCGCCCATGGTAACTGGTCGCACCAGGACGCCGGGCAGTTGCGGACTAGAACTCTGAGGAGGCGACCAAAGGTCTGATTAGCGCGTTCGGCTTGCCCATTGGTCTGAGGATGAAACCCAGAGGAGAGGCTGAGAGTAGCACCGATCTGCCGGCAGAACTCCCTCCAGAATTGGGAAGTAAATTGAACGCCACGATCCGAAACTACATCCTGGGGAAGGCCATGAATACGGAAAACATGATTGATAACGGCAATAGCAGTCTCGCGAGCGGACGGCAACTTGGGTAGAGGAATAAAGTGGGCAGCTTTGGAAAAACGGTCGATAACCGTGAGGATGGTCGTATTCCCCCGAGACTCCGGGAGTCCGGTGATAAAATCCATGGCGACATGGGACCATGGTCTGGAAGGAATAGGGAGCGGACGCAGCAACCCGGCAGGAGGGGTGTTACTAGACTTAACCTGGGCGCAGATGGAACAGGCAAGGACAAACTCACGAGCGTCACGAGACATCGACGGCCACCAAAACCGCTGACGAATGGCATCCAGGGTGCGCTTCACTCCTGGGTGAGCCACCAATCTGGAGTTGTGCCCCCAGCGAAGTACGGCGGGGCGAATACTCTTTACCACGAATAGGAGATTAGATGGGCAACGATGGTGACCCCCCTCTAATCGAAGCGCGTCAGTGACCTGGCGTTCTATGCCCCACGATAACGCTCCCACTGCTATCTCAGCAGGAAGAATATATCCTGACGACTGATCATATGTCCTAGAGTCAAACTGACGGGAAAGTGCGTCAGGTTTCTGATTCTTGGACCCTGGGCGATAAGAGATGGAAAAATGAAACCGCCCAAAAAAAAGGGTCCAACGTGCCTGGCGGGCGTTAAGGCGCTTAGCGGTGCGGATATATTCAAGGTTACGGTGGTCTGTCCAGACTACAAATGGGACCGCGGCTCCCTCCAGCCAATGGCGCCACTCCTCAAGCGCCAAACGAATGGCGAGTAACTCACGATTGCCAACATCGTAGTTCCGTTCAGAGGGTGTCAGGCGGTGTGAAAAAAAAGCGCACGGGTGTACCTTACCATCGTCAGACGAACGCTGTGAGAGAATGGCTCCTACGCCAACATCGGAGGCATCTACCTCGACAATAAACTGGCGCTCTGCGTCAGGTGTGATTAGAATAGGTGCGGAGGAAAAACGATCTTTAAGCTCCTCGAACGCACTCTGGGCAGCCCTGGTCCAGACGAAACGGGACTTAGTGGATGTCAGTGAGGTTAAAGGGGCCGCTACTTGACTAAAATTGCGGATAAACCGTCTATAGAAGTTGGAGAAACCCAAAAACCGTTGAAGCGCAGAGCGAGAATCGGGCACCGGCCAGTCAGCAACGGCTCGAACCTTGGCGGAATCCATGCTAATTCCGGTGTTAGAAACAATGTAACCCAGGAAAGGAATGGAAGATTCATGAAACGCGCACTTCTCCGCCTTGACAAAAAGCTTATTCTCGAGTAGGCGTTGGAGTACCCGACGAACCTGCGTAACATGAGTCTCCAGATTGGGGGAAAAAATTAAAATGTCATCTAGGTATACAAACACAAAAACGTTAATCATGTCCCGGAGCACGTCATTAATAAGTGCCTGGAACACGGCGGGAGCGTTAGCGAGACCGAAAGGAAGCACACGGTACTCGAAATGCCCGAGAGGCGTGTTAAAAGCCGTCTTCCACTCATCCCCCTCCCTGATGCGCAGCAGATGGTAGGCATTACGGAGATCCAGCTTGGTGAAAACGGTGGCTCCTCTGAGTAAATCGAAAGCAGAGGACATAAGCGGAAGAGGGTACCGATTCTTAACAGTTATCTCGTTTAAACCCCGATAGTCTATACAAGGGCGCAACGAGCCGTCCTTCTTCTTGACAAAGAAGAACCCCGCTCCGGCAGGTGAGGTAGAGGGGACGATTGTACCTGCGTTAAGGGCCTCCGAAATATAACTCTCCAGAGCCTCCCTCTCAGGGAGAGAAAGGGCATACAGGCGACCCCGCGGGGGATTAGACCCCGGCAATAAATCGATGGAGCAGTCATAAGGTCGGTGAGGAGGCAGGGAGGTAGCACGAGATCTACTAAAAACCGCTCTCAAATCATGATACTCTGAGGGCACGCCCTCGAGGTCTACGGGCTCGTCCTGAAACGCAGAAACAGAAGTCAGGCAGGGAGAAGCAGAAGAGAGACACAGATTATGACAAGATAATCGCCACGAAAGAATGGTTCCCTCTGCCCAATCTAAGTGAGGATTATGCTTGACCAGCCAGGGGTGACCAAGAATGACCGGATGACTAGGGCAATCAAAAATAAAAAAAGAAATAGTCTCAGAATGATTACCGGAGATGAGAAGCCGGACAGGTGCCGAGACGTGCAGAATCCTCGCCAACCGTCGCCCATCCAGACTATGGACGACCAGTGGTTTATCCATGGAGTGAACAGGAATCTGGCAGGCAGCGGCGAACGAGCTGTCCAGAAAACTCCCCTCGGCTCCAGAGTCCACCAGCGCCTCACACTGGTAGGTGCGAGACTCCACGCTGATACGAGCCGGGAGCGTGGTGCGTGATGGAGAAGGTGAGGAGATTGAAGAAACGCCCAGACGTACTCCTCTGTCTACGACCGGGCGGGACCCTTTTACCGGGCAGTCGTTGAACTGATGCCCAGGTGCGCCGCAGTACACGCACAGCCGGTTTGTGATGCGCCTCTGTCTCTCCTCAGCCGATAGACGGAACCGGCCCAGCTGCATGGGTTCGGTCTTGCCCTCCGCGCCAGCAGGGGACACCGGCTGTCTGACGGATGCTCGTAAGAACTCCCCGCCAGATTGGAAAGGAGAGCGGGGACGAGCAGCGAGCCGCTTCTCGACACGGAGGGTCAGCTCCACCAATCGGTCGAAGTCCTCCGGAAACTCCTGCGACTGCAACGCGCTGCGGAGCTGGGGTTCTAACCCCTCCAGAAAGCGTGCGGTTAGTGCTGCCTCGTTCCAGCCTGCTGTAGCTGACAAGGTGCGGAATTCAATGGCGAAATCAGATGCTGAGCGCTGACCCTGGCGCAGAGCGGCGAGAAGTCGCGAAGCCTCTCTCCCGTAACTTGAGCGGTCAAAGATCTTGATCATCTCCGTCTTGAACTGCTCGTAGCTCAAGCAGCACTCTGCTCCAGCCTCCCAAACAGCGGTACCCCAGCTCCGAGCCTTGTCTTTCAGGAGGGAAATAACATACGCCACTCGGGCGCGATCGCCCGCGTAGGTGTTGGGCTGCAGAGAAAACGCCACCTCGCACTGTATCAAAAACGCTCTGCATTGGGAAGGCTCCCCGGAATAACATGGCGGGTTGTTGATACGGGGCTCCGTGGAGGCTGTCCCGGAATGGCCCCTGTCAGCCCGGAGTGCCTGGAGCTGTTCTGACAGATCGTAGACCTGGGCGGACAAGGTCTCCATGACCTGCCTGGCGGATGCGAGCTCTACTGCGTGACGGCCCAGCAGGATGCCCTGATGCTTGACTGCTCGCTGGGCCGGAGAGTCCCTCGCTGGATCCATGGGTTGGGTGAGTTATTCTGTTACGAACAGTTTGAGGAAGGACCCAAAAGCAAGGGAATAAACTTAAAGTCTTTTATTAAAGAGGGAAACCAAACTGCTGTTCAATAGAACAGGGATAAACTCAGGCTTCTTCGAAAGGGAAAAAGTCACTCGGGATCCGCTCCCGCAAGCAGGGAACGAACCAGGCTCCGGATCCTCAAGAAAGAGAGGTGAGCTCACCGGCTCGTTGACGGACGACTGGCGCTCAGAGGCGGTCTGGGTCGAATCACTGCAGATCCTCACTGAAGATTAGGCAGAGTTAGGAACACAGAGATCCAGATAGAGAAGAGAACGGTAGACGAGGCGACACACGACACGAGGGAAAGAAGCACGATCCGCTAGCACGCTGGGACTGAAGATTAATAACTCACGGAGAGAGAAGGCAGACAAGGTCCTTAAAACCCCTTAGTCACAGCAGCCGCAGCTGGTAATCAATTAGCGGGAGCGACGCAGACAGGTAACAGCAGGAGAAGAGGGAAACAAGCTTAATGAGCTGATGAGACAAAGAAACAGTCCTAACAGGTGATGTCTGATGAGGGAGTTTGGTTTCCTGGAATTAATGAATGGTGCAGGAGGTCCGAGTGGTATATTATCATTAACCAACATCAGACTGTACTTGCTAAAAGTAAAACCTTTCTTATTACAGACAATAAGTTGATAAACAAAGCAGTTTCATTTTTTTTTAACTCAAATTGGGTGTTCCTAAACCCAGACAAATGGTAATTTTCAAAAATCTACAATAGAGGGAAACATATGTTGAATCAGTGGTTAAAGTTATACTTTAAAATACATTGGTTAATGCATAAAGTATATGGTACTCTATTGAAAAGACGCGTACTGAATTTTGCTCTGATTAGCCCCTCCACGCTGTTAGCATGATGATTAATGAGGCCTCTTTAATGGAATCTTTAAGCCATCAGCTTCCTCTCAGCTCTGCTATCATCATGTTTCAGCTCAATCTGATGTAGCATCAGTAATATAATGGAAAGCATATGACGATTGCACAAGTAAAGAGGCAATCAAGTCTTAATCCCTCACAAACTGTAAATAACTCAACATGTTAAATCTCTGGATCACATTTTCCTTGTTTATTCTTCATTTTTAAGGTATTTTGCCATGCCCATAGCCTGTAAGTGTTAGACTTTTTATGGTAGTTCCTGACATTGGACGCTTCAATCACAGGGTGAGGTCTGTTCTCAGACAAGGCCAAATATATACTGGATTGAAAAACCAACTATTGTCAAATGTATATAAAAAATAGGACACTGGACATTATAAAAAAAAAAAACTAGCTAAGATGACAAATCAAGTTTGTCAACAATTTTTTTTATCATTTACGATGTATAATTTGTGACACATTAAAGACTATGTCTGGTGAACAGCAAGTCTGCAACAGAAACTTAAAAGGCTTGTAACACAAAACACAAACGTTGGAGACCATTGAAAGAGTGGTATCATTTATGCTGTTTATGTGGTGTATTAAACTCAAATGAAAGACAGTCAAAAAGGAGAGTAAAAAGGGCGTAGCAATGCTGAGAAACCTATACATAGAGGGTACGTTTCCTTCTTCTCTCCAAATCAAAGAAAAATAGGGTCACTCCGCACCACATTTTTTTAAAGATATTTACAAATCAGGGTCTATGTGAGCACCAATACATCAGACTTTGAATTTGCACCTGCCAATAATCTGCATAAATTTACTTCTGAGCACATCTGCCCCCAAATCATAAATAAATTTGTGGAACTATTCACTCACCAACAGGATTTATCAACAAGCTGTCAGAAGTATGAATGGGAAAATTTGCAACAATATTACCATACCCAAAGAACATTGGGAATTAAGATCAGTTAGCTCAGTCATTGCCCAATCAGTGATCAACAGGATGGCGTGTCACACTTTACTTTGTAATCAGAAAGAATGGAATTTTTTGTTATTTGTCCACAGGCAAAATCACAGAACTGTGTCCAACTCCAGACAAAAAGTTCAGTGTTGCCAAGCAAAAGAAAATTAGTCCAGTTTGTGCACAGAAACACAAACTGAACTAATTTTCTTTTGCTTGGCAGTCCTTATTCTCTATTTCTTCCAAAGTTAGTTGTCAGAGAAACCACTTGTCTCTGCTTCCTTTTTAACAGTCTGACCCTCTCAATATACCTCTAAGTGTTAGAACAAGGCTAAACACAAAGACCTTAGGCAATGAATGAACTCGCCAGGGAGTTCCGTCACTTGGGTTGTTAACATTTACCAGCAACCTCAGCCAGAAAGACCACTGCTGACAAGAAGGTAGTTTAACTTTTCAGTTGATTTGGTCTAAACTTACCTGAAGATTCAAGGGGACATTTGGACATTAGCATTTGAAATAATTTACATAGATGCACTGCTTAATGTTAAAGTTGAATGTGAATGTTTATGTTTTTGAATTGTCTCTAACAAAAAAACTTTTACATTTTATTTAAATCTGCTCTGAGGTTCTGTGTTCTGTTTTTTCATTTCATTGTGGTTGCATTAGTTTCCTTCGCTCATGTAGTTCTATGGTTTTCTGGTTTAGTTTATTGATGTTTTCTAATGTTTTAAATTATTTCACATTCAACCACATTTCATCTTGTGTTTCCCAGTCTTCATGTTTTAAACTGTTTCATCCTTATAGCACCTTCAAATTGGCAAGGTGACGACATGGTGAGCAAGATCATTTACCCAGATTATTGTATTTTGCTCTATTTTGGGGTCTTTGTTGTACAGTTTAAAAGAAGATCAGATGTTTTTTTACCCTTACTGTTTGAACGATATAAATGAATCGTTCCAATTAATTATTCTTTTAAATGAACAAGAGTCAAAAGAACGAAGCACCAAAATGAACTCAAGCAACACAATAGCCACACGCCGAGTCATGTTATAATCTTTGTGGGCTTGCGTACACCAGTAAGACAAGCTTCTAAATGTCTATTATCACCTTTCATGATTTCTTCCATTGCTTTTCAATACGTTGTTCTTCTTTGTGGTTTCCTAACTTGAGGTCAATGTAAGTGTTTATCAAGTGCAATTCAGCAGCTCTCTTATGTTGCACTCACACCATAGAAAGAGCCAGCTTTTATTGGTTGTTCTTTTTAAGACAAACCAAGTGGATATGGCAGCACCAAACTTTATGTTGTTCGCAACGATTGTTTGCGCCTTGAACAAAAACAATGACATAGCAAATCTGGCCAGTCACACATTAAAACCTCAGACCGAATATTCTGATTATTTTGTAGAGGCCTTTACATGTTAAGTCAAAGGAAAGACATGAAATGCAATCCACGTGGAGAGGGTGGAATACAAATGGTACAAATAGTGTAGTGGAACAGACCAAGGTTTTTGGTGATTGTTATATATGTTGAGGGTTTCCTAAAGTAGTCAAGTGAGGAAAACCAGACAACCAGCAATGTCAAAGGGTGGCATTCAAAAAACAATCGAGTAGACCATTTAGAGTTCATTCAGAAATGCTCCACATTTTCAATTCTTTAGCTAAGATTTGCGATTCTATATACCATGTTGATTGTCTTATTAAGTTAGATCTCCTTATTTCCTCCCCATTCTGTTCCTGGTCTCCTCAATTAGTACATTTCAATGGTTCTGTAATTAGCTCCCCTTCACATTTAAGGCTCTTATTTGCCTCTGATCCTTGTTGAATGCATTTGGAAATGATTGCTCCAACTTTCATATATCGTCAACTTTACACGTTATCTGACTCATAACTGCAGCATTTTTAAACTTTGAACTATGAAAATACTTTTGATGCACATGATATTGTCTTCATAGTGACCGTTTAAATGAGTCAACCACATAAAAGGTGATCTGTTCTTTCAATTGGCTGTACAATGCAAATAGTTGCAAACACAAATACTCTTTGTTTTGAGAAAAATACTACGGCCCTAAGTTTCAATAATGTTTATGTATTTGGAGTAAAGGAGATCTATTAATCTAGATACGTTTTGTTCATTTAGCACAGGAAATTAGATGGTCCCTTCTATCTGATTACAATCCCAAAGCTTGATGCAAAGAGGAAAAGTTTACTTTGAATTTCTGTTTGAAGAGATGAAAGATGGATGAAAGAGTGGCTTCTGTTTCAAAAAGCCACAGAGTCCATGTCTGAATCCTTTAACTGTATCAGATTTCCTTCCTCACTTTCCCTCTTCAATGGCTTCCTCTGTCTGGAATATGCGTATGTTGTTAAAAGGAATGGTACACGTTTAATAACTCAGAGGTTAATGACAGAAGACAGCTTGCAACTGAAGTACATGTCTAAGCAAATTCGCCTTTTCAAAGATAAAAACAACAAGCAAATATCCAAAGAGCTTTCAAGCATTCTCAAGCGTTTGATGTGCATACTGAGCCTCTCAAGTCATTGAAAGCATCACAGGTTTTAAGTATATGAAATGGGAAACTATACGTGAACACCAAAAAATGTGTAGGTTTTTACTTATATTGCACAAACATTACTTTTTTTTAATAATGTTCTTCAACTCTTGGAAGATGGACCTCCTATTGAATCAGATTAAACTGTAAAGAGCATTTTTAGCATATGTTTATTTTCTTTGCTCCCTCTACTATTGTACTACCATGACTCTCACTCTTCCTTTTTTTGTTTTTATTTTTTAGATTTATTGAGGGTTTATAAGTAAACTTGGCATCTGTATACTGATTTAAATAGACGTTTATTTTTAAAGGTGTAGTACTGTATGTACTACACTACACTACAGGAATTCACTCCCCTCTTTACAAAATGTAAGCATAAACATTATTTCAGGGCTGTAACTTAGCTTTTGAACGGCTAAAATTCTGGTTGAACTACCACTGTCAGTGATGTCAGTGCTTGAACTGTACATAATTCTTAGTTATCTATTTATATATCAAGTCTGTTTGGCAACCAATTGTTTTGCATTTCCCACACGTTGAACTTTTGTTGATGATAAATATTTAATTAAATACATTAATTTAACAATTTAAAAAGGAAATTCAAAAATAAATGTGGCTGTTGCACGAGGTTGCACTTGCATACATTGTGCCTTGGTTATAGTGGCACATCTGTGCCATAAATGGAGCATATATTTTTTGTAATTTGCTCTTCACAGCAAAAAATACTCTCTCGTGACCGAGGGGAGGGGCTAACATGCTCGCCCCATTATTCCTCTCTCTCAAAGCTCTCCCTTGCTTGCTCTCGATCTTAACCTTCTCTCGTCTCTTCCAACAAAAACAATTATTAATAATGACTCTTTAATCAAATAACAACAAGAAGCCAGAGAGATTTACAAATATTACAACAAAAATAATAAAGATGACTTAGATATAAATCTTAATATTGTGAGCATGATTATCAAAAATACACGTTCCATTTAAAGCACGGATTTGGGGCTATACTTGATTGCTCGAGTAGAATTGGGAAGTATAAATGCATACTATGTAGGCTGTCCGAAGGAGAGCTTCAGATTCTGGAAACGACCAAACATCACTTTAAGAAGTTTGAGGTAAATTTGAGTTAACGATTAATCAGTCAGGTGAGTGTGAAAAGTGTAAAACGTCTGCTGTACCAGCACAAGCACCAAGCTACAGTGAGACTGTGGGAAATTGTGGAGCCCACACTGAATCTTCAATCAGAAAATTCAGAGCCTGGTTATTTTACAGATCCCAGATGGACAAAACATTCCAGTACCACACATCAGGTGTTAAACCAGTTTAAAGCAATTACTCTAAACTAGTCAATAATTACCCGCCATTTCACACATTCCAACACTAATGGGATTTTTAAAAAGGAAAACTTACAAGAGGACAGGCTATGTTTTGTATTAACAGAGATTGACTTATTTTATTTAAAACATACAGAACATATATAAAATCGGTTTTAGCACACAATAATGTGCATAAAGACATATTTTTTTTAATCATCACAAAATATTATAGAGATGTATAAAAAGTTAGGCTAGAGGCTATTTTTTTTGTACACGGCACTAAAACACTGTTGTTATAACATCACCTTGGGTGTGAATTAATTCTAGTGAATTTAATGGGTTTAAGTCAGATTTTCCTAATGGGAATGTCTGTGAGGGCATTGTTCTCATACTGTATGAGCGTCTCACAGCTCTTCAGCTCATTAATGGCATGTGAATGGATTGAACGGAGTTGAATGACTCCTGGCACATGCATAAAAAGCATTAAAAATATTATTCCTGCTTTTCTTTTAGACCCTAGCATCTAGGACTGAATGCTTTGGGGAAATTATTTGATTGTGATTACTCCTAACCAACATTGGGATAACGGTTTACCAGAGTTTCCAATGTGTTTATTATTGTATACATTTGTTATATTTTTGAACACATATATATCCTTGTGTAACAAGGTTACAATTGTTAATTGTTCAGCCCTATAAAGCTTTAATATTAGCATTTTTGGGAAAACAAGAAAAGCTGTAAAACTTCTGCTTGTTTGACTTACCTGTCTTGTTTTTAATTTTCTTGGATGGCTGTTTTTTCTTGATGTACTTTGTTGTGTCCTGCTGTAGAGCTGATTCCTCTTCCTGCTCAGGGATTGGCTCAGGGATGGTCTCACAACCAGCTTAAAAAACAAAAAAGCAAAACATTCTCATAACTATAACACTTGTTAGCATATCTCTCAATATCAAGCTTATAGAAAAGACTTTAGGCAGTAGTAGGTCTGACATTTAGAGAATGGGTAATACATAAACACATCAACGGGAAATACACATTGTTTATGAAAGACATTAAAAGTTATAGTTTTAAAAGAATTCACAGTCAGAGACAAGAATAACAAAACAATTGGTAGATTTTCTCAAAGGCTGATACTGAAAGTAAAACTTCTGATATTTATAGTGTAATCGGAACTCTATAAAAAGTAGTGATGCTGTAATGCTCCATAACATTCAATCATTTATTCATCTTCATGTCGGCTTTCTTCCCTTTCGGGGTTGCCACAGCGGAATGAACCGCCAACTCTCTGGTATGTTTTATATATATATATATGTTTTACGCGGCGAATGCCCTTCCAGCCACAACCCATCGCTGGGAAACATTCACACACACATTCACTCTTTAACACTATGGACAATCGTTCTTACTCAATTCACTTATACCGCATGTCTTTGGACTTGTGTGGAAACCGGAGCACCCGGAGAAAACCCACGCGATCACGGGGAGAACATGCAAACTCCACACAGAAATGCCAACCAACCCAGCCAAGGCTCGAACCAGCAACCTTCTTGCTGTGAGACGACCGTGCTACCCACTGCGCCACCGTGACGCCTTGTTACATAACAGGCAGTGGTAATTGTAGCCAGGTAAATAAGAAGCTAGACAAGTGATCAAAAGATTGCTGGTTAGATTCCCAATTCCAGCAAATGTGAATAATGCGTGTTTAGACAAAAAAATTTTAAGCATTGATATGTTAATTCCCGTTCGCACTGGCTCTGAAACAGAGACTGATGTAAAGTACAGCTTTCTTGGCTATTTGTAACAGGAATTTGATTCAACGTACTTAGATATATTGACGTACAATTTATTTTTTTACCTGAAAGCTAGTTTCATCTTAACATTTTGTGAAAGGTTTATTTAATAATATGGTATGAAGTTTTCTGTTTTCTTATAAGCATATAAAGCTCAATAATGTGCATAAAAAGTGTATATTAACACCCTGATATCATCCATGCACAACTCTCTCTCTCTCTCTCTCTCTCTCTCTCTCTACACACACACACGCACACACACACCATAAAAAGTAACTTTCCCCATTTTTTTCTGCACCTAAAAATAAACCAAACTCTAGTGATTACTGCTAGTTTATATCTCTGTCTTGAAAACGAGGACTGACCTCTAGACCACAATCCATGTTCTGCTTACAGCTATTTTCACTTGCTGTACTTGCTTTGTTCAGTGTGTGTTGCTTTGCAGTTGTTTGCTGAGGGTTTTATAGGTTTATTGTAGCTTTCGCAGCTGTTTTGAGTTTACAAGCTTTTATTAAGTATTTTGGTGTGGTGTAGGTTTTGAGGCTTCAGTCACATACTGAATGAATAAACATTCACTGATTTACTCTGGAAACTTAAAGGACTCCATAACAAGAGCCATTACTTCAAGATTGCTACTTGCTGACATTGTTTATCCATTTACAACAGCATTTACTTCTGGTAACTAAGATAAAGTAGAACTGGAAAAACTGGCGTGAAGATAACACACTGGAGCAGAGAGTTACAACATAAAGTATGAAAATATTTTATATTTCTTTCTCAAGTTTCAAAAAGGCACTTGGGTTAATTTTTAGGATTTTCCAGATGCATTTTCCTTTTACACCGCAACCCAATATACAAAGCTAGAGCAATTGCTTTCTCCTCCTCAGCACAGCTTATAATAATCCTCCTCTGATATTTACCCAGACCCAGACATTGAGGAGGATATATCAGATCAGAGAGGGGGGCCTAATAAAACAGGTATTTGTGTAGTTGACCTTTAACCCAACTATGGAGGGACTCTGTGTTTGACACTTAAGTACACCAATCTGGAAAAAGGGTTTACGCACTGTGAAAATAAAACCTGATATGTTCAAACAAACAACTGGAAACATCTGGAATCAGCCTGTCACTGCCTTACTGTTTCGGCTCTTGAGACATTTGGTCATGAACTAAATCACTCATTTATTCATCATCAAAAACTGCTTGTGAATCCTAATCATGTCCACGAGGTCTGCTGGCGCCTCTCCGAGCGCACATTGGCCAAAAGAATTGGAGACACCTTGGACCCCACAAACTCAACATTTACTTCTTTCCTGCAGGAAATTGTGATACAATCAATCTGAAATGTATGTTTTTGGGCTGTGCCAGGAAATGACATAAAATTCAAATAAGTATAGAGAGAAGAAATCTTAGATTAAAAGTGCTACAGCATAAAGGCAAAGAGGTGGGAAATAGGAAAAGCCAAGAATAAACCTTAGTATCTTTAGACTAGAGCGTCACGGTGGCGCAGTGGGTAGCACGGTCGTCTCACAGCAAGAAGGTCGCTGGTTCTAGGCTCGGCTGGGGCAGGTGGCATTTCTGTGTGGAGTTTGCATGTTCTCCCCGTGATCGCGTGGGTTTTCTCCGGGTGCTCCGGTTTCCCCACTAGTCCAAAGACATGCAGAATAAGTGAATTGAATAAGAACAATTGCCCATAGTGTGTGAATGTTTCCCAGCGATGGGTTGCGGCAGGGAAGGACATCCGCTGCGTAAAACATATGCCAGTGAGTTGGCGGTTCATTCCGCTGTGGCGACCCCGAAAGGGAATAAAGCCGACATGAAGATGGATGGATGGATCTTTAGACTAGTCTTTACAACAATAACAAAAACCCTAATGCTGCTTTTACAGTCATTAACCAAAGATTTTTTTTACGTTTTTGTTTAATCCCACCTACTGTTTTTAAGGTTTTTATGTATTTTGATGGCTTTTATTTTTATAGCTGAATGCTTTTAATACTTTTTATATTTTTATGGTGCTCAGTTTACATTTGTATTATACTTTCAAACTTTGTTTTCAATTTCTGATTCAAACAACTTCAGTTTCAATTATTCGATTCCATTTGACAATATTTATTTATTTGCTTGTTTTCCGTATCTCAAACTGATTTTGCTAATCAATTGGAAATAAAAACTCGCTAAGAATTAAAAATGGTAGTGCTGTGATCACCGAACAGACAAACTGTTTCTCTATGTGATCTAAGTCACACAAAAAATGTTAATTGTCATTTGGACAAGACCTTCATAAATAATTGCAGCTACTTTTGGAGCATCAAGTGGCTTCTTACAATGATATCATATTAGCCAAATTAAACTTTAATTTAGTTATGAGCAGAAAAAAGTGAATAGTTGTGTAAAAAACTGTAAGGAATTATTACCTAAGTAGGTCAGTGATTGATAATTTTTGTTAGTGTTTTAAAAAAAAATCTGTGCACATCCACATAAGGCCACAATAACGTACGGTCACTAAAAAATTATAATAATTTTGAATGGTGCCACTATTATCTAGAGGAACCTGGCAGACTGCTGCAAGGGTTAAAATCGGGTAAAGATCATGCTAAAATGTGTTTTATTTTCCCCCAATTCAGCGCTCTCAGTGTGAGACTGCAATCAACAGCTTCTGATTTAGTTTCTTCTGGACATTTCCATCTCAAGTTAACAGCTTTTGCAACCTCCCAGAGGCCTGGAAGCATAGTAACCTACTGAAATCTATGGCCTACTTGAGGTCAACATGAGTCAACAGTCAACAATCAAGTCAACACTCTCTCGCCAAAACAAACACATGTTCTATATACTCTAAAATCATTTTGGTTGACAATATGTATACTTAGAGAATAATTCATGGATAATCCAAAAAAAGTGAATCCATAATTGAGTCATTTTATCCAGACACAGTATGAATACTGCTCTATTAATAATAATTTAGTAAAGTTAAGTTGTAAATAGATACAAATTCAAGTCTGTGAGTCCTGTGGTTTTTATGAGTTTAGGTATTTTTGACACTAATTAATTATTATATCTATATATAGGGAGAGATGGATTTGAAATTATGATAAATTTCATGAATCAAATTACAAGAACCATCAAATTTTCTGTTCTTAACTACAACAAATATAATAAAAATTTAGTTTTTTGTTAAATAAAAAAATTGTTTATATTTTAATTCTGTAAAAATCAATTTGTTTTAAAAGTATTACAATCGATCTCTCGGTTCACCACCATTACAAACCTAATCCTTAGATTTGCAGTTTCTCTAAGGTTCATTCACACTTTAGCAAGTGAAGTGAAGTGAAGTGAAATGAAGTGAAGTGAAGTGAAGTGAAGTGAAGTGAAATGAAATGAAGTTGAAGTGAAGTGACCAGTTGGCCAGATATGGAGTGACAAACACCCGGAAATGCTCTGCATTTAACCCATCCCAGTGTACACACACAGCAGTGAACAAACACACCATGAATACACACCCGGAGCAGTAGGCAGCCATGGTTGCGGCGCCTGAGGAGCAGTCAGTAAACTGGTGCCTTGCAACACAGCTGTGGTTGTTGAAGATGGGAGAGCAACTGTGTAATCACTCACATCACCTTAAACTTGGTGGATCTTGGGTTTGAACCTGCGATGTTCCGATCACAAGTTTTTTTTTTGTTGTACTTTTAGGTCATGACAAAAAATGTTTTTGTTTGTTTGTTTTTTTTAGTGTTCAATTTCTGGAAAATCCTTCCAAATCTTTTTGGGCCCCTATTTTGACTTTTCTGATAAACGTGTGGCAGCAAAACAGGCAAGAAATTTCATCAAACTATGGCAGCCATAAAGTTAGCAGGTTTATATAGAAGTTCTCTGAACAGGTTTGAATTCAAGGGTTGACCCTTCAAGTTTGGAAAAGGGGATGTGTTGCATTTCTGTTATAAGTTCAAAGAATATGTTTTGAATTTTTTTATCTAATCTTTTTAATATCTAGAGTACATTTGATTTACAATGTATTTTTTGCAAGTCTATTTTTAACAATATGTATTTATCTTAATCTTTTAACAAGTCTGCCAAAGACTGACTGTTCCTTGAACGAACCGTGACCTTCGACCATTTAATCAAACGGAGATATCAAGGACAGAGAAATGAAAGAAAAACACAAGGCTTCCCTGTTAAAAGAAATATGACATAAGCTCTGAGACAGGTGTGGAGTGATGTCATCACTTAAACCGCCAGGTCAGGTGAGGGAGAATAGACAGGAAGTCGCAAATCAGAGTGATAAAACAGCCAGAACCACAAGAGTGTGTCAGAGAGAATGTCAGGAGTTTGACTTTAAACTTGAAGGAGTGGAGGAAGACGTCCAGCAGATATATTTCATCAGACAAAAGCAATTTCAGCAAGATTCGCTGAGATTAGTCAGTGCGTCTCCTCCGCACGACTGGCACCTGACCAAATGCTGTGAGGCCAGACATGCAGCCATCTAAGGGGAGGATAATATCTCCAGCACTAGTGTCCAGAGACGCTTCGAGACGTCGGGGAGGACAGGCGTCTGATAGGCCATAGAGTTAATCATTCACACATTCCAAGTGGATCCGCCATGGTTTATGTGTCCTCTGAAGATTAGTGCTCTATTCGCTCTTTGTCTGATGCAGCAGAGAAACACTGGGCTGAAGACACAATGGCTTCACACAGAGATTAGCAAACCATTCCTTTGTTTTATTAAAAAGTGACTGATAGTTTGAATAAAATGTAAAAAAAAAAAATGTAAGAACCATGACTTATTTTCTACCTTTCACTTGTTATTTTAGATCAAAAGCACAGATAGTGACACACCGCTTAATTGTTCTCCATTCTGTGATTAGTTGTATGATTCTTCTATTTATGATTCAAACTCATTTCAGGCCACACTTTCACACACTGAGCAGTAGCTTTAAACAACTGTATTAATTTAAGGATGGATTTAAACTATGCAGAACTGTGGCCTTTCCAGGAAACTTAGTGAAAGCAAAGTGATGAAATTAATTTAGTTAGTATTATACGGTTTGTCTCAGTCACTGTCTAAGCACAATATACTTTCTATTTCTATTGATGGGACGAGAGAGAGGGGGGGATGGAGAGAAAGAGCGAGAGACAGACAGAGAGAGAAATGGAGAGAGTAACAGAGAGAGAAAGGGAGGGATATAGAAAGAGAGAGAGGGGGAGATAGTAACATAGAGAGAGAGAGAGAGAGAGAGAAAAAGAGAGAGAGAGAGAGACGGAACTATCACCTATGGTAAATTATTAGGTTTTTATAATGTTTTTCCTGAAATTTATTGTTTTTTTTACTAATTCTATCCATAATACCTCAAATGCTACCATAAATCTATCATGTAGAAAAATAAACACACAAAGATCAAAAGTATTGCGTGCAAGCAACAATATGAGAGCTACTTCAAATGTTTGCATAAACCATATTTTAATGCAAATGCATCCACGCTAAGTTGGTTCTGACCTGGCATCATGACCGGTGTTGGAACATTGGCTTCCGACGAGAGGGAGAGGCGGCCACCCTTCCCAAGACGGTCACAGAGCAGAGTGATGTGCTTCTTTAGCCGGGATGTGTCTTTCGGGATGATCAAGGGACCAGCGGACAAACTTATAGCCTGATCTTTAGAGCTGCGCGACAGACATGTTTTTAAGAGGTGCGAGACGGCTGCATCCACGCTCTCCTCCCAGCCCTATGGAACAAAAAAGATGGAATCCCACAAATTAGCGATTAGTATTGTTAATATGAAAGTAATTAAGAAGGACAAAAAGAGAGAGGAGTGCTTTTGACAAACAAAATGATGAGGAACGTAAAAAAAAAACAGGAACAAATGATTTGTATATGTATAAATGTATATGTACCTTAATTTGAGTAGCCATCTGATCTTTTTCTTCCTGAACCCACAAACACTCCCTAAATTTCACATCTAAAACTAAATCTACATACAAACAAGCTGTAAAGTTTTACATGGAATTTCTGGCTGCAAACATGTTTATTGGTCTGTGGAGGGGGTTTACCACACGCCTCATGAATTGAAAGCTACTCCCTGTGAATGTGAATATTTACTGCATATGAATATGTTAGTATAGATGGATGATTTATTGAGGGGTCGTGTTTGCTCACTTTTAATATAAATATTAAATATAGTTATTTTTATTGCATTTATTATTTATTTATTGCATTTATTATTATTTATTGTTTATTTTTATTTATTACTTCATATCAAAAAAAAGTTTTCCAAGTGCCGCACAAAGCAATATCTAAACAAGCATCTAATTTTTAAAAACTTTTTATTAAAACAATACAAGTGAAAAGCGAATCAAACCATAAAGTAAAAGTAGGCTACAAAAGAAACACAATCGGAAAGTAAAAGTAAAACAATCAGTGAAACACACTACTCACAGCCAAAACAGACATTAAAATCATTCTTGTGTAGAAGGGTTAATAAATTGGTGAAAAATACCAATAAACATTTTATCGAATATCTAGTGAAAGTTATATTTAGTTGTAAGGTTTTGGTGGCCTTGGAACAAATAAGTCATGTTAAAAATTGTCACCTTGATTAGTATTTGATTCGTTAAAAAAAATGTCAATGTCGCTTAATATTTATTTAGGAAAGAAAGAGATTCAGTTGAGGGTAGACAATGAAAAGATATCAAGATTAATTCAAGCCCTAATGAAGAAAAAGCTTACTCCTTATGAATAGCCATGTCTTTGTCTGAAATAACTAATTTAAGTTTGGCATCAAATATCTTTGTTTTTTCTGCACTTCCATGACTTCAGCCACTTCAGTTAATCCTTTCTTCTCTGCATAAAGCATGATAGACTTCAGGGTGGATTCTAGGATGATGAGCTGGCCAGGCCCTACTTTAGTAAAGAGTATTTAGCATTTATAGTATTTATTAGCATAGTATTTAGTAATTCTTGTCTGATAAATCAGAAAAAAGTTAATACTCAAATAGTTATAATTTTAGACAAACTTTCTTTACATATTATAGTCTTTGCCTCAATCTCTCTGGCAAACTCTAGAATCCTCTACTCTTCGATGGACTTGCTTGGATGTCTCAATCTGGTCTTTTCTCCATCTATATTCTGGACAGCTGAATTAAAATAATTTGAAGTCTTTTTAAAAAAGCTTTCTAAAGAAGTTAGCCTGATTCCTTACTCAACATTACCTATTTTACCCATGTCATTTGAGAAATTCTGTTCAAATACTTTACAGAATAATATATTTTTATGCACTTTTTATACAAAACGTATCTTCTAACAAAAAAAAAATTAATAATAGTACTTTTTTTGAGAAGACAATTTGTTGTTGTTGCTGCTGAATTATATGCTATGTACCACATCTGCAGTGAGCTTCCCTCATCTTGACCAAATTCTCTACTCTCAACTAACCCCGAGATGGCAGAAATGTTTGGATTTCATGGTGGGGGGTTTTTTTGCATTCTGGTCCAAATTAATGCCAGAGAAAGTCAGAATTAGGCTGTTTTAAGCCCAGAAGTCTTGCCCAACAACTTAAAAGTGGCTACAGTGGACTATAACAATATTTATTAAATTGTCATTTACATACATAGAGAGTTAATTATTGGAGGCCAAATTAAACCGATAATGAAACACATAAGAACAAATGGTTTTCTGTGAGTTTGTGTATCTGCCTGTTTCTATGTTTCTTTGTGTGTGCAGCGTCAGGCAGGTAGGAGCAGTGCTCAGATGGGCCCGGGTGTTGACAGGCAGGTGGAATGTGGGACGAGTGTGTCGCCATCCAGACAGACAGGCCCTAATGAGATCTAATAGCAGGTAATCAGCCTGGTTACTCTGATGACAAGGACGAGCACTTCATTGACCAGAGCAGATAAAGGACTACCAGAGTGAGAGAGAAAGAAAGACATTGATGAATAAGATAAAAGAATCCAACACAGAAAATTAGCGGATTATACCAGGCTGCAAAATAAAAGAAGCTCCCAACGGCAGTATATTTTGGCAGCGTGAGTCTCACACACACTCCCTATAAATTACCCAAGGGAGTTAAGACATCAAAGTAGTATTAACTATTCAGCTATCAAAACAGAGAATATTTTCCATGTGTGACTGTTTGGCTGAGTTAGCACTCAAAAAAAAACATGATAAAGTTTGCTGTGAGTGGTGAGGTCTTTTTGCCTTGCATTTTAAGTGGCTGAACTGTGCAAAACAGATTTTCATTTAAATGAAAAATTTAGGTGTTTGGCTACTGGAGCATATTCAGTTCCTTTTGCATCATAGAACTTCATGACATCATACCGATAAGCGGAATATCAAAACATTTTCCCCTGATAATATGTATTTTTGACAGCTCTGCCACGCTCAACTAAATCTGAGATGTTAAATGATGTTACGTTCTAATGACATCATAACAACCAGTGTGCAGCATAGAGTGACAACAAAGAACATGGCATCAGTGGTGTGGGACTTCTTTAAACTTTCTGGAGAGGACAGTTACAGTGTGTTTTTGGTAGCACAAAACAGGCCGCTAAAAAAACATTAACAATTGCAACGCAAAGAAGCCAACGGGTCTCATCAATATCTGTGAAACAAAAAACTAAAAGTTAGCTGGGCATGACTCATGAGTTAAGGCTATTGACAATTTAATAATTGAAATGATGAGGCTTGCCGACCAGACCTTCACCCTCACTGAGAACAGAGGCTTTTCTTGTCTAATAAATCACTTCATGGTTCATAATGCTAAGCCGTCATAATGCTAAGGCTTCAAACCTTTCGATTTCACTTTTTTTCAGTTTGTAATGTATTCCTAATGTATGTATTTGCTTCAGTTCAATGTGGTACCAAGTACTTTTATTTTTTGTATCAGTAAGAAATGCACCTTATTTTGATTGAGTTGGAATTATTGGAATTTTTTTGAGAAGCTTGTCAATAATATCTTACATAAAGAAACTAAAATTTTCATTTAAAGAGAAAGTCTTTAGGTTTGTTTACAGAATGGATCTTTGGTATGTTTGTGTGGTATTGGTTATCGTATCGGGGAACTGAAAGTTATCGGTTATCGCATCGGTTTTAAAAACATGTTATTGTGCATCCTACTTGTGATTGATAGAATCGTAAATGTGTGCTTAAATATGAATACCATACTTTTTTTACGGACCATGTAAAAAGTTCAAGTTCTTGTTCAAAGTAGCTAAAAAAGTGGCAGATGGAGCTGCAAATTGCTATCTTTTGCAGAAATTTTCTTTATTTATTAAAAATTAATAGCAAAGAAATATTTTTTTTGATTCACTCTATACATAGAAATTTAAAAATAAACTGTTTGTGAGTGTGACTATGGAGTGCTCACTTTGTCTGGGTTGAAACTGGGTTTGTCTGGGTTTTTATAACAGATGCTGCTGATTTGGTGAATTTGAACAGCCTTGCAAAATAAATGGTTTTGTGCATATCACAGTGGTTGGACAGTTGTGAATACACTAGTAGGATACAATTATTTTCAAATACACAAGGTCCCCTTTACCATTAAGGAACTTTAATTTAAATTCTTAATGAATAATTTGCCTCACCAACTGAGGTGTGTCCTGCAGCAGAGGCAGTAGAGTGGCCTCCAGGATGCCTGTCTGCTCTGAGTTGAGTCCCTGCCACAAAGACAGCAGCAGGATTAGGAGGTGTGTGGAGCTCCGCAAAGATGCAAACGCTTGAATCAGGCGCTCCCGTGTCTCCTCTGCAGCGTCTGCTAACGCAATCACCTAAAGACACAAAGAGATTTCCATTTGATGTCCAAAATACTACAACATCTCAACAATAAAAACTTGTTTATTAGTAGAATATCATGCATTTATCTAGAATTCCACAAAAATATGTGATATAGTAGGGCTATAGCATGAATGAGGGACTATCACTGCTGTTTCAAAACTCATGATACATTATAACACCAATACAAGAGTACTTTTCAAAGCTTTGGAATTTGATTCTGTTAGACTAATAAGCAGTCTTTAAAAAAAGAACATAAAAGCTGGTTGTATAAAAAAAGACAATAAATCTATAGTTCTAAGTTCCACCGCATTGCTCTCTAGGTGAAAATGATTGTGCTGAACACATCATAGTTATGAATCCTTAAACCTGTGCAACAATTCAAAATAAACAAAAACCCACAGTAAAACTGTGTCGGGGCAAAGACATAGAGAGTTTGGCTATTAAAGATCAGTGTGAGTATTGATAAAAAGGTCGGAGAGCCAATATAAATAGAGCTGCAGTGAAGGAGCTTTTGTGAGTTACAGTGCAAGGGTTGATTGATCCCAGCTGAGGAAAAACAAAAGCGAGTGAGAGGTGGTGAGAGAGTGAGGGAGAGAGGCAAGATCTAGAAAAAGAAAGGATAAAATATATTTTGGGTAAAAAGTAAATGTACTGCTTACAATCTTACAATCCTAAAACTGGAGTGAAAGAAATATTTATTACATGAAAGAACATTTTTCTGAATTTGTATGAATGTGTTTTGCATGTCAAATTACAAGAGGGTCATGAAAAATCAGCAGATGCCCTCTTTGAATAACATATGAAAGCCTACCCTTTATTTATACATCTCTGCGAAAACTTCAGAAAGATTAGGAGTAAATACTTTTGTTGTGTGTATTTACATACACGCATGCAGCATGTGGAAAGAATTCTACTTCTTCCGGGGTATGTTTTTCAATTCAGAGTTTGAAATATAAATCATTCCTCATTTGGTTAATCCGTGTCAGATGCTGGTATGTTTAATTTGTATTATATCATGAAAGAAGCTATACTAAAGGCATTATTCTTTTGTCCTAAATTTACTTATTTATAAAAATATTTTAAGACATTTATTAATGAGATTTAGAGATTACTCTAGGACTGGGTGATTAGTTCTAGAGAATAGATTTAAAAAAAACGGTCTCTAATTAAATTATTCTTGATACACTAAAAAGAGAAAGCACAATCTGTTTTTCCAAAGAATGAACCAACTGTACCGTAGCGTCACATATTTAAATTGCATTTGAAATTACTTTTTGAGGAGTTTTTTCCTGTTTGCAAAAAGCTCCTGTGTTTAGGGAAAGCTTGGACAACAGAGATTGAGATCTGTACCAGCAAATGATCCTAGACAGTTACCATTGTTGTATTTAGTCACGGCGCAGAGATGGATGGAGAGATTATAGCAAAGACAATTCTTGTTTATACATTCATCTATTGAAGAGAGCGGTATAAGACTAAAGGTATGATGATATCTGGCAACCCATATAGACAACCAAGATTCTACAGATAAAAATGTTGCCCGATGTCTCTTGTGAGCTGTCTGAAAGGAAAATATTTTAGTATCCATTCTCAGATTCACTAGTAATAGTATGGCACATTCCAACAAGAACAACATAATTCTGATAATGTATATGCTTTTAAGAATTTTTTTCATGATGCATGAATATTTAGTTAATTTATCAAAAGTGACTAAATATATATAAATAAATATGTGGTAGCACTGGCAAGGTTCTGTTTATTTAGCCCAGAACTTGGACTGAATATTCTGTCCCTGCTCCAAGGATGCTTTTGTAATGGTGCCCCCAATCACCCATGAAACCCTATCCAGGACTAATGAAAAAAGTACCTAATAAAGCATCTTCTTTGAGATATTGCATATCTTCCTAAAACTTTAAATTAAAGATGCTGCAATTTTACTGCCACAAGAATTTATAGAATATGTAATAATTTTTTGTTTTGTGTGTGAAGATTTTCCAATAAGATAGTCATAAATTTGGAAGAAGGGAGCTGTTATTATCAACATAAGTTAAAGAGAATGTAGTACACAGAGAGAATCAATGTAAAAATATATCTTTTGGTAAAAAAAAATAAACAAAATAATTTTAGTTCAAATGTTGAAAAATTTACATCCAAATAAATTATTAAACATCTTTCAGTTAAACTAAAAGTTGGCCAGATATGGAGTGACCCATACCTGCAATTTGTGCTCTGCATTTAACCCATCCAGTGTACACACACAGCAGTGAACAAACACACCGTGTACACACACCCGGAGCAGTGGGCAGCCATGGGTGTAAAATTTATTTTTAAAGTGAAAGTGAAATACTGGTGTCTTGCTCAAGGACACCAAAGCTGTGGTTG
Organism: Danionella dracula; assembly: GCA_900490495.1. Lineage (NCBI taxonomy): Eukaryota > Metazoa > Chordata > Actinopteri > Cypriniformes > Danionidae > Danionella > Danionella dracula. Next base: position 3,621,924 of record UELW01000378.1, on the reverse strand, counting down.
TTGAAGAAGGGAGTGCAAGTGTTTCATCACTCACACCACCTTCAACTCGGCGGATCTGGGGATCGAACCGGTGACCTTCCGATCACAAGTCAATCTCCTTATCCACCAGACCACAACTGCCACTAATCAGTCTATAATATCCTAATTAACTGTCACTAGGTCATTTAAGAAAACATAATTCAAACAAGTGGAAATTTTACAATAAATTACATAAAATACAAAAAACAATCTTAGTGCAGCTGTGCTAGCATCTTACTGTGCTAGCATGTTGTCCCACAAGAATCTTTCATTTAACCCTTCCAACTCTTTTATTATAACAGACTAGTAAAAATCAAACCTTTTAAAACAGCTTTTTTTTTTTTTTGTTTTCTTTTCAGAATTCCTTTAGGGGAGAAATCCAAAAATGTGCAAATGTGACAAAGTACAACAACATACTTGTGCAACTATTATCTTTTGTGCAAATTACGATCTCTAAACAATGCTAAACTCCTATATCTGAAAATAGGTATCTGTTAATAGTAGACTTTGAAGCTTATCCAACAAACATCATACAAACTACAAATATCAAACCTGCCACATCTACAGCAAAATACTATAAAGACTACTATTTCTTGAACTTGCCTTAACAGCTCCCTAGAAGTCTCAATCAAGCTAAGCTGCTTCAAGTGTGTTTAATTAGTCTTTGCGCCCTACTGGTGAAAGATTGGACAATGCTTATAAAGACAAACCAACAACCACAACTTTGTCATGTTTCAAAAGTTGGGCTACAGAAACACACTGTAAAATTTAAAAGACAAGATAGTTTCATGGTGATAGACAATTAAATAAATGCAGTTTCTTCCAAAAAAGCTCAATGTCATTCAGAGAAAAAACATTTTCACAATATAACACACTGAATACGTAATGGTAATGAAACTCAAAAACAAGGCACAACATTGGTGGTATTAGATGGACAATAAACATCCCTCCCAGTATTTCCACAAGATTTCAGGGAAAGATGTTTCAGTTGTTTGTATATTCATGGTTAGGTTACTCGTGGTTCCATATATAGAAGTCATGCATCTGAAAAAATCTGCCCTTTCATTACATTCAGCTTTCTCTCATTTCAGCAGACACAACCTAGCAGTCTGTAATCAAGAGTCAAACCTCACCTCCCAGGCAGAAACCAGCCCACCTCCACACACTGACCCCACTGACAGAGCAACAACCTGCCATTTATACTCACTAATAACCCGAAATAGGAAGGAAATATATGGAGGCTCTGGACAAAACAAATCAACATGCACAGAGTTGAAAACTAAAAAGTTATTTCCTGTTTTCAATTTGCCTGCCTGGGTATTTTCATCAGTCATATCACCATATCGTCATTACAACAAAAACATCTAGCGCTTTAAAAACTACTGATTTATAAAGGTTGGAGGGTTAAAACTATAACTTATTACTTATTCTCAAGTCCCTGATATAATGACCAAGGAAGATTTTAAAACCGTGATTCCTCTGCTGAACACTTGAGGCTGTTCAAATAGATGTTGATAAATTAGGGTGTTTTCCCACCTGCCTTGTTTAGTTTGATTAAATCAAACTAAAGTTATCTTTACTTGTTATTTCAGTTTGTTATGGCAGGTGAGAAAGTCTCAGGCTGTTGTATTTGTGGTGAGAAGTAGCTAATAACTTTTTTGAACTAAAAACATACGAAGACGACAAAAATGCTTTTTTAAACTAATACAAGTATCACACTAACTTATGCGTGGCGCAATGGTCAGCGGTTGTCATGGAGGCTCGCAGTCATACACTGGGTACTGATGAACTGCGTACAGAACTCTTGTCTGATGATCACATTTCTTCTCAGTCCCAAATACCTACAAGAACACTGCAATTATCTTAGTGTTCAGCAAGCAGCTCAAGGAAAGAAGTTTAATAGATCTGTTGATCAGTGCAGTGTTAAGCCAAAGAAGCTTGGTCAGCAGTTCATCCAGCATGCACTGATTACAAATACTACATGCTATAACATATCTGACAAACACTTTAGGTTAAGTGTTTATATTCTAGACAAATTTAAACAAAAAGAGGTGAGTGTAGGACATTGTTAAATTGTCGTTGGTTTTTATATCTTTTTATATGCCTCCTGCTGAACTTTTGTGTGTTTCCTTACCTTTTCAAGTACACAAAACATTGCTTTGTAGGGCTGAAATGATTCCTCGAGTAACTTAAATAACTCCATTACAAAAATCAATCGAAATACTCTGCCTTAAAGCCTCTATTAATTAATTTTATACCATGGTCAACATGGCATAAACCACCAACAACAATGTATCAGTTGTTACTTTTGGTCCGCAACAAATTAGAACTAGAGATGTGAAAACCCCCTTAGGGTCCACTGTGGTTTCATTTTTAAAAAGTTTTACTCTTCATAAGAACTGTGATGGGTTGAATAGTTTTTTACTCATTCATTCAAGTAAACTTGGTTGTAAAATTAATGTTTATGCTGTTCTTCAAAATACATAGATTGTGCAAAACAGCCTTAAATTGCAGTCTTATATTAATTTAACAAACAGGCACCCATAGGCTTTCCTCACCGCTACCTTATAATCAGACCCTGGCTGAATAAATGTCTGCAGGTTTCCACAAAAAACTGATATGAGGTCCTAATGCAGCACTGGAACTGAAATCAGCTGAATGTGAGTGTTAAAAATCTCGGGTTTGCTATTAGACTTAAATTACTTGGGGATTTTGTTCTCCCATAAATGTAATGCCCTTTATTGTTTAGGGGGAAAATCATCGAAAAAAAAATTCTGCCTGGCCATGCTTATAAGTAAATATATAAGATTCATCTTATGATAAATTAAAATTAATTCTATATTATACAACTATAAATTTTACTGCAGAAACAGTTTTTTTTAAATAACACCTTTTTGACACCTATAAGTTTCAATAGTTCGTACATAGGTTTTATCTAAATATCTTAAGCAAAATGTCTTAAAACTGGTTTAATACGGATTAATGATTTGGTGAACTTAAAATTAACTCTATTTAACAATTAGTCAATGTAATGACTTTTTTTTCCAAAAATGTGGGAATATTACATTATTATAGTCAGTTCTTATGCATATAGCATTAAAAATGAGTTGACTTAGAATTACTGTAAGTGATTTGTCTGACATTAAAACACTAAAACGGAAGTATGGAAAAAAATCAATAGTAGTTTAATTCGAATGATTTGAATTTGTCAATACTAACTGCTATAACAGTACAACATCTGAATCCCTTAAGCATGGCAAATAAAAGAAAACATATCCAAAACCTGGCTGCATTTACTTATAAAATGACACTGTTGTTTTTCCGATCCAATCGGCGAGTGGGTGAAAGAAATTTGGTTGATTTAAGCCCTTTTGGGCTGATGACTTAGGAACTGGTAACTGAACACCACTGGGAAGGAATGCTGACAAGAAAGTGAGTGTGCATGAGCATGAATGGTTTTTAAGAGGAGATATCGGTCTGTAAATGGTTGTAGCGCTTGGAGCGTAATCTACTCAGTTGATGAGAGAGAACATTTTTAAAGGAAGTGTGCAATGAACACCAAAGTCTTGTTAGGAAGCATTTTTGTATAGAAATGCATACAAATGTTTAGGTGTTTGATTTAGTTGATGCCTTCAGTACATTGAGTAAAATAGTATTGGTAAATGCATTTATATAGTATTGCCTAGGGTCAGTTTTTCAAGTGTTGAAAGGTTGAATTAAAAAGGCTTATTTACAATAGGTTTCAAGAAGTAAAGCTATCTTAACAAATACTGTGCTTTGGGTATTTTGTTGGTAAAGCAAATCTGGCTGAAGGTTACTATTTAGTTTGATCAAAGTGAATGGTCCAGTACATTCAGCTCCTCATAAAGCTGTTTTTGTTCTAGTTAACTGAGACATAATTCAGTTCATTTGAATTCAAAGGTCAATGAAGTGAATAACTGCAGCTCAGATTTACTAGACCCAACAAAGCAAAGCAAAGGAAATGGTGGCTAGAAATCAAAACTCCACCAATTGATGGAAAAATCTCTCGTTTGGTCACATACAGTACAGCCCATTCCCACTTAATGCTCCATACTATTGGCAACCTTTATACGCTTGCAATTGTTTCTAGAATATTGTGAAATATTCCAGTCAAGATGTGGTTGTGTTCAGGCCATCTGACCATAGTTCTGGATGTCTTCCAACCAAAAAAAATTATAATAATGTAATTCTCAAACTGTGATCCCTGGAGATTAGTTGGCCAAATGAGTGGTCCATTTAATGGATTTTCAGGTCTAATATAGAAATCCATTCTCGTTCAGGCAGAAAACATCAATTTTCCATCCAATTCTACCAAACTTCTAAAATTATTTTGATTGTTTATGAGGCCAAGAAACGGTCTCAATTTTCCATTTGAAGACATAAATTAGAAAGAAGTCTGACATTTAGAGAACTTGAAATAGTAAGAGAAGATCTTGTCAAATGTGTGAGAGTTTAATTTGGGGCTTGATAGTCATGATCAATGCTCTTGAAATGATCGATGCTCTACTTTGAACGTGTACAAAGACCATATTGTGTGTAAAAACATGTGTGTGTGTGTGACTGGTCTGGAAAATAAGAACAAATTCTCTGAATATTATTTTTCTTATGAAATCTTAGAGTTAGAAGATTGGTTAGGTATTTTTCATTTACTTGTTTGTTTGTTTTGTGCAGTAATCTTAGGACATGTCTAGAGTAAAATGTTATGTTAGTGTATTATTATTTGTTTATTTGTTAGAAGTCATTCTGAAGACGCTATATATTTTAATGTACTGTTTGCACGTTTGTATGTTTGTTTAACATTCTTGGGAGATGTCGCTTATCAGAAGATGTTTAATTTATTTTTACAATCTTGTACAATTACACGAGCAACGCATTTTAATTATTTTGTTCTTTTTTTTTGGACAGTTTCAGATCTATGTCTACAGTTCAAAAACAAACATGTTATGTTTATTATATATAATAAAATGTGATTAATAGTTACATATATTGATTTTGCAATGCTTTCTCATTTGTGGAAAGTAATTATTACTAGACAAAAGCTTGATGTAATTGTGGTAAAATGTGAGAGTTGTCATTCATTGACAAGTTTTTAAAAGTGCTCTGCTCATTTTGAGTGAATGTCTGCTGAACCTTCAGAAGGCAAACTGAAAATCTGGCAGGCCCTCAAGCGTTCTGCTAACTGCTTAAACCCAAGCCGGAGCCTTGCTTAACAGTGAATAAAACCCAAATCCCATGCAGCTGTCATGACCGACACTGTGCCAAAGGCTACAGCTACAGGTGGTCCAGAACAACACCCATAGAGTCAAGAGTATAAATTTCCCCCTGAGCAAACAAAAGAGAGTAAAATAAACTAAATAAAAAAAGCTATGCACTGAACTATGAATGATAAGTGATCCATGCGAGAGGTAGAGAGACTTTTGTTTCAAAAACTCTTTCTTAAATTCAGTGATGATGGCTGCTGCAAAACTGAGACTTCTCAGTTTATCATGCGAAGGGCTTCCTAGACAGTTTGGACGTGTTAAATAAATATTGACTGTGTAGACACACTAGAGGCGAGTACATGGAAACATTTTTTCAGTAGGACTAAACTTGATTTGAAATCTGAACCTAATTGCAAAAACATCAAACAAGGCAGAGCTACTTCAGGCTAAATGACTCTGCTGCAATACAAATTTCAATAAAATTTTCCAAAAATAGTTGGAATTAATAGATTTTCCAGGGTAGAATTTAGTCCAAATTATTTTTCAGTTTCAAAATCTTAATTGTTAAAATGCCTTCACCTTGGGAGTATTACAATCTACAAACAAAAACGTATGATTGTTATGAGTCGATTGTGTCCAAACCAGCATGTGTGACACATTTCAGTGTGCATTTTCATTCTGCATAAGCTAAATAATTCTACTTTAATCCAATCAGAATAGGATGTTAAATCTTTTGAGGCACATGAATGAAGATATTTACATGGATAAATGCTATTCATTATTACTATTTGTTGCTGTTAAACTATTGTTTGTAAATGTTCAAATAATAATATGTGGGGAGGTGTTCTCTAAAAAAGAAAAAATTTAATTGGCCTTGTTTTATTTAATAAGCAGTAGTTTAAATCCAAATGGAATGAGAACATTCTTGCAAGCTCATTCAATTAATATCTATAATCTCACACATTTATTTTGAAATAAAGTTTGTAAAATAAATTATAATAATTTAAGCATTGAAACTATGCCACTTTATATTTCTATCAGTTACAATTTGCTTTCCCGTTCACCTTGTCTATGCTTAATTTTTCTGCTAACCACAATAACATAAAGCATCTTTTTCCAGAAACCATTTAATAGCTTAAATTAGAGCACCATTTTGATTTTTAATCGTAATTTTTTATTGTAGTGCTCATGTTTATAAATTGAAAGGGGGAAAATGGATTTTACCAGGTGATATTCCTAGAGTCGCTGCCATAAGTACCAGAGAATTGAGCTATTAACACTAATCGGACCTAATCTTGGCTGCCGACATCAATGTTTCTTTGTGCCTTTGCCCTTCATGACTATGAATGAATGTATATATGCTGAAGAAGTGAGGGGGGTGGGCTGGATAAGAAAAACAGGAACTCCCTAAGGCCTTTCATGGGTTACAAAAACAGAAGCCTTACCTGAGAGTCCCTCTTTTGAAACTTGCATCAAACAGACACATGTACATGGAGCGCATACCTCCTGATCTCCCAGCACTAGCCATTAATGGGAGAGCTCATTCAGACAGGAGGATCAGTGTTGAGCAGCGTTTAGCCCTGTTTAGCACTCCATTTGGGCTGAAATAAATCAAGGCTGTTGGAGAGAGGCCTCCATTATGAGCGCAGGGGCCCCGCAGTGAGCTGTCATTCACTGGCCAACCACCTTCACCTTTCAACTGCTAATTACAGGGAGCCACACAGCTCTCAGTCTAACAGACACAGAGAGAGGGCTTTTTAAAGCTTTCAAAAAAGCAAAAACATTGGCGAGAAGCATTGCTCTCTAGACATCAATGCGTCTTCCCTTTTACACCATGTGTTTTGGTGGTCCTAAACTTAGAACTTTGAGATTCTCTTTCTAAATCCTCATGAATAAACGATTTTGAGAATGACAATGGTGTTGAAGAAGTACAAGATCACAATGTATTCTCTGCTTATGTTTTGTAACTTCAGCAGCTCTGAACAACTGCATCTGCCAACTTTTGTGCATTTTATTTGTTTTTGAGGAGTGGGTTATTTGATCATGTGTCCGGAGCTGCTGAAGTTACAGAAAATCAGCTCATAACAACAAGAAAGAAATGCAGAATATGCAGTGAATCCGCTTGTGTGATGTTTCCATAGCAAGCTCTTATTCTTATGAGCCAAAGTTGTATTTTAGATGTGAATGAAGAGTTACTGTCTCCTCTCCATGTATGTTTACTGTACAAATTTGGCACTATATTGTATGCACGTCGCTGAGAGTATATATGGGTCTGAAGCAGCATCTCCATCTCTGATATTGAAATAGTCCTGAAAGTAATTATTTGTCATGGATGGTCTCAGGTATGTGTAGGGAACATGGTATGAATAAAAAACACTATTAGAAAGGGTATTTACTTGACGGTAGGTTCCCTCCATCAGTGAGTCCAGGTTCTGAAGTGGCCCTGGGGTTTTGTCCTTAAAACGGGTCAGCAGACGGCGCTGGATGGCCCTGAACTGGACTGCTCTCTCTGATAGCAGGTCCTGATACTTCTGTGCATTCACACGTAGCTGCAAATATTACAAAACCATGGGGAAATTGAAAATAACAAATAGTTCCATATTTTATTACCATTCAATATATAGTAAATAAATAAAATTACTATAGTAAATAAATGTAATAATTATTGACAGTTCTGCTCTCAAATTTGGAGTCCCATTTTCCTTGGCAAAAACATCATTACTCTTGAGCCTAGCTGGAGAACTCAAAGAGTCTCTGTGACATTCAAATTAGAGGTCCTTAATGTTTATGGTTGTTCATGATCATTGTTGGTGAGGTGTACCACTCCTTGCTTTACAATTTTAATTCACAATGCCTGTTTGTATTGTGATTGTTTTAAATAACGTTTAAATGTACATACTTTTTGACCCAGTGGTTTGACCCAATTTTCCACACGCCCCAAATCAGGGCACATGAGGCCCAGCTGATACAATTAGCAACCAGCCAGCTGCAGCTTGTTATCATTTTGAAAAATGTTCCTGCTTTGAACTGGACTGCTCTGATATTTTGCAAGTTTTGACATTCTGTTTATCAAGTTCAATAGTTTTTTTTACTTCTTTCATTTCAGGGATCTAAGCTCAAGAGATTAAGTAAAATGTAATTAAGACTGGCCAAGTTACTAGTTTAAAATTACTTTTATCAAACAATGCATCTAACCATATCTAAAATTATTTATATTTACAGAACATAAATTAGATTTGTACTTGTAATTGCAAAAATAAATGTGACATGTAATCTTTGAAATAATTATACTTGGCTTCATTCTGCACCTCAAAGTGATGGTCGACGGCCTCAAAATATTCAGGGAGTGGAATTGGTCCAGTGAAGCTGTTTCGAAAGTCCTTGACTCCAAGGGAGGCAAAGTGTCTGTCGAAACGCTGCACAAGCTCCTTGGCCACAAGCCAAATATCCTCAAAACTCTCGCTCTGGATCCTGTACCGTTCTGTGGAGAGTCAACACACATACGCACACACACACTCATCAAGAGAGAGACAGTGGCAGCACTATCAGCCTTCTGTCTCCAGCACCTGTAATTAGCTCATGACAAGCCGAAACAGATCACAGGGCTTCCTTGCATGATGGATGGCAGCGTTAGTGAAGCGTGTGTGAAAGTGTGCATTTATGGGCACTCGTGAAAGACAGACAAAATAAAAAAAACACAGACACACTGAGATGGAAAGACAGAGGAACATTAAAGGACAACATCTCTGACTTTTATTACCTGAAACTTTTATTACAGGATTTTAATATCCACACAACGAAAAATTAATTCTCAGAAAGAGATTTCTATGTTTAATCAAGCCCTTTCTGAGAGTGATTTCTATATTCTTCCTTTGAGGTTAAGGTTTCTCCGGGGGTACTCTGATTTCCTCCAAAAATCAGAACCATATACATACAGATGGTTGATTAGTAACTCTAATTTGCAGGCACAAGTGAGTGTGGTGGCAAATGCCCCTACAATGTTACCAGTATAATGAATTGAGGCAATAAAAACAAAGTTATTGTAATAATAATATCTATACTAAACTATTTTGGAGAACTAAAATGTTCCTTCTCAAAAGACTATACAAAGTGTGTAAAAAGATTAATTAAAAGATTATAACAATGCAAAAAGTTCAATTCTTGTAGCAAAGAACATCAACAAGCTTTCAATTCCTTCAGAAAAGAACTTAAAATGGACAAAAATATCAGTGTCCTCGACAAAAATTGAATGAAAAGCAGAAACTTTGCAGAAAAATTCAATTAAATTCATCCTCTAGTCAGATTTTGACTTTGAAACGATTGAAAAGGTGTGACAATTCAAAACGTCTTTTATTCTCCATGGGAAATAAACAAACACGGTTGAAAAAAAGAAAAAGATGAGATACTCGAAACAAAGCAGTGATGAGGCAATCTCACTTCCTGTTCCTAATTGTAAAATCTGGATGCATTACATAAGGTTCAATAATGTGATTAAGATTATAAAATAAAATAAATCAAGATTATTTTAATATTAGTTTGTTGTTGCTGTTTTTGGAACATGCAGAGCGCAAAGCTTGTAGCTATGTAAACACTCACGGGATGTTTTGGAGGCAAGGACAATGACTCTGGATCCTGTGATAAGTTGGAATCCCAAAGCACTGGTGTCATTGTTATCTGACTTTGCCGAGAAATCTGAAATAAAAAAAAACATATTGAACAAGCTGCATATTATGTACAAGCTTTGTAATCAAATAAAACCAGGAGAATTACACCCTGAAAGGATTTGTGAATACATTTATTGAGTGGCCTTATTTTTTTCTTATGCTGTTAAAAGTATTTTCATGTTCAAGGGTCTATATATTTTAATGTTTTAAATGAATTAGACATTCTAAACCATGTATGTAAGGTTGGTTGTTGACTAAAAGTGAGTTAGACCCTGTGATGGACTAGAGACCGGTTCAGTGTGTACTGTACCCCAGTCGTTTCCTAATGTGAGCTAGGATTGGCACTAAATATCTGTCTGTCTGTCTGTCTGTCTGTCTGTCAGTATCCTGTGATTCTCCTGTTGAGCAGCTGAACGGATGACAGACAGAGATAGTCTCTTATCAGTGAGCAGGACGCCGGGGAACAGCCGCTTGCTCCTTATCTGACCAAAGCTTAGGCCTCCCTTTATCTTCAAAAAAAAGCTGTCTGCAGCACACTGTTTGATAACAGAATACCGACTCCACTGCTCAGTGAGAGACTGTCTTTGTTTTCCAAAAATGAAAAATCATTGACTACTCATCAAACTCCAACAAGATTCATTTATCAACTGATTTAAATTTAAACTTCGCTTTTAAAATGCAACCGTCTTAAATTTTTTCAAGTTGAGAAAACTTGTGTAGTGAAATGGATAGGTTTTGAATCCATTTAGATTTCCAAAAATGACCTGCAAAATCTTGGCATAAATTCACTTAATTCACTTTCTCTCTCTTTAAATTAAAAGAAAGGCTGTCGAAAATCATCCATCAAAACATTTACTTTTTGCATGAAGTTCTTAATTAATCTGTAAGTTTTCTCCACACTGCAAATTTTGTGAATTAGTATACATAAACAAACTTGACAATGGATGTAAAAATTTACACCAAACTAACCTCAGGTGTGTGTAGGTAGTTCCATAAGCAGGGCCAGTGGAAACATACACGATTTTTGTGATTTCTGCAGAGAATTTTAGGTAAATTCTGTGGAATTCTGCAGTAGGGTTTAAGTGTATGGGATAAAAAAAATCTAAGACTAATTGTAGAACCAAGAGTGTTAAAGCTTACCAACACACAAATTCTTCAGATTTAAAACTCTGAGTCACATTATTATTCTATATTAGTACTCATCCCTAGGTCACTGCAAAAACATATAGCCACAGATTCCGTCTATCCTTGTAAATCTGCTTGTAATAAACAATACCCCTTTCTCTTTCAGCTTTGTGCCGTTATTAAAGTATTAAAGTATTAAACTTTTAGAAATATTTAAACACACACATATGGGTCAGCAGTGGAGTTTCCAAATCGACAAACTATTAATTCTCCTCTTTTTGGGTTTGCACTGAGGTAATACAAGTGAAACAGTACAGCCCTGCTCAGTTTTTCAGTAACTTTTTCTAAATATTTATGTTGGATTAATAACTTGATGTTTTTGAACAGTGATATTATTGCTGGAAAAACTTGAGTCTCTCTGATTTCAATCGAAATATTTTCAATTGTGTTAAACAGGTGTAATGAACAAGAAAATGTTCAAATGAAAGCTTTTGTTAGTTATACCTGGGAAGACTTCATAGAGGTTGATGGGAGGTTTGTTGGTGTCCACTGTGATCTTGTATTTGGCATTTTTGATGGCTGAGGAGGAGTAGCTTACTAACCGAAGAGGCAGAGTGAATTTACACTGAGACACACGAGGGATTCCTGGTGAAGAAACACATTCAGATATTCTTTAATCTTCCAAGTGAAGACAATACTGAAGAATTAATACAGTACAAAAAAAAACCTATATTTTTCAATAAATGCCTATTTTCACAATCAAATTCACATCACACACATATGGTGAAATGAGCATTTAAAAGTGAATCAATCAACAAAAATTGTGAAAGTTTGAAACAATCTATTTTAGACAACAGACATTGTGTTCAAATATGTTTTAACAATTTTGCTGTCTCATTAAGTTTCAAGAGTTAATTTTTCCTTTTTCCATTGGTTGATTTGGGTAGATGAGAATGAATCAAACAAACTCAAGTGTGCACCAAAAGCAGACCAGTAGGCTTCCAAACAAACTCTAGAGCTGTTTATTTGTAATGAGAGCAGGATCCAAACTAATCTGGAATAAAACCAGATGTAGATGCAAAGAATGTTCTTTCTGGGTTGGTATGATGTGTTTTCTGACAGCAATGCTTCATGCAGCTCACAATCAAATCAGTGTTTCCTTCTGAAAACTAATTTGTTCCTTGTGATTAACTTGTTACCAAGGTTGGCTACAAAGCATTTGCTTGCATACCTGCAGTATTGTTGAACAAGCCCAGGCACCACAGTTTATTCTTCTTGATCTGTAGTTATCCATTTTGACAATATTTCATAAAACAAATTTTCTTTATTCTTGAAATATACTGTTCATCTAAAGTGAGGCAAACTTTTTAGTTAAGTAAAACAAAGAACCATAACAAAACATCAGCTGTCTTTTCTTTTCCAAATCTTTTCTGTCACGCGGCCCTGTTTCTCTGTTTATTCTTTCCAATTAAAAGCCATTTAGGGTGTTTTTTGTAAAATGTCATCATTTTGGTTCCGGTTGGCTAGTGCAGACAAGAGTAATCAGTGTGGTTTTAAAGAGGGTCAAAGAAGCTGAAAATGCTAATTAGGTTTTTCTTTAGGTCCAGACCAAAATAACTAAGCTAGAAAATCCTCTCCACACACCCCAATGGACAAATCTAACACAGTTTAAATCTACAAATGTCTACATAGCAACTTTAGTTTTTATTTTCTCAGGAGCTCCTCTCGTCCAGTGTATTCAATTCAAGGAAAATGCAATACATTTCCCCGTCACTCACCTGTTGGGTTGAGCTCTGACAATAGAGGCAGCAAGGAAGAAAGAATACAAGGCACTTAAAACTAAAGAATATACAAATTGATATAAATCATAATGTAAATAAAAATTGGATTGCTTAAAATAAATCTACATTCATCATCCAGGATACAAAAGATAAATGTACAATAAAAACATCACATTTTGTCAGGTTACAAACTGAAAAAAGTAAAGAAAAAGCGTTAGGATAAAGATTTAGGACAGAAAACTGAATGAATCTACAGTCAATGTACAATTATTGAACAATTATTACACAATTTTAAAAAAGTACAAACCCAAATCAAAGAAAGGAAAGGGGGGATTCCAAACATTTAGAATCCTGACAGTGCATAAATAGAAATAACGAAAACACCCGTTAAATATTATTACTAGAGAGTACAAGGGAAGTTAAGAAATAGATATGGGTAGTTATCGTCAGTTTACTGTCTGTCTGTTATTCAGCCTGTCAGCCATTCTGTCTGTCTTTCGTCCTATTTGTATGTCTGTTGATTATTTTCTCTGTCTATCGGTTATTTTTATCTGGCTGTCAGTCATGTCTGTCTTTGTGTTTGTTGTTCTGTCTGTCTGACGTCCTTTCATTGTCCCTGTCTGTATATCTCTGTCTGTCCATCTCTGTCCGTCATTCGTCCACATGTCTGTATCTGTCTTTATTAAAGCTAGTGAAAATGCAAAATACATTTTTAAAAGCAAATATTAGACTGTAATATATTATATGATATTATATTATACCATGTTATGTTATGTTAAATGTTATTTTATTATAATAATATACAATTATTAAGGCATATATCTGCGCACCAGTCATTTACGTCCTAATACACCCATATTAATAACATTTTCAAATTACTTTTTTCCAGTTGAGTTTAGAAGGAAATATGACCTGTGTATGTTTTATGAAATTGAGTCAAAAAGCTTTTACCCAAGCTATGGCAGCAGTCATTTTAACTGTTTTTTTCCTGATGGGCAGCAGACTTCAAGAAATATGAGCTAGGACATTTGAAATACACCTCCGCTTCCAGCTCTAAATGTGGCATTAGTTCCCGCTCCATTTGCTTAAAGCTCAAGTTATCTCTGTGTAAACACCAGCAAACCTAACCAGCTAACCTCATTGCCCATGTCAGCAGTGATGGCTCTGTTTGCTTTCGAAGAGGAACTGCCATTACTGGCCAAAAAAAAGGCACTTTAAGCGCTGGCTACATCAGTCATCTCAACCGCACTCCCAAAAACACACTCTGCATTCCACATGTTCTCAAGAGCTATTCCTGCTGCTCCAACACAAATACTGCTCCGTCGAAGACACATTCACACACTGTTTTAGTTGCTATGAAATCTGCTTTGGGTATTTCAACTATTTTAAGGAATGTTGCAGGTTTTAAACACGAGACTCTTTGTTCATCTTCAGAGGCTAAACTTTCCACTTTGGCATCCACTTATAAAACCTAATTAGCGCCCAGCTTCCAGAGAGCAACTGTACTAAAGGACACTTTACCTTCAACCTGCTTGCAATTTAATCACCAATTAACCTGACCTGCAATTGAGCCACCTGAGAAACTCATGCAGGTATGAGGAGAACATGTAAACTCCTCTCAGAAATGTGACCAGAACTCAAACAAAGAATTGTATTGCTAATATAGAAAGAAGACAAGAACTCCACAATAACGGTAAAATAATTTGTGTTCTGCTTTTTTTTTTTTAATAGTCTTAAAATAGTTGAAAAAGTATTTCCATCCTGGATGTGTTTGGGTCCTTTCTGCTTGAACTATTTATACTCATTGTTATCATTTGGACTTTAGGCGTGGGAAGTTGTCACATGCTGACCCTTCCTATAGCTTTAATCCAGGGCCCACTCCACTCTTTGTGGATATAAAGTTTTTCAGTGAGCTGAGGGTGTAAGAAAATTTAGATGGCCTTCTATGGAATCATGTGAAGAAGTGTGTCAGAGATTGGACCCCAATCACTGCTTCAGACTCATCATCTCCTGCTGACATGCTAAGCCTTAAACCCTCAGTGTTATTAAAGATGGTGGATGGTTTGGAAGTCTAAAGAGTTTGTTCATAACAATTATCAGCTTTATTTGTGTGTGTGTGTGTGTGTGTGTGTGTGTGTGTGTGTATATGTGTGGATATGGAATATTGCAGCATATCTCTCTGCAGCAGTCTGTGGGTGTTTGAGCATGAAAGGCTTGTTTGATTGGCTATCCAAAGTTAAAACTGACCAACTTTAGAGCTGGAAAAAAAAAATGTTTCCATTAGATTTGTTTATTCAGATCACTAGTTTTGATCTTCATGAACACTCTGAGGGGCGTGAATTATTTTCGAGTACTGGCTACCCCATTTGAGCTTCATTTGACTGAGCCAGAAATCTTTGGTGTCGTCACGAACACTTCGTCCATTTACAGTCAATTAATAAAATGCATTGCACCTAATAATAATAATAATGCCTTCAATCAATGCTTTTTCTAGACACTTAAAGATGCTTTACAATTATTCATTCTCTCCACATTCACACTTAAGCTACCTTAGTAGCCCTCAGCTGCCCTGGGGCAGTGTGGCAGGACGTGACTACCATGTTGCGCATACGGCCACCTGATTACCACCAAACACAACCCACCCACAAGGCAATGTGGGTGAAGTGAGTTGCACAGGGCACACAACAGCAGAATGGTCCTAGCAGGGATCGAACCGCCAACCTTCCGATTCCAGAACGACCAACTCCACTACTGCACCATCTTTCTGCGCCTACCTGCTTGATTTCCTTCTGTAATGTTTAGATGTCTAACGTAAACATTCAGAAATAACTTATTGATGTTTTAAAAAAATAAATAGATATTATAATATGTATGTTCAAGTAATTCACTTACTTCTGTCAATAGTAACACTAACAGTAACTAAATTCTGTGAACCAATAAATACAATAGTTTTGTAATCATCACTCTTAATGATTAGAGGAGATCTTTAAATATATTGCTTTCTTCTAAAGGAATATAATAGAGACCTTCATCTCATAAGGCCAATACGTCTGTAAAAAAATGTTTTTGTTACATTTTCCTTAAAGGATGTTATTTGACTGGACCCAGAACCACAGACTCTGTAACTGCATGGGCAAATTCCCACCATGATCTGTGCAGTGTTATGAGAATGAATAGAAAGTGGAAAAGAAAATGAGTGCCATTAAACCAAGTGTGAGGGAATTCCCCGGTTCTAAGGATGAATGTGAGTTTAATGTTATTATTATGGAAGTTATTATTTTCCCAATCTATTTAACATTGCATTGAACAACTCACTTGAGGCAATGTAAAAATGTTACAATAGTCTTCATGACTTTATGCCTAACCATGACCAAACAGTCTTTGATAAACAGTCATAAAAGCCTATTAAAGACAGTGCATTGCATCCTCATCTACGTAGCTAACATGTAACACATGTAAAGTTTTGAAGCATTTCTAAGCTGTCACATCCTAATGTACTGACAAATACATGGTGTTGCATTATGAACGATGTTGCAGATGAACTCAACATTATGCTGTAAAAGGTGCGAGACTCCTGTTAAAGGTGAGACTCCTGCATGAGTGAATCATTCACTCTACCTTCTCTCTCCCCATTTATTAAAATTGTGTTGAATACGCTACAGAAGTAGTGAAGGTAGTGAAATGCCCTTTATAGTTATGATCTCTGATCAGATATTTACATGAGGGGAGGGTTCATTGATTGGATATTAGTTTATGACTACAGATCTCAGCTTGCAGCCTTAAAACAATGTCAACTGGTTTAGCAAGTCAACATGTTAATATGTTTTTTTTGTTTGTTTATGTAAAAGGCTAGAAGTTATCCTGACAAAAAAAACTCAGTCTACCTGCAGAACCAAGGATGTCGAACCAAATAGTCTCAAACTGGTCTCAAGGTTATGAACAAATGCATTATTTTTTACATGGACTCAGGTAAGCTTCCATGTTCTCCCCGTGTTTGTGTGGGTTAAACCAGAGTGCTCTGGTGTCCTACAATTGTCCAAAAACATGCTCAAAGAAAATCTCTAAATTCTGCTTAGGATAAAAGTGTGAGTGAATGTGGGATGGCTGAGTTGTCCAGAGTGTACCCTGATTCTTGGTCAAAGGTAGCTAGAGATTGGGTCCAGCAAAATCCCCAAAAGTAATATGTTAAATGTTAAGGATTGAGAAGGTCATGAAGGTTCTTTCTCCATCATAGCCGGACAACATGATAGGTTGTTGGCATGGTACAGGCTAGTTTGTTTAATCAGCATTGTGTAATTTTAAGATTTAGAGTTTCTTAAAAACTCAACTTGAGGAAAATTTTGAGATTTCTCACAAAAAAATATAGGAGTATGTTTAAGTACGACTTATGAAGCTGATTTGACTCATGTTAAGATGCTGGAAAATTATATTATACATTTTTTATGAATGTTACTTTTATGATAAAATATAATATTTTAATTGTATATTGATTTTAAATTGATAACTTGATTTATCCCCATTTATATAGCTACCCTAGACAAGTGTGTGTCTGTCTGAAAACATGTAATAATTTCCATATTATAAAAACAATCAAACTCAATAGGATGTCCTTCATTATATAGCTACAGCAGACTTGTGTGCATACTCCTACTTCAGCTCTAATGTGTTAAACAGTCTCCCTGTTTTCACAAGGACTGAAAGAAAAAAGCAAGTAGGAGAATAAGGGAAACTCCCGGATATTTTCATGATTTTTTTTTTTCCAGTGTTCTCTGCCAACATAGACAGCACAAACACACTCTTTCTGCTGCTGTTCTTTTTCTGCTCTGGCAGGTTTCCAGACATCTTGAAATGAGTAAAAGAGCTTAAAAGAGTGAGGAAAAGGGGGTAATGTGTTCCAGAGCGTGGGAGCGTTGGATTCATACCTGTAGCTGAGCTGTAGGACACGGCGATGTCTCCGCTCAGATCTGCCGGAGGATAGTGACCGTTCAGAAATGCTGAGAATCTGACCGTAAGCTCGCTGCCATTGCCTGTTAATCAAACAAATTCATGTTAGAGATGTGTTGTTATGAAATTCTTTATATCTTGATGATATAAAAGTCCCAATCCATCATGATTTTTGTTATGTGAGAAAGGATGGGAATTTTGATAAATTGTTACTTTATATGTACCCCTTATCGACACTTTTCCTCAAATCGATAGAAAGTAAGTAGATAACACATTCCTTTATGTACATTACTATTGCTATAAACTAATTTCATGGTCAATATGTCTACTCTTAGCTAAAGCAGAGGATGAAAAAAATCTACAATCCCCATTCAATAAGTTTTACTTCAGATACATTGCAAACAAAATAATTGATAATGAGAGATATTGCACTTCATTGCTTTACTCTAAGGTTTCAAAAAAACCTTATACGATGTTATATGTTTTCACATCAATTAAAAGATGTTGGTAGCCATTAACTTCCAAACAACATGTCCCCTATTGTACGCATCACAGGCTTTCAACATTTAATAAAAATTAGGCTTACATTTTGAAGGAAACTAATTAAGCCTGCATGGATGTGTTTGAGCCTCTTTTAACTTTGTCAGAACTCTATGGGTGACATTACTGACACTCCGTCGATGTTAAAATCAGTCAATAGTCAGACTGCCCCAGGGCAGCTGAGAGCTACCAAGGTAGCTAATCACCAGCCCTCATGTGGACGTGGAGTAAATAAATAATGCTCTGAAAAAAGTAAAGCATCTTTGAATGTTTTGAAAAGCGCTAAACTGAAGTCATTATTATTATCTTTGGGATCCAATGTTTAACCATAACCCACCCCAAGATAGCAATTCATTGATATTTTGCTAGCTCCTGCTGACTGGCTACAAGTGTTTGGTACCCGCTAGATCTATTACATCAAACTAAAAAGTTTTTTCTTTGTATTTTTGAAAATACATTTTGAAAATAAATCACATCCAGAACATTTAAATTGGAAAATGAGTACTGCAGTCAAAAAAAAAACTCTACCATAGGCATTTAGGTATTTAAATACATAATTTTGACTGTAAAATGAGAAATGAGTTGAATGGAAGAGGGATTTAGTTAATAAGTATTTGATTTATGTGAGCCATCTCATCAACCAGACCCTGTTTTTTTGAACAATTCAGAAGCCCAATCTTCAGCTTCTGTGTTTGCTGTGTATACAGGTGACTGAAGCACAGCAATGCTTGATTGCTCAGCACTTAGAATAAGTGTCTGTCCCCCCAACCTGCCAACAACACACAAAACCCCCCAAACAGACCACTCAAGCACTCTCTGTGTCTGTGCTCTCTCTGAGACGGTAAGCTTTTAACCTTTCTGTCTCACTGCCGAGGGCAAACACTCCAGCATTAGGTTCTCCCTCTCAAGTCCAGAAGCCTGGCAACCACGCTGTTGGAAGTCAGTTTGAGTTAACAGAAAACAACACCCCACCCTCTTTTTTTAACCGTCAAGCTTCTAGGTGGTTAAATCAAGGCCATTTGTGCTGACCTCACTTGACCTGTGCTGACAGTAGCCCACCCCTGGAATTTAAAAGAGGCATTAGAAACAACATGCGGAACACACACAAGGCATAAAAGCACTTAGGGAAGAATTTCTTTGACAAAAGCTGCAAGACTCTATGTGCGTGTATGTGGAGAGAATTACAGACAGCCGTTCTGAGTCTTTGACCTATAGAGTTGTAGAAGCCATCCCCTCTCAGCACTTACACTCACTTTTGATCTGTTAAGCTAAGGTCAGGGTCAAAACCTTGTAAAAGTGTACAATTACACTGCAGGAAAATGTAGCCATTTTCCTCTCAATTCAAGTAAATAAATCTGTTCTAAATTTACTTTAAAAATATTGCCTGAGCCATCTGATTGAAACAGTTGTTAAAGCGTATACTGGTCATTGACGGCTCTTTGTATCTGTAAGGAAGTATGATGATTGCATTGCAAAGAGCTGGTTTAGATTTCCAACAACAGGTTCTGAATGCTAAATAAAAGGTTTTGATCACTTAAACCTAAAACCTATTTTTCAGATTAAATCGTTGTTGATTTTCTGGATTTCGCCTATACTGTATAAACAAAGAAAGTGGGGTGTTTAGTGTGTTTTCATATATTCTCATAAGAACTGTGTTTAAATCCTGTTTTTTGCTTTTAATTTTGGTCATCACTAATTTGCCTCAGCGTTACACTGATCTTGATTTTAGCAAGACAACTGCAAAGCTGCATTAGTTTTTTTTTTACTAAAATATTTGTAAAAAGTATACACTAACTAGATGTTTATTCTCACAGTTAAGCTATAGACAAGCTATAACAATGCTGTTTTGATCCCATTTTAACTCGTTTAATGATAATGGCACTTAAAATAGCATAAACTTAGCAAAAAAAATGTATCTGCAGTCTGGAAGTACTTCAGACAGACAGACAGACAGAGAGACAGATAATTACAATCTTTTTAATTTGCCATGAATTATTTTGGGTAGTTAAAAAAATGATGACCATCTTAAGGAAGATAACTAGATTTGTAACTAGGTCTACATGACTCTACATGTTTTATAAAAAAAAAGTTAACTGAGCAGGATCCAAAAATTACTCAACTTAGATGGTAGAAATATTGTGTAGGCTGTCAATATGAGTCTGATTTCACAATAAAAGCTGTTAAAATCTAATCAATGACAGTTTTCAGGTTCCTCTCACCTCCAATTTAACAAGAACGAAGGGCATAAATGTTGTCTAGTAAGCCATCATTCTAGACTGCTGTAAAAAAAAGTACTGTGATTTCAATCCCCTTCTCTGGTCTCATTTCAATCTGACCTGTTCATCACAGCTGATGAATCAAAGAGATCGGAGTCTTTCACAGCTGATTTAAAAAGCCCTTCAGTTTCCAAATGGAACACACACTGACATCCACTTATATGAACACAAGAGATTTACAGTCATCTGCTGGTGACTGGAAAAACAAACATCCCCAATTAAACCGATGCTTTGTTCCGGCTTGAATGCCTTCATCTAAAGACCGCTGCATTATTCCAGTGCTTGCTCAAGCAGTGGATTCCTCTCACACATCATGCAAACTGGGCCCACTTCCACTCAGGTCAAGGCAGGCAAAGTGAGCACTTATATTACTCCAACCAATCTCAATATTACTGAATTCTGGCCAGGCTAAAATGTGTAGTGCATGTACACCCTCAAGAAAATGCGTGCTTTTAAAACCAAAACAAACAGAAAGGGTTAAAGGTGAAGGGTTCATCATCACCTATTTGGGTTGCATAATCATATTAAAGGTGCAGTAAATTCTAATTGAAGAAAGGTAATCAGAAAATGTTCATTATTTGACTATTTTCAGTACTAATAAAACTCAAATTATTGGTATTAAAGGAAAATTTGACACATATGACACATGCTTTGTATTTGTGTTTATAGCTTGTGTGTTGGTGCAACTTATTTCCTAAGTTTGTCCAATTTCAGAGAACAGTTTACAGTTCGGTTTAAGAGGCATTAAACTCACACCTCTTCATGATTTGAAAACACATGAGTTGACAAACAAAATCAGGGTATGCATTATTGTTGCTTCTGAAAGATGGAGACAGCTGAATGAAACAGGTAAGCTACGATAGCGGTAACTGTTAATTACTTTGTGTAGATTAGACTGAAGCTTTTCTGTACA
This sequence comes from Danionella dracula, assembly GCA_900490495.1. NCBI lineage: Eukaryota > Metazoa > Chordata > Actinopteri > Cypriniformes > Danionidae > Danionella > Danionella dracula. The sequence continues at coordinate 3,600,441 of UELW01000378.1, read as the reverse complement.
ATCGATTAACACGGTCAAAAAAAAAACTACTACCTTCTTTTTTCCCTCCTCTGTCTTTATCTTCTTCCTCTACTTCCTTACTGCTTTGGTTTATTGATCAGTTGATACAATTCTATTATGAGAAGCTGAGATAGACTTTGACGGTGTAACAAATTGCAGATTGTCTCTCCCCTAATGTAAGTCGCTTGGGACAAAAGCGTCTGCCAAATGCATAAATGTAATGTAAATGTAATTTCCTCTGTGCACCAGTCTCCATTTTGCCACGATTACCCCTACGTCTTTTTCTACTCTCCCAATAATGATAGCGTTTGGCCAAATATGGGACACTTCCCTTGCACTTAAAATCAATTTTCTCAAGTCGCTCCTAGTCTAGTCTCCCTCATGTTATCAGGGTTTTCATGCTCCTGATTCCTGTGGATTCAATTACTGAAAAGACTTTAAAAAAAAAATGTATTTGCTTTCTGATTCTATTTTAACAAATACCCCCAAATGATGGAGAATGAAATTATATGCTTAATTTTGATGCAAAATGAGACATTTGTTTACTCCATAGAAAAGGTAAAGTCAGAATGAAGCAGGGAGATGGATGAATGGATCTAGAGTACTTCATTGATGCCAGAGAGGAAATAATTTTGTAGAATTTTTGAGTTTTTGCTTTCTTTTAGTAATAAAAGAAAAAAAAAATTCAACAGTAGGGAATAAGTTGATTAGGTTTGTTAAGCATTTACACATGTTACAGGGCTAATCTGGGATGTGGACAAAAAGCTAGCTGTTATTTGAGAACAAAACAATTGCCAAAAGAAGAAAGAAACCACATACTCCATGGTTAAACCTTCTTCAAATATTGACTGTGGGATTGGAAACAGTGCAGAACTTTGTCTGAATGAGTAAACTTGTAACGGTGGCCCATCACAGCATTAACACATGAAAAGAGAGAAGAGAAATAAGAGAATTCATTCTCTGTTTCCAGTGGTCTCCTGTATTTACATTCCTCAGCTAACAGAATGCAGTACAAGAGGTGAAAATGCCACAATAACTTCCTTCAGGATGCTTCCATCAACAACTCACAAATGCAACCCAGGCCAGCGCAAGAAAAGAATTTGACAGTTGATATTGAAACAGTATCACAGTACCATAAAAGTCCCCTGAAGACCAATTCACAGCGAAACAGATTTTGCTTGTGCTGTAATGCAGGAGATCAGTGCTTTCCATTTTGACCTCCCAAACAGTGTAAGAGTTTTTTTCCATACAAGAAATTTTGAAGAGCATGTTTTAATTTCCAAGCTTTTCTGTTGTAAGGAGAAACAATTGAATCGAAAGAATGTAATCATGAGGAACAAGGAGAGAAAGCAGAGATGTCTAACTGCATGTTCACACCAAGCCCGGGAGCCTGTGGTTTGGAGGGGTTTACATGTTAAGTTAATGAGAAGATCTTAATATGCTGTACTGGTGTGGGGGTGGGTGAAACCATGATCAACTCTACAAAAGTTAAAATATTTTAGATATTCAGATATTCGCAGACTAGTCATGTGATGGAAAAACTAAAACAGTTCTGCCGGTAGAAGCAATTCACCTGCAAAAAAGCGAGTGAGATTTTCCTGCATCCATTCAAGGATGTCTCATGCATTTGCATAATCTTGGTCAAAAAAATAGTACAATGGAAAAAATAAAAAAGAGCCACCCATACCCATAGAGTCCAACACAAACTGCTCCTGAGTGACTGCCAGAGGAGGCTGAACGCATACCGTCATCTTGGGGTTCTCCACCACACCCCGACTTCTTATTTTAACCTGAGCAAAAACACAAGCCAGACACCCCATTGCTACCAAGATTTGAACACACATGAACCCCCAAAAACCGTAATGTGGAGGCTTCTAAAAATGGTGTCTCATTAACCATGTATTCATAAAATAAGCTGTTTACCCAAGTACATATTACCCAACCAATAAACAGCGCTCAATTTTGGGCTTTTCAGAACCAATGATAATCATAAAAGTGACAAGACAAGGGACAAGAGTGCAATGTTGTCGTATGTGGAATGTGTGTGAAATGTGTAAAAATCAGTTAGTCTGACAGTTTACTTACCATTCTAGTTATGGAGTTTTACCTCATGAAGTTGTGCAAATGCTACAAAAACAATGGAACCGAATAATGAAATGGTGTTCAGAACTGCAATGTTTTAGCAAGAAAACAGGCTGTTAGGCCTTTCAGACTGGCTTCTGTATTCCTTTCCAAAAACACTTGTCTTAGGTAACAATTCATTGTAGTGTGTGTAAGCAACTCTTTTGTTTCCAGGAACCGTTTCCGAAAGCGCTTCCAGAGTTAGTCTTTGAAACGTTCCCGTGGTCTAGCAGAGAAATGGGCGGGACATGTGGATGTTGTCGCTGTTTATGCACAGATCAACATGGATGAAAAAAAATGTTTGTGGTGGAGCAAGGAAATCCAGTGTTTGATCAAAATTTGGGCAGACGAGAGCATCTAGTCTCAGCTCGAGAGGACCCACAAAAACTCTGAGGTAACCAATGTTATTATGTACAGACAATCTGCGAGCAGTCGCAGACTGATGACGCGAGGCTCAGGTATCATTAAAGGTTAAACTGATATGAACATAAGAAGTGTCTTAAGTGTAACATATGCAAACCTCAAAAGATGTGTTAATGGGATCAGAAGAAAAGGTGATCAGGTACTCCATGAGCCTTTTCTCATTATGTTGGTAACTAAACAAATCAGCTGTTTGTTACAATCGGAAGTTCACCAAAAATGAAACATTCATTCATCTTCATGTCGGCTTTATTCCCTTTCGGGGTCGCCACAGCGGAATGAACCGCCAACTCTCTGGCATTTGTTTTACGCAGCGGATGCCCTTCCAGCCGCAACCCATCGCTGGGAAACATTCACACACACATTCACACTTTAACACTATGGGCAATCGTTCTTACTCAATTCACTTATTCCGCATGTCTTTGGACTTGTGGGGAAACCGGAGCACCCGGAGAAAACCCACGCGATCACGGGGAGAACATGCAAACTCCACACAGAAATGCCACCAGCCCTAGCCGAGCCTAGAACCAGCGACCTTCTTGCTGTGAGACGACCGTGCTACCCACTGCGCCACCGTGACGCCGCAAAAATGAAACAATTACTTCATTTTTAATATTTTTCGAAATTAATTTGGATGTACTCATGTCTGTCTGAAATAATGTGTCTTGGCGCTAGAGAATTTTAATTGAAAACACCTTCTTTTTATTTTTTTATTTTAATCTGAATTGAAAAATGGAGAGAAAAATGTATTAGACTCAAAAGAGCTCTTCTCACCTTAACTGTGACTGAAGGAACAGGCATACCATTCATCTCTGGTATGACAGCACACTAAGAGAGAGAGAGAGAGAGAGAGAGAAGAATAAACACAATTCCACAAAATTAAAGCATTATACCAAGTATTCATATCATCAAGTTTTTCTAGTTTTGCAATTATGCTAAATAAACATAAATCATTTGCAATTAATGCATGCTGGACAACAATGTCTTACATTTAAATGTTCTACCATCAGGAATATTAATATAGTTTGCATCATAGTTTTGCACAAATATTATGCAACTACATTAGCATTATGTCATAAATCTACCTCATTACATTTTACAAATTACACTTAAGCCACCTACATTGATAAAAAATTACTTGAAAAAACTTTAAAATAACAAATCCCGGTTTTCATTCAAGGGGTTGCTTGGTGTAAAGCTAATAAAGGTCTATACACTGTCTGTATTTAGGAAGCCAAACCTGTGTGAATGAGGTAAGGGAAGTTTCAAACTAGTGGTATCGTTTTGCAAGTATAATTAGGTTTATAAAAAGAGAGCTGAATTATATGGTTTATTTTCAACTACTATGGACCAGATAAATGTCAGTGTGTGGGTTGTGTACCGAGACTTCATCCAGGCTCGATGATACTACAGCGGTCAGTGTCAGCTCTTCTTCGGTCTCTGCTTTGGGGAGAATGTCTGGGTAAAGACCACACATATACATTTAAATTCAAATTGATAGAGATAGAAAGAGAGATAGAAAGAGCGAGAGAGAGAGAGCTACAGAGAGAGAGAGAGAGAGAGAGAGAGAGAGAGAGAGAGAGACAATTTGTTGAAAATGGATACTTGGTCTTTAGTTATTCAGTTGTTTATTGTAATGAATTTTAAGTGCTTATGGAAAAGAAGAGTTTTTAAGTTGTAAAAAGTTTTTTTTAAGACTGTGAGCTCATAGCTTTCTTATGCAGGATGGACTCTAATAACTCCTTCCAGTTTAATGTTGTGACAAAAAAGTGAAATTACTCTTCAAATGTTCTTTGTTATGTATCTATAGTGTCTTTAAAATTGGTACATTTGGTCTGTGATTTATTTGGTATGATGCAGCTAACCATTTATCCAAATCCGTGATTTTCTTCCCCAACCTCAATCCTCTCATTCCCACTTGTTTCTTATCAGTTTCTTCCGCCAAAATTGGATTAAAGGTTTAAATGGTCCATAAAACGAAGAAATAAAAACAACAATTCTATTTGAAGAGGACTTTGAGAATTTAAACAGATCATAAACTAGGTTTAATCTTTACCTGCAACTAATATTCAAGGTTAAATTGTACATATATTGTCATTTTTGCTTTAAAGAAAAAGTTTTTAATTAACCACTTATTTTATGTGCATTTTCTGAATATACATGCTGTTTTCAGACTCTGCACAAGCACACAGCATCAATGAATGCCAGAAAAAAACCCTTATTTACAAAACTGAACGTTTTCTCAATGGTCTTGTCAGCAGAGCATTTTCAGGTTTTCTCTTTCTTTAAAACTAGAATGTTAAAGCCAGCTAGGGTTAACATTAGCTGTTAGCTAATCTAAATATGTTTGCGTGGACCTCATTTCTGCTATTGAGGAGTGAGGGCATGATCAATAGTTTCATTTTTTTTCTCACTTTTCTGTTGTTACAAGTGTTGTATTTCCAGTTTTGTCAGCAATTGTGTTCCTTTTCCTCTCATGTCGATATTAATTAGTTCTCATTTTTCCTTTGTGAAAGTACTTTGTTTTGAGTAATGTCTCAGGACCTGCCACTACTCGTTAACTCCATGTTCTTGTTATATTTATTATATATTGTATACTACACACTTCACTGTAGCTGTCTTCTTGTTGTTCTTGTCTGTAAAGCCCTTTTTTGTTCCTTCTGGTCTATTTCCTGTGCTTGGTTGGGGTTTTCTTTTACAAGCATTGTACAGGGGTATTTTATGTTCATGTTTGTTTTTAGTTGCTAATACAGAAAATTATCTTAGATCTGGTTGTTGAGTTCTGGCAAATTTCACCCTAACCCAACCAGAGCAAGTATGCAGACCATTCTTGACTCAATTTCACACAGGCACCTATTATATTTCAGGTATTCTCTTGGGGTTTGTTGCTCCAAATAATGTTTTACATTTGTACACAGACAGTCCCTTTGAGTCTAACAAAGCATTTTTTTCTACAGATCTGGAAAATCAAGGAGACTTTGCAATTTCCTCCTGATTTACCCTTGAATGTTATCATATAAATAAATACATCTTTGTCTATGGTTGACCTGAAAGAACTTTTTTTCTAATCTGAGTGATGTGTTTCACACCTTGTGTTCTGGTAGCCTCACGAATAACCTTTTGAAGCGTTTTCATCTCTGCGTCAACCTCATCAAAATTGACCTCTCTGGCGTCCACTTTGGGCACAGTGAAGAAGGATGGGTCAGTGCCCATGTAGGAACACTGGAGATGCCCATCCGAGCTGAGGCTCACCACTAAACCCTTCAGCTCCCTGAAAAAAAAAAAACACAGGATTTCAGCATTTAAAATCAAACGAATAATAATTGATTGTATATTTAAACTCCAATAGGATTTTGTGGAATGTCTAAATTGGTTTAACAGATTTATTTATTTTCAGCAGTCATGCTTTATAAACAAAACTCTTACTACTCCACAATTCTGTGGCGATATAAATGTATGTTTATCAGACTTCTGGGGAAAATGTTGTGTCAACAGCAGACCTGTAAAAGTATTTAACAAGATGACATTTGTAGCGCTTATTTTACTCTCTGTTCCTTTACTATTCACCCTTTTTTCAAAAACTGTGACTTCCCTTATCTATGCAGAGGTTAATTTGGGTAATATATTCAACAGTTAATTATACTAGAATATTTCTTTCCTTATAGCAGTGTTTGAGAAAGTAAAGGTGTGAGTAGTTGTGTGTTCTGAAGATGTGAATGGAGACAAACACGGCGACTCATTTAGTTGGTGTTGACAGAAGCTCTTTAACCATGAGGCCATAGAATAGAGAGGATGGACAATGCCAGAGTGAGTGACCCATGCCGGACAGCCAGAGAGAGAGAGAGGGGACAGCAGTTAAGACTCTCTCCACACACATATCTATTTCCCCTGCTTATATGAGAACCTCTCCTGACGAACACTCCCACAAACAGAGAACACTTCAAAGAGGCTTACTATAGACATTCCAACTATGGATTTTCAAGTTTAGGGGAAGCAGAGGCCTCTTATTCCACAATCATTGTTAAATCTCAATTTGGTTTGATTGACATTATTATTTGTTGGAAAAAATTTTAATAAATTGTAATAACATACAGTACTGTGCAAATGTTTTATTTGACAATTCATCTAGAAAGTCTGCTCTAAAATCTGTGTCTGGAAGAGACACATGCAGTATAACTACATTGGGTTCTGAAAGAAGGAAAGTTAATGATCATTGTATTTTGAGATTTTTCATTTCTGTTCCTTCTAACCCCTTCAACCCTGAATGAATTTATGAGCACTCTCGGTTCTACTATAAGACCTTAAATTATTTCCTATTTAAAACCCTTGCACAAAATTCCACAAAATTAACAAATGCCCTGTGCAGAAATGACAAAAAGCGCTTTCACCTGGCCCAAGTTTTTAGTTTTTATCCATTTCAATGTACATAAACGGATGAAATTCTCAGAGAATATACATTGTAAAAAAAATAATAACAAAACTAGGTATAGACTTATATGTTTAAATTCAATCTGCGTAACGAAAAAAAAATATATTATATGATAACAATAACATTGAATTAATTTATTTTGTGTGTGGAGAAAAGTACTAACATTAACCAATATTGAGCTTTTCTGTCCTTTTAATGCATAAAAAATCTCCAATATCGGGAAAAATTATGTTAATTTAAAATCTTTCAAAACAATTAGCAGATGATGAAATATTGTGACCATTGTGATGGATGGTTGGTTTGAAGGCGATAAACAGTGAAAATTACACCATGAAGAAGTGGTTCAAATTTATGCTCGAGTCATTTAGCCTATCCAGTCTAATCACCATCCTAAATAGATTAAGTGAACTTCGCTTAGTCACTTGGATGGCTTATCTGCAGTTTTTTTTTTCCCTAGCTTCACTATTATTCTATTTATGTGTTGATGCAACAATGCTTCATGCACTTGGATGGACAACAGGAGACGTAAAACAACTGACTTTTAAACAAAGAAGAAGAAAGTTTTTGCACACAAGCCATTGTGGGTAATTGGAGAGGGTCAATTACATTTAGCTGTTTAAGCTGGCAAAAAAACTAAGGGTAGCTCCAGCTCCAGCGAAGAAGAGCTCACTGTTCTGTATCGCTCTTCTTCCACAGTTTATTCTTCTTTGGCTCTCCTTCTCGTTTTTCTTCTTTCCTATTTCCTATCATGACATTTACCTAGCAAGTGTGTATCGAATACCACCCTGCTGCTTTTTTTATGTCCAGCATTCTGAAAACTGCTTGTTACACAAAAATGGAAGCGGTGTCTTGTGAATCTATAGAATTCTTTAGAACTCTATAGAACTCTTTAGAACTCTTTCTCTACAGAATACAGTTAACTCAAAAGAATAATGCAGGATAATGTTTTTGATATGTTTATGGATCAAAAAAGTACAAAGGTGTACAACCCTTAAAATGATTTACACCTGACAGATTTGTTTTCACACATAATCAAGATTAAAAAGACCAAGAGAGCCACCATCAATGTTGGCAGCGATTGCTTACTGAAAGTTTGCAACTCTAACGGCCACAGGCACACAGGACAGCTGGGCGGCCCATTTCAGCGTCACGTCCTGGTACACCAGCAGCATCTTGTTATGGTTGCAAACCAGTACATTGGTAGAGCCCTCGGAAACTGGGAAAAGAAGCAGGACAGAAAAAGAAAAGACTTTAAAGCAGGACATGTGTTAAGATGGTTTGTGGTCCATGGGCCTCACACGACGATTCTATAAGAAAGGTAAATGACAGACTAAAAGCTTTTTTCAAACCAACAGAAGACCACCATCTCACACCAGTTTCACCAAATGACACACTCACTTCTCAGTTCTTTTGCCAAACAGGAAAACGGATATTGTTTTGCTTAACTCATATAATATAATTTGCTTAACTCATATAACTCGCATATAAACGTGACCTCTTGTAAGTCTATTGAGTTTGAGTTAAGGCAATATTTTTTTTCATGTAAGAAAAGATTACATTTACATTTTTAGAGAGTTTGGAATGAGCATATATTCCAGAGTTTCTGCAGGTTACATATGTTAAAATGTAAGACTTTTAAGACCTTTGTGAGAATAAAAATTTGAGACCTGTATAACAACATCAAAAACGCATACATAACTTTTTCTATAAAAGTATGCTTCAAATACATTGTTTGAACCCTAACCATACATTTTGAGTTTTTGAGTATATACAAAGGTTTTCTCAAAACCCTAACCTTACCATTCACAAAGTTGAGCATTTATGAGTATGTTCTAAAACTCTTGAAACCCATTTTTGAACATTAAGAAGCATTTCTCAATCTTGGGAAACTGAAAAATCACTTCTATTATTTTGAGCCTTCATGTAAGTTTTCTCAATCTCTGGAAACCCTTAAATTCACATCTACACTCAATAACATTTACCGCATACCATTATCTGGCAACCTGAGTATTTATGAGTGTTCCCAAGCGTTTTCTCTAAATTACACCAAAAAACACAGATCAAATGAGCTTTACATGGAAAAATCTCAAACATAAGACGTGTGAAAAAGTATTTAAAAATTATTGTCTTAAAAATTATTTAAGTGAATTTAATTTGTTCAAATAAAGTGTTTTGGTTTGTTTCACTCATAAACCAAAATGTCTATAGTTTTTGACATCTTTCGAACAATCAACAACATTCATCAAGAGTTCTACAATATAATACCTTTAGATCGAGCAGACTTTGAGGCACGTGATGAGATTATTTAAAGTGCAAGTGAATACTTAAACAAACCACAGCGCCTCGCAGTGGTCGCAAAATATAAATACAGTTTGGAAAGCTAGAAATAAATTGTAGAAATCCAGTTAAGGATACGTTTCATTGTATACTTATGTTTTGTTTTATTTATTTATTGATTGATTTACTTTTACTTAGAGTTATTTATGTGTGTAATTTTTTGTCCCCCATAATCTACTCTCCTGATAAAAACCATAAGTCATAAACCCTGCTGAGTCCTGTAAAAGCTATCCAGTGCAACAAGTGAAGAGCATTCCAGGTCACCTGGTCCATAAGGAAGAAAACAGCTGGGGTTGTACTCCAGTTTCTTCATGAAGCGGATCTGGCCGTTATCCTTCAGACAGAACAGATTTCTCTCACCCAGGACAAAAATGGACGACATGGTTGGAGATATGTTAGGAATGGAGATATCTAGGGCCTCTTCTCCTAATACCAATGTCCAATCAGCCTGGAAACAAACATTCATGAGGTAAAAATGAAAGTTAAAGTTGCTATTGTTTAAAAAAAAAAAAAAAAGAACAGACCGTTAGTCTCTTCCCAGAGCTCTTGCTTTGTTGACTTGAGTCATGTTTGGTGTCTGCGTCTGTAGCCACGGCTAGAGTTTCATACCTGCGTTAAAAAACAGAAATGTATCAAACTTTTATATGAGCAATATTTTATATGAGTTAGATAAACATAATATTTCCTCCACTGGTTGTGTTGAATTAGCCTCAAACAACTTGAATTAGCCTTGAACAGAACAAATTCTAACCTGAAAAAGTAAATATAATCTTATCAAGACAATCTCACTCTCTCTGCATTAAATTTTTCGCTGATTACAAGGTATTATAATGGAAAAACGCAGGAAGTTGAGTGCATGAAAAAGTTTGAGTAAAAGCTTACATTTAAGTGAATGTTGCATTTCAGACACAGAATTCTATCCCAGTTTAAATAAACAACATTTGAATTCAGCCTGTATTCCAATAAAAATCCCTCCTCATAGAGATCAACCCACAGTTGAATTCAAACTGAATATAGTTCACATTCTATTCACAATTTTTAATTTGAAGTCATCCACACAGACTGAAAAAGTCTTTAAATATATTGTATCTTAAATTGTTTTCAAACACGCAAGAACACAAAGATTTGAACTATATTTAATGTTAGCTTATTTTTTAAGGGCTTAAACTGGTTCTCATTTTTGAGGGGTTGAATATGACACTTTGTTCAATCCTACACCAGTAAGAGAGACCAGCCAATCACAGGTCATTTTGATCACTAGACCACAGGTGTCTAGATTCCTGGAGGGCCAACACCCTGCACATTTTCCCTCCAACCTTGATTAAACACCTAATCATGATTGAAAGCTAAAGCTATGTCTGTTGAAGAACGGTTGGAACAAAACTGTGCAGGGTGTTGGCCCTCCAGGGATTCATTTTGACATTACTGCACCTAGACGTTCTGCACAAAAACTTACAATATTGCCGAGTTCTAATCTGTTTTAGTAACAAAAAAGGGTAAAAACAAAATGTGCACAGGAAATTTTAAGAACGGGTATTTTTGAAGATTTGTTGTATTCAAATTTCAAAATAAAGATAATAAGAACACCTGTTAAATCATAAAATAAAGTTGTGTGGTAGATGAAACAGTCAATAATTCTACATAGATTCGAATAATTGGCTATAACAATAAAAAATTTGGAGATAATAAGTAAATGAATCTCAAAGGCATGTAAACGGATTAAAATTGCATTATATAATGTTTTTACATAAAAATATGATTTAGTTGGAAGATTTAACTGCTTTATGAATATGTTCAAAAATTTTAAATATATATCCTGTACTTTTTGAAAGATCAGCAACAAATTTAGTTGACAACCATGTCATTAATATCATTTTTCCAAATTGCAATTATATCACTTTTTCTTCAAAATAATAGCAAATTTGTTACCACGCCGGGTAGTTCATATTTTCTCAATCTTAAATATATAATCTTTAGATTGTGTTAGGAGACACATATTTAGTCATCCCAAGTCTCAACTTTGATTATTTCTTTTCATTTTATGTCAAAAATGTGCCCAGAAGGATAAAAAACACAACATTGTTGCTGCCTTCTGTAATTAAAAAATGTTCTATACTAGTACATTATGCTGCCAAAAAAATCGATTTAAAATTACATTAATTAAATTAGACAAACCAGAAACAATAACACAAGAATTAAACCAATTTATACAAAAAAATGTAAAGACTGACTGGAAGGATCAACATGATAATCCCATACAGTGGGACACAGTGTAAGGAGTTTGGTGTCACCTGTAGCACTCAACCTGGCGAGTGGAGGAGACGGTGATAAAGGAGTCAGTGCGGATGCAGTAGCTCAAAGGGCCCGGTAACAGGAAGCCAGGCAGGAATCGTCCAAAAGCATAGCTCTCCTGCTCAAAAAACATCAGCATTCCATCCATGGACTGGATACATATGAAATGATGACCTGCCCCAAGCACACAAAAACACACACAAGCTCATATCAAGGAGTTCCTGGAAAAAAGAAATGTTAAACAATAAAGTAAACCAAATTAAAACATCATAAGAAGTAATGTTAAAGATGTTTAAATACACAAAGTCTGCCTTCTCAGTTCTTGACCTTTTTGCTGTTAGGAGATAAACAGGTTTATACTTGATCATCAATTTTCATCCCTCTGACTGTGGCTGGGCCTGGACAGATTTGTGTGCAGGTTGAATCAGTGTATTGTCAAAAGATCCCTCATGAAAGACTGTGTTGCCCTCATATGGTTACTAAGAGAACTGCACTGCAAAATTACAGAGTCTGTTTCTAATCCTATTAAACTGAACGGTTGCCATTTTATTTATAGTGGGTCAACTTTAATCGTCTTTCTTCTACTACACACTAACAAAAGATCTTGAGACACAGAAGCACCTGGCTGAAACTGAGCTTTAGCTGCAGACAATTATGAGAATTTCTTATAAATGTGTCAAAAGGGTAGGCTGTTGCAGAGAGACACACTCATGAGCAGCTGAGATTGACTTGAGATTAACCTGACATCTCAGCTCGAAAAGAGAACAGGGAAAACAGAGACAGACTTTCAGTAGAAGTAAGAGTGCTCCTATGCACCTGTGTTGGGCATCATAAAAAAGCTAAAGTTACCTGAGACTCCTCCAAAAGGGCCGTATGTCATGTTGCATGCAGTTCGCTGCAGGTTGTGTTCATAAACCAGACGCAGCTGGTACTGGTCACCATGTTCCACATTGCCAGCAGTACCTGAAGAAACCAAAAGCAGTAAAACCTTGAATTCGGGTTCTGAAGAATATCCAACGCCAGTAATTAATTATTTATTTGTTTATTTTGGAACTCCATTAGTTTCCATAACGGTGGCTGCTAATCTTCCTGAAGCTCTTCTTTCAACTGTCAAAAAACAGATTTTTTTTACACAAACACCTAAAATACAATACAATCTGTCACTCATAAAACCAGTTCAAATAAAGTACAATCAATTATAATAAACATGTACAAATCCCTTATTTCATGCAGAATTTAAAAAGTTATATTTATTTGTTTCTTAAGTAAAATGTTGCCCTCGTTGAGTTAAAAGTAGTTTCTATTGGCTTAAGGAATACTTATGTTATCCCCAACAAATATCTAGTTTGATGATTATGATGTAATGTTTATAGTATTGAATTATAATACACTTCATATTACTTTAAGGTATTACAAATGAACAGTTAAGAAAATCCACATCCCACTAAATATTATTTTATCATTTCAAACTTTGTATTTATCAACACAGTTAATAACATTTAGCATCTCCAATACCAATATAGTAGTCTGAGTCTTCTCAGCAAAGCATTGTGGATTCATGGGCATACATTTCAAAAGATGACTGGTATAAAATATATGAAAAACCTCTTTGTAAAAACCAAGAAAAAAAGGGCAACTCCCCTAAGGCACCTAACACTTTACCAAACCGCTATCTGCAAAATAGCGCCTTCACTCTCAAACTTATAATAAGCTACAGAACGTAGTACAAAACACACACTAAATACAACAGGGAAATAAGTATACTGCACTCATACCTTAACAGTAATAACTTTATATGGTTTCAAACTTAGACACATGGTTTATTTTATTTTTTTAGTTTTTGTACGTTTTCAAGTGCAAATGAAGAAGAAAATGAAAGACAAAAACTAAAATGCAGAACCCACCTGAGACAGCATACACCGAGAGCTTTCTGGGGTGAAGAACAGCCAAATGGAGCAATTCTGAACAACTGAAATGAAAACCCAAAAACATGACTGGAGATCAGTATTTACTCATAACAAAGCAGGTTTTTATGGGTTCTATTTCTGTTTACTCTCTTGTGTATATACATACATATATACATACATACATACAAGACAGTAAACAGAAACTCTCTCTCTCTCTCACTCTCCTCTCTCTCTCTCTCCTCTCTCTCTTCTCTCTTCTCTCTCCTCTCTCTCCTCTCCTCCCTCTCTCTCTCCTCTCTCTCTCTCTCTCTTTCAGTTCTCTGTCTAATCTTGCACTTTAAATAAGGTGAAAATGCAAACTTTGCTTCTGATTTTATTAAGATCTACAAAAATGTGATGTCCAAATTTTTCTCGATATAGTACCGATACTATCTGGCCAGTAAACCCATATTACCCTCCACCAGTCTATTTTATTAATTACTTTGAGACTTTAAGAATTCAATTACATTTTCATTTGTTGGATGTGAAAGTTACCATGCAGATGGTACTGGCTGAAACAGTCAGTGTAAGACTCACGAGACAAACTTTCCAAGCTCCACCTGAATGACCGCCTCAGACAACTGAACCTCCAGCAGCTGAGTGTCAGCCTCTGTCAGCTCGTCTGCTTTCGCCGGGTGAGGAGAGAAGATGCGCAGCATCCCAGAAAAACTGCCCACCACCACCTTATCTGCACCAGAGAGAATGAGAGCGAGTGCGAAAGAGTGAGTGAGTGAGTGAGTGAGTGAGTGAGTGAGTGAGTGAGTGAGTGAGTGAGTGAGTGAGTGAGTAAAGACAGAGAGATAGATAGAGAGAGAGAAAGAGAAAGAGAAAGAGAGAGATTTTCCATCATCAATCTTTGTGGGGGACGACATTAGTTTCAAAGACTGGCTTTAACTTCGCAATGAATCATAAATAGTGAGATTTCAAATAATAGTTAGGAGAACATAAATTTAAATATATATAGGAAGACAAATGTTTATCAAAATACGTATACATTTTTTATATAGTAAATATAGCTACAATATAATACACAATATAAGTTAACCATCATAACTGAACTAATTGATTATCAGTTATCATAATCCCTTTTAACTAATTTATGCTTTATTATTATATTTAAAAGTAATAAATACCTAACTTCTAAAACAATGCATATAAATTAAAACACTGTAAAAAGGCAACAATAATGATTCATAACATAATACAATAAATGTAAAATAAAGTTCACAACAGTAAAAGTTCTCATGGTTAGTCAATCAAGAGTAAAAATACAGAGCTATGTTATTTTGCATTCCGTAATCTTTATCCTGATACATATAAGCCTACTAGATCCCCCCTTGGCCGGAGATGACCCTCTAACCTTAAGATAATATAAAGGTGTGTAATCTGGATAAGATAAGGGAAATATTACGGAACCAGACCATTTCAAACCTTTAAACAAGCAGTAAAATCTTAAAATTAACTCTAAAATGTGCAGTCAATCAATGCGTATGATGATTAAACTAATGTAATCCACATGCTCCCTCATTTTGTTTTCTTTTCAACAGTAAGTAATGAGGTGTATTTTGATGAATGCCAGTGTTGTGTATTTCACCAGTCGAGACAGGATGTAATGAAAGTGACCATCACTTGCACAAACAGATTCTGAAATCAATGTCTCAAAAACACTGGAAATTTATATTTATTAACTTTTAGATAAAATTCAGTTTACAAATAAATGATTTCTAAAAAATGAAATATCAAGATATGATTTATTAAGCTGTTAGATGTTACTGATTATTTGCTTCACTGGTCTGTGATGTACCAGGTTAACATTTCTAAACAGAATTGTAAAAAAAAAAACACAGTTGTTCAAAATTGTGAGATACTGCACACTTTGCACACTTTGCCCCTCTCTGACATGAAACAAGTCAGGATACAGACAAACAAACAAAACATATTTTATTTTATTTTGAGAACGAACATAAGGCTTTCAAATCCAGAAGTAGTAATAAGCAACCAGTGTGTGGACAATTAACTTGAACTGCAGCTAAGATTTTCCATGATTATTGTTAAAAATTGATCCAAAAAAATGAATGTTGAATCTCACAGGCTTCTTCTTCTTTCGGCTGTTCCCAGTTTAGGGGTCGCCACAGCAAATCCTCTGTTTCCACCTAACTCTGGCCTCAGTATCCTCTACTCTTGCACCAATTACCTTCATGTCCTCCTTCAGCACACCCATATAACTTGTCTTTGGCCTTCCTCTTGCCCTCTTGCCTGGCAGCTCCATCTCCAACATCCTTCTACCAATATAACTACTATCCCTTCTCTGCACATGTCCAAACCATCTCAATCTGGCTTCTCTGACTTTGTCTCCAAAACAACCAACCTGAGCTGTTCCTCTGATGTGCTCGTTCCTAATCTTGTCCATCCTTGTCACTCCTAAACTGAACCTCAACATCCTCATCTCTGCTACTTCCATCTCTGCCTCGTGTCTCTTCCTCATTGCTACAGTCTCTAACCCATACATCATAGCTGGTCTCACTACTGTTCTGTACACCTTTCCTTTGATTCTTGCTGACACTCTTCTGTCACACCACACCCCTGACACTTTTCTCCACCCACTCCAACCTGCCTGCACTCGCCTCTTCACCTCTTTTCCACACTCCCCGTCGCACTGGACTGTTGACCCCAAATACCTAAACTCCTCCACCTTCTTGACCTCAGCCCCCTGTAACCTCACTGTTCTACTTCCCTCCCTCTCGTTCAAACACATGTATTCTGTCTTACTACGACTGACTTTCATTCCTCTTCTTTCTAGAGCAGACCTCCAACTTTCCAGGTGTCCCTCCACCTGCTCTCTACTCTCACTACAGATTACAATGTCATCTGCAAACATCATTGTCCATGGAGATTCCTGTCTGACCTCATCTGTCAACCTGTCCATCACCATAGCAAACAAGAAGGGACTCAAAGCCGATCCTTGATGTAGCCCCACCTCCACCTTGAACTCCTCCGTCTGACCTGCAGCACATCTCACTGTTGTCATACTCCTCTCATACATATCCTGAACTACTCTGACGTACTTCTCTGCCACTCCTGACATCCTCATACAGGACCATAGCTCCTCTCTCGGCACCCTGTCATACGCTTTCTCTAAGTCCACAAAGACGCAGTGCAGCTCCTTCTGACCATCTCTGTACTTCTCCATTAGCATTCTCAGAGCAAAAATTGCATCAGCAGTGGTCTTCCTGGGCATGAAGCCATACTGCTGCTCGCAAATATCCACTTCCCTTCTTAGCCTAGCTTCCACTACTCTTTCCCAGAGTTTCATTGTGTGGCTCATCAACTTTATACCTCTGTAGTTGTTACAACTCTGCACATCACCCTTGTTCTTAAAGATTGGCACTAGGACACTTCTCCTCCATTCCTCAGGCATCTTCTCACTCTCTAGAATCCTGTTGAATAACCTAGATAGGAACTCCACTGCTGTCTCTCCTAGACACTTCCACACCTCCACAGGGATGTCATCTGGACCAACAGCCTTTCCACTCTTCATTCTCCTCAGAGCCTTCCTCACCTCATCCTTTCTAATCTTTTCAACTTCCTGCTCTACAATGTTCACCTCTTCCCCCCTTCTTTCCCCCTCATTCTCCTCATTCATCAACTTCTCAAAATACTCCTTCCATCTTCTCTGCACACTCTCCTCACTCGTTAGAACCCTTCCATCTCTATCTTTAATCACCCTTATCTGTTGCACATCCTTCCCATCTCTGTCTCGCTAATCTGTACAATTCCTTCTCACCTTCCCTCGTGTCTAACCTGG
The DNA here is from genome assembly GCA_900490495.1 of Danionella dracula. NCBI lineage: Eukaryota > Metazoa > Chordata > Actinopteri > Cypriniformes > Danionidae > Danionella > Danionella dracula. Next base: position 3,583,091 of record UELW01000378.1, on the reverse strand, counting down.
CATACAACTCATCATATGCCTTCTGTTTGGCCTTTGCCACCTCCCTCTTCACCCTGCGCTGTGATTCCTTGTAGTCCTATCTACTTTCTTCAGTCCTTTCAATGTCCCACTTCTTTTTAGCTAGCCTCTTCCTCTGGATGATGTCCTGTACTTCCTCATTCCACCACCATGTTTCCTTATCTTCTTTCCTTCTTCCTGCTGACACACCTAGCACCTTCCTACCTGTCTCCCTGATCACTTCTGCTGTAGTTTCCCAGTCCTCTGGAAGCTCTTCCTGACCACCCAAAGCCTGTCTCAGCTTCTGTCTGAATTCCTCACAACCGTCTTCCTTTTTCAACTTCCACCACTTGGTCTTCTTTTCCATCTTTCCTCCCCTCTTCTTCCTGACCACCAGAAACATCCTACACATCACCATCCGATGCTGTCTGGCTACACTCTCTCCTACCACTATTTTGCAGTCAGTGATCTCTCTCAGATTGGCTGTTTTATTGAAAGGGCACAGTAACTGGATTGAAAGTTAAATCATCAATGTTAAATATATGTTCAATATATTAAAAAAATGGTCAGAACATTGATTATGACCATTAATTGCATACACCTTCAACTTTTTTTACTTATTATTCTCTGGTTAGGTTAATTATCTGCCTATAAGTCCTAAAAAAATGTTGTTTAACACTTGGCCAGAAAAATTATTTGAGGTCTGTTCTCTCTAAGATTTTCCTCGACCAATGTAGAATAAAATGTTGGTCCTCCAAGCATAACTTTTCTCCGCTCAAAGTTCTGGTCGTCCATCATCAGCTGATATCTCTGGTGCCAGAGACGAGCTGCTGCATATTCCTTTGTTTGAATGCAAACCTAGCGTCTTCATATTTTATGCCTCTTATGATGCAGTCTGAACTCAAGAGTTCACTGGCTTCTGCTTCAACTTCTGTCCATGATCTAGGTGCATGTATACAGTATGCCAGGTTCATGGGCTGCTCACTAAAGCCCCCTCTGTTCATTAGACAATCTCACAGATGTCCATATCTCCTTTGAATGCAGTTTAATTAGATTTCTAGCAACATACTTTTAACACACTTTGGACTAGTAATACGATACCTGTGATATCATTGATATCCTTAGGCATACAAAATAAAGTTAAAAGGAAAGACAATTATAAATTCTTGAAGTTATACAACTCCATAATTATGCCTCATACTTCGAGCAACTTATTCCATCTGTCATTGTTCTTACTTTACTTCACACTTTCTGACTTTCCGCCAGAGCCTTGGTATGTTCTCAAACTGGCTTTGGACTTTTAAAAATATAACCCACAATTCAACTTTGCCATTTACATTTATGCATTTAGCAGACTTTTCTAAGATACAGAAACATTTCAAAGGTTTGAGGTTAAAAAGTAAATTGTTAAATATGTCATTTTGTGCATACTTTGTTTTGTGTTTCTGGAGTTTTTATTCCTAGCTATTTGTTTACTTTGTAATTTGTTTATTCAAAGCACTTAAAAACTTGTCTTGTGCATCTTTAAATTTTCTGTTGTAACTGTTCAGTAGCTTTGGCTGAGTTTTAACTAGCCTCAAACACTGGTAAAAATTGTAACAATCTGAATTTACAATGGACAGTAAAGGATAGTTAAGATTAAAATATACACCAATATTCCAACTCACCATTCCCGCTTCCACTATTATCCACATCCCCAACACAAAGACATCCTTGATCAAACTCCTCCCCCTCTGCCAGCACAGATGACCACCAATCGCGAGCTTTAAACAAAGACATTCTGGAAAAGAAAGATGAATGTGTCACCTACACACTTTCATAGCAGTTCAAATTTTGTGGGAAACCATAGACTCCCCTTTACAAACAGCTTTATATTTCTATTCAATACATGTGCACAAAATGGTAATTGAAATAAAGCTCTCCTTAATTAATTACTTAACAAAACATTCTGTTTCTCTTTACATTTTGATTGAGCAACTACACTTTTACTGTGTGCTTTATTCATTAGCATCTATTGAGAGAAATAAATATTTGACTCCACTGACTTTGATTGACAAACACTTCTTTCTCTAACTATACTAATCCCATTTCAGGTGAGAGTAAATAAAAGATTTTATTTCTTTTGTAAATTTAGTCATGCTGAGCTCTTCTCAAATCCGTCCATCCATCCAACCACCTTCTTGTCGGCTTAGTCCCTTTACAGGAGGCATTATGGATCATTTTTGTTTTACCCAATTTACCTGTACCGCATGTCTTTGTAGCACCCGGAGTTAACCCACACAATCCCGGGGAGAACATGCAAACTCCACACAGTAATGCCAACTGATCCAGTCGAGGCTCGAGCCAGCAACCTTCCTGCTGTGAGACAACTGTGCTACCCACTGCGCCACCGTGACACCCTCTTCTCAAATCATAGCAGATCATAGAGTCTGCCCGAAAGTTACTGATTCGAGTCTGACCAAGAATGTCTTAAAGAGCTGTCTGTGTCAAATTCTATTTTTTTTTTTTGTTGAAGAGTTGACCACAATGCTGAACACAATGCAAAACTGTTACATAACAGTCAATAAAATCCATGCATAGATGGTTACAATACGGCAATAACAATTGTCTAATATTGGCTGAAAACCAAACTAAAATTTTTTTTCATTTTGCTGCAAAGATGCCAATTTCAGATATTGATGCGAGGTCTACAAAAAGAACAGATAAGCCGAGCCAAATTTTAAAAAGCATAACCGCTCCAGCACTTGGACCCTTGGAACCACTACAATTTGATTGCTGCCTGAGCACACACTACCCACGGGTGTGCACATAAGAAATAATGGTAATTTAAATAAGAAGGGCTCTCTTTTAAAGATTTAAAATCACAAGTAAGGACCTAATATTGGATTTGCTAATGTACAGGCCACTAATGAAGGTCAGCGCATCCAGGCCTTTTGAACTCATGGGACTTTCAATTGTGTTTATAACCTAAGAGAAGGGTCACGTGACTGCTGAGTGCATTGGCTGTTATCCAAGCAGCTTTCCTAACTAACTGCTGACTGCTTAACACAGCTAATCCACACACCAGAGACAGAAGAAATCCAATGAATTAGACCAGCCCAGTTGAACAGTTTGCCATGAGCAGAAGTGCTCTGCATCGTTTACATAATAATATAACTGTTACTGCACTTTTACAGGAGAAAACAATGTAGGCATATAAAGGACAACTATATAAATTGCTTTCAACAGTCGACTTTTATGAATGATTAAAACAAAAATAAATCTAAGAAGAAAAAAACAGTTAAAACAGATAGTTTGATGAAACAATAATAATAGCATCCAGTCGATATACATGGATTCATTTTGACAGCAATTTTTGTTTAATGTTACATTTCTGATTAGCATTCATAGAAGAATCGCACAATAACAACCTGTTACGTTAAATCTTTGCATCCTCAGTAAATAAAAGTAATTAAATAACTTATTTTTTTTGAGTAACGTGTGAATACAATTACATTTATTCTAAGTGAAAGTTACACAGGTAGTAACTGTTAATGTTAACAACTCTAGTAAATCTGCTAACAGTTTACAGAGCTTTGTTCACTGTATCCGCTTCCCGCGTTGCCATCCATGACTTCACCACTGCCACGTTTAAATTACTGTATTCTATTAACGTTGAAAAAACAAAGAGATAATGTTTACCTTCAACGGATAACGTGAAAATTCCCTCAGTAATGTGTGGTAAAGCAAGGCAGCTCAAGCCATGTCAGCCTCTCGCACTCGACCCGCTGTTGTCATGGTACTGACTCCAACGCCGAAGCCAGAAAAGCGTCACGTGATAAAGTACTGTCAAAATAAAGGTTCTCGTTCACGCGTCTCAGTTATTGAATTTTCAATATTTCACTGACTGGCGTGATTGTCAAAAACAAAGCAAACAATTAGCGGTTCTACCTTCTAAAATGTAAATGACCCACGAATTATCCAGCTGATAATATTTTTGTAATTTGTAGAATGCAATGTTCTGAAACCTTTTACGCTGACGAGGATTTCAGAAGTGTTTTATTTGAATATCTACGATTGGTCAGCAATACTTTCATTTCGAAAACGTACAACATTTTCACTGTTTATTTCTATTTTAATCTTGAATCATAACAATATGCAATGTTTTTAGTTCTAGACAGTGCGCATACTTGTTTTTCATCAATGTACACCGTCAAATCTACATAAAGAGGCAAACACTTACCAATAAGAAACATAACAAACTCGTAACAGAAAAGCGTCTAAACGATGTAAAAATGTCAAAATCACAAATAGAACATTCTTTAAAATATGTATGTAATTTTACTATAGAATCCTTTTAAATAAAAGTATCTGTAAATGCTATGATTTGGCGTTTGCAAAGCTCTACACAGCTTAGTCTAAAAATAACTCCTATTGCACACCGCATCATCAAACTGGAGTACAGCCATGTTGGAGATACCTCCCAGAGAAAATTAAATTGAACATAATGAACGGGAGACTAGGATAGTCCCTGTCAGCCAGCCTCATCCTCCTCGCTCACTTCCGAAGGTCAACCTCACCCATCAGCCATTTATTCAGCAAGAAAATGGTAATATACTGTCGTGTTTTTGGCCGGAAAATGTTTGAAATACAGTCGGTTGTCAGAAGTTATATTAAGTCAAGGTGAAAAGTGTCAACAACTGTTTAAGAAAAGGAAATCTTCAAGACACTCATGCTCTGACCAATTAACACAGTGCAAAAACATGGTAGAATTCACCATTTTCTTCCTGAAAAGGGGTGAGCCCCATTCTGTTAAATGGTATTTTCTCCAGGGAGTATCTTGAACAATGTTAATGTTATCCATTTTATGCAATGATGAAACGCTGTGAAAACAATATTGTTATAATACAGCAGAAGATCTCTAAAATCAAAAAGAAGCAAACTAAAATCTCATTCGGTATAGTAACAAAAAGTGCTGCAACATAACACAACACTTTTTAAAAATATTAACATGTATATAATGGTCTCCATCTGCTGAAGACTGTATCTTTATTTTATTTTTTTGACTGATCTTTATTTTCAAATTAACTTGCATAAGTTAATAAATGCCAAACTTAATTCAGATTCTGATTGTCAATTAGCAGTTTGAGCTGCATTGTATTGGTACCAGAGAAGAAGGTTACAATCAACTTGATAAAGTAAGGTGTGTTCAAACAGACACAGAAGAATTACAAACACCAAATCCAGCATAAAGCGGTTTAGTAAAGATAGTGTAGATTGTAAGCAAGTTTGTAAGCATGTGTCTGTCAGAGACACTGTAGTAAGACAAAATGCCTGCAGACATATCCAGATACTCTTCTATTCTGTTAGAGGGTGGTTAAGGACTGAAACATAAGGATTTACATTGTTGTGCCAAGAAGTGAACTTGTTAGCAGTGCAGAAGACACTCCAAGATTTGTCATTGTATGCAAATCAACAGTCAAGTCCTCCTTTTCTGATGATTACTTTGTTTGTCACTGCTATATAAGCCAGCCCACTCCATTCAGCCATTCACCGCTGGAATCAGCCTTCATCTTGCCTCCTCTGATGTGTTGAATTTTCTTGAGATCAAGCTCATCCAGCACCACGTCTGACATCTGAAGCATACAGGCTATGCTTGAGCAGTGAGGAGCAGATAGTTTCTTCACAAAAAGTTCATCTGATTTCACAAATTCCTGGATCACTTTGGCCAGAGTTTGATATTTTACTTCAAATAGACAGATGAACAGATTTTTTGTTTTATGTACCGTGTGGTTCTCTGGATTCCCTCTGCGCTGCTTTCTTTGTTTCTCAGTAATTCACCTAATAGTTCTTGAATGGGCTCCAAGGAGATGCCCAGCAGAAACCCCGGAAAAGATCAAGACTTCCTGTCTCACTTTCAAGAGCTTTATCCACTGCACCTTTAAGCAAATTCTCTACTGAAGCGAAATTCCTCAGTCCATCGATTGTTTTATATATGTGAAAGTAAAACACATACAAGGCAGCTAGAAACTCCTTAATGCTCAGATGGATGAAGCTGTAGATTTTATTTTGATAAATAACAGATTCTTGCTTAAAGATTTCGGTGCAAATCCCAGAATACACAGAGGCATCTTTGATGTCTACTCCACTCTCTATCAGATCCTCTTCGTAGAACATCACATTCCCCTTCATCAGTTGTTTGAAGGCCACTTCAGAAAGTTTAACAATTACATCTCTGTTAGATCGTAAAGGTTTTTCTGGATATTTCTCTTCATATTTCTGATCTCTGTTTTAACAAGAAGCCGAAGTAAGTGGATGTACATTTCAGTCAGAGTTTGAGGAATTTGTGTACTCTGATCTTCATCCAGGAACTTCTGAAGCACCGTGCATGAAATCCAGCAGAAGACAGGTATGTGGCACATGATGATTCTTCTGGATTGATTCTTGTCAATGATTCTATTGAATCCCTGAATTTCTGTGAGACGGTCGATGTATCTGGGGGGAATTTGGCTCGCTGCTGCTGCTCTGAAAGTGATCCAGATGTGAGCAGAGAGAAGCAGATCCCCTGTCATGAGTTTTGATTTCAGCGAAGCCACCGATGAAGTCTCAGTTACAACAAGAATCTTCTGGCAACAGTGTGAAAAGAGCGTGATTCTGCTTTCATCCAGACCATCAAAGATAAACACACTTTTACTCTCTTCATAAATTTTTGATTCAAGATCTCGAAGTTCAGGATGAAAGTCCAGCAGAAGTCTGTGAAGATTGTGCTGATGATCTTGAATCAAGTTCAGCTCTCGAAATGGAAGCAAAAATATTAAATTTATATCCTAATTGACATCTCCCTCAGTCCAGTCAAGAACAAACTTCTGCACTGAAACAATTTTTCCAATTCCAGTGATTCCTTTGGTAAGAACAGTTTTGATGTAGTTGTTCTCTTCACATTTTGGTTTAGATAAAGTATTGAAAATGTCATTGCTTTGGATTTCAGTTGTTTGTGATAGTTTTGTTTTGGCCGTTTTCTCCATCAGTAAAATCTCAAGTTCTCCTTTTGTGATATCAAGGTGATTGTTGACAAATTTATGCTTATTTTGTAAGTTTCACTGACGCAACGAGTGCCATTTTCATGTGGCTTCTTTAGCCTGTTGTAAGCAGTCAAATATTTACTGTGAGTGGCGAATAGTGGCATAATTGTGCATTGTTTTAAAACTAGTACTGTTGATGGTTCTTAAGCTCTAAAGTTTTTTTCTTCTTCATATTTTAACTTACTCAGTGTTAGAGAAGATTGGCCCGGTGTTGAAGGTTGTTTGTGGGTCAATGGATTTGTTTATCTTCAAAGACTGTCGGGTGCTTTCTGAAGGCTCAGATCTCTGTCTTTTTTCTCCAAACACTTTCAAAAATGGAAAAAGTGTATTAGTTTGGTAGTGTAAAAAAATTTGTTTGGTTGCTTCCACAGAGACACATTTGATATCTCATCTAAAAGAAAATAATTAGATACTTTCTTGTAATAATGGCATTCCATATAGCAAAATTTACTTAACCCAAGTCTGGATTACTCAAGTAGTTTTACTTGGGCCAATTACCCTATACCATGACTTAACTTTGCCTTAGCCACATTAACAATAACTTTAACATCTTTCCTATGTCTTTTGTGCCACATCCAAAAAATATTTAATATCACCACACAGAATAATAATTAATTGAAGAAGTTTGGAATCTTGTTTCGTATTTTATTTTTCCTAGATTGTTGAATTACCAGAGAGGGGTACATATCATCATTAATTCATCATTAATTTATTAATAATTAATTATTAGATAAGAGTACATCATCATTAACTCATACTTATTTAAATATTTCAATTTTCCAAGAACCTTTTTTAAAATCACTCTTTTTATCAAAAGTGTAAAAAAGCTTTAACAATCAGAAACTAATCATTAACTAGGGGAGTAATATATGTATTATTTCATGTAACCTGTACAAGTTTAATGAGTCCATGAGTAATACATATATTAACTCATCATTAATCCATTATTAACCCTCATCATTTAACCCATCACATGTGCACACACACAGCAGTGAACAAACACACAACGGGAGCAGTGGGCAGCCATGGCTGCGCCGCCCGAGGACCAGTCGGGAAGCCAGGGCCTTGCTCGAAGGCACCACAGCTGTTGATGATGGTAGAAAAAGTGTTTCATCACTCACACCACCTTCAAATCGATAGATCGGGGGTTCGAACCGGTGAACTTCTGATCACAAGTCGATCTTTTTATCCACCAGATCACAACTGCTTAAATTTATTTTGTTATTTGTTGTTATTAATTGTGTGGCAGCATGAGTCACTGTAAATCTGGCTAGATGATCATTGCATCATTTGTAGGTACTGAAAGATGACAGGGTTATGAACAAAATATAAAATGTTTTAATATATATAGAAGTCACTAACTTTTTTTTTGTTTTGGTACTTGAAAGGCCAGAAGGCAGTGCCTTTCCTCCAGCAGACGCATCGTGCAAGAGCCCTCCCATTGCTGCTTGCAGCTTTAATTTCCAATGGTATTACATACAATTCAAGCTTAATTTCAACAATAAATATTTTACACGTATTTAACTAAATTGTTATGTAAACAAGCTTACATTTGTAATTTATTTAAAAATAATTATTTACAGGACAATAAGCCTATTTAGACAACAAAAAACCAATTTATTATTAAACAATTATTTATAACCAGAGTAGGGTCAAATAACCTTTATTGGCAAATAGTTTTACTAAATTAAAACAAATGGATAATTTTGTAAATAAATTTACACATATAATGTACATTTCATTATTATGCTTTAAATATAAATATAATAACAGCACATTCAATTGCATGCATAACAGTTGAGGTTTTAATTAAGTTATTTTAATAGAGTCGTGCAGTTTAACCCATGTATTGAGTGGTAATGTTACAATATATTTTTTTTGCAATATTTCAAACCAATTTGAGTTAACATCAACAAACAACACTTTTGGAGAATGTCAACCAATCTGCGTCATTTGGTTGTTACACAAATATGGTGCTTGCTTTAAGATGTTAGCATGTAAAGACCTTTTTACAGTTCTATTGTATGTATAAAACCTACCTGTCTATTCAAAAAATTTAAATACAGGAGAATGTTATGCCAGGTTCTGACTCCTGAGTGCACATTTAAAGGCTGCTAACTTAATACACCAAAACCATCCCATTTCCTCACGATTGTAAGGATCCTTAAAATACATCCATCTTTTCCTGCAATTTCAAGGATGCAACACTACCATCCATCACAGCCTCACATATCCTAAGATGTTTTACAAACACCATTCCCTAAATGTTCAGAAATTCCATTTACCAACAACTGACACAGCACTTGAAATTTCTTCCAAAACCATAGCCTGCAGGGACTGAGAAGGTTGGCCCTTGGAATGATACAGCACCCGATTAAGATTTAGCTGATGGCTCAGTGTCTCACATTTCTAATGCCACAAACATGAGTGAAACAGTATTATATTATAATAGTAATTTGGCAGCGATAGTCACCATGCAAATTTTTCCAGATTTCAATTTTAGAACACAACTACATGAAATACTTTGGTTTTAAACAAATAATCAACACTGCAGCCAGTCTTGCCCATAAAAGTAGACCTTCGTATTGGTTTTACTATTATTCCACAAACAGTCATTCATGACAATACATGGATGGCAAAGGATTTGTAAAATCAAAGGCATTGTCAATCACAAACTACTTTGACCATTCAATAACTTTATTTGTACTTTATACCAGATACACGTCAGACCTCTGACTTTCAGCTCCTTGAATAAAGAGAAAGACATACATCAGTAATATCCATGCATATGATTAAAACAGTAAAAACACTGGGACATGTGTTATAATGATGTTGCAACATACAGACACAAACGTAGGCAATGTAGAGGAACTTGAAAGTGCCAACACATGGATCTGAGAAGACACTGTCTGAGGCAGTGACGGAGCAGGTACTTGTCCCTTCACATCTGCAAATGAGGATCAAGTTATCACCTTTGAGTATTAAAATGCAATCTCAGGTAGATTTCCAAAACTAAATCTCATGAAATTAAACAAACCCATCTGAGACTACAGGCAGAGAGTTTGAGGAGAAGCAGTTAGTTTGAGAGAGTTGAGAAGGAGGTTGTCCGCTGGAACATGTGCTCGTGTCAGTTCGGCCATAGTTGGCAGCATGAATGTGGATGACCAGACCTTGATCTGAAAATGAAATGGCATGTATTCCCAGTCACTTAATGTCAACTCAAGCTCACCAATTCAACTGACTGAGCCATTATTTGTAAGAGCAAGAGACTTACCACAGCTCAGGGAAGCCGCCTCATCCTGACAGATCGTGGTTGACCCTGCAGAAACAAAACTGGTTCTGAAATAATGACCAGTTGCAGACACTCAAATATAAACTAATTAGTCGTCTTGGCTTGCCTGAAGGCCTAGATCTGGTTTGCTACCATAGTGTGTAGGGCAGCCACCCTCAAGGACAACAATTGAAGGCTTCTGATGTCTGAAATACTTGGCTTAGCCACGGTTTCATTTTTCCAGAAAAATTGAGAAAAAGTATCAAGTCTTTAAAACTAGGTAGATGTATCTTGTTAATCGTAGTAGAAACATCTGTAATCCATACTCAGGCGGGTTAAGGATGGTCCTGCAAGCCATGTCTGGGTTCCTAATGCAAACCAGCATCCTCAGTTTGTTACGCATTAAAACTAGGGTTGTCCCGTTTTTATTGTACAGTAAGGGTATTTGAGATTGTGACCAAAATGGCCACAGTTAAATGCAAGACTTGAGCTTACCCCATCATTATGAAAGACCTGAATCTGTAGTTCAGATCAGGAGGGTTAAACAGACCTCTGGAGGGGCGCAGCCCTTGCTGCTTTTTGTTCAAACGAGTGACATTAAACAAGCCAAGAGGACATCAAAAAGAGGAATTAGGTGTGCGCAGATAAATACAGCCCAAAACAACGCAAGGCTGTGGGCCTCCTGGAATTAAGAAATGCTCACGGATCTCAGGTGAGAGGCAGAAGTAGGAGACCGTGAGGTACTTGTATGTTCCAGGACAGGGATCAGAGAAAATGGCAGTTGTTGCAGAGAGCTCACAACTGCTGTGACCATTGCAGCTGTAGACACAAGAGTCCCGTATTAGTGGTCACTTCAGAAGCCCCTCCCTGTTAATAAAGCTACGAGTAACAGGAACCAGCCGAGTCACCTCTGGAACACAGGGACTATTGCGTTGGGTGATTCACAGTGGGTGTTTCGGATCTGTCGGGCTGGACGGCCTCTAGTGCAGGTTATTCTATCCGATCGCCCAAAGCTTGCAGAATGAATCTGGATTCTACTACCACCACCTGCAGACAGTTACATAAATAAGCTCACCCACAGAATCAGTTACCGAGCAGATCAGTTTGAGGAAAGCATCTCACCGCATCTCAAGATAAGATGATCTCCTTCACAAATAACAGCTAACCCTGAAATTGCAATAAATACAAAACCCAACTCAGACGAAGACTAATAGCAAGGGTTGAAAATAGACTACATTATAACAGGTTATTTGACTAGTTCCTTACGACATCTGGATCTTATAACGACCTCATCACATGTCAGTCTCGCAAGAGCTGCTATTTATAAAAAAATAAAAAAAACACTAATTATAGAAGAGCTGCGAGAACAATGGACTACATTATAGGTAACAGATAAAGAAATTACCTCCTTCGAGCCCACGGACAGAGGAAAGTGAGATTTGGATGGTGTTCACAAGCACCACTATTAAAAACAAGACCATAGAAAAGAGAACTGAGCACAAACCCAATCATTACACATTTAACATTAAACAAATGACAACCACCAATCTAAGGCATCACAATAAAACAACCTTTCACACTCATATCTGAGTTTTCAAACATATATTTGAAAGCTTTGCTTTCACATTACTTTAGCTGGGATCAGAATCTTTTAAAATTCACTTAACCAAATATTTAAAAACCCTTAAAAAAAGGAGATTTATTTTCATCAACTACTTATACACCCACAAATACATTTAGCTTTCTCCATTGAAAACGTATTCAAGTCATCACAGCCTTAGAGTGGATCCTGACATCAGCAGAAAACGAGACAAATCAAATGAATTTAACAAAAGAGGTTAAATCTTTATAGGGAAAACACATTATCCTGACAAGCTTAAAGCAGTTAATGGACATTTATTGGAGCTTGACAAAACATTAAACTTATAATCTCAACCAAGCACACTTAAACATACAGTTAGCACATTAAATATAATAATAATAATAATAAGCTGAAAGTTTCTTCATAATATAATGGTAAAAGAGCCACTTACACAACTGAAGAGCCCCCCACATCATTATACTGTCCTTCCCAGAACTCGTATCATGTTCATCGCTTGATTCACTTTTATAATCAATAATCTCTGATTACTCAATTAGAAGCACCTGTTTCTTGTTTGCTGAGCTCTAAAACGAGGATCATGTGTTTCAAATAAATCTTTTTAAATAAAATAAATCTGTTTGCGAAAAGACCAGAAAAGGGAATTTAGTGCAATTAAGAGTTGTCGACTAAGCCTGTTGCCCTTCATCACAAATATATTATTTACTCAGATTTTATATGAATTGATTAAAAAACAATTATAAGCAGATGTTTTCTCCAAGATTAATTGAAGTAATGTAAGTGTATAGGATATTATAAACGAATATCAAACATAAGCAACCAAACATGGTCAAAAACGAAAGATATTACAGACTTAAACCTCCACAAAGAGTTTCTTCTTTAAGATTCAGCATCAGCTTTTGCAATAAGCAAGATCCTTTGTCTATACTGCCATCTAGTGGTATAAATCTTACAACACAAACGAATGTGTTCCAAACTTGTGACCGATGGCTGTGATTACGCCGTCTACTCGAGCACCAGCGGTGCGAGAACCCTATTGTTTTTCAAAAAATCATATTTATTCACGGAATATTCCGGAATGACTTTGCTGGCACTTTTGAGTGCCTGAACATTAACGAAAAGTCCCAGATTTTTGCACACGCTCCAGAACCGGTGAAAATTATCGCAAAATTTCGGTCCGAAAACTGATTTTTAAAAAGGCTCTATAGCGCCACCTAACGCGTTTTTGTTACTGTTGCGCAACCAATTTGTCGTAGAGGCATCGTCTTCTTCCACTTTTGTTTTTACCTGCAAGGTGGGTTCTCAATCAACTCCACATAAGCATCTTCCTCTAGTAACAGAGAGCACCAGCACAGGTGCATTTCAAAAGAATTAGTCAGATGTGTAAGTGAAAACAATTAGTTTTATTTCTCTCATCTCACCAAGTCAAAAATAACGATGACCCCTAAACTGCCAATCGCAAGAGGGTTTCACTCTGAACATGGTCCAATACTAACTATTGTGACTATTTTCATAAATTTTTTAACAGAAAACCACTCAAAACAAAACAGCTGCTCTTTTAATAGTTTTGTTTTCTGTCACAAAATACTTGCTATTTACAGACATTTAAGTAAAAAAAATGTAATTTCATACACAGACTTAAAACTTAGTTCAACATACACATTCAGATAGCGGGGATTGACAGAATCTAAAATCATTTTGACTTTGAGGTTATAACAAATTAAACGCACATTCATTGAGAGTGAATTGTTAGAATTTTCTGTTGCAGAATTTAAACAATGAAAACTGACCATTACATCACTGTACCAAGCGCAGTTCAAATAAATGATACAAAAATAATATTATGATATTGAACACTGAACATGCATAAAAGTGCATTAAACCAGTCAGATTTAGGAATTGTAACAATTAAAACTACACAAGTACATTGTCAATATGCAATAAAATATAATAAAAGCTTTTAACATTCTTCAAATCCTAAAATCTCATCATGGTAACACAAAGCCATACCAGAAGCTAAAACCACTGCAGAGGGACTGAGATATCTGAAAGCACAAGACATAAATATTCATCTCCAACATTGAAGATCAGTCACTGTCGCTGCCAGATTCACTGAGCTGAAGATCATTTCCTGAAAATGAAAACATGAGAACGCAATTACAGACAGTACTGTATCAGTTCCTCAAATAACTTATCAAAAAAGCCTTATTTTGCATTAATGCAGCTTGCATATGCCCACTGTTCTAAAACAAGACTAAATAATAGTTAATAGCTGAGTTCTGTCTAAAGATGGATTTAGTTCTCTATGTCTGAGTGTGTTTCCTCCTCACACAGTTAATAAAACACCTGTATCATGTGACTGATTTTGGGTTAATTTAAAGGATAGATCATAATTTCATTTGTTCATTACATCATAGTTGTTTTCTATATTGAGTTCGATATTTTATAATAGTAATAAATCTGTGTGAATTAAGTATTGTGATTAGTGAATTGTTTCTCCAGCATGAAACCATGGTGTGTGTATATAAATATTTTGTTTCTTAGTTCAGAGATCAAAGAAGACCCTTTTTTAAGAACCTGTTTGAACATGACACGAAAGAACTGGGAGCCAATCTGAATCTATTCATGGGAGGACCTCCTGTAATTGAAAATAATGATTACAATATGATTGCTTCAGGCCTTTAGTCCTGTGTGTTAATCCTGCAATTATGAGGATTTTGGGGTGCTGATAAAGTCGCATTTTACGATGGTTCACCCCCAAAAGAACGTAAGAGAAGCCACGTCTGTGAAACTCATCCTGAAGACTGGGAGAGACTAGCATGAAGTGGATTTGATTGGAAGGGGTTCCCAGTGTGTTCGTATGCTGGATGTGAGCAGAGGCCAGAAGGAGGCATTTTGCTCCCCTGGAGGGAGAGACACAAGCTCAGCCATGGATGCTTGGCTGGCTGATGATGGCTTTTTTAATAAAACCTGATTTGATTTGACTTTAAAAGTGTTACTGACTTTTTTTTATCAACCTAATAATTTTAATTGAACAAAACACCTAGCTGAGAAACATTCCTTGTGTATGAAGGACCACCATCTTTGAAGCCTGCCTCAAGAGAGGAGAATGGCAGTGGCAGAAATGTCATCAGAACTCTGTACAATATATGAATCATGAATGTTTAAATAGTGTTAAGAATCGTGTGATTGGAAGCACTTGTCTGGCATTTCTACTTAAACTTGTATTTAAAACACTTCAGTGTTGAGAATAACCTTGTTTAATTTTAAAGCTGGATGTCATTATCCAGAACAAAAATCCTAAATTTCAAATGACATCCTTCCAAAACCTTCCCAAAATTTCCATTGTGACTTAAGTTCATGCTACGCACACATGTGCTGCACCGAACACACTTTTGTATTGATCGATAGGTTCTATTCAGGTGCCTGGTTTTGGAAGAACACTTTTACACCAATTGTGATAATCTCTTACGCAGAGTGTTCATCAGCTGGTTCTCTCCCTGTGATTGGCTGATCCCGTTGGCCGTGTTGTTCCTGCTGGGAGAGGGATGCGTTTCCTGTTCTCCTTCGCTGCAGGAGCTCTCATCACCACTAGGTGAGTTTGAGGATGAACTGCTGCCGCTGCTGCTCATCTGCTCAATCATATCCACCTCTGCCCGCAGCTCTGTCAACAAAACACACACACAAGCAGCTTTAACTTGAAAGAGTCTCAACCATGTTATCTGGCCTGGGGCCTCATCTACTAACATTTGTGTAAATATCGAACTAAAAATTTATAGACGGACGAAGCTGAGATATTTTCTCTGCATACAGCGATTTCCATAAAGATTCTTTTTGCTCATTCCAACTCACATGAAACTGAGCACAGACAAAACACCTCCTCCCTCATTTACATACAGGTGAATGAGTGCAATGAAAGCCATTTAAGGCCACAAGATGGCGGCTTTACCAAAGACACCGAAACAAGAGAGTTGAGTGAAATGTATCTGGAAGAAAACAAGAACACATTTTTCAAATATTTTTAAATCAATAAACTATATAGAATCTGACTGCATATGAGTTACTCAAAACTAAAAGGCCTCCAGAAAAAGTATGTAATTTCATATATAACATTACGCATTTATTAAATTAAGTACAAAAATAATTCAAAACTGTTTTCACATTTTTTAAATCTGAGGTGTTTACTTTATCATTCACCTAATGAACCGGTAGGAGTCTTCTTTTAAACTAAATCTCCAACTTCAAAGGTTTCGCTTAAGTCTGAATTCCCATCATTGTGAATCTTACTGGTTCAATCACCTCAGATATTCCCAAAATGTTGATCGTATAACATGTTCATGTCTTTTACAATTTTAAATGTTCTGTAGTGTGTAGTCCAATTCTCATGTTGTATTTACCAGAATTAGAATCCTTAGAATTCTACAGGTCACTGCTATAATGATTTAAACTTATCTGACGCTCTCTGGTTCGTACTCCTAATTAAGATTCACCTCTATGGAAGGAGATTGGTTTGAAGAGGCTTTCAAAGACAGAAGATGAACAGAGCTCCTCACCTTTTTGTCTCTGAATTGCCCCATGATAGGAGAGTTCTAGAACTCTTATCATATAGCAACATTGGGAGAATGTTTTAATACTATTCTTTAGAGTAATCAGTTCTAGGGATGAAACAATTCCTGGAGCTACTCGAATAACTCGATTGCAAAAATTGATCAAGACAAAAAACTTTTTGCTTGAAGCCCCTATTAATT
The DNA here is from genome assembly GCA_900490495.1 of Danionella dracula. Lineage (NCBI taxonomy): Eukaryota > Metazoa > Chordata > Actinopteri > Cypriniformes > Danionidae > Danionella > Danionella dracula. The sequence continues at coordinate 3,566,414 of UELW01000378.1, read as the reverse complement.
GTTATGCCATGGTCTGTCTGAATACTGGATTTTGATTGGCTGAGAGGTGTTGACCCAAGCCGATTGGTTTGCTTGTTGTATCCTTGCATGATGTTCATTAAAAAAAAAAAAAAATAGTTAATTTGATGTCCGGGCTAGATCACAGTTCATGTAATTGTTCACAGATTCAACTTATCATTTGAGTTGTATGGCTTTTTTACACCAAATTTGTGGAGCTCTGCTGAACTGAAACTGAGAAACATTCAATTCTGATGAGAGATGATGGTGACATTGTCATTCAGAAAATGCAGAGCATGAATTGATTGTAACAGTCTCGTTTTCTTCTATATTTTCACATTAAGGAAACCAGGAGCTTCAAATTGCTGTTTGCCTGTTTTCATTCATGTTAATACGTTAATGTTATATTGAAGAAATTATTGTAAAGTATGACTTTGTTAGCTTTTGTATTACAGCGAGTGTCTACTATGGGAAGGGAGTCACTAGATAGAAGTAACTGTTAACGTTAAATGCACTGTCTGTAGCACAAATATTAATAAGATCTTTAATATATTAATGTTGGTCAAAGATAATAGTATAAACCACATAATCCATGCCAAATGTTAAGACTTGAGAACATTAAATATCCACACTACTTTTTGCACTGCTAAATGTTTATAAAGTGGAAACTGCTGTTCGGAAGCTAAATTTAAAAGTAAAAATACAGGGGGTTCTCCTCTAACTTGTGCCCCAGAACACAACATTTCACTTTATAAACTTATTTTTAGGACACTTTGATTCTAATTTGTTTTATGGCATGTTAGTACTAATCTACATTTAATGTTCCACTTGATTTTAAACAGAATTAAAGCTTTTTTGATGTAATACAAATCACAGTTACAGTGCCTTCTATTATTGAATGTCTATGGGCGAGTGAAGCGCCACTCACCGGAAGAGGATAGAACACAAAGGCCTTCAGTCCTGGCTAGAATATGACATTGGGCCAATTAACGATATCTTAGGTATGAATGTGAAAGCTGAAGTATGCAAGGATTTAGTGCATAAGCTCTAACCTTTTTTGAGCAAAAAAAAAAAAAAGAAAAAAACAAGACAAGCATATCCATCAACTAAATGAAATATGAAACCTCGTTTAATGTCATCAAGCTGAGGTTCAGGTGAAGGGTTGTCTTTGCTTGGTGAGGTTTTGGCTCCCGGTCCTGGTTTGTTAGGAGTGCGAAACTGTGTCATCAGCTGGTTTCCCCTCACAGACTGCTGCTCGATTCGAGCCTGGATTTTACTGCTGCCTTCAGCTCTGTCACGCACAGAAAAAAAAAACACAGAAACATTACAAAGACATAATACCTTCCCTTCGCTGAGAAACAAACCCACAACCGTGGCCTTGCAACCTTACAAAACATGAATGCAGAATAACAACTATGTGCTTCTGTCATTTCAACAATTACATGATTTGTTTTTATTACATGTGTATCATTCCACCACAAAACTCTGTAATACTTTAATTTATCTTTACACAGAAAAATTATCTTGCATTCAAGTTTAATACGTACCACTAAAACTTTCAGAAAAATTATCAACAAGAATAGCTACTAAATTTCATGACACTGCAATGCACTTTTTAATGGTAACTACCAATAAAAGCACTTTTTAACTCTGGTACTCGCATTGTTTTATGCCCTGATTCCCTAATTGGGCCTGAGTTTTGATGGCCAACACCAATTACTCTTTGGTTCAGTTATAATCAGTTTCAGTTATATCACAAGAGTAGCATCAGCCACGAGTGTTCAGTTCATTTAAAATGAGTAGCAGTACCCAACAAAAACCGCCGATTTCACAAATGATGTAGGAATGCATCCATGTTCATGCACCAAAAATGTGCTGCACACATTTGATATACATAAAACTTCTAAACTGCTTTGCCAGCTCACCGTGTCTTCTTGACTTGTATACTGCTGCTGAGCTTTTCCAGCATGAATTCCCCAGTGTCATGGTTAATGATTAGAACACAGTCTTTCTGATAGGGCCGTTTGTTCCCCTTGAAAACTGTCATTGGTGGAGTGGAGCCCTGGTGAGAAGTCACAAGAGAAGTTCTTGAAAAAAAGATAATAATACATAGAGAGGATGAATTCAGAGAGAAAGCTGTTCTTACTGGTATATGTGGTAATGTGATGGTCACTTCCTCTCCTTTTCCAACTTGTAATTCTCCTTCACAGGATGTATCAATAGATGCTGGTTTAAAATCATCTAGGGATAAAAGTACAGACTTGTAAGGATGTTTTAAGGTTATGAAAAACTGATTTTATTTGAACAGTAACAGTAAACCTTTTAAATGATTAGACCAGCGCAATTCACTTGATTGTTTGCCTCCTTGAGACAAACCTCTTGTTGTCAAGTCATTCTTACATTTTCACATATAATAAGTATGTTTAGACTTTGTTAAAGTTTAGAAATTCTACTTTAAAACCTTTGTAAAAAATACATTTATTCAAAAATGACTCCTATCAATCACTCCTGACTTAAACAACTGGAAGTGATACAACATCATAACAACGTTTTGAGTTGAAAGTTTAACACTTAAAAGTAAAACGAAAAACTATATAGTATAACTATGTATGAATAAGAGCTTTAAACGTTTGTAAAATTGTAAGTTTACAAGTAAGCCTAAATGATTTAAAGATAATATTTACATAACATTGAGGTACCGACTCATGCGATTTACTAGTTAAGTTTCAATGTACATAGCAAAACAAAACACTTTGTTTAAGAACAGAACATTTATTTACGGTAATGATAACAATTCCAAAGTGTAAGGGTTATTGTTAGACGATAAAGGTTCATGTAAGGGGATTAACGTTAACATATTCAAATAATTCAGTTAATCTCTATTTTCAATGACTGTTGTGATTCTGGGGTGATTTCGAAGCTCAAACTGGACGCTAACGGGTGATGAATAAACTGCGACTCACATCTGATGGTGTGGAAAGAAGACTTTGGTCTCTTCTCAAAACTATCCCCGAGCTTTAGCAAGTGCTCCTCTTTATCCAGAGGCGGGTTCGAGCTGCCGTTCATGGTTGCAAGTTACATTTAATTCACAAATTTTACCAATAAATAACACATTCTGTATTAAAACCCGATGTAAACAAAGACGCTTAAGCGCCTCTTGTCCAATCACTTCCGGGTCACGTCAACACAAACTACACTCTCACTAAATATGAAATGTAAGCTAAATATTATTTATAGAATATTCCACTACTTAAACAATAATTAAACTAGTAAATAATATTTTGTGAATTCAAATAAATAGTAAGAAAATAAAAACTCGTAAACGTTACATCACTTCCGGTTAAGTAAGTAAGTAAGTAAAAATATTATTCCCAAATGAATATAAGCGTTGTGTGAAAATAATCACTATACAAATTGGCTATTTATCTTCAATATAATTTTATCGATGTCTGTACTGTATAACTGTAACTTGGTGGCGTGACGGCGTGATTCGCGTCTGATTACCGTAGCCACACAAACCAATAGTAAGCACATTTCTATAATTACGCCAGACCAAAACGTTGTTCTTCATAGATTAAACAAAATTGTATTCATTTTATGTACAAAAAACGTTACTAAAATAAGCTAACCGGTAGGTCACAGCCTAAGATAAAACAGTCTTCTTCGTATATTTTAGATCTGCATTAACTGTGATAATTACGGCAAAGTGACCATAGCCTCTGCTGATCGACTTCAGCTTCTCCGAGCATGTGTCGAGAGGGCACAAGAGCACGTTAAATCTCCTCCACAAAATGTCAACACCACAGCCAAACATCATTTTGTTGTTCAGCGGGAAGCGAAAGTCAGGAAAGGACTATGTTACAGATTTGATACAGAGAAGGTGAGATCTACAAATTTGCCAAGTTCTCCTTAACTGAACATAATGAATGTTGCATTTCATTCCAGACTGACTATAGAGATGTGCTGTATCATCAGACTCTCTGCACCTCTTAAGCACCAGTTTGCAAAGGTATAGTATTATTTATATTATTAAACTAATTCATATTTTTCTTAAGAGATGTATTTTCATGACTACTGAGGAAATAGGCTTCCATATGCTTGAAACATTTTGACAGTTTTAAAACTAACAAACTTATAAAGTCAATACAAGTGCAATATAATCTATGTACTAAAATTATGAAAGACAGTCAAATTCAGCAATAACATTGCATCACTGACATTTTGCTGTCTACCACCCTTTTTTAGTTAAAATTACATAATTTAAAATAATAAAATTTATTTCAAAAGTATGTTATTAAAACTTTTTTATTATTCTTTTGAAACAATCGATATATTTTATAGAACACTGACCATTGTAGTCAAAATATTTTCTCATGCGTTTGCTGCTCAGGATCATAATCTGGACTTCGAGGAGCTCCTGGGCTGTGGTCAGTATAAGGAGAGCTTCCGCGCTGATATGATCCGCTGGGGAGAGATGAAGCGACAGCAGGACTCGGGCTTCTTCTGCAGACTTGCTATTCAAGAAGCTACCCAGCCTATCTGGGTAGGAGAAAGTAGCCTGCATGTTGCTATATTTTCACAAAATCATTGATCATCAGTTATTACAATATGTTAATTTAAAAGTGCAGTATATAAACTTGACTTTGCAGATATTTCTTGCATATTTTAGTTTTGTTCTCTCATCAAAAACATGCCTCAAGTCATATTTCTTTAAAAACAAAGTGCTTCAAATTGATTAATTTGACCATAATTCAAGTTGTTATCTACTTTCTCAGATCATCAGCGACTGTAGAAGGGTTTCAGATGTGCTGTGGTTTCGTGAAACATTTCCTGAAAAATGCATGTGTGTTCGAGTGGAGGCGTGCGAGCAGATACGATCGCAGCGAGGCTGGAAATTCACCTCAGGTAAGAATATATTGATATTGTATTGTGATCTTTATTGCCTCTTTGATGCTGAGACTGTGCATGCTTGAGTTGTCTGATTTGTATATATACAACTCTTTTTATTTAAAATGTAATTTGTTTATAGATACTTTAAACACTGTAATGTGCTTGTTGAATTTTAGTTTTAAACAGGGTTATACTTGAGACCTTCCTCACATTTGTGTGGGATGATGCTAGTACCGCGTGTATATTGAGCCTAACAGCACCCTTCAGCCATGATAAATGCTAACTAATTACCATGGCCACTAATAACATTTAGCTTTCAATGCAAATGCCATGACACATAACTCGTATCAGGATATCTTTATGACAAGTGTGCTAACATAACGATACTTTGTCATCAGGTATTGACGATGCAGAGTCAGAGTGTGGATTGGACAAAGGTGTGACGTTTGAATGGATCATTCAGAACGAAGGAGAAGAGAAATTTCTTAATAGACAGCTGGATGAGCTAATTTCCTTGGTTAAGTCACGGTTGGACTTGAAAACATCAAATAGTATTTAAAAATATTTCAAACTATGTAACTGCACTTGGACCACTGGAGTGAGTCTGACTAGTGTATGTAGGATTCATAAATACTCCAAAGGTATTATTACAGATGAATAGTCCTACATTTTATTTCTGAAAGTGAATCTATACCAAATATGTTGATTTATGTCTCTCATTGTTAAAATAAGCACAGCTCGGAATTTATGAACTGTAGGATCAAATACTTATATCCCTCACTGTATGTTAATTATGAAGTTGAAAGAAAAATAATATTTTTTAGAACGTACATTTTATAACGTAAATTTTTAAATGTAAATATTGATTTATCATCATAATCACTGATCAAAATTTATCAGTCAATTTAGATTTGAACTTTAACCAAAGCAAGTAATCTAAACTTGACTGTTTAGTGATAAATAACACCATGGCAGAACGATAATTCTTTTAAGTAATGACGATTTGTATAATGAAAAAACAAAACATGAACAGAAATTATCAATGCATTTTTATGTACATACAGAGTGAGAAAATACATGATTACCACCATATATAAATGCACAATACAATGTAGAATGAATAAAAATGCTATAATTTATAAACAATGATTGACCAGCTATGTTTTAGGGGTGCTTTCTTCCCCAGACAATTCAACATCTCTACATACACAATATTCTCAGAAACATTAAACAAAGCTTTAGTGTGATTTCAAGAGGCCACAGAATACATGACCGTCCCACCCCCCCAGTTTTGTCATCAATATTAACTTAACAACAGAGAAAGACTCTGATGTTCATAATTTATCAGTAATCATTTCACAGGAGGTAAATGAGAGAATCCAGAAAGCCCTTAAATATACAGAGCATTTAATGTGCTACATTTAATAATCCTTCCATAATATCACATATTATCAAGTAGTTACGCATGGCATTGAAACATGCTCCCAATAGTAACATATTATCTGACATTCAAGAGATTTGTATCAGAAACACAGTTATAAAGTCACAGGTTGTCTATTTTCCTTCAGTTCTACATTTGTATCCTCTACTTCATTTTGTTATAATAAAATATACACAATTCCAGTTTTGAAAACACTATTATTAAAGTTGGAACTGAGGACAACAAGCAGTTTTCCCAAAAAAAAAAGTTATATGTGATGCTTTATGTCTTATAAAGTGTCACCTCCCATGGGTTTAAATTGATTTTTTTTTTCAGTTAAAAGCTGTGAAAGTGGATCTGAAAATGGTGACGAACAGTGACACAGACCCCTGATTTTGAAAATACTTCACATTCTCTCTAACTCTTTTTCTCCTTTTAACTGTCACATATATGAATGAAAGCTACGATGTGGCCAAAATTGTATTAATTTTCTTTCATAATGTTGTAGAACTTCAAGAAATTGCAGTTCTACTTCCTTTTTAAATGTTAATTTTATGCCTATTTTAAAGATAGTGTAGTACTAATCCAAAGTAGGTTAGTTATCTGGCAAGAAATGTATTTAAACTGCATTCAAAGGACATGTAGTGAAGGTCAGCTAAGGACATATGTTAGATTATGACCTTATGGACAGAGGGGGCTCTAGTGAGCAACACATGAACTGGGCATACTCCTACATTGCATGCACCTACAGCAATTGAAGCAGAAACCCTTGAACTCTTGAGTTCAGACTGCATCAAAAAGGGTATACAGGGTGAATACACAACAGAAGATGCAGCAGCTCGTCTCTGATCCCAGAGATACCAGCTGATGATGGACAATCAGAACTTTGAGTGGAGAAAAGATATTATTCTACATTGGTTGAGTACTGTTTTACTATATGACTAATATTATGTTGTGTAATTTATACAAAAAATTATACATTTAATTGATTGAAATGATTGACTTGAGTTTTTGTTTTACGTAAACTTTGCCAGAATGAACCACAAACGTTTTCTGACAAAGTGTTAAGCATATAAAGTGCTTAGAATTTAGGGCTAACCTGAGAAAAATGAATGTGTAAATAGAACACCATAAAACAGTAGACTGGCTAATCCTTTAGAACAAACTGAGAAGTTATTTCACAGATGATGAGCTTAGATTAGAGCAGCTAGTTCTATACATCAAGAGGAGCCAGAGGAAGTGGCTTAGGGATTTGTTTCTGTTGCTATTAGAAATCTCCTTTGGCAGCTGAACTAGAGGGGAGGCGGTAGAGCAAAAAGGTCAAGGGCAAGAAGAAATGTTGCCTGATGTGCTGCTGTGCTTACATGCCCTGTTTACTGAAAGCTGTCAGTGAGCAAGATTTTTTACTTTGGCTATTATTCAGAAGTCCTGTCATAGTGTTTCATAAGACAGTCTATGGATGCAAATTCAAACACCACTTCTCTATTCACATCATTAACAACTTTGTAGTACTATATTTATATTAAAGTATGGCATTTTGAATGCAGCAGGGTTAGGCTGCTGAGGATAACTGAAAATGCAATCTTATAGATTTAGGAAGGTAAAAGATAAGAACTTAATTTTTGGGTAAACTGCTTATTTAATTGTTTTAAGGTATATTTGTTTCAAATTACAATAAAATCACTCTACACAGTAAAGGCATGTTCTCACAAGTACAAATTTGGTATAGTTTTGCTTAAAAAAATAACAGTTTCCCAGAGTGGACAGAAACAGCAAATGGTCTGACTGAAAATCCAAAGGTCAACCAGCAAGCAGTGTGTACAGAAGACAAATTACCCTGGTTCCCCTAACGCAAAAAGAAATGGACGTGACAACGCTATTTACAGGTTTAAACATCAATTAAAGGTCCAGTTGTGTGACCTAGAGAACAGATCTCTTTGTTTGGCCAGCATTATGAAAAAAAGGAAAGAAAAGATAATAAAGTTTGTTTCTGTAAAATGTGCTGTTACATTTAAAAGGTTATCTCAAACAAAAATACATTTTCTAACCAGCAAAATGTTATTTTTCCAATACAACAGCGACAATGTTCTAGAAAAGTTTGATTTAGCCAAATACATTCTTTAATTAATTTATGACCATCAAGCTCCAAAGAACTCAGCATTTCAGCAGAATGAAAACGAAATATATAGATGCTGTTATTTTAGATGATAATAAATATTAGGTCTGTCATGATTTGTTAATTAATCGTAAATATCTTCAGATAGGTCCTTAGATTTACTGAAAAACAATATATGAAAAACAAAGTGGTGTGTGATCAATGGCAAGCATGGCGTTTTTAGTTAAAAATAGCATTCTTTTAAATCAAATCTGATTCTGTTCCTCTTTCAGAGGTCTATTTAATCTTTCCCAGCTGGCACTTGATCAACTTTCAAATTGGGATCAGTTCTTTTATCTTTTATGTAAGTTGAGAAAAGTTTTTAAATCTTAATGTTTAAAAACAATAGAAAGTATCCATTAAAATGTCTTAAGTCCTTTGCATATCAAGAACAATGTGAGTTATTGAAAATGAATCTACATATAATTCATATACAAATTAAACGCAACTTAATATGAACATCATATTTTTGTGACCAGGTTTGTGAAAAAACATGCAAAATTCTTAGACTTATCGCTAAGCAATAATGTCATTTTGCTGCAAATATGAAGCAAAAGAAGACATTGGGTACTTTTTATAGTTTTTTTTTTTTTGGAATATAAGACAGAAAAGATAGATTCACCGTTTGGTCCAGGAGCTTATGTTCTACCGCAGATGCTTCCAGACCTAATGTACTTCAGAAGTTTCTGGGAAAATTTGAGTTGGTGCTGCAGACATTCTGTCTGAACATACAGAGTAACTCCAAAGTCCTGATTTACAAACATCTATCTGTGTGCCTGAGGTGTTCATCTGTTTCAGTCACAAGCACACCAGAGCGGTTTTATAAACTAAAAAGTTCCAAAAAGCTGATCATGCTGATAATAAGTCAAGTTAAAATCATGGCTGATGTGCAAAGAGCACCATATTTTCCATAAAAACATTGCTTAATCCAATGGTAGGATAGCATTGTTGAAGCACCAAAACCAAATCTTTTTTACATGTAACATTTTAACATCTAACGTCACATTGCCAGCTTTGCTGCTCTTCAATATATTTACATACATCAACGTATTCACATACATTGACTAACAATAAATTCTTATGAATCAGACAGATTCTGATTGATTTTAGATTGAAATAACCCTTTAGTGGGTATAATATGCTTTCCAATAGTTGAATTTAGCCTAGTGTTGCAAATTTGCTACTATTGAATGTTAGACGGACTGCCCAGAGGAAGCCCCCCACACCTACAAATGGAGGTGGAGTCGCTTTAGTTACCAATCTGAAAGTTTCATTACAGGTTATTGGTTTGTTTAATTACCAGACATGAGAGTATTCTAGTTACCACACCCGAAATATTCTTAACTGAACTTCATTTAATCAGCAAGTATAGAAGAGGAAGTTGTTTAAGATTCTAAAAGCTTATCACCCTGGATACATCGCAGTAGATCTCGGTAGTATCTTGTACAGTTGATGATGAGGTGAGTTTGTAGAGCTTCACAGGAAGTGATGTCATGCTCTTTGTTAACTGTGTGGTTCAGTGCCACACTCGCTCTCCTCTGGAATGTCCTGTAGATCTGAAAGGACACAACTCCTGTCAGGCTTGATGGGAATATAAGTATCGAAATCTTGAGAAATTATTTTATATTCTGGAAGATCTCACCTCTTGGACTGTCTGCTCTTCCATCTACCTGCTCTGCGTGTTTCCTCCTGTGACAGGACCCCATGTGCGCCGTTTATCTTGTGGTTTTGCTGAGTCTGGATGTGCAACCCCATTGCTGTTCTTGGCCTGTGCGGTCCGGAGGCGCATCACTTCCCCTTGCAGCAAGTTGTATTTCCTCTGAAGATCAATAAAGTCTCCATCGTCAGCAGTAGGAGACGAACATGAATCCTTCTGCAAGTAGACCTCCAGAAAGGAGTCTTGCCTGATAACTGCAGCCTATAAACACAAACCAGAGTTTATCGTAAATGAAAACTAGATCAAAGAAAGTTCACACTACTTTCTTTCAGACAGAACAATGGAGTCAAGGGTGTCATTCAACCAAAGAGATCATGATTGTTGTTAAAAAACATTTCCCAGCGAGGCCTGGGAACTACTTGTTAAACTAATCTAGAAAGATATACAAAAAAAATGTATGTGTTAAGATTTACAATTAACACAATGTGCCACACCCCTAAACATATAGAACATTTCAAGATTATTACATGAATGAAGACATTAAGGAGACTTTATGAAACAGCTGTGTTGCAAACAGCTTTCAATCTGTTAAATTAAACTGTGGCAGATAAACCAGCTGCATCAGAGTCAGATATGTAAGGAGACAGTCATAGATGGGTAAAAAGCAAGAAATTGCCACAGGCCCTCAGACACATCCATCCAGATCTCGCATCCATCTCTTAAACACCTTATGCATATGTACATGCATGACTCTACATGCACCTTGATTATAGCTTCTCCAGAAAGAAAGAGATGAGCTCCACAAGTCTCTGGTGCAGAAAAGCTAGATAAATATATGTATATATATATTAAATATAACAGTATCTTGAGTATAATATTTAATTATTCAATTCATGATAATTGCCAACTATTGAGTACAATGTCGACACATCTTTCTAAGATGGGATGAATTCATTTCCCTTCTGCAGTGATAGAATTGAACCTTGTAGTTGGAATTTTAGATTGATCTTAGTGTTGTTGTCATGTAATTTAAAAGGATAAAATGTAACTGTTAGATTTGATCCAATTATTTGGCTTCACAATCATCCCCTCATAAATAATTCCACTCAGTGGAACCAAACAAAATACCATTGTCACATTTACTGTAAGTGCACTATTTCAAGATGTTTAAAAATGTGTTCGAGTATGGTTTACAAAATGCTCTTTGTTCAACATGTTCATGAACTCAGAAAGCAAAAAAAATACATATTGTTTATTTAATATTCTGTGTCTATATTAAACTTCTTTATAGCTAGTTAGTTTTTTGCTCTTTTTTCCTCTTTTGTAATTTGCTCACCTGTAAAGCATGCAGCTGAGTGCTGAGGTTCACAAGTCTCTGACACACCTCCTAGGACATAAACCATTTGTACAATTTATCTTTTGATTTCATCTTCAGTTATTAAATGTTTATCAGTTTCTTAAGTTATACCTCATTTATAATTTTGTCGTGCAGCTGGTTGCCATTCCTGTCCTGTGAAATGTGTAAAATAATTGTCATTAATTAAGTACAATGGAAATATAAAGGATTGTTTTATTTACCATATACATTTCTCTCACCTTGTTAGACCGTCCATTTGTTTCATGCGCCCCGTTAACTGCTATGCTTCTTTTGTCTAGTTAAAGGAAAGAAACACGAAAGATAAATAGTGGCTGTGGATGTGTGTGTGTAATTCACAAAAGTTAAAAAATAGTCGTTTCATTAACTTTAAAAATCATTCATGTAACAAAACATGCAAGATATAAAAATATTTCCACCTATCCTTCACAGCAACGTAAATATGTTTTTATTTCTAATGTTATTGGCTCAATATTTGTAAAGCAAAGGACAATAAAGTTGTTCAATAACCAGGTAAAGAACAACATGCGTAGCAAAATTAACCAGAAAAAAATATTTTATAAAATACAAGTTTATACCATTGAATATTTTTTGTTAAGATTTTTTTTGTAAACTGGTTTAACACTAAATTAATATTGCAATTTTATAAAGGTTGTATTTATCATTGAAATGAAACTTAAAAGAAAAATAACAGACCTGTGGTTTTTGAGGTAAATTGTTCTGTGGAATCCCCGTTTACTCTGCAGGACTGATGACGATCAATCCCAGAACCCAAGAGTACCTCGCTCAGCCTGTCTACTACAGATTGAAATACAACAACTATAAGGGTCATAAAATGTAAATTTTCATATTTGATCAAAAACCGTGTTGAAAAACTGTGTTTTTCCTGAATGAAACTTCAAGTTCAAAAGATCATTGATTAGAAATTAAAGCCAATTTAAAACATAATTGTCCATTGTTCACTCTTTATTTAAATTGTAAGCAGGACTGCTCACTTTCGCCAATGGCATCTGTCAGAAGTCTCTCTGCCTGTGGAGCACTTGTCGTTTCTGCTCTGAATATATTTCTGGAGTTTGTGGGAACTGTAACATTTTGGCCTCCAGTGGCCTCAACCAAATCAGAGAACAACGTCACACGCTCCTGTAAGAGCTCCAGAACCTCACGATCCTTCTGCTGAATGTCAGCTGGAGAAAAAAAGAAAGTGAACTTTGACAAGGATCCTCACAATGAAAAAAGCACGTAAAGAGGTGAGTTGGTAACATAACATTGGTAAATTTAAATAATTAAAGATTACAATTCATTCTTCATAAATTTCAATCTGGCCTTAATGAGATTTTATAAATGACAATTACATTTCTGACTATTAAACTACTATGTTTATTATACCTAATAATTATATTCTTTCTCAAAAAAATTATTTGCATTTGAATACTATTGAAATCTCCATTAAATACCTTGTTAGTGAAGCTGCTTTGAAGCAATTTGAAAAAATGACTATATTAATATTTGCTAAATATAGTGTTCATTATACAAAACTGTCTAAAGAGGATCCAGGAGGATAGCAGCTTTAACACTATTATAAGCGATTATGAAGCCAGAACAGTGTGGTTAAACTTAAAACCTTTAAAAAAAGGTTTCAGTCATCCACTTTCTGTAAATGCTTAGGCATTACACTTTGACATAATAAATTATCACACACTTGCCCTCTCACTGTGCCCAGTCATAACAATTTTTTTTCATACTTGTCGAACTATTGCCTAAAAAGAGTCAAACTGCTGCTCCACCGTGCTGCCTACATTCAGCCCTAGTTCTACAGAAAGCAACTAACTGACTGAGATGGAACCATCTTTTTGTTGACGATCATGCTTCTATTGCCTGGTTATAAGAGTCTACTCTGATTAACCAATATAAAAAACCTCAAAGGTTTACATTGGTGATTACAAACAGCCCCTATTTATCCATACTATATATTTAATTTATTTATTAATGTATAATTCTAGGGCTCTGTTTGTGTTAATGAAATACAATCGAATCGGTCTGGTTTTCAATTTTTTTTTGCAAAACACTTAATGATATATATTTCCCCAAAACTAAAATATTTTTCACTGAATTCAGAATTTTTTTGAAATATATTTATTTAAACAGTGGTACATAGTTAGTTTTTTGCTTTATTCTACAACCACATTTATTTACATAATAGTCCAAAACTGTTTATCACATTATAGAGGGTTATTCAAAAATAATACCACAACTTTCAAAATCTATATTTAGTGAAAGAAACATGATGGAACCTTGATTAATTAATCAATGTGAAGAGTATATAAACTTCAGAGCTTCCATAAATCGACAACAGAATTTTGCAGAGTTCTTGATTTTTAAAGTTGTGGTATTTTTTTTATCAGTCTCTATTATTATATGTGCTATATGATAATTCTGAATATTTGAAAATTTACTGAGAAGTCAAAGTAATATAGAGCTTCCTCTAAGATACAAACCTCGGAGTCTGCGTAGCAAAGCTTTGTCCTCAGTTTCAATTAGAGGGAAATCCTCTCTTGAAGGACAGCTGAAAAGGAGAAATATAGACAGCGTTTGGTGCAATGTTGTAAGGGGCGCTTGTAAATCTGAATACAGCATTGAGCTGTTGAGAAAAGGAGTAGTAAACTCATTCTCACTTGCTCACTGTCTGTTGAATGATTTTCATCCATGTGTTTCTGACATCTTTGGAGGCCGCGTGGAGCTCGTACATCTCTGGTGGAGTCGAGTGGCTAATGAGAAACATTCCTCGCTCCTGATTCGCTATATCGCGCACAATCAAATTCTGAAGGCACAGTACGGATGGCTTGTCCTTTTGGAAAACGGAAATAAGAAATTAAAAAAATAAAACTCACCAACAAAGAGGTAATATAGATGTAACTCACCAGAGCTGGGAAAATATACTTCTGGTCTTTTTCTTGCAGAAACACCAGGGCGTCTGTCATTAACAACACATGTACATCTAGAAAGATGAAACAAAGAATCAAACATAATTCCAGGGTCAATCTCTTACAATCTGTTTTTCACTGTCCAAAACACAACAGAAAACCAAATAGTAATGCTATATTTCAATTCAACCTGTTCAAACATGCACAATTTCGCCTATTGAATGTAATGATCAATCATGTAATGATCAATCTTTAGGGTTTCCTGTCCAGTTAAGTTTAAGTTCAAAATACACTTCAACTCTTTTATTATTATGTTTTCATAATAATATGTCTAATATTGAGGTCATATCGAAGAAATGTTATTTGTTTCTTCTGACTTGGATTGGTGGTTCGCTCCCCACTAGGTCCATTCTTCCATTGTGACCTTGGGTAAGCCGCTTCACCCACATTGCCCTGTATGGATGTGTGAGACTGGTGGGGTGTGTTTGATGGTGGGCAGGAGGCCGTAGGGGCAAAATGGCAGCCACATCCCGTCAGACTGCAGCTGAGGGTTGCTAAGGTAGCTTATCACCACCAGAGTGTGAATATGGAGTAAATGAACAATGCTCTGAACATTGTAAAGCGTCTTTGAGCTCTGGAAAAGCACTATATAATTTGAACTAATATTATTATTAATTAAGCAGAGTAGTTTGTTTAGTTTTATAACTACTTATATAACATGTATTTTTTCAAAAATACAATTACACTATAATATTTTCTGAACAAAACAAAACCCTACAATATGTCTAGGAAATAATTATTTACATTAAAATAATTATAGCTGCACCTTTAAGTCTTGATCCTTGTGCTGTCTTCCAGAGTAGTGCTCCCTCATGAATAAGCCCCCGGCGCAGCAGCTCTGCTCCATGAAACACTCCTCCCCCTTTCACCTTAGTCTCGGCTCGAGGGTCCAGACGGGACTGGATCTCTTGCAAACGCTGGGCTCGCTCTAACTCCTGAACCTGCTGATCTACTGAGCACAGGAGCTCCCGGATCAGAGTCAGAGACTGAGCCAAGGATTTACTCTCCTCGTCATTACCTTTAAATAAAAAACACAATGTTTTGTTTATAAATTCTTCAGCAGGTGATCATCGTCTTGTTGAGGGCAAGTTAAGTTTTAGTCTTTAAGTTGGACCAGCTCATTTAAATTGCTTGAAGTCAATCCAACTATAATCTTAATTCTACCCTTGTGGTTTTTTATGCTTTTGGTAATGAAAGACTCTTACAGCCTTAAATAATACTGCTGCCTTTAGATCCACCATACACTCCAGATTCTGAAAGAATGGCAATACAAGTATGTTTATGGAAGATGAAATTATAATAAGATATAAATTAATATCCTTACCTTTAGTGTTGTCAAGTATGCGCTTAATGAGCACTGGGTATTTAGTTATGCGTTGAGTAACGAGTAAGATACACTCCTGGACACCATGGCGACGAAGTAAAGAACCTCTGGTCACCCTCTTTATGGAAGCAGAACAGAGGCATATTAAAAATGAACAAGGCTCATAGAGCTCTATATTTGGCCATTCTCTCACCCGTATGAACTGCTGGAACCTCTTATCACGAGCCAACAGCTCTTTATAGAGTTTAACAGCTTTCAGGTGTCGACTGCAGAATTCCACGTAGCACTTTCTCATGTCTTCTGCGTTCTGTCCTGAGAACTTATGGAAAAGAAAAAAACTATTTGATAAGGATTCAAAGCAAATATCTAAAGCTAACACAATGAAACACATGGTAAATAGTCACATTTTGTGAGGCTCAGTTCTTCTCGTTTCTTATTGGTAAAGTTATAGATTTGAAAACGAAAACAAAAGCCTAGATAAATACTCTTTCAGGGGCTTTTTTATAATCTTCTACATTTCCATAGACTAGTTCATCCTGTTCAGTCTTTAAAATAGATTAACTCTTTTTTTACTAGCACTTTTTAAGGACTTTTTTGAGTGTTTTCACAATGTCTTTTTGTTGTAGCTTTCCTGTCATTTACATATCCTAATTATCAATTGTTTATTATGTTGATAACACATGTTGAGTACTTTTAGCTTCTTTGTGTACAGCATGTTGTTTCCTTTTTGTATTATTATTTCCTTGTTATGAATTAAGACAATGGGGAAGGGGTGGAGACTGCAGCAGTATATCACGTTATTGGTTCCAGGTATAAATCTTAAAAAATAAAATCCAGGTTTGTGAATGCTGCTCCGAGATTACTGACTTTATGCAATAAAGAAATCAAAGCATATTACTCCATTTTGGCCTCAAACATCAGGCGCAACATTTTGTATACTTGACTGGTAACAATTCAATAATCTTAATAATCTTAAACCAAAGAAATTGATCATGGGCATTATTTTTTTCCAGTTTATTTTAATCTTTGGACTTTATTTTTTTCTTCAATCAAGATTCTAACCCTGATTATTCTGCATTTTCAGTCATGTTGGCCTCTGCTCAACTTATGTCAAGACTAGAATAAAATTTTAAATGAGAGCTTTTAGTTTTTACATCAATTTATTAAATAAAGACAATTAATTTGATTTGTTGAAGTATGTTTAGTTTTGCTATAATATGTATGTTCTATAGATGATTTAGCATAAAAACTAATTCAGAACTAATTCTAGACACATTTCCCTAATGATAGTAAAATAATTTGAGTTTTTTTTTTAATGTAAGTATGACTGCAAAAATGTAAAAACACATAAAACTTAGTGTCTAAAAAGTGAATGGTAGATGAATATTAAACACTTACCTGCTCCACCAGAATATCTCCCAGCTTCTGGATGTTGAAGTTTCGCATGCTGTTGGAGCTCAAGCTTTGACTTCTTCTCAGCAGCAGCTGGCTCAAGAAACTGGAGTGAACAGACAGGAGTTGATCTAAAGATGGAAAGATGGCATGAACAACTCCCATCTCCATCATGACCTCCTCCAGCATGCCTCTACGAAACACGCCCTCCATGATCCGCAGTGTTCGCATATGATTCAGCTCTGTCTGAATAAGCTCTGAAAGACAAGACACACACCATGGATTCATTACAAACTATAGCTTTCATCTGCTTAAAATACTCCAAATGTTTTTAAAGGCTTTACGATTTAGAGAGGTATCATTTAATGCAAATGATTGAAATCGACAGATCAAAAACAGAACCATTTTACAAAAGAAAAAAAAAACAATTGGTAAAGCTATCATGTAACACAATGTAAAATACACCTTACCTTCTTTATACCCAAGCCATTATTTAAGGTATTAATATATCTAACCAAAAAAGTTTCTGCTAATAATAAAAAAAAATATATTTTTTTAAAAGGAAGTATAATACTTGTCCAGTCTACTTTCATCATACATTTTATGAAATCCAATGCTGTCAAAAGTATATAGTTAACATAAATGTAATATAAATGTAGAGATATTTTTATTACACATTGTAATATTTGTATATCACAATGTTTTTATTTATTATTTTATGAACATATACCTGTCAAATAAAATGAAAAATTATATTGTGTAAAATTAAAGTAAGAGAGCCCTACTTTAACACAGCATTTAGTATTTTAGCTTAAATTAATTTTTTGGACATTTAAAAATAAATAAAAGTAAAAGCACATCAAAACCTTTTCTTTTAAATTTCCAGGACTGATTACTGGCCACCATGACTGTTTCTGTGCTTCTGGTAATGTGTTAAAGAACTGCCTTTTTAAGCCATGTTTACTCGTTACAAGATGTTTTTTATCCTAATTTTTTACGTGAGCACAGTATCACTCATTTTAAAATTTAGTTATAAGAGGCAGGGTATAATCCTAACTCTAGTCATGTTAGGCAATCATGTTTTTCCTAAAATTAATTTCAGTTTATCAACTGTGTAATAATTATATACCATCCCTGAAACTAAATGCATGCAGAATACGTGTGGTGAGGAAATTTCAGATAAAAAGATTTCAACTGTTCCAAAGTAGATGTGAAAACTCTATTTGCATGTTTAGAATTACTTGTTTGTGGATATATCAAATACATGTCAAAAAAATGTAGTACACTAACCATATATGACATCTTGTCTCTTGATGACATCTTTGCGTTGAGACTGAAGATAAGATGAGTCTACAGCTAGACTCCAGGAATCTTTCTCAAAATCCTTTCCATCTCTCTCCAGCTCCTCCATCATCGATGCATAATACACCTCTCCTGAACAAAATGAAAACCAGAAGATCATAAAGTTCAGCAAGAGAAAAAAATACAGTTACTTTAGACACTTTAGACAGTATTGTTTGAATTGTGACAAACATGTTTCCTTTTTATAAAAACAGTCCATGCAGTTTACTAAATTATTTAAATGATTAGCTAATATTTTACACAAAACTATTTAAAATAATTTATTAAGAAAAGGAATTTTGCTCGCATCTATGAAGTTTGTATTTCTTTTCCAAATGTTTTGTACATATGTGTATTAGCCAGCTAAATCACCCTCAATTTGTTT
Organism: Danionella dracula; assembly: GCA_900490495.1. NCBI lineage: Eukaryota > Metazoa > Chordata > Actinopteri > Cypriniformes > Danionidae > Danionella > Danionella dracula. Next base: position 3,547,497 of record UELW01000378.1, on the reverse strand, counting down.
GGTAGCAGATACTGTTTTTATAGAAAGTTTCACCATAATTCAACAGCTCAATAAAATAAAAAATAATTAAAACAACCAAAAATACTTTGGAAAGAAATAAAAAAGCCTCAAGAAGTTGTACCTTCATCATTGAGGGACTCCATGGACATGGCTCTGTTCCTGAAGTTAAGAGAGTCAGTAGAGTGAGACAGAATCCGCCGCAGTCCAACGGGTGAGTCGTCATTCAGATTTCTATTTGAGAGAGAGAAAATCAGCATACATTTTACTACAACATTTAATAGATTTTGGCTTGATCAAATGACTGATCAATCAGTGTTTGTCAATTGAATATTTCAAGAAACAATCAGCCCCCTTGTGTCAGAAAAATGTTATCTGAGCTTTACCAGTAAGACACTGTCATCTGTTGAATTTCTAAATGTAAAACAGAATTAGTTTTTGTTTCATGGCAACCTGTGTTGTAAAGTGGCCTCAATATTCAAAGCAATCTCACACAAAATGTAATTTAACTGTAAAACTCAGCCCAAGTGCCATTATTCAGAAGGTTCATAGTGGTGACTGAGTTAAATCTGAGTTTTTATCTTCAGGGTTAAGAACTCTAGAGACCTGTCAAACTTCTATACACATTGGTTGCAGTGCATTTACTGTCTTGTGTTTTTCACTTTTTATGCAAGAAGAATCTCTATCCTCAACATTAGAGAGTGTGTGAGTGAACAGAGAAATTAAAGTTTTTTTAATTATTTAGTCAGGGTTTTATTATAGAACAGCATCAAGTGTTTTAATTTACATGTAGAAAAAAAGTTCCTTCCTCACACAGATCCAGTGGCCCCGTTGATAATATAGCGAGCTTCTGTGTGAGAAGTCATCATTTCTAGATTGTGTACAAAGTGGTCCTTCACTTTAAAATACACGGCTTTATCATTAAATAGAATGCTAAAACACTCAAAATGAAAGGGGCATTGAGTGCCCTTTATGCTCTTTTTGAGCAATCACAATCACAAACAGAGTCGCCGATACAGTCTTTTTTGTATTTTGTTTGTTCTGTTGTTAGCTAAAGGGAGTATTGGGTCATTGGTGGCAACAAATGGCGAGTAAAGCAACTTCAACCACATTTGCAAAAGAGCCAATCACATCAATTTCACGTATTGTATTGTAATTCCAAATACTTTTGGTGAAAAGCAATGTATTGATGCAATGTGTGTTAAATGCTAGTGTTGAGTCACATTAGTGCTCTTGTTTTGATAAGATGCAGATGATGCATGCAGGAGCAGAATAGGTGTGTAAAGGCCTTTAGGATTTTAAGCCAGACTTTTTTTTTTTTTAGAAAATATGTGCTAGTGAGATTTTTTTCTGAAATTCCACAAAACTTAATCGATAACATCACTCTAAAACAATATAAAGACTTAATTAAACCACCAAAATACATGGCCGAGTAAAATGGAGACACTCTAATGTAATTCCTTTAATTCAGATATAAGAGAGAAATAAATACAAAGTAATACTTGAAAAGATACTTTGAAGAATTTACAAAAGAATGCATTCATTTCAAAAACCTATAACAACTTATAACCTATAATTCCTGGTCAACTAACTTAACTGCTATTTTTTCTGAACAGGGGTGCTAAAAGACTTTATGCCCTTTGAAGCCCACATGCTTGATGAATGAGTAGAGTGGTAGCCAGGGAAAGTTCATTCGTTGACCTTTATTCACACAATCCTTGTAAAGATTCTATACCCACCCAGCAATGTTATTGGTGGAGACGCTCTTGCTGAGGGAGAGTGAGGAGCGTCCTTTGCGAGAACCAAGAAAAGACTGTCTCAGCGTCTCTGAAGGGTAGATAGCTGAACTCGGTCTCTCCTTAAGTATTGGATCTATCATTTTCAAACAAAGTCACACAAAATAAATGCATGTGGCATTAATATGTTAACCAACATTCTCATTAAATTTGAATCTGTACCGGAAAGTACTTTAGTGTTTTACAGTGAGATCATAATTAAAACATGGCATCAGCATTGCTAAAACATGAATGAAGAAGAAACTTACTTTTGCTCCGAAGGGCCACATTTGATAGAGCTGCAGTGTTTCTGACCAGGGCAAGCCTCTGTTGCTTTAATATGTAAAACAAAGACCAATTTATTAATAAATGTCAGATAATTTACATTGTGCAGTGCTATATAAAGCATTTTCAATTAATATTTTTTAAATACAAATAACCATTTTTATAACTAGTCAATAAATAATCCCCCAAAATTAAAATAGGTCATTCATGAACCAACTCAGATAAAATAAATTATTGCTATTAAGACCATTATAGATAACACGTTTGTTTAAAACTGAGCATGTTCTCACAATTAAACTAATTGAATTTGACTTTTCTTAACACACATTAGCAAGCCTTATTTGTGTCACATGTAAGAGCAGCAAAATATGAATTTCCTTTACTATATTTCTTGTTGCAGATACTTTTATAAATCAAGTTCTCCTGCCACATTGTCTCTCACCTTCTGTTTCATTTTTGCACAATTTGCCAGTGTGTCTCTGCAGCGATTATGAATGGTCACATTGCAAGCTGAAATAAAGAATAAGAAAGATGATAAATATCACCATAACACACAAATCCGTAAAGCTAATTTTTTATATACACTTGTTCCCCACTCTACTCCTTCACCTCACTTTCTGGTCCTAAACCTCTTATTCGGACAGGCAGCCTGATATTCTTATTGCTCAGCACATTGCTTATGACACTAGTCTAACTATAAGTAAGATTGAACTATGGAGCAACAAATTAATTCCTTAAACAGAACTCCTGTGAAAATATCTTTGAATGTTTCAAATTCCAACATATATATATAAAGGGTTAGGCATTTTAGGCAAATGTAATAATCAATGTTTTGAAGCACTCTTTGTTGAACCCATGCATTATTGAGAACAAAAGAGTACAAACTGTGTGTGAAAGTGTGTAAGAGAGAGTCAGCCCCATCTCTCATCTAAACAGACGTGTCTTTGTATAGGTCAACAGCAGCCCTTGGCGAATCCTCTCAGCTGGTTTCTGATTCACCGTTTGGAAAACACAAAGTAATTCATTTTAAAAAGACAATTGAGTTTACTTTGGTTTAAAAATAACTCGTGTGACCAGTCTATCAGATGTTCTGTCAATCATGTCTCTTTTAAAGATTGGTATATAGATTTTAGCATTCCTTTTTTTTTGTTATTGCAAGAGTCAGTCAGTGACATTGAAAGTTAACAAGGTCAGACAAACGTTGACTGCATTGAACAAGCTTCGGGTGATCCAGACAACCATCTGACCTTCATTGATTTAGCCACAAGATTCCAGTTAGATCAATATGCTTTTGAACCTTCTCTTGACTTTAAACAACAAACCTCAAGTCAATCTCCTTTATATTTAGACAAAACAATTGCATTGAAATTTTTTCCTGATGCTCTAGTGTCTTTGACCTTTCAGAAACCCAAGTTACTTTTAGTTCAGCAGCTCTGGACGTCTGTGGTATTTGAATCACTTTGCCTGTCTGTGTTTGCACATTCCAGACAGTGGGGTTTGATTCTGTCACCTAAGGTTACACAACTTTCTTCAGTCAAATTTTCTCTGAAATGTTTTAAAGCTTTAACTTTGATAATGGCGTTAATGTGTTATTAGTGTTTTCGGATTGTTTATTAATTTTTGTTCAGTGCATTTTCCTCAAACTCACTTTCAGTTTCACCTTCAAGAAAGCCAAACGTCATACAACAAAGCTCTGTCAAGGGCATGTCAGGCTATATAATTTCACTGATAATCTTATTGATCTCAATCACGAATCCTTAAATTCGCTTTTATGTTTGTTTCGGACAGAATCCATAATGTTCAGGGTCACTTATGACTTGGGACATTTTTTTCCTTTATTCATCCAGAAAAAATTAATATCTTATACAGTTCCTGTGGGGTAAAACTAACAACAGAGATTGCCATGGAAACCAACTAACAGGGAATAAGAGGGTTGCTAAGACACCTTCATGCTGAGGTGTGGACAAAGGGAGTAACCTACAGAAGACAAAATGACCATTTACTAGTTCTAAAACAAAAGATATCAAAAAGAATTTATACAATATGAACGTCTTTTCTTTAAAGGTCATAAGGCCCCCTGTTTCAGTTCAAGTCAGCACATTATTCTTTATAAAGCAATCACAAGAACTGGGTGTGGACAGTTGTGCAGAAAGGAGTGTGTGTGCTGAGCACAGTCACAGCTGAATGGATTCTCCTTGAAAATAAATGTGCAGCAGAGTGCATTTCTTGATTGGATAAACAAATTCGGCTCATGAATAACCATGAGTTATCAATATATCATTGTCAGAGGCTTGTAAAGTTACTCATCACAGCAAGGAAAAGATAAAAATAAACCATTTTCTATCCAAACTAATGAACAACAAAACAGCCCAAATGATGTTGAACACATAAAACTCTCTATTATATGCTAATTATATATATATATATATATATATATATATATATATATATATATATATATATATATATATATATATCGATGTGTAAACATGCTTGAGACTGAGAGCGCTGCACCTGAGTGAGCTTCGACAGTGAGTTGATGTGCATATGCAGTTAATAAAACATTTAATAATTTATTAATTATATTAATTAATTTCTCAATTATATAGAATTTATGATCGTTAAGGCCCAAAAACAATATTTTGATCAAAATTTGATTAATTGCACAGTCCTATTTTAAGGCTGGCTATATACCTTAGATCTTCAATGTAGATTTATATTTGTGAAGAAGACGGCCATAATTTTACCATATATAATTAATCATAACCTTAGTTTTCAAAGCCATCTTTCAAACTTAATATATTTCTGATGATAGACTCATATGGGAGATGGTGAGAGTGTGTCCATGTGTGCTGTCTGCAACAGACCGTCTGTTAATCTTTCATAATTCCTCGATCCCCTGGTGCTCTGGCTCCAGATTACAGGCATTGCAAAGAGGAGGGGAGAATCTGGGTAGCAGCCGTGCACAAGGCAAGAGGGGGTGCTTTGTCCATTAAAACCACAAAAGACCTTCATTCTGTACTACAACAACAGACTTCATACGAGGGCTGTCCAGAATAAATCCATGTATTATCTGTCTGCGCTCATGCACTAAGGTCTTACATCAGATTAAACACAAGCAGAGAGTGTATGACTTCATCTTAATGAGGGGTAATGCAATTTAAATAAGCAGTCCCAAGAAAAGCCGACCAAAAATTGACCTAACTTGGTGAGGGTTGGTAAACTTTCATTTTGGGGAGAATCATACCTTTCAATGTAGATAGAAGTTTAATATGAAATAATCACACATAAGAACAGAAAATAACTTAATAATCACTGAAAATTTGTATTAATAAAAAAAAAACATTTTATTCTTCAAGTAAAACAACCATCAACACTCTACATGGATACTCCCCCTTCTTGTCATCTCTCACAAGTGTTAATTGATTTAAAATATATCTTCCCAACACTCTTCACAATGATAATTAACTGCATACTGTATGCTCTAGGCTAAGTGCAGCATTATAGAGTAGCCTTATTGAGATGTGATCATTACAGTGTATTTATTTTAGAATACAATTGTTCTAAAGATGCATCTATAATCTCTCTGAGTCTTTGGTGCTTCTGTCTGTGCTCGCATCAGTCTGCTGACAAATGTATGCATGTGCACATAGCTTAGCAGTCTCTGATGGTTTGATTAAGAATGATTACTGGTTACACCACAACCGTTATCTGGAGATCACACAGGGAGAGGCTCATGTTGGACCTGTCTGAAGCTAGCAAACATGTTGTACACATGACATCATCAGCTTGTAGGTCATACCAGTCTGACACATACTTATATTGTCAAGAAAATGTGTACCGTATATTGATGCCGGCTATATAATATCATATATAATGTCATAATATAATATAATATATCAATATAATATCAATAGTTCTGACACTTTTCTAACAAAGATCAGGCAACTAAATGAGCAAATGAATGCCTTCAGAAATCTATTACCAAAACAAATGGTTAGAGCCCAATCTACAAGGAGCATATAATTGTCTATCATCTAAGTCCTGGCCATCAATTATAGTAGGCATCATTGAGCAGAATGTCATTTACTTTGCAAGAATAAAAGTGTGTAAAAATAAGTAAAAAATTTTTTACTTTGCTTTCTTCTTTTGATTTCTTTGCGCTGCACTTGATGCACTCTAACAGATTAGGATATTTTTATATCTTTATAAATATATCACGCTTTTTATATCACGCCTCCGAAATTTGCAATGGACTGTATAATATTGATGCTGAGATTTCTTTACTAATTTCTGAATTCTGGTAGCCCATTAGAGCTATTAGAGAGAAAGAGAGAGAGAGACAAATAATAAAATAAAGGAAATAAGAGAAAATAAAATGTGTGAAAATAAAAAGTAATAAAGTGGTACCTCGAGAAACGAATGCTTCACGTTATGGTGTTCAAGATATTGAAAGGCCACGCAAAGAATCAAAAAGTTTCAAGATAGGAAAAACATGCACAAGAAATACATACTCGACATTTGAAATATGGGCATTAGCCTCTATTCACGTGACTGTGTTCAACACACCACCAAATATTCTGCTCCCCTATTGGTCAGTTCCAGCCCTGACGCTGTGTGTTTGTGCGTAGCATCCTGCTCTGTTATTGGTCAGTTCCAGCCCTAATGCTGTGTGTTTGTGCGTAACATCCTGCTCTGTTATTGGTCTGTTCCAGCCCTGATACTGTGTGATCGTGCGTAGCATCTTGCTCTGCTATTGGTTTCCTGATGCCCCATGACGTCTTCCCAGAAAAATATGAAAATATGACTTCCTTCTCTTCCATTGACTGTATATAACAGCTCTCTTCATGCATGCTTTTGGTTCCGTGTTGGTGTTCTCCATTTGTGAATACTTTCATGTTGCTTATTTTTATAGCTTTACTTCTCTACCAACCGCTCTACCCTGCCACCTCCTCTTACACATTTATTTTATTCTGTTTTTATTGTTTAATTTTCATTTATTAAATTTATAATGTGTACTTTTAAGGATAGATGAATCCTACTCTATTTGTCTCTGGTTTTCCATGTTATTTTGTTATTTTTGTGTTGTTTCTGTGTAGCTTTAAACAGATTAGGCATTTTGCATGTGAAACTTCCTTCAACAAACATAAAAATTCAGCATACAAAGGCCACCCTAGAACGGAGGAATCTCAGGGTATCACTGTATTCAAATTTGAATTATTACGTCCAGCAAATTTACCAATCTAATTTAAATGTACTGTAGGTTAAATTAAGCATACACACAATGTTATTAAAATAACGAAAACTTCCTAATAAACAAGGGTAACGAGAACAGAAAAAAGCAGAGCATTCATCAGGTTAACCTGGTCCCTAACAAAAGTCCCTGATTTTTATGCTATCTATTAAATATTAGAACACTACAAAGCTGAAAATTTTTCCACAACGCAATATATACTTTTAATACCCCATTTGGGTATTTATTTGTGTTGAAAGAAAAAAAAAGCTTACAATCTAACACAACTTCAGTAAATAAATCAGCCAAAGCAGTTCATTATGTTCACATCTACTAACTCTGGCCCAGAGAGATGTTAAAGTTTTAACTTGCTCAAACTACTTAGCCATCAGTTTTGATAACTTTCTTGTGCATTGCTATATGTTATGTATTGTAGAATCATCTAGAAGTCACACTAATAATCCACTGTTGTTAAAGTGAGCAAGGGAATAAGTGAAGCCTAAACAGAAGCCTGTCAATTTTTATCTCCAACAATCCAACACCCTTCTACACTATAAGTTTAAAGGATGCTAAGTACATGTTGTAATCTCATATTCAGCCAGCATGTTTCAGTGTTTGTGTGAGACTCACTTGGACAGCTGAGGGCTTCTTTGGCAGTGATGCTCTTGTTGCAGGCGGAGCAGAGGGTGGTAGCAGAGACACTGAGGGAAGTGAACAGGTGACCATTGCTATACCGTGATTCACGCTCCTTCGTCTCTTTCTCCCGAGCCTTCATCCGCTCTTTTTCTTTGTTCTGCACATAAAAGAATGAGGAAACAGTGAACTAAAATTCACACGTTCATAAAAACAGAAAGCCATAAGGAAACAAATACAAAAATATCTGCAGCAGATGACTTTGATCTCTGCATTAAAAGCAAAAATCGAGTCCCTCCAAAATTATGACCTCTGTGAACCCTTGTGAAGGTTTGGTCCTCATGACATCACAACTTGATTGTAGTCCAAAAGTCCAGTGTGCCATTTGGGACAGGGCCCCTATGTTTGAAACTGCACCCCCTTCAGAGATTCTTCAGATAATCTTTACTTCCTAGCTATAATTTAATTTTAACTAGTCATTATTCTAATTGCAGATATCTACAATTGCATTTGACTAATCACATTAGCATTTGAGATATCTAAAATGTGTTTATGACTGGTCATAATGTAGATTTGTCTAGTTGTAATAATAGAGATATCTAGAAGAATAATAGAGATATCTACAATTATTTTACGACTAGTCATAATCCTCCACTGACTTCGCATTCACAACAACTTCCCTGACTGCACCCTTTTGATCTGTTGTCACTATATTGTGGAGAAACCCTGTCTCCACCATACTTTAATATTCAGTGATTTCAAAAAGAACGGAGACCTAATACTTTGACGTCAGTATGAAGATGTGTAATTTATAGATATCTTTAAACATAACTATGACTAGTGCTAATCAATTGACAGATATCTGCAATTACAACAGCAGATTTACGGCTTCTTTTAACGATAGCACTGACGTAACTGTAGATTTTGTCAAATGTGTTGTGACGAGTCAAATAATATTTAGAGATATCTCTAACTCGAATTCTTCATAGTGCAATCAGAATTTATATATAACATTAAATAACTAACATTTAAATATTTATTTCAATGTTATTTCAATAAATAACATGATATATATTAAATAACATGTTTATGACTCGTCAAAAAAATGTTAATCTCACACATTTATAGTATTTATACATTTTTCTTAATAATTCAGGTTTAAAATCAATTTGCTACAATTTTTAAGCAACAATATAAGCAACATTTTTCTAGGATTTTATGTTTATTTTGAACTTTGAGTGACTATGACATTATTTTATAACTACACAAAATAAGTATTCAGTTACTTTGAGATTGTGCTGAAAAGAATAATACAAAACATGTCTATAATAATATTTGTTTAGATTGTGTTTAGCAAATTCACTTAAAAACAAAAGCAGGCAAAATTACCAATTGTGTCAAAAATTACAGCAACCTCAATTATTCATGAAAGTTACCAGATATGGAGTGACCCATGCCCTAATTTGTGCTCTACCTTTAACCTTTACCAGTGTACACATATAGCAGTGAACAAACATACAGTGAACACACACTCAGAGCTAGGGCAGCCCTGGTGGCAGTTGGGAAACTGGTGCCGTGCTCAAGGGCACCACAGCAGCGGTTGTTGAAGATGGGAGAGCAAGTTTTTCATTAATCACACCATCTTCAACTCAGCAACTTTCCGATCACAAGTTGATCTTCTTATCCACCAGACCACCACAGCCTAACGAAGCTTACATTTTACTTCCAGTGGCTGACAAACATTTACATGCAAATAAGTAATCTTTGAAAAAAAGTGTTTACATGAGTGACGTCACAGCCCAAACATCAGCAAAATGACGGCATGAAATCAAAATTTCTTACCAGAAACTGAATGGGATCAGTGGGGTGCTTTTTATTTATTAGGGCTTTGACAGCTTTCCCGTACACAATCAGACAAGTGTCTAAGCCTATATGACAATCTTTTAAAAATAAAAAACATTAAAAATATATATATTGACGAATTCACTGAACTATTCGGCATGATTGTGCAAATTATCTTTTAATACATTTTTTTTTGCAATTTTTGCAAAATATATACATTCTATCTACAATGGAAACAAACTGTTTTAAAAAGTACATAGAAATAACAAAACGTGATGACTGGACTATGCCTCTACATGTAATCTCATAATTTCAAAATCTTTCTCACAGCACACTTTATTGTTGTTGAATGGCATGTTGTCAAGCTTTCTATCTACACAGATGAAAGATACACAAGTGAACAGGATTGTCTGTATAGTGACCCATTAAATAAGATTAAGATTAATAAGATTAAATAACTCTGTATATGAATGTATGTATGTTACGTACATTGCATTGCATTACATCAATAGTGAGAATTATGATTACAATTAACTACAAAAAGAAATTGAAACCATCTTTATGCTCTGTTTATGTCTACTAAATGTAAATGCATAATAGCCAAGGCCTTTAAACTGTATTTACTTGAACGTTCTATTGACAGCATTTAAAAGCCATTAAAACTGTTATCAGATGAATGGGAAGCTGTGGGAGTACAAGGAAAAGGTTTCAACAGGCACAGGCAGGAAATCGGAGAAATTTGTGAGGGGCTCCTTCTCAATTCAGGAAGCGAAACAAAAGGACGTGGTCTTCAAAGAACAAAGAAGACCAGTGAGATGGATGAAAGATAATACCTGTCTCACACAGACAGCCAGACAGAAGCCTTCAGTTCAGCAACACAGAGATTCCAGAAACACTGAACAACGAACCTAACAAGAAGACAAACTAAAAGTTCACTTAACATGCTGAGCAGCTGAATATACTGTAAACTATAAAAGTAAATAACAGGAAAAACACTGTTATTTTAAAACTTCTGAAAATGCTCAGTTTCAAAATGTTTAATGTCCATGTGGAGCTTCAAACTGATTTGACTTGTTTTAAGCCTTTTTTTTACTGCCTTTGTGTCCAGAACAAAACACATGAATGTATCATAATCTAAGCACACATTTGCATATGTTTTAAGTAATTTACTTTGTAGAAATAATAAAGCATCTAATTTCAAATAATATACTTATCAAACCATTTAAATCAACAGATTTCTACATATTCTTTAAACTGATGTTTTAAGCCACACTCACTCGGTGCATTCTAAACTTTTGAAAAGAAGTTAAAATTGAAATCTAGAAAAGTCTTGATCAGTCAAGTATTTACATTCAACCCATAACAACCCAATCATTAATACAGTACATGTCTTAATTTAGTTTAATAAAATTGCAGCATTTCTGTATTTGCAGTATTTTTTCCAAGTCCCCAAAAGTCAAAACCAAAAGAAATGTGTTGACAATAACAGGAGCTACTAAAATCAGGATAAGGTGCTATTGGTCTAGAGGTGAGATGGGTTTTGTGATTTCGGATGTAAACAATAGCTCAGGTAATTTGCATGCTGTGGCTTTAAATGCCAGAGAATGTATTGTAAGCTAAAATTGTAATATGATGACATCCACCACAGAAAGTTTTATAATCAATTTAAGGTTTAAGGTTGCATTCTAGTCACATGGCGTCTACTTTCTATTTCTCTTTTCTACAAACTTAGAAATCATTCATGGGTTTTTATACTCTCGCTCTTAACAGATGATCTGTTGCCATTCGTTACACATGATGTCACCTTCTTGTCTTCCTCAGTCAGTGTATACAGCTCTTTGTTTCCTTGATTCAGAGCTGGACCCTGTGTAAAAGCTCAGTATTATGTGTTTCTCCATGGTCACTATTCTTTTATTCAAAATGATGCTCTGATACAAATGTTTGCTAACTTTTTTTTAACATTTGAAACAAACGTCTTACAATAAACAATGAAAAAACAATATTAATTATTGTTCACGTATTATTTTAATTACCAATGAATTACCAATGATAGAGAAGTCACCATCTCTATCAAATAGATGTGAAAACATACTGTACAGGCGTTCAAAACTAGATTCTTCTATAGAAGGGTTAGTCCTTGTTTGCGCCTAGGGCACTGTCTCGGTATCCTCTATAGAGTATGTTCGCCCTACACCCTCGGGGAAACAGCATATGCACACAGACAATAGCAATAGCAGAAACAACCATAGACAAAAGGCCAGACATCATTTATGGGTGGAACATTTATTCTCTTCCTTTTTGGCAGAATTGACTGTCTATGTACTTCAAGCTCAATGTTTCTAACAATTCATATTCTTTAAATATTAACTGGCAAAAGAACCGAAGTTGTAACTGCTAAATCAACAGCAGTTCTTACATTTCAGTATTTTAGTGGCTGTTAATGTAGCAAAGTCTTCAAACGGATGGTCTGCTGGTCATGTGCAAAATCACATGCAAGTACAAAGAGAATCAACAGGACTGTCTGCAAATGGAAATGTTGATCACAGCATCTCTGAACTGAGAAAGATGTCTTAAAAAACACATCTTGAGATTTTACTTCCCTGAGGTCTCACATTTGTGCATATTCAAATCCCCACTACTATTCATTGTATCTTCAGGAAAACTTAAATTTTTAAGGAGACTTTAAAAATTTAAAATTCAACTTTTGCAGGTTTGTGGCTCTTCTCTCTGTCCACATAACCATCCTACAGTCATTTTAATCCATCCAAATGTTGTTTCATTCAACCTCAAATATTAAGAGCCAAAAATTGTTTTTTGCAGTTTTGTAAAGTATTTTGTGATGTCATAAACAACTGGATCCCACCCACTCATTACCATAAACCCTTCCATAATGCATCCTCACATCTCATTTCCAGGTTATATGAGATAGTTTGCAATTTTGCCCATGGGTGTCCATGGCTTCTAAGCTATGCGATGTTCCTGGTATTCATGTACTTAAAAAATTACAATATTGATGTTATGGACAAGTTTTATGAATTGAAGAAATGCCAGCCAAAATGTGTATTATAAGAAGAGAATGCTTTCATGTGCTGTGTGAAAACAGCCTTGATTTGTTTAGATAATTTTACTCCATGCTGCTTTACAAATGTTGGTCCGTCTATTAAGGTATTAGGTTTCTATGTAGAATTAAAACTCTGTTTGCATGAGCAGGATAGTAAATGCTCTAATGATGGTTTTTCTTTTAATTGTGTTTTATAATGCATTGGTTGGACTTTGCATGCTTGGAGAGCTTTTCAACCACTTTTTGTCTATATACTGTCCCGTACCTGTCCTTTGTTTGTATGTTGTTTGTAATTGTTCGAATGAGGCCACTGACAAAGTGAAACTCACACCAAAGGCCGAATGTAACTATTTTGCAATTTTTGGCAGAATATATATTTGGCAGTCAAATACTTGGTGACTTGGTGAGTAATAGTGTTAAAATACTATAGTATAGTGTTCTTTGATCAGTGTTATTTATTTTGTCAGCTTAGAAGGAAGAGAGGGAAAACCCCTTTGCAACTGCTCAACTATTAAAATATGGCTGTATACATCAACTTCCAAAACAGTCTATAACACTCTGCATCTCTCATAATAAGTCAAAGGGTCTCTTAACATAAACTACTCCATCTCAATACCGGCCCAAAACAAGGAACACAAATATACATTGAGTAAACTCATTTAAAGTATAAACAACACTTACAGAAACCAATATAATTAAGCATTTTATTTTTTCAGTAATGACATCACAGTGGCTATACTCCACCAGGAGCACAGTAGGTAGAAATCCACCTTCTTGACTATCAGCACATCACTGCTGCCTTAACTTCCCCTTTAGCTTCTTGTTTTTCTAGAGAGAACTCCCCAAGATAGCTATTAATCTAGGACAATTCATAAATTAGCCTATTAATATTATTTGAATATATAGAAAAATATAAAACATATATTTTTCTTATTTAAGCTTTCCCACTCACTGAGTGACATGAGTGACAACAGAGTATTCCCTGACCTTCTGGATTAACCCAAAATATCTCACATTTGTTAGGAGGATGAACAAATACTTAATACCATAAGTGATTAATGATAATTTTTGCAGTGGAGTAAACCTTTAATTGTAACTTTTTTTTAATTAATTGATTTCCTTACAGTTGGATGAAATCTACTATTACTAATATTGGATTGACAAATTATTGGCTCATTAAGTCTGTATGCTACATATTTATCTGAACAAGCAAGAAAAAAATATTTCCTAATTATTGTCAGCAGAGAAGGTGTCACGGTGACGCAGTGGGTAGCACGGTCGTCTCACAGCAAGAAGGTCGCTGGTTCGAGCCTCGGCTGGGGCAGGTGGCATTTCTGTTTGCATGTTCTCCCCGTGATCGCGTGGGTTTTCTCCGGGTGCTCCGGTTTCCCCACAAGTCCAAAGACATGCAGTATAAGTGAATTGAGTAAAAACAATTGTCCATAGTGTTAAAGAGTGAATGTGTGTATGAATGTTTCCCAGCGATGGGTTGCGTTTGGAAGGGCATACGCTGCATAAAACATATGCCAGAGAGTTGGCGGTTCATTCCGCTGTGGCGACCTCGAAAGGGAAGAAAGCCGACATGAAGATGAATGTCTGCAGAGATGGAAAAAAGCACTCGTCACCCCTAAAGGGACCACTGACAAATTGTAGTGACAGCTGCTGTTAACGGTTGACACCAGTGACATAATAAGAATAGAAGTGTTCAAATACCAATAAGCGTGTATGTAGAGGGTTATGGCATCTAATTGACTGAACAGTCTTTTCAAAAAGGCAGCATGAGACCAAAAAAGTGTATCTAGAAAAAAAAAACACAAAATATTGTATTTTATTTATTATCTTAATTATGGAATATAGTTTAACCTTACTTTTAAAAAATGCTAAATACATGACATTTCATAATAAATATTTTATAAATAAGATAAAAATGGACATTACTTTTCACTCAGTTATTTATATTTTCTGAGAACAGACTCATGATTTTCAAAATTAAATCTGTCAGATCAGAGTTCTGCCTAACAGGCTCAATTAACATATATTTAAGAATCAAGTTCATATGCTAAGATATATATAGGTAATTTGTCTACAAATCAATCATGTACTACAGGAAATCCTACTTCAATTCTAATTTAAATAAGTAATGTCATTCATTATATTGTGTTATCCTCAAAGAACACATATTTTCAAGATGGCACAGTGCAGAAGAGTCAGTGCTAAAAAGCACGGCAAAAGCATACGCAGCATCCCCTACATCCAATTGGACCAGCACCGGACACGTCAACAGCGTCATTTCCTGCGCACCAATGAGAATATACTGCAAACCTATCATCATCCTCCATATTTACTATCAGAATCCAATGGCCTCAACTAACACTCATTCATTCTTTCTCATGTGCACCTTCTATTTTATCATCCTCACATTACGTCACTATTTCTGCTTACCTTTGCATTTTATAAAGATTTCACCTATATGAATATGTTTATAGAAATAACATAAATAAATAAACACAATTGTCCAAAATCCTTTGCAATATCTTGATCTGTTGCTAGTAAAATTCAATTAAAATACAAAATGTAGAAGAATAGGGATTGTGAATGCATAAAGGTGTAAAGGTCTTCTAGACATATTTGCACTAATAAACAAGAACTAAATGCAAATTGTAAATAAATGAAGCAACATAACGTTGAATCATCAACGTCAGGAACACTGAAAAGGGAACTGATAGTGCAGTTTCACTGAAGAGTGTCCAAAACGTGTATTTAATTAAATCATATTAGCCCATATATTAGTGGTGAATATAGTGAATGCATGAAGGTCATGTTTGGGGTATGACATGCACACCTGCATGTGATATTGAATACTCAGCAAACAAAGACAGAATGACACTAAAATGATTGCTGAAAGATGAAATTGCCAAGTACAAATAAAAAGGAAAGCATGTGCTTGAGCTACGCGGGTTTTGCTCTTTATGTTTTAATGTATTTTGTAGAAATCTTCCCCGGAAAGCGTTGAATGTCGTGAAACATGCTGCAGTGTCTTTGTACGTCCCTCCCCCATTGATTCCTCCAAGTGGTGCCCGTAGACAACGTGTTCAAACAGCAGCACAATAGATTCATCCTTGAAAGCATATTCACACATTATGTGCAAAGAAAACTAAAACAGAAAGACAGATGTACGCCTTAGTTAACATTACCGGTAAACCTAAATTACATTTCTTTTGTTAGTTTTCGTATGAAAAGCACAGCAGCATGAACCTCAGATAGTATGAGAAAAAGAAGGAACCTTGAAACACACGGCTTGGAAAGACGTTCCGTTTTAAATTTCGTGTTATATTGTCAAACATTTTATCCATAAAATAACGTTGGACGTCTTGTGTGGATTTTACTGAAAATTACTTAGACATTAATAAAGAGCAAATCGTTGTAACTAGTTTATTACTCACCTTCGCGTTGTTATCCTTCATTCTTTCCTGGCGTCCTTTCGGCAGCGGTTCCGAGACACGGGACATAGCAAAAAAATAGGAACTTCCCCGAAAAAAGTCGTTCTGTTTCAAATTCCGGTTGCTGTTTAATCCTATCGGGAGGAAGATAATCCAGCATGTGAAGTAGTTTCAAAAACGGACAACTATATTACAGCAGCACGAGTCAGGCATGAACTGTGTTTAATAAGATCCGCAAGGTATTTTTTTCTTTTTTCTCACAGGAAACTCAACAGCCTTCATGAGATACTGACCCCGATCAGACTTTCAACCAATTAGAGACGGTTATTTTCTGAGTGACGGCTTCTTGGTGAATCAGAGTTGCCTTTAATTGACTGGCTCCGCCCACCACAGCTGCTACAGTAGAGAATACAGCAGGACGCGCCACATGGTGTGTGCGCGCGTGCGTGTGTAAATTCTCGTGTTTGTGCGAGACCGTGAAGGGAAATCCTGAACAAACACCAATGATTGTATGACAGACACTAAAAGATGGAAGACTGAGTGCTGCCTCAGCCTTTTTTGTTTTGGTATATATTTCACCATGACATAGTTGAGTAACAATGTAACTAATATCCATAAAAGAACATTAACTATGTTGCAAATCAAATTAATGTACTGGTTAAATAGGTTTCCTTTCAGCATTAAGATTCTTGGTTCAAGTCTTAGATTCAATGTTACCATTTTGGCTGTGTGAATACTTACCTCTTACATCTGGTTAGGGTCACAATGTCTCAGTTTCACATTGACCCATCAATTTCACATGTGTCCATTGCAGGGGCATAATAGTTTTTAGAAAAAGTAAACTTCACTAAGTAAGGCCTTCAGCTGACCTTTCACCAAAAACTTTCTAACTGAGAGCCCACTATCCACTTCACCACAATGCCCCCCTAATAATGAATTAAACTTTGCGCTAGCATCTACACATATTAGTCTGTCTAATAAATCTGAATTTCAAACCATCTGAAGTCCTAATCTATTCAAAGTCCACCCATGATCGATAATTCAAGGTTGCATTAAAATGTTAATTTGGACAAATGCATGCCTGTTTGAAACTAGAAAGTTGAAGTGTGTGCAAATATATAGACTGCATGGTGAAGAAATCATGATGTTTAAGGGGAAAACCCCCAGATGAGTGCAACACAAATACTTGTCAAGGACAAGTGATAAGAAAACTTTTTGCACTGAAAACAACTGAACTAGTGGAATCTCTACAAATGAGGCTTTCAGAAAAGAGGGCTGTTGATGACAAAAAAAGCCAATTAAAACAAATTACTAGTTATGAAAGTAACACTGACAAGGTTATCTTTCCCTGTTAAAAAAGCATTACTTTTAAAACTTAAAAACAGGGACCCTAACGCTGAAATTTCTGGGAATCAATAAAACCCTTTCCTAAAAGTATCATACCACTACATAAATGCCTTGTCATTTTTTGTCAGCTCACGCTGATTGGCTACAGGCTTGTTTTGGTACTAGAATGAATAGGATAAAAACTTTTAATTGCATTTTTTTTTTCAGGAATGTACACTGACTAGGTTGTGTGCAAAAAGCAGAAAGATCCAAAGATTTTCAGAACAATCTTTTATGCACCTTAATTCCCAGATATTGACATAATTTTCTTTAAAAGATTCCTCAAATTCATTATCAATAAATGTCCCAAAAATAGTCGTCTCACTGTCTATGACAGGCTTATCATAACAAACCCTCTCAGTACAAAAGGAAACTCAAATTCAGACTTTTGCTTGATTGGAGACCATGCCATGAAGTATCTTTAGAAAGTCATCAACATCTGCCCGCAATCCATCATTTCTATTCGCACTATGTAACAGAGGGGATACTCAGTGCCAAATAACTCGTAAATTACCTGATTAATTGGGAGAAAGGAGCTATCTTGTGCCCCAATAATATGTCAACAAGCCCCAGAGTCTTTGAAGTATAAAAAAACAAAACTTGGAATTAACAACAATACAAAAGATGAGATTCAGTTTTTTTTGAGTGAGACATGACTGAAAGTAAAGACCACACCCATGAATGAGCACAAAACAATGGGAAAAATAAGAAGTTTATGGAAGTGAGTGAATAGTGAAAAACTTTTCATGTTGGTGTCCGAGTCAGAGTTGTTTGATAAGTCCCATAAAGACTACAACAAAATTTGGTGTGGCACTGTCAATGATAAGTTTTATTGTATTGAACTATGGCGTAATCTAGCCACAGGAGTTTCAAGCCAGTGACTGCTGTGCCGGTCCCAAGCCCAGATAAATAGAGAGGGTTGCGTCAGGAAGGGCATCCGGCGTAAAACATGCCAAAACCAATATGCAAGTCATCAATTCGATTTCCATACCGGATCGGTCGAGGCCCGGGTTGACAACGACCGCCACCGGTGCGTTGACCTACAGGGTGCCAGTGGAAATTGGACTACTGTTGGTCAAAGAAGGAGAGGAGGGAGAAGGAAAGGCAAAAGTATAGGTCTGAGAATAGGGACTCTCAACGTTGGTACAATGACCGGGAAAGTTAGAGAGCTGGCGGACATGATGGAGAGAAGGAAGGTAGATATTCTGTGTGTGCAGGAGACCAGGTGGAAGGGTAGCAAAGCGCGTAGTGTTGGAGGGGAATACAAACTGTTTTACTATGGTGAGGATAGGAAGAGAAATGGGGTAGGAGTGATCCTGAAGGAGGAGTTTGTGAGGAATGTTTTAGAGGTGAAAAGAGTGTCTGACAGGGTGATCAGTTTGAAGTTAGAGATTGAAGGTGGTGATGTTGAATGTAGTGAGTGGTTATGCTCCACAAGTAGGCTGTAAGCTGGAAGAAAAGGAGAGATTCTGGAGTAAGTTAGATGAGGTTATGGAGAGTATTCCCAGAGGGGAGAGAGTAGTGGTGGGAGCAGACTTCAACAGTCATGTTGGCGAGGGCAACAGAGGTGATGAGGAAGTGATGGGCAGGTTTGGTGTTAAGGAAAGGAATCCAGAAGGACAGATGGTGGTGGACTTTGCCAAGAGGATGGAAATGGCTGTAGTTAACACTTATTTCCAGAAAAGGGAGGAACATAGAGTTACCTACAAGAGTGGTGGTAGGAGTACGCAGGTGGACTACATCCTAAGTAGACGAGCCAATCTGAGAGAGATCGCTGACTGCAAAGTAGTGGTAGGAGAGAGTGTAGCCAAACAGCATCGGATGGTGATGTGTAGGATGTTTCTGGTGGTCAGGAAGAAGAGGGGAGGAAAGATGGAAAAGAAGACCAAGTGGTGGAAGTTGGAAAAGGAAGACGGTTGTGAGGAATTCAGACAGAAGCTGAGACAGACTTTGGGTGGCCAGGAAGAGCTGACAGAGGGCTGGGAAACTACAGCAGAAGTGATCAGGGAGACAGGTAGGAAGGTGCTAGGTGTGTCAGCAGGGAAGAAGGAAAGAAGATAAGGAAACATGGTGGTGGAATGAGGAAGTACAGGACATCATCCAGAGGAAGAGGCTAGCTAAAAAGAAGTGGGACATCGAAAGGACTGAAGAAAGTAGACAGGACTACAAGGAATCACAGCGCAGGGTGAAGAGGGAGATGGCAAAGGCCAAACAGAAGGTATATGATGAGTTGTATGCCAGGTTAGACACAAGGGAAGGTGAGAAGAAATTGTACAGATTAGCGAGACAGAGAGACAGAGATCGGAAGGATGTGCAACAGATAAGGGTGATTAAAGATAGAGATGGAAGGGTTCTAACGAGTGAGGAGAGTGTGGAAGGAGTATTTTGAGGAGTTGATGAATGAGGAGAATGAGAGGGAAAGAAGGGGGGAAGAGGTGAACATTGTAGAGCAGGAAGTTGAAAAGATTAGAAAGGATGAGGTGAGGAAGGCTCTGAGGAGAATGAAGAGTGGAAAGGCTGTTGGTCCAGATGACATCCCTGTGGAGGTGTGGAAGTGTCTAGGAGAGACAGCAGTGGAGATCCTATCTAGGTTATTCAACAGGATTCTAGAGAGTGAGAAGATGCCTGAGGAATGGAGGAGAAGTGTCCTAGTGCCAATCTTTAAGTTAAGTTAACAAGGGTGATGTGCAGAGTTGTAACAACTACAGAGGTATAAAGTTGATGAGCCACACAATGAAACTCTGGGAAAGAGTAGTGGAAGCTAGGCTAAGAAGGGAAGTGGATATTTGTGAGCAGCAGTATGGCTTCATGCCCAGGAAGAGCACTACTGATGAAATTTTTGCTCTGAGAATGCTAATGGAGAAGTACAGAGATGGTCAGAAGGAGCTGCACTGCGTCTTTGTGGACTTAGAGAAAGCGTATGACAGGGTGCCGAGAGAGGAGTTATGGTCCTGTATGAGGATGTCAGGAGTGGCAGAGAAGTGCGTCAGAGTAGTTCAGGATATGTATGAGAGGAGTATGACAACAGTGAGATGTGCTGCAGGTCAGATGGAGGAGTTCAAGGTGGAGGTGGGGTTCAGTTTATGAGTTACAAGGATGGACAAGATTAGGAACGAGCACATCAGAGGAACAGCTCAGGTTGGTTGTTTTGGAGACAAAGTCAGAGAAGCCAGATTGAGATGGTTTGGACATGTGCAGAGAAGGAATAGTAGTTATATTGGTAGAAGGATGTTGGAGATGGAGCTGCCAGACAAGAGGGCAAGAGGAAGGCCAAAGACAAGTTATATGGGTGTGCTGAAGGAGGACATGAAGGTAATTGGTGCAGGAGTAGAGGATACTGACGCCAGAGTTAGGTGGAAACAGATGACTTGCTGTGGCGACCCCTAAACTGGGAACAGCCGAAAGAAGAAGAAGTATTGAACTATGGCGTGTCACTATAATTCCACTAAACACCACCCAAGGGCAAGGATCGTCGGTGCATCTACAGAAGTATGTAAACCCCCTGCAGAGAAACCGGTGCAGAATTTACGTTCACATACCTTCACATAGGTGTGTGGTTATGTCTATTTCGAGACGGCAAAAAGACAATTTGCATGAGCTGCGTTTTGTGAAAAAAATGTTATTATCGATGTACTACATTTGGAGAGCTGGTGTGTGCTGCATAGGTGTTTAAAGCTATTAAGAATTAGACTTCTGATTCGTCAAAATGGAGAAGTGTGCATCCAAGGGCTGAAACAGCTGTTTTTTGATGAGATAAAAAGTTTTTTTTTTCACTAATCAAAATAAGGTACTATTATCAAAATAAGAGTTAAAAAAGAGTGGAATAAAGAATATACTATAGCGAATACATTTCCTCGTTATGGGCACTGGTAGGGGATCAAGAAGGGATTTTTATTAACCACATACTTAAAACAAAGCTCCTTTAAGACAACAGAGTGAGCACCCCCTACTGGACTCTCTAGCACCCACTTCAACAATTTTTCTCTAATCATGCAGGCGCAGTCATGATTAGTTTTAATCGTAAGCCAGGCTATAGACATAAAGCAGAATATAATAAACCATCTGTCCCTGGGCTCTATTTGCAGGGTTGACATCTTGGTAATAAGATGGAAAAAATGGAGAAATGGAGCTGAAGGGACCCCAAAACAAACCCATTTAATGAAATAACTTTGCACTTGAGCTGAACATAGCAAATCAGCAATTCTAATTCAATTCAATTCTTGTTTTAATACAATACTGCCCCCCCCAAATAAATAAATAAACAAATAAATAAATACATTTAAAACACAATCAATCAAACAAACAAACAAAACAAAACACAACATAAAAGTGTATAATCCATTGCATTTGGCGAGAGTGGTTCAATTACACGGGGTAAGACTTTAAGGGTCTACTAAAATAATAAAAAAATTGAACATAATAAATAGATTTATTTCAATAGATATACCACTTCTCTCCCATAAGAATTCAGTCTTCCCCCATCTAGTGTAGATCCCATGTTGTTACGTGTTGAGAGATTCAGCCCCACCCCACTGAATATAACGCAGAAGCACCTACAAGCAGGAAGTGCAGTAGAAGAGCCTCCATCCAAGCCTTATGAAGCTCAGACAGATAAACAGCTGTTTTTTTGCGTCGATGTTGATTTTTTGATGCATTTCTGAGGAGGCCAGCCAAACACATCAAATCTACACATCGCCTCGAGGACGTGTTTGGCCAAACAAGTAGGTTTGTGTGTGTTTGTGCAAGTGATTTGATTCTGTAAATCACGAATTATCGTAGTTTCTTTTCATTATGTTGGAATAACAGTATGTTTGATTCTTGTGCTTCCTGGTTTAACATTTGTCGGGGTGAGTGTTTTATGCCTGTCAAGCCTGTACCTGTGTAATATTATGTAATACTTCACCGTCTGCGCGACCACCTTTGCAACTTCTGTGCCAAATGGGATGGGCACTACTTTCGTTACTGTTCATGCAGTCAAGAAAATAAAAGTAAACACATATTAATTACACATTCGAGTTGGTAAAGAATTATTTTGGTGTGTTTTGTATAGCCAGAGGCCCCGCTTTGTACCAATAACGTGTTGGTGATGTAATTTGCATACGATACTGAACCGCGTGTCACGTAGATGTCAGGGGAATGTTCAGAATTGACGTTTGTTTCATATATTAAACATTTTCTCTTCATATTTACTATTAGTAATTTTTAAGTACAGTGTTGGGATGAGAGCACTTGTGTACCGGAAGACATGAAGCACCTCTTGTTTTTCTTTGAGTACCCTCGAGGTGTTTTCAACATTTCACTAGTTGCTGGTTAACGACATTTAATTGATTTTAACACAAACTGGAACACTATACAATCTTAGGTTTAAGGTAAAATATTACGTTTTCATTGTTATGTGGTCATTGTGAAACTAATGCGGGCTGCTGTTGAATAGTGGAATACTGTGGGGGAGGAAAGCATGTCTCCAAGGTGTCAGTCTCTCACCTGCCCACTGTGTTTGTGGGTTGCCATACCCTCACTAAAAACAGGGTCAAAACAAGTTTGCCCACTAAGGTAGCTTTACTCTTTCTCCTTTGTGTCTAATTTTGTGTCGTAATTGTGTGTCTCGCCTCCACTCGTTCCAAACCTGTTTGAGTTCATTTCCTGTTGATTGCATGGAATTTTTTTGAAGGCTGATGCCGATACATTTGGGTCTATCCTATAAAATTATATGCCATACAAGTGGTGTCAATGGAACATAGAGCTTATCCTCTGTTGTGTTTAGTAGAGAAATGCAATCAAATGAACCACTGCATTGCAAAGAAGATGACGGCTCACATCTTCAAGGTCGTTTTTCCATCTTACAGGCATTGACTCTTGTGTAAGAGAAAAAGTAATAAATGTTACATATACATTCCATTCGAATCAATAGAAGCTGAAATTATGAGATGACAAATTAAAGAACATAGCGATGACCGACATTCCTTTCATCGTTTTATGTTAGTTACTTATGGTGTGTTTCAGCTTAAATTAATTGTTATGCTCTTCCAACTCATTTATGAATAACAGCCAAATTAACTAATGGTTTTTAACGAGTTTGCTCTTACTCATAATGGCTTAGTTTTGCAAGCGTGGTTGGTGACCAATGAAGAAGCGTATTAGGCAAACTGTCCGTGTGATATTCCAGGACCGTTGCACGACCTTGGCCTGGAGAATACCCCCATTTTGTTTTCCAACTATTACAATAGTTTATCAAGTTGAAGGGGTGGAAGGAGGGATAGCTTCCACAATGTAGATGTTAGGTCATGTTTGGTCATGTCTTATATACTGTAGATGATATGGGTAGGTGGGACTATATTTTTTTTGCTGGAAAGTCTCCACCAAAAACTCTAAATTAACATAATGCATTGAAAAGAGTGTGAAAATCAGTTGAAACATTTAAAATGGTGAATTAAAGCAACATTTTGCATGAAAGTATAGCTAAAAGGAAAAATGTACAGTTTAAAGAGAATAATTTAAAAGGTCACCCATGCAGAAATGATCCATTAGGAGGCTTGTACCTATTAGTTAAATTATGGCAGACTTTTTTGGCCAGGTAGTGCGGTTATTTTTGTAATACTGAAATCTTTTTGTTTCTACTACCACCACACGCTTGACAGCCAGTTTGAAGGGAATGCTCTGTTTACAAATGTTACATGATGCACCTGTTCATTTTTTTAGGATTGTTACTAATGGAAGTACTTTTTCAGTTTTTCCTGTTTGCATGGTTTGATATCAAATTCAGTGTAGACAGAAATATATATATATATATATATATATATATATATATATATATATATATATATATATATATATATATATATATATATATATATATATATATATATATATAAAGAAATGGTATTAATGATCTGTTATTAATGATTAATGATCTATACATGTTTGCAATTGCAATTGAACATTTATTTTCAGTTAATTATGTAATATTAGTTTGCTTTCATGGCAAGACCAGAAGTTGGGTGGTTTGTGTGCCATTTACATTGTAACTAATCAAAGACATCCACACAGAGAAAAAGGAGTGGGTATTGCGGGTACTGCAGTGCACTGTAGCAATGGCAGAGAGTGTGAATCTTGTGGTTGATGCTGCAGAAGTTCAAATATTAACATTTTGAGAATATACAGAGCTGCAGCAACCAAAAAGAAGCGAGTGAGTTGAGATTTTGTAGCACGCATTCAGTGATCGTCTGAGCGTTTACCCACTCTCTGTCTGAAGAGGGAATTATCATTTTTTCATAAACATCTTAGTCAACGTAACCTATAAATAATTTTGTGTGAGTAAATAGCAGTAAAGTACTCTAGAATCAGCAAAAATAGGCGTACATAAACCTTATTAGCACATGTATGTTGCTTTTGTTTCCGAACTAGTTAAATAAAATTAAGTTAAAATGTCTTGTGAGGATGGAGATCATTTAACAATTAAAGTATAGTGGTAACATTGAAACTCCTGAAAGAAATTATTTAGAATCAATTTGAAAAACTCATTTTAAGATTGAACAAGCTTTACTGTTATCTATGGATCATGTAGACCTCTAAAATATTACATTTGTATTATTACTATTACTGTTATACAACTATGGCTTTTATTATTCTATCTTTTTGTATCTCCCTAAATTTGTATGAATTCCCCCAGGTATGCCTAGTTAACATGCACCTTCTAAAAATAGCATTGAGTCGATGCAACATCTATCTCTAAAGTTCACCAAATCACTCACAAAATCTTCACTCACTTGCCAAGTGTCACGAGACGAAAAGGAATATTTATCAAATCCATAACTATACATTGGATTTGCATTTACTTTATCAATGCATTTTTACACACATTGAGTTGAATCCAAATTCTTGCTTTAAATTATTTACACGATGACCCTTAATTAAATTTTTTGACCATTTTGTAATCAAATTCTTATTTAAATAGACTAGGGGTGTAGTTATGTCCAACATTGTCTTGTTGAAGACAAGTTCAAGACCTTTACAGTTCAGACGGAGTCTGAGGTTTGAGACCAAGTCTAAACGAGATGGAAAAGAACCCCCATCATATTGTTAAATTTTTTTCTCTTGTACTTCTTGTATGTTTTTCTTATTGTTAATTAGAAGATGTGCTGAAAACTATGCAAATGTAATGTATAGTATTTGACTTCATACCCTACTTTGTTATTCAACTAAATCTTACTCATCTTTTAAAAAGCTCATTCTACAGCAATTTTTGTTTTAGTTTTTGAAATAGTTTTCCTGCAAAATTTGCAGGTGGTCTTCAGTTTAATTCTCAATAGTTATTGAATACATTTTTCATTAACATTGCCAACACTGAGTCTATCTGTAAGTGAGAGGAAAATTGAAAATTATTGACATGCATCAAATGAACACTTGATGCAAGGCAAATTATAAGGAGATCCATTTTTTGTTGTTATCATTGTTTTTGTTGTTTTATTGAATACGAAATAATTAGTATTCAATAGTTAATATTTTTTTAGGCCAATGACCAAGTCAGAGAACAAACATCAAAAGTCTGAGCCTGAATACCAAGAAGTCCAAATCCACAAAAAAGCATTAGCATAAGCAAACATTCAATTTTTCTTCAGGACTTTCTTGATTGCTTCACTAAATGAAGCAACATTTATTTGATATTGTTGGTCTTGCTTGCAGAGATTGGTCACATGTTGAACAAGGCCTGCCTGTGCTTGTTTGTAATTCATGTTAGCAGCAGCCTGTGGTATGTGCATGTCTGTCTGAAATCATAAATTCACATGCTGTAGAGCAGAAATAGGAAGGCTCACCTCATTCCTTCATTTTTGACTCTCACAGACAAAACATAGCTTTGCCATTTTTGTGGAGAAATGTCTGGTGGACTGGGAGAGAACACATTTGACTTGTGAATTTATAGGTAAGGTTATAAAGTTAATGATATTGTGAAGATAAAGCTTCTGTATTGTAAATGTATTCAAACAATGATTTTGTTTATTCCATAAATGTCCAAAATGTTCAGTATTACTTCAGAATAATTAAATAACTCATTGTTGGGCAACAACTTAATTATAGACAATGGAGGGAAATTTTATACCTGAAGAAGGTTAAACAATAACTTTGTGAAAACTTGACTTTGGATTATTTAAACCAATACTTTTGTTGAATATTTTTTTATTTATATATATATTATCTGACAAGGAAATGTTTCAGGAAAAGCGAACCAGTTACAGTTGTTCAGAGAAGTTTGCTCTTGTTCGATGCCAAGTGACCGCAAATAATATGTATTTACGAAACAATACACATCTTGAAATGCACAATTTTTAAGCTGAAAACACTTTGCTGCCAACTGTTATGCTGTTTTATAGCTAATTTTATCTTTCAAAGCAACTAATTAAAAAACAGTATTTGGTATATATCAAGATTTAAAGAGGCAGGACAATGCTATTTCATGCATTAGCTACTGGATAAAAAGTGTAGAATTCTATTGATCAAGCACAGCCCTAGGGTAAAAATAAAGATTTGTACATATGATGGAGTATTTCTTGAATAAAAATCACACTTCTTTCTGGAACAAGTTGCCGCAAGTTATTTTCAATCCTAGCTTTGTATTACATAATAAGGAGTGAAATTCTTTGCTTGGGCAAATTTCTTGGAACTACGCTACCAACCTACGTGCAGACAAGAAGGAGATGGAACACCACCAAGACGGCTCATACTTGATGAGCGGTTCAATAAAATTATTTAGTTTATACCAGTTGCCCACAGCAACGCCCCTGTTAGGTTGACTACCTTTGGATAACTCTGTAAACGTTTGTCTTTCCTTTATAAAACGTCTCACATTTAAGGTTTTCCTAAAATAAGTAAGATGCTGTAGTACTTTAAAGATATTTAAGTGTAATATGAGATTGGCCAAAACATAATTAGTTGTTTAAAATTGTGTGTTATTATAGGCATTGTCACCATTCACAACCTTTAGTGGGCTCCATGTATAGAATTTATGCAAAACAAAGAGTAATGCACAGAAAAGATTGAAAGACACCCGCTTTTTTCACAGCATTATAGACTATATGTCACTAGGTTTATGTGCAGTCTATTTGTACAATATATAATCTGCATCAGTATTGCAATGTTTGGGTTCAAATATAGGACAGCAAAATTGCGCAATGGCTAATGTCATTGTCAGGTAAAGATAGCCGTAGACCGGTCACACAGCTTGGAATGTCTGGGTTTTGAGGATTGTTTGTAAAGAAAAAGTAAAATTTGTTCATTTTAAGGGTTTTTATCTTGCAAACTATCGCAAGGGATTCATGAACCCATTGTTTAGTGTTGTCTTATACTGATGACGGTTAAATTTCCCGAATAAATAAACTATAAATTAAATAAAATTTTGTTAATTTAATGGATATTCTGCCATTTAGTCAAAAGAAATTGATTTTGCAATAAATACTGCTTAAAAACAAGATCATAGCTCTGTTTTTTTAGTTTATTGTGGTATACTTTCAATTATCCAGCCTCTGTTTCAGTTTTGTGTGTATTCATAATTTGGTTTCAATGTCTATTATGTTCTCTTCCTATGGGTGTATAGTTTTGTTAGTGTTATGACCATATTTGGTCGTCTTGCCAAATCACTCTCCTTGTTGTAATTTTATGTCTCGATTGATCTCACCTGAGTGGTTTGTACAAATAACTTTGTATTTAATTTCCAGCTTGCTCTTTTGGCCTTTGTTTGAGAATGTTTTGTGTCACCCCAACTTTTGAGTTTTGCTGTATTTTTCCTTGTTAAAAAACATAATATTTTGTATTATAAATAAATGTATTTTCTAAAGACATGACAACCTTTTTGGCTTTGCTAGAGGGCACTGTTGGTTCTTCTATGAAGCCATGAAGACATCAGATTGTATTGTGCTCAGATGCATTGTAGAAGGCTTGTTGTTCACTCTTTCTACACAGACAATGCAGCACATGCAGAGGAAAAACAGTATAAAGAAATTTGCATTTCATTTGAAAATATTTTTGGAATAATATTACAGCATGGTCATTATTTACTCTGACCCCACTTTGTTGCAGTTTTTTTTTAACCAAGGAAAAATTAACCCCCTTTAAGGTTTCAAGTATTCCAGAGACTTATGGGGACATCACCGACACTTGCCATGTCCTGCACACTTCAAGCAGTCTATTAATGTTCTTCAGTAGCTGTCATTTAAAACTTCTTCCAGATATGATGACAGTGTTGTGCTGTTTTACTTTAATAATTTAGATTATCATTGTGCTTGTACTTCAATATTTAGCTTTTTCAGGGTTTGGCCACAGATATATTAAATATGATTAACAACATTTTGACTGACATTTAAAACAAAATGTCAGAAGATGTTCATTTTTTTCATTTCTTTCTTAGGATCATGGGTCAGCATCTAGGAAAACACGAGCCACTTTCTAACTCAAAAGTAAGTATATACTCTCTAAAATGTGTCTTTAAAGGCAAAAAGGCAGTCACAGTGGTGGTGTTGTATTACAATCAGTTTTCCCTCCCTTCTGTCACAATTTCAGTTATCAGTTGAGGATTTATCTAAATAATTTCAATATTTAGTCTCCATTTTCCATAAAAAATGTTTATTTGTAAATTATGTTGGAAAGTAAATTAAGTAGAACATGTTTAGTTAAATATATCTTTTTTACTATATTTTTAAGGTAATTAAGATTAAATCACTGTTTGCACCTTGATAAAACACATCTAAATATCAGTATGAATGTAATATGATGTTAGTATATTATTATGGCTGAAAACATTTTAAATTAACTTTAAACCAACTTTGACATGCTTAACATCATTTTAGCCCCCGTATTTGAAGCTTGTATTTTGAGCTGTAACTTGGCTGTTCCGCTGCAAGACTAACAGTTACTTTCACTGTACAATTATTATCAAGCATTGAACCATCATCATAATTTACCACAACCTACAGTCTTGTCTTACACCTTCATCTTCGTGGTACATCAAGGAAAAATGTTTATAGAAGTACAAAGGTTTACAAAAAGATCAAAGGAGCCAATCAAAGAAAAGTTAAGTTAATTTTTATACTGGGGTGCAAAAAAAGGAAGTCCGGTATTATGCTTTTTCACTTATGTGCAACAAGTTCAATGTTATATAAAATCAGAGGCTTTAGAAATATCAATGTTATATAAAATCAGATGCTTTAGAAGTAACACACAATGAAAAATACAACAAATTTTTTTGTTTTAAAGCCTAGCTATGTTTAGTTGGTTTTTTAAATAAATGGATTGCCAGGGTTGCCTGCAGCTCAAGGTCTTGGTTTGGCTGTGTTTTCAAAAGTTTTAGTTTCACTTTGAAGTACACACAAAACCTGTTGAAGACATGTGTTTTGTGAACAAATAAAAAAAAAAAACTTGGGGTCCATTTAAAAACCTACTTGTTTAATAATTTATAAAACTTTGAGGTGCAGAGTGACAGGTCTTGAGTGACGTGTCTAAAACAAGCCTCTCTGAACTGATACAGGAAGTTTGGAAAAAAAGTGAACTGTGATGAGTCAAGCTAGCCATGCCAAACCAAGTCATGCCATTATTAAAATATGATTAAAAAAGTGGTTTTCCTTAATGCATAGTTATTGCTGTTTTATGTTCATCTTAAATTGCTGTTAAATTGTAATTTAAAAACTCTCAGATAGTTTTCACATTTTTCACCAATCACATTTTTTAACACGTTGTATTTGTTTTTGAAGGGATCTTCAACAGTATCCGAACACATGTCTTCAGCAGACTCGCCTGAGTCTCCAGATGAAGTATTTGGTAAGAATGTAAAAAAAAATGCATTCTATTTGCTGGTTTATTATGCACGTTTAACTTGTTTTACCACTGTTTTGTGTGAAAAACATTCCATGTAATGTCAAGGAACAGAGTCAAAATTACAGGATCAGGACCAAACCAAGTTTATTAACAAACCAAAGATGAACCTTTTAGGGGTACAACAGGGCTTAGCCCATAGTAGCTTATCTTAAACAGGACAGTGATGGCTATAGCAGGGGTGACATCAGATCCAGACAAGTAAGACGATGAGCCAGGGAACCGACTCCAGGTGAGACAGAAGCCACACAGAAAGGTGACAAAACAGGATCCACTCGGAACTGGAGCTTTACACCAGGAGCTAATCCATTGAGTGTCCCAGACAGAAGAGTACATAATGCTTCTGTGCACTCACAAGCAGCAATGCAGGAACCAAAATTTGATTAGTACCCAAAGCAATAATCATAGATGCAGCCTTCATGTTAAGTAGAGTTGATTTATTAAAAGGGTTTCTGGGACATTGAGTCCGGGCAGTTATTGGCAATGGTGCTTGGTGACTGATGTACCTGATTACCGCTGATTACAAAGGGGTGACCAAGAAATTGAGCAGAGTGAACACAGAAAATAAAGAGGAATGAATGAAGATAGAAAATTCAGGCAAAGCAACCATGAAAATAATCCACAGTTAAACTAAAAATCAAAGTAAGGTAACAAACACAAAGGGAAAAATCCTACACAACTTCGAGAAAATAATTGTTACAAAAACCAGAACATCAATGAAAAAAATACATATAATTGTGTATAGTGAAAAGGCATTATTATAGAGCTAATTATGCAACTTCAAAGTAGTTTTACACCTCATTGTAAGCTTTATTACACTGTAAACTTTGTTTAGTTAAGGGGGCATTAATTTGAGTAACTGGTAATTGCTGAGCAGCTAGTCTTGGGGTTTAGTTTCTTCACCCCAGCTCCACCCACATGCCTTCTTTCTGCTGGCCGAGGTGGCTACACCCACTTTAAGCTTTAAAGTCTTTCAGAAACCAATGGGGACATCACGGACACTTTCTTTGTCCTGAACTCCTTCATTCAGTCTACAATAAAAGTGCTCTTGCGATGCAAATTATTTTAATGTCGGTCACAAAGGCTCAAGCTTGGTTTCTTGTATAGTCAAGAGTTAAACTGAAGTTTATAAAATGATGCAAAAATGTTGTTGAAACTTCCAATGATACTGTCAGTAAACAGATATTGTGTTGCAATATAACTCAAGGATTAGTGCAACAATAGGAGCATCATTGTTCACTGGGTGTGTGTTTTTGTGAGTGTGAGTAAGAAGATGAGACAGAGCTGTTTCTGCTGCATCTTTAAGGTTGATGCTGCTGGATCCAACACCAGCTGGCACAGGCTCTGGAGACACATAAACACTCATTCAAGCACTCACAGTGTTCAGTGTTAACATGCTCAGATTGAGCAGAAAGATCCTCTGTCACTGCCCAAACTTCATTGTTATCTCTCTCTCTCTCTGATCATGCACATGCACCTTCACTCTTTCTCCCACTCTCTCTACTATCTAATAATAATTTATATATCACTTTACTCAGTTGCATTACTCTTCACTTGTTCACAATGTTTTAGAAACAAAGTTAGATTTTTTTTATGGGATAAAATTTCAGTTATTTTCATAGCAGTTTGATTTCTTAAGTTTATTCACAGGAAGCTATATGCAATAAATATGTATAAGAAATACGAGAAATGTACTTACTTCTGAGATACTGTTTGACATCTTCTGAAGTATAGAAACATGTATAAATTTAGAATTTTTAACTTTTAGGTGAAATCAACATCCATAACTCAACTTTGTTTTTTTCCAGGGCTACATATGAAAATATTTTTATTTTATTTAGTTTTTTAGGTTTATAACTATTGTGTATTTTATTTGTTATTGCAGTTCAGAAGCTTCTGAATTTTTCTGGCATGTAGAGAATGAGATGTGTTTGGAATGATCAATGATGGTGAAACAGTCGAGAGACTGTGTCTGGGGTCTGTGGGCGCTCCTGAGTGCTCATGAATGCAACTATAGAGAGGTTTTCATGCCGAGGTGGGAGGTCTAGCATGCCTGCAGCTTTTACCAGGACATGCTTCCCGTGCCTCAGTCCCACTGATAAACTCTGTGTGGGTCTGTTTGATGCCACAGTGTTCTAGTTAGACAGGGGGGCAGTTTTTTTCTGGTCAGACTCAAGCCAGGCTGACACTACTATAGGTTTTGGATTCTTGCATCCTTGTAGACATATAGTGTTTTGCTATATGCTTTTTTGTTTGTCGAAGGACTGTGGTGAATTATATTTTAGGATTAGCTCCCTTTTATTTGGCAACTATCAGGGTTATTCAATGACATCTGTTTTGTTTTTGTTAATTTGATTGTTTGTTCAATTGGTCAGTAAAATCACTGCCACATAGCTGGAACAGTATAAAAAACTTGTGCAAAAATAAGACTCCAAATGTTAGGACAATAGTCAGTTTATGGAGCATAAATGGGGAAAGAGTTCTGCAACTGTAGTTCTGAAACTTTAGTTGCTCTGCAACTGTAGTTGTCACTGCTTTGCTGATAAAAACTAGATTTGTCTGCGACAATTATGCAGGTAGTACTACTCCATTATTCTTGTTACTAGAGGACATAAAAAACTGTGGACACTCTATCTACCTGGCTATCCTTGCATAGTTCATGAAGCCCTTTGGTCACTGTAAGTTATGGTAAACTGCAGAATTAATTCTATCTGGTCTGGTTTTGAGAAATTTAGAGAAATTGCATTGGCATAACATTGACGGCCAATAAACAAGAGTACAATCAACAAAAGATCAAACTGCCTCTGACTGAATAGAGGGTTGAGGTTTGCGTCGAGCTCACCAGAAAAGCTTGTTGTGAGTGCATTTAGCATTCAGGGTCCCGGGTCCATGTCCATATTTCTAATGAACTCATGGTAGCTACTATTTTGATTAACGACTAAATGAATCACAATGTAAAACTACTTATTATGCAAAAAGAAACGTTGCTGGAATTTCAACTTTAAGGTGCACATTCCTCATTACAAATAGCTGTCCACTGGACATCGTGTTCAGTTCAGGAATTAGATGAGTTTCACTTTGCAGAGAATTTGTAAAGTCCAGCCTGGGGAAGTTATTCCGCTCACACTGTTTCCTTTGTCCTGCTACAATAACCCTGAAATGAGACAAAGAAGCACTGTAAGAAACACTAGAGTTCAGATGCTCTTGTGTTGTGTCGTACAGTTGTGGCATTGTCCTTTTGCTCTGAGTTCAAACTTGACAGCCTTCAGAGGAAGCACTGCAACCAAAAGGATAAATCAACCAAATCTCTTGCAAATGTATAAAAAACTATGGTTGTTGAAATCTTCTAGAAACTATTTCAAATACATTATTTTAATGTTGGTAACATCCTTTTTTTCTGTGCGATTTGAAAAAAATATCATGTATGACATAAAACCTTATTAATGAAGCCAAAAAGAAGATAGATGTACATTTTTTGGTTGAGCAAATCCAATAAAATTATTATAAGCTGCCTATGACCCTGTATTTAAACTGTTTATTCAACAACTTTAATTAGATTTTTATTCTTTACTTTAAACTTTCATTCATGCTGGCATCTATCCCCGCTCATTCATAAGGTTAGAGCCAGAGATGGACCTATGCCAGAATGCCAGGTCATAAGAGTTCACGTCTACTATTCACTCAGTGCCCCTAAATTTAAACCACAGGGTTTATCCATGCCCACCTAAGCACAGAGGAACCATTCAAATCAGGAGATGGAGCCATTAACCATTAAGACACTGTGCCGCTTAATTTCTGGGCAATTTATTTTTCCAAGCTCTCAAGATCTAATCACACTGTTAATAGATTTTTAAATTTGTGAATAAAACATAAAAGCAAAGGACCCGTTAAGAGTATAGTACTTAATCTGATTTTTATGAGTAAAAGCATGTATTGTTTTCATTCTTTATAGCTCAGAATATTAAAAACATAAGAAATCAACAGCAAAATGTCATACTGGAATGTTGAAAGTGGGTGGAGCTCATTTGACATGTTTATTTGCTATTGCTCGGAGTAGTTGCTAGGGATTGAGAAAATGCTCTTAAATGAATTTTTCCTTAAAGATGGTTTGATTTGCCATAGTCAGGGAAATTGTGCATAAATGCTCAAAAACATAAAAATCATGGTTAGGATTGCCAGAGTTTGACAAAAGGCTCATATACAGTCAAAATCTTTAAAGTAATGGCTTGGGTTTTCAGAGTTTGAGAAAACACTCATGAACACTCATAAATGCCCAACATCTTAAAGGTGATCATCAGGGTTGCCAGAAATTGACATAAGACTTATACATTTTAAAATTTGTAAATGTAATTGTAAGGATTGCCAGAGATTGAGAAAATGTGCATAAATGCTCAAAACCATAAAGATGATTTTAGCTCTTAAATGTTAAAAATATAAAAATGACCACTAGCGATGCCATAGTTTGATAAATGTTCATAAACGCTCAAAAACATAAACACTATGCTTCAAATACATAGTTTGAAACCTTAATCATCACTTTTATTATCCAAAAAGTTTTTGATGTTATGATATAGGTCTTAAATAGGGTAAATATTTATAGGATATAGGTTCGATATAAGTCTGAAATCTGACCCTGGTGGAGCCTCATTGTAAATCAATTATAACTCTAACAAGAAAAATTAGCAATTTGTATGCGGTTACACAGAAAAAGTGTAAAAAAATTGCTGGTGTTTCCAAAAGCCATTGCACACTTCATTCATTTCACTTATTTATTGTGTCTGTGCTGTGGGCATCCTGCACCCTCCATCTTCTCTGCAAACTACAAAGATGTTTTAGTAGAAACATGCGTTCATCTGGTTTGCCAAAATACATTGCTCTCTTTGTGCAATTTTAATTGTTAGAGGTTTAAACAGCACAGTATTTTTTTTGTATTTTTGTATAAGTATTTCAAGGTTTGTTAGGGGGCACCTATTAAATGTTAGGGAAACACTGATCAACATAGTCTCTTTTCTCTCTCTCTCTTTCACTCTCTCTCAAAAGGGATTTGAATCAAATTCTCAAATTCTCTACCCACTTCTCAAATCAAAAGTTATGACCTATGTTTACTATTTCTTGTCATTAATTTGATGTAAAAATTAAAAAATTCTGTTAGGAGTGTAAAATATACTGTATGATTTTAAAAGGGCTTTGTTTGAACACAAAATGTGCTAATTCTTGTGTAGTGGTGTGAATACTAAGGAGACATGTAGTTTGATCTGGTGAGAGAGAGCCTCAGAATTGTCAATTCGAAAGGTTAGGCACTCCAGCCCCATCTACGTTCCCAACTACATCTTCTGTCCCATCATTTTGACCAGAGATCGGTGGATGGTTCAAGGGTATTCGGGGTTCAAAAACCTCACAAATGTCTGTTTAAATAATGTAAAAAGTAATAGAGCATGTGATTAATATACATACGTAAATATACACATATGTATATACCTTGATATACACATGCTCATAACCCACAAAATCAGATCATATTTACTTAACACAGTCTGCATTGTGCAAAATACAGGCAAGCTGTCAGTGGTTGGTGGTGGGCTCATGTGTAACAATGGTCTCAGTGTGTGCACAATCAGATAACCTCGGCTATCTCTCCCCAGGCCTGGTAGGGGCGGATCTCAACCAGAACAATGGCTGCTCCAGCAAGAATCCTGCACCAACTGACTCCATCACCGCCGAGGTGCATCCCAGCAGCTGTGACCCCGACGCCTCGGGGCCCCGCCCACACTTGGTCCGCCTTTTTTCCCGAGATGCCCCTGGCCGTGAGGACAACACCTTCAAAGAGCGTCCTTCCGAATCAGATGAGCTTCAGACCATCCATGAGCACGGATCCGAGTGCGGAGAAGCAGAGAACTAGGACCCAAACTTGCTTCTTAGGCTTGTTTTGGGAGCAAAACTTACAGATTGATAACTAGAGAGGGAAGCACATAATTGGGATGGCATCTGCAAGCTCTTCACAGTCAACTTTCAGGATGGGACGCACTAAGAAGAGTCCCACTGTCATGGACCAGATTGGAAAGTTCTTTGCAGGGGAGAAGAAGAAGAAGGGAAAGGTGAGGATTAGCATTCAGAGATCTCCAAAAATGAGCCTTTACTACTGCTCCTACTGTTCTTTTTTTTGCTTATGTTGGTACTATTGCTTAGATGTTGTTAATTGTTTTATTTCTTGTAAATGAGTTCTATGTGAAAGTATTTTTATTTTTTACTTGGAGGTTTTCAGCCAGAAAATGGGTTCACTTTTGGTTTCAAACCTTGACGAGTTTTTTTCTAAGCACCAAAGCAAGATTTTGTGAAGAACATTGGTAAAACAAAATTGGGATGACTAACCATGTCTTAGTGGCTTTCAATGTTCTTCAAAAGATAATTTAACAAGTAATTCAAAGAAGTTTGAAACAAAAGGATTAAGTGATGCTTTTAGTTTTAATGGCTAATAATTCCTTTAATATAATACAGTCCTGCTGTTATATAATATTCAGTTTTGAATAAATGGTTTTATGGGATTTTAAAAGTGATTCAGGGATTAAACATGGAGTGTTATGATTGTGTTACTGAAATTACAAAGCTTTATTAAATGCTGAAATATGTTTTAAAGTCTGTAACATAATAGTTTTTGTGTTATGCTCAGCTAAAGATAATACTCTTGCGTTATTGTACACAGCAGTTTATTGGTACTATATCAGGTTTGAAGAGAATTTAGACATATCTAATATCTTTTCTTATGTGATGGATGAATATTGTATTTTTTCTAGGCATTTTGTAATCTTAACATATCTTCTATATCTATCATCATGGCATTGAGGGTGCTCAGGTTTACACGGTACAAAAAGAGGCCAGTTTAGATCAGATTGGTCCCCAGAATGAAATTTTAGTACAGTTTTGGAAATCTTGCACATCTATTTTACTATTTTATGCAAATCCCAGAGCCTTAACCTTGAGGAGACAAGTTCCTCATGTTCTGAACTACTGACACTTCATTGTGAAATGCCAAAGTATGAGCTTTATGTTGGTTTAAGAGAAGTATGTGAAATTTAAATTCAGCTGTGTTTGTAATGATGCTTTTGCACAGTGGGGTACAGCTACAGTTTAGTTTACAGTTTAATTTAAGAGTGTAATTGTTGAGTTTATATTATGTGTACCATGGTGTAATCATAAATGCTATTTTTATTCCACAAATACAAGCTATGCGTAATAATGGATAAACCGGTTATTCGTAGCAGCACAGAACTACAACTCAGA
Source organism: Danionella dracula (assembly GCA_900490495.1). NCBI lineage: Eukaryota > Metazoa > Chordata > Actinopteri > Cypriniformes > Danionidae > Danionella > Danionella dracula. The sequence continues at coordinate 3,509,709 of UELW01000378.1, read as the reverse complement.
AGTGCTCTCTCTTTCTCTCATTCCCACTTTCTCCCTCTCCATTTACTAATGCCGCTTTTCCACCGGATTTTAGTAATGGCTTGGGATGGCTTAGTTTGACTCGTGCATAGTTGGTCTGTTTTTCTTCCAGTATCAGTTCCGAATGTGCCTGTTTTTTTAAAACATCACTCAAGACGCATCACTCCGATGTCTGTCTAGTTTTGATTCTACAATAGTTGGTCTGTGACAGGAACGCATTAAGCTAATTCCAGACAACATGGATCAATGAAAACCTTTGGAGGGTTGTTGCTGATGCCATGTATGTGGTTAAACCTTACGTGGCTTTGTTTGAAAGCAAGATAAAGGATGACCTGATATTGCAATTTCTACTTTTGCTTCATTTCTTTCTGACCAAACGGTGAGTTCAGTGATTGATCGATCAGCAATCAAAATAATTTTAGCATCCACTTTTCTTTCCGATCAGAGAAAAGTATCACTTTGTTTCAGAAACTTATCCAAACTTCTATGGGACTCAGATCAATTTTCTCTAAAAGCATGGCGAGTCAAGCCATAGTATTACAAAGTGGGTAGATATGCAGCCTAAGTGCTTATTTTACTCAGAAAATTGGGTCAACTCTTGGGGATGATCGTTCAATTAAGTTCCAAAGATAGTAGCTACAATTCTCCACAACAATCAGTAAGTTGCTTTTGTAACTTTCTGGTTAATGTCACTTCAGAGGAAACAAAAATGTTTAGAGGTATTTTATTTTTTTCCTCTTCAAAGAAAGCTGTACCATGCTGTGAAAAACCATCAAGAATTTAAACATGTGATGTTCTTTTTATGTGCCATTTGTTTGTTTCAACAAGTTATGTTCTGTCTTGTGTGCTTACTAATGTTTTAAAATTGTTTTGTTAGTGCTACAAATTTTTATGCTAGAAATACTAAATGACAACAGGTCTTCAGCAGTTTTGTCTCAGTGCTGCAAGTTGCTGCTTTATCAGAATTTCACACTGCCTCAGGTTAAATGCATCTCGCTCATAGTATCTTCAAAGGGATATTTCTTCCAAACCAGAAGACTCTCTCATTTATAAATGATTAGCATAATATTCCATACACTTAGGCTTTTCCTTTTCCATTCAACACAATTGAATATAGTTAAATTAATTTCAAATTAAAACTGAAAACGACTGAAATTGATTTGTCAATATTATGACTACTATGATGTAATACTGAGAAGCTAAAAATTAATTTGACTGTTTATTCCTTGTGTTAAGCCCCAGGTGTTTGAACAAGAATCAGAAGAGCGGTTAATGATTGATGCTTTTGATTTGGTTGGATTATCCCTTGAAGTATTTTACTTGTAACCACTGTAGATTTTATCTGACATTTTGTTAGAGCTTGTGTAACCCAGAACTACCCGAAGCCTGATGCTTTCCTTGAGCTCTTTGACATTTGCTTAATTAAAACCGATCTAACAACTTAACTGGGTCTTTTTTTAATTGTTTGCTACGAAAAAGAGAATATTAAATTACTCATACAGTTGACTGATATAGAGGTAATGGGAGTCCAGTTTGCAAGGGCTACACTCTGAATGATTTGTTAGTTAATACATTCAAAAATATATATAAAAAAAATATATATATACAAAGAGTAGAAAACTTATCATTATTGGTCATCGAATGGCTTCCATGGTTTTGTGTAAAAATTATGACAAAAATCACAACACTTGCATATTCAGATGTGCTAGAATCCTAACTGGATAAATGCTAAAGCTGATCACAACAGGATGTAAATTTTTACAATATTTTTTAGGCTTCTGCCCTTTCCTTTTCTTCTTGATTGTAGCCAGCTCACAATAAATGAAATTGTAAAATCTGTCAATTTGAACCTTCTGAATTTGCGACACTGATCAACATTATTCCAATTCCTCTTTAAAAAGCCATAAATTATCAGCTTGAGTGATTGGTTATTAAACATATCTTACTGTTTATTTATTATTATTGTTTTTTTTAAACCTGATGGGTTTCATTTTCAAAAATGGAAGATCTATTTCATGAGTGATCCATAAGTGATCATTTAAAAGGAAAAAAAAAGATGTATTCATATTATTTTATTTCACCTAATAATTGTTGTACTTACAATTTGTCTATATTTGTTAAACGTGTTGATGAAAGAGAGGTTGGTCACTACCAGTACATATTAAAAAACTCTCATAAGGTTGAAGACACCTGCTCTTTTAACAATGTGCAATCCGGTAATATAACTGTTGGCAATGTATCGAATTACCTTTTAAAACTTTGAAACGATGGCTGTACATAATTTTCATACTAAACTTAAAGACACATTGTGTAATCAATGGGCAGAGAAAAGGCCATGGCCTAGCAAAGCCATACACATTAAAGCAAGAACTAATGAACCACAACCTCTGAGAAACTACAAAAAATCTTTCTCCAAGCAATTGATTTGATTAAAAAAAGTTTTTAATGTTTATTTCATTGAAGAAGGATAATTTCAAGGCTTGAGAGGTCGACTAATTTTCTGGAAGTTTTTACAATGGAACATTCCCATGATGCACTGCCAAAAATGTGTAATGAGTTGCAGATTTGTGAAAACAAGTGTGAAGTTCCCTGAAGGTACACAACAACCTGAGAAAATCTGTTTGCAAAACAGTGAAATTCTGAATGCTAGGGGCGTGATACTACTGACAATGGTTGGTTACAGTATGTGATACAGAAATATGGTTGAGCAGAATGCTCATAGGCAATTCACACTTTTTTTAATAAAAAAAATGCACATAGTGCGTAGGACAAATCTCAGTGTGTAATTATAGTGCACCAAGAGTCAGGTGTCTCACTTTGAACAGGTAAATAATGACAGGGAGGACCATAAAAAGAGAAAAGCTGTCGCAAAAAATCTTTCTAACATTTGTTCATGTGTTCAGAGAAAGCCAAGGTAAGCAGTCAGTGTCTGGAGTACTGCTTGTAATAAATAAGGCATGCATTTTGTGAAATCATGAAATACTGAACTCATAGGATTGTTTGGATGTAAGAAATGTGTGATTTTTCTCACAGGGCTCTTTTCGTGGTGCTTTATCCTCCTCACCCCAGAGATCAGCTGCACCTCCCAAACGCCGCACTGAGGGAAATGCGGTTGTGCACTTCCTTAGAACACTTGTTCGTATTCATCTTTTTTGTGCCATTAATAAAAAAACAAATACACTACCAGTCACAGTTTGGAATTTTTGCCACCACAGCTTAATGGGGTTTGGATGAAGTCATTTACAACCCTATTACAGACTTACAGAGAGGCAGATTTCCAAACTTTTACTTGTTGTGCATAACCATAATAATTTAGGATTATTCTCAATATGTTTCTATTATTCCATTAGGTTACTCCATCCACCCCGAAATCTAAAGTAAGTTTCATTGTTTTCTGATTGATTGAAGTAAAGCTGTGATTTCAAACAAACATAATGACTAATCAAGCTTTTCTATATTGGTTAAACAATAGGTCTTTATGCACATTTTTAGTTTAGAATGAATTAATAATTTGTGATGTTTTCCTGTACTACACTAACAAGGACCCTCAGTCATGTTGTGAAAATGATAATATTTTTTGCGGATACAGCACTTCTGGACTACTTCAAAAAATACTTCAAATCAAGCCTTTTTTTAACTTGCTTAAAGTAACACAATTCTTGCTGATGCTTATTTCAAGTTTATAGTGGGGTACACCTCAGACAGGTCACCAGCGAACTGCAGGGTTCACCAATTGTTCACTCTCACGTTCCTTCTTGGTCAAAATGTCTTCAACGTACCTGAACTATGTTCATGGACTGAGAGAAAACTGAAGAACCCACCCAGAAACCCAAAATCCTCTAGGACCCAGAGAGACAGCAGCATTGAGACATCAAGCTGCTCTATATTTAAAATTAAATTTCAAGCATGTGTCATGAATGTTTCATGTTGTTAATTTATAAATCTATTTGTTATTAATGTTAATTCGAAGATAATTTAATTGTGTACAATTTACTGTTTTTTATTATCTGTTTTATTCTTGGAACTGTCTTATGTAAGCACATTGAATGGCCAATGTATATGAGAGGTGCTTAACTAATACATTTGTTTTGCCTTGTAGTGTACAATATTAGGATCAATCCTTTATTCTTAAGTAAAACTGTGTGACTGTTTTGTGCAGAAATCCAAGAAATCCCAGAGCTCCACAAAAGGACAGAAGGGAAGTGCAGACGGTCAAGGCACCCTAACTCGACTGCTCAAAATGGTCTGTGTGACCACCAAAAAAAATTTCTTACTTTATAACTTCTGCTCTGAATTGTAATGTATTCATAAAGTTTACATTGTCCTGGACAATAAAATACATGTTTTAAATGCTGTTAGGTCAATGCTTATCTGTGGGTTAATTTAACAAAAAATTATTTGATAGTTAAGCATCAATAACGTTTTGCCATTTTTGTTCTTTTTTTCAGGGAGGAAGCCAGTCTTCTCCATCTACAAAGCGTTGAAACCCCATTCACTTTTTCCTAATAAACGAAAAGAAGACAAAGATGAAAAGGGAACGAGAAAGTCCGATTTTAACAAAGTAACAAAAAGCTTTGGGAGGCTTTGCATTGATTCATGATAGAATACGATCTGTCTGAAGTGTTTCTGTTTGTCCTCGTCAAACTTGTGACTGTCTTTAATCATTTACAGGTCGTCGTCTTGTCTCTGTTGAGTCAGAAGTAATATATTGATTTAGAAAAGAAAAGCTTACTTTATGTTCAAGAAGTATCTCATAGCATGTTGTGTTCAGTAGATCTCAAATGTGTTTTCTACAACCAATGTTCTGGCAGATTTCTGCTGCTTCACATTAATGAACTGCAAGCACCGTCCATATGCAAGTACACCAACAACATCCATAAATTGGTGGCCTTCAAACTCAAACCAGCTCTTTAACAGATGTTTGTGTCAAGAGAATTCTAATTTCTATGATGGTTGAATACATCTTCACCTGAAAGTATTCATTTTAGCAGAGGTGTCAGATTCCAAAGGCTGAAGTTAAACTTCTACAGCCACAAAACTGAAAGTTTAGCCTCCACCTTAATTTAATACACCCGCTGAAGCTAATTCAGTTCCTTTGGCTGAACTGAAACCCAGAAGTGTGTGCTTGTGCCCGCTGGGAAATGAATGCCTTCCAGAACAAAGTGAGACATCCCGGTTTTGAATGGATGTGTCTCCTGTCATTATTTAACATGTCAAAGACTTACTTCAATAGTATCATTTTCATTCTATAGATTGTGAAGATGTTTTAATTAATAAACATGTTTTCTGTTGCCATGGGAATGTTTTAAAACAAACAGTGTTTTTTGTGGCCATATGAGCATGGACCTCTAAATATGTTGAATGTAAGTTAAAGAAATAATATAAAAACTAAAATAGTGCAATATATTTGTAATGTTCTATAAACGTAAATAAAAGGTAAGATGTTAACAAAATTTGTTCCAAATTCTAAATTGGCATCACAAAACTGACAAAAACCAGCCAGAAAATTATAAAATTTCCAACAAAATAAATTTTTTCGCTCATCTTCAAGAGTATTTTACACTTAACAGTAGGTTTTATTCAGAACATTAAATGTTCAACTGAAACACTGAAGAATGTGCCATTATTCATCTTTCCAAACAATAAAGCGTAAATAAAATATGTTCATTTTAATAACTTGATTCATCACTGTCTCTTTCTTTACAGTTTTTTTGTAATTATAAATAATTACTAAGAGCAATGTGAATATGAACTTTGAATTCAAAGAGGCAGACAATTTAAAGGTACACTATGTATACTACCAAAGGTCTCATTTTTATCAAAGGAACTTTTGTCAGTGTTCAGTGAATGAGAACAAGAATATGACTTAGTATGCGACCAGGTATTACGCCACATGATCAAGATGAGAACAAGGAAATGAAGTAACGCTTTTAAAGCTGTTTCACCTTTATCGAACATTCCAAGCAGATATGAGATATGTTCAAGTTCAAAGAAATAAAAGTACCCAAGTAGTAAATACAAACTATATTTCTTGGTGGAATTGTGAAGTGCCCAAACCGTGCATCTACCTTCTGCATCCCACAAAGGCAGCATATCATACTTGAAAATAATGGTTGTGACTCAAATGAAGAAAGTTGCTAACATACAGGCAAAAAGGCAAACTTGGTTTGTCTAAACTCAATTCATACTATCATTTACATTATAGTAAGTCTTTTAATAAAGTCCACAAGATACAGAAAGTTAAGATAACAGTAGCTTCTTTTTACAAGTCTGCTTTTTCTTTGTTTCACCAGTCATTATCAGTCACTAGCGTCATTGAGTTAAAGAGCAAGTTTTATCAGCTCAGAGCTATTAAAACATCTACTTCCTACATGAGGGAGTGCCACCCACAAGGGATACCGACCTGTATTTTTTATCATTTAAAATAATGTCATTTAATTGAAAGCATTTTTAAATATAGGTCAGAGTACCCCATATCTGGTCCTACCGGGCCGGAACCATGCACATCTGAGTTGCAACCTTGCAGCAGTATGCATTCTACTCTAGCTTCAGACAACCAGTGAGGACCTTAATTAGTGTTTCAATTAACAACAGCTTTTTTCCTATAAGAATGTGAACTTCTGATTTATTTCCATTGCTAGTTGTTCGTGTAATGAACACGCATCATCCAAAGTACATATTCTATGAAAGAGCTTGTGGCGTTGTCCAGCATTTGTCATCCTCCAAAATGAGTGTGTCCTCCACTCTCCATACGGACAAACTGAGGCCTTCAGAAGTGAGTCTTCCATTTTTCCCGTAGTGGGTGACACTATTCTATGTTTCATCACAATTATTGTCCATTTCAGATCCAGCCTTAGTTCCTGGAGAAGTTTAGCTGAAACATTAATTTACCTCATCAGCTAATCAAGTCATTTCAGGCTGTTTAAGAGTAGAGGTTTTTATGTTGATTCATTGTTGGAAAGAAATGATTCAGTACTATAAAAGTTATACTTTTCGAAGTTTAACATCTGTAAAAAAAAATCCTGATACATATTTAAAAACTAAATTTAACATCTACAAACTAGGATAAATGAATACTTAAAATGCTTTTAGAAAAAAATAGAACAAAAACAAATTGAATGTAAAAGCACTATTTATTTATAAATACTTTTTGAATATTACAAAGGAAGCCAAAAATGAGTTTATTCCTATAAAAGTGATAAGGGACCATAGTGAACAATCCTACATATTTCATTTACACAGTTCTTAATGATGTTTGAGCTAGAATTTGAGCTAAAAAAACATAAAACATGAAATAAACAATAAAGTTTACTAACACAGAATATATTTACAAAACCATGTACATAAACATTTACAAATGTAGATCAGTGCAAGTCAAAACAGTGTAAAAAAAACATCCAAGAAGGGAAATGTTCTGCTTCTGGGTCTAAAGCTTTGTGGAAGACTTTATACATCTGCAAAATCAAAGGTGGATTTATTCTAGAGATATAAAAAGTTTTGGCTGAATGAATAAGAGAGGTTTGAGAACTATTTTATCTCTGCTCTGAGAGGAACCAGATATAATGAACACAGCGTAAATTTTACTCTCTATATTTGACCGAGTTGACATTTATATCTTTACTGTATGAACTTTATGGCAATAGTTCCAAAAATCATTTTAATAAAGATATGTTAAACAATGCTCTCTATTGGTCTCGATTAAAGGAAACACATTCAATACATCCAACATTTTCTATTGTTTTCAGCCAAAGAAGGAATCCCAGTCTGGGCCTGAAATAAGTGTAAAAAAAGGCTATGAGAATTCTCATTTTTGTGGAATTTTCACTTCAAGTGCTCGTGTTCATGGGAAGTCTGAGGGAATGGGGCATTGCCAGTCCACTGCAGCTTCCTCTAGTTCCAGACTGGCACGAGTCTCTCGTCTCTCCTGAACCTGCTGGGCATCTGACTCATGATCAGAGCCCTGGTCTAGAACCACATCAGGTTCTCCTTTCCCTATCAATAGAAGAAATGTATTTAATTAGTGAATTTGTGATTCAGGGACACGTGCCCTTACTTGGATTTACATAATTATCTCTTAATTTTCTAATTTTAATAATAGTGATAACAATTTATCACGTCTATAAAGAGAACAAGTTTTAATCTAAATGAAAGGTATTTATACATTAACATCTTGTGACATTATTGTTTTTTTTTTTTCAATTTAATTATTATTTTACTTTATATAGCACACGTCACAGCAGTACAACTTCAGCTCAAGACACTGACAAAAGAAAAAGGTAGAATTTATAAAACCAAATAACAAAGCATTATAATTGAGGCATGATCATATACAAGCAAGGATTATCATTGCAAGATCAGATGAGGAAAGCATAGTTTTAGCATATGCTTTCAAGCAGTCTAGCAGTTTTCCTAAAAAGAAAAAGACCGTGTCTTACCACTACATTGATTTGCTTGTTTAGAGACAAAAGAGTTGAGATAATCACTTTATAAGTATTTCATAAGAGTTTAACACATCACATCAGTTATACTGCCCAGAACTGGACATATGGCCTATGTTTTAGGTATGATGTGGTAATACTAAATATCAGTGGGGGTCATATTTCTCTCTTAAATCTTGGGCTGGAAGAAGGGGATGAAGAGGGAAGAAGCTGTATGCCACATGAGTACTTTCATATTGGTTTAAAGAATCCTCAATTGGATGCACATGCAACAACTTACTCTTGAACTATTACTAGGACGATTTAATGACTCAATAGCCTTTTGAAAAAACATTGTCTGCAAAGTGAATGTTCTTTGTATAATATAAAGATATTGATTGCAGAGTAAGGTTGTAATATGATTCATTGCATATTGATGAAAAGTTATGTTACAAAGCTTTATGATTTCCCCCAATGGTTTCATTTAAAGACTAAAATGAGAGGGGCCAAGATTAGAACCTTGAGGGACCCCACAACTGAGAAGTGCAGAAATGTATTGAAAACATCTCTCAGGTTTTCCAAAGCCATTGGATGGTAAAAAGTGTGAATTCTTTGAATTCAGGTTTTTAAGCAAACCTTTAAATGTTAATAAATTGAAGTTTATATGCCATGATGTCAAAAAGACACATCTCAAAGTCATAACATATCTAGAGAGTTACAAAGAGAAAGAACCTGAAAGAAGATCAGCAGCTGCACACACGCTGGTGAATTTTTGAGAGGATGGCAGGAAACCATGTGATCTCTTCATGTGTAGCTTCATGTTGCTCTTCTGGGTGAAACTGATGGTGCACACTTCGCATCTGTATGGCTTCTCACCCGTGTGTTTGACCCTATGCACTTGGAGAGCACTTTTCTGATTGAAAGCTTTATCACACAGCTGACACTTAAATGGACGCTCACCTAAAAAAAATACAATAAAATTAAAAAAAAAAAAAAAAAAAAAAGAGTTACAACCTGAGTTCATATGTTGTTTTTCTGCCCCACTAGAATGTCCCTTCCCATTAAAAACAAAAAGTAAAACTAAAAATAAATAAGATACACCCTCTTTCAGACGAGATGTTAAACCAATGTCTTTGCTCTCTGGTCTCTGACTCTTTAACCTCAATTATTTTGTTTCTTGGCAACACTACCTTTTACCTACCGGAATATGGTAAGTTTACAGCTGTAAACCACTTTGTGTGTCTAGAAAGGTAGTGTATGATTATTTTGAATTAACATCAGTATTAGAGGTTGTGATTTTAAAACATGCTTTTTGATTGAGCAGAATGATGGGAGATTGTGCTTATAGATTACCTCTCTGTCTCTCCAGAGAAACCAAAATGGAAGGGACTAAAATCAAAATTCCTTCCAAGGCCACTTAAGGCTGGCCAATACAGTGCGTGCTTTTTAGAAAACTTTGTAAGGGAGAATTTGTAGGTATCATTAGGAGTCTCTGCTCTCATTTGTCCTGCCTCATTTTTGACAATCAAGAAGTGGAAAGGGCAACGAAACCCTGGATCTAAACATTATGAGATTTTCAGAGATTTATATGTGTTGAACGTTATTTAATATCATTTTACTGTCTTTTAGATTTTATCGCGATTTCTGACTTCCTGTTTGGAAATGAAGTTCCAGGATTTGATGTTTCTTGTACTAAGTCGTAGTTGATGATGCACTGTTCATCATAATTATTAATGACCTTGACTCCTGTAATCCTTTGAGAAGAGGCGGCGTGTTAATTATTAATAACACCTAACTCTTGACACATCCCTTGCGATTCTCTCTTCATAAAGCCACACCCACAACCCGCATTACTTTTTGGTGCTGTGTATATACCCATATTTTGTTCATTTTGTGCAAAAATTATCATGGCCAGAAGAGAATTTAAACAAGCGGAGTTCATGGCCCTTTACAAACTTGTTATGCTGTGTGACGTTACAGAGAGTTTTGGAGAGTCTTTGTTTTTAACTGTATTCCTGTGAGATTTGCAAATGTGATAAATTTATGATGCTTATTCATAAAACTGTGTGCAATGTAGAGATTTCAGAGGCTTCAGCCCTAATTGTCATCTTGAATGATCACTACGAGATTAAAAAAAAAGTTGGAAGTACACCATAGTATCTAATCACAACTTGTAGTAGATGCTTGATGTAGATGCTATGTAATCACAAGATCATGGTAGCTACAATTATGGAGAGTTAAAGCTAGTTATTTAGGGCCTTTTTAATGACAAATAATAATTTTTTAAATCAAGTTCAGAACATTTACAAATCATTACAAGAAGATGCTAAATAAAATAAATCTGGAAATATGGCACAGGAAGATAATAAAAAACACAGTTAGCGAGAAGGACTGAATTAGCTTTACCTGTGTGGGTGCGATTGTGTCTTTCTAGCTGACTGGGTTTGGCAAAGGCTTTGTCACAGTTAGGACATTTATAGACTTTAGGCTTGGGCTCAGGATTCACACTGGCATCCTTCTTATGGAGGTACTCATGCTCCTAAAAAATAAATTATAGAAGCATTTTTAACAGCTTAAAACAGTCATAGCACAGGAATCTATCATTTTTAAAAATGAAAGTAAATGAAGTTTAAAATGTAACTCAATACACAGTTGTGATGTTAAATATTAACTTCCAGGTCATAAAAGTGATGCTATGTTAAGTAAAATGGAATTGGTCAAATGGCTTCCTGGGCATGTCTTAACCAGAGATATAAGCCAAACATTCCATGAAGGTCTGGCTACAGAAGACTAGGGTCTTGTTGATCCAAATCTGCACTGTCAACCCTGAGAGGCTAGAGGTACCACATTTGGAGATCTCGTGTGTGTGGGACCATGCACTACAATATCCAGGCATTCAAATTCATTAAATTATTTTTATTTTATTTTTTTACATTTTGATTATTAAATCATTCTACTTTTTATTGGGAAAACACTGCAAGAACACCTGGTTTCAAATGCTGTTTCAAACATTATTTTAGTTTATGAACTATTTTAATATAAAGTAAATAACTAAGAACCTTGAGATGTGTGGCTCGTTTGAAGGCTTTATTGCAGACATGGCAAACATGGCAGCGGTCCTTTCCATGGGCCTGCTTGCAGTGTCTTCTAAGAGAGTTTCCATTCAGCATGAATTCACCACAGTAATAACACTGGAACTTCTGATGCATCTCCGGTTCTTTTTCTGCTGAGGCATTTTCAATCATCTGCATTCATAGTAGAGAACAAAAATACAAACAAAATCAATTAGACTCCACTTATGTCTAAAAAAAAAAAGCTTTTATCCTTTAATGGTTATCCTGAAGCAATAGTATTTGTATATGTCTGTGAAAGTTTGTATATTTCTGTCTCCATTTGCAGGTCTATTTCTAAATTTATAAGTGCACACAATATCCATATGTAAATATTACACATATTTACAGAGTGAGAAACAACTTTCTTCTTTGAGCTGCATTCATCACCAATTTCAGGTGCATTTTTAAAAAGCATCTTTGATCATCCTGAACTAAAACAAGAGTTTCATTGCCCTTAATAAAGGGTTTCCAATTTATATGAGGTATTACGTGAAATTGTCAAGCCACTTGTATGCTCTTACCTGTGCACTGAGGTTAAGAGAAACTGCATCAAGAATTTGAGTATCGGCTAGAGTAAGAGTCACACTGCCATCACTAGCCATGCCGGCTGATGTCATCACCAGGTTCTGAGTGGACAAGGGCGTCTGGGACAGTGAGGTGATGGCTTATGGGAGGAATCAAAAACACAGATAGATAAAATGAAGTGATCTAAATCCATCTATTTCATTAACTTGCTTAATTCTATTACACTGAAGAGCCCACTTTAACCAGCGGCCTGCTAAGAGCAAGAAGCAGAGCATTACTGTAACAAGATAAAAATGAGTCCTTGTCAAAAAGTTGATTATTGTAGTAATAACAACAACGACTAAATAAACTGCACATTTGCGTACGCCTCGTTGATTTGATTTTAATTTAAAAATGAAAATGTATTCACGCATTACAAGCTAATTTTGTGTTTGAGTTAATTTTTTCCTTTTAGCCATGTTTTGCATGTTCTATTCATTTATTATTCTCCTTCCTTATTGAACTTTATTTGCATGTCTATGCCAGATATGTTGGAGGGAATCAATTATAGATGAGTGACACTGCCTGATGGACAGAAGGCCCATGAACTTGGCATACTCTATACATGCATATAGACCATAAAAAGAAGTTTAATCTGAAGCCAAAGAACTCTTGAGTTCGGACTGCATCATAAGCGTTATAACGCATGAAGACAGAGTTTGCATTCAGACGAGGGACGATGCAGTACTATATATATGTAACACTTTAGATTAAACTTAACCTAACCTGAGACTAATAAATAAAAAAGTTGTAGCCGAAAAGAAATCATTGAACACTATAAAACAAATTATTAATGTATATGGCTGAGTCAGAAAGATCTTCACTCACCAGTGATGGCAGAAGGTGGAGGACTCTGAGTAAGAAGCTGCTCATTGCTTAATGCCAGACTGCTGCTGCCTGAAGCGAGTCGCATGTTTGGGTTTGAGCTTGAGCAATGCTGTGGTAAAATATCTTGACCTTTTAATGCAGAAAACAATACATTAATATCCTGTCAGAGCCAAAAGAAACTTGTAGCCAATCATCAGAAGCTATCAAACTCAGGACAAGATGCTATCGGTCTTAACTCTTTAAGGTAGAACAGACCACAATGGTGTTTTCAGACCATGTCTGAAGTAATTGAAATTAAAGTGTAAAGTATAAAATATGCCCCATACATCAACATTTAAACATTTAGTAGATGCTTATATCCAAAGCAACTAACTAATGAGGGATAACAACAAGACAGTTGCCTTTAACCTGCAATTAATCTCAAGTAGTTCTCATCGATATGCTTCTGCTAATCACTGGAACAAAGACATGACTTTGGGAACATGAATAGGATTAAAGAAAAATGACTTCTTACATACATTCACTTTGAAAACATGGGAAATCATGTGTGAAAGCACACTAGAATTCAGTGAGTGTAGATGTTTTTGTGTGTACCTGCTATAGTGAGTGTGATCTCTTGAGCGCTGTTGCCTGCTGTTGACACCACAGCACTGCTATGAGCTAGAGCTTGAGTCAGGCTGGTGTTATTGATGGTCAGAGTGATTTCTGGGGCATCGCTGCCAGCACTCACTAGACCAGCAGCACTGGACACCTGACTCAGCTCCTGGGAACCTGGAAGGACATTCAGAAGATTTAGAGTAAAACAGTTTAACTAAAATTATTAGCCTATTGAAGGCTTTTCTTTAGGTGACAACATTCTATTTGAGATGTTTTCAATCAGAATATTTATTTTACCTCTTTCTAACTCATTTAAAAGCACAAGTTGAAATATGTGAAACTGATTCTGGTGAATCTTTAAAATCTCTCTATCAATTGACTGTGTGACTGGTATATAGTTATTATGGTTGAAAAAAACGTTTATACTGCAAATTAGTGGCAGCTAGAGTTCGTTAAATTATCAAAGTGTACAAACTGGTGTTTTCACTTAGTAGTGACACTGGACCCTGTGATGCATCTCCTTAATTTTGATAACAAAAATGCATATATTTTTATATATTTAAATATATAAAGCAACAGTATAAGCAACCTCAGGTCAATGATGTTCCGCCCCACTGGCTTCACAAAATCAGTATTTGTTTGGCCTAAGCGGCCCTAGTTTAGTAAGAACAATCATATTCCAAAAAAGCCCCCCTGGTTGGCTTGAGCATTAATAATGCAGGAAAACAATAAGGACATGGACATGAACAATATATATGTATACATCATTGTATTATACATAGAATTAGAGAGAAAATCATATATTACGGTATCAACAATAATCGTATCTTTTAGGGTTAAATTGCATGAATTTATTTATTCATTCATTTAAATTTGCAATAACCTCTCATTTATGTAATAACTTTTCTCACTCTTACAGCCACACTTCTCACAGTTTTCCTTTTAACATTATGTGGCCACAGCCATAACGCTTTAACACTATTCTATTTAGAAACAAGTAGATTAAGATCATGAAAGGCAGAGCATGACACAGACATACCTGACAGAAACTTACTCAACTTAACGTAAAAATAATAATAATCAAGAGCTAAGGTACAAACCAATGCTATCCTGTTGGGTGCTCATGTTGCCATGAGGGGCTGGGGCCTGCAATGAAAGGCCACTGAGGGGGTGGATGACCACACTGGCAGGAACTGAACCCTCTGTGGTACCCATGAGGTGAGCTGTGGTGTGTGATGTCAGACCTGAATCTGCTGTCAGTGAGTGAGAAAGTAAACTGCTCTGCAGAATACTAGGGTCAATCTGGACAGAAGAAAATACGTTATATTAACATCCCATTTCAGAGTCTTTCATTTGCTTTTGTATCTTTTAAAAGTCTCTGATCCTAAGTCTGCCTAAAACATTTGGAAGATTCGAGGAGGGCAGGTTGTCACTAGCAGCTTATAAACTTATACTGTATAAAATCTGAACATCAGTGAGGCCCCATTCAAGGAGTTGGACATCAGAGTGCATTACTCCTTGTCTTTCCCTTGGATGATGTTACCCATGTGGATGCTGCACACTGGTGGTGAATTAGGAGACCCCCTTTCTTAAGATATAAAGTGTTTTAAGTGCCTATGAAAATGCTACATAACTGATATTACTGTTTATTATAACACATCGTTTTATTACATTATGTATGTCCCATGTAACAAGTCTCGTTTAAGTTATGTTAGGCACTTTATCCATAAATACATTAAATGTTTCTATTACCTTGATTGGAAAAGTCTATCATGATGCATAGACAGCAAAGATCATATTAACTAAGCCAGGTGACTGGTTTTGACATTAGAGTGGTACCTGTAGAGTGATGTTGTTAATGTTGCTGGGGTCGATCCCTGAGATCTGTACATTCGGACACACCAGGTTTGTAGGTGTGAGTTGCAAGTGAATTCCTTCAAGGGTGGCGATCCCCTCTGATAAAGAGACAGTCAGATCTCCACCCGCTTCGTCAAAACCGGAATAGCATTTCAAGAAAGAAACAATGAAACGAGACTCAATGAAATGAGACAAATAAAAAACATCCTTAAGAAGAAGCACTCTTAAATAATTTGTGCCATTCTTTCAGGACAATCGACAATCGATGTATTGTATAATCTGGCAAAACATTTTGTTCAATCCTCAAAAGCTCAAATTATTTGCTAAAGATAATTTGCAATCAGCCACGTACTGTATAGATGGATACTCAAACACTCAAAACCTAAAGCTTATCCTGCCACCAAATTCCAGTGTCAGTTCTGAGTTGGCTTGTTTTAGGCACGCCACTCAAAATACAGATATTACCGTGACTTGATGTTATAAAACCTCATTTCAACAATGCAATGGGGAAAGGCCAACACAAGCACATTGAGCCATTACAAAATTTGTAATGAAAAAAAGCCTTTTTTAAAGGTAATATTACTAAATTAGGAATGTTACTATTTTCAAATTGTTGGAAAATATCTTATTTCTTAGAAAAGAGTAATTTGCCTCTAATTTAGGTTATTTTTGCCCCATGAATGACTAATGTTTCTTAAGAAGGTGAGAAAATATGAGTATATTACACCTGTTTGAAAGACACTTCACATAATGGGAGATGGAGCATTTCCACAAAATTTTGTAAGTCAGCAAAACCTGTTATTTTACCTGAGACAGTAGCTGGGAGAATGGCCTGTCCCACCAGCCCCTGCTGAAGTAGACTGGGATCGTACTGGCCAGTGAGAACTTGGTTTCCTTGGATGTACATGTTAGGATCTGTTGTAGTTGTCTGTAATAATGCCACGGAGCCATGAGAATCCACTCCAGGAGGATGCTGGGAGTGAATGACGTTCCGAACTTCTTGTCTCTCTGAGCTTTGATGATCTGTGTTCGAGCTACGTTTCGATTTCCGGTCAGTGGGGCGGACATGAGCCTGGATATGGGTCTTTCGATGCCCTGATGTTCGAAAACGAAGATCGCACAAGGGGCATTTGAAGGGTCTGGAACCAGTGTGTAACCTCATGTGGACTTTGAGACTGCCTTTTGTAGAAAAGGAAGTGTTGCACATGTGACAGTTGAACAACTTCTGACCTGAACGCACAAAGGGAAGGAGAAGTCAAAAATGTGCAACTTTTGAAGTCAACTTTAAAATCAAAACCATTGAACAGCTGAACTGCTGCCAGCTGGTGTTGATAATTGTTCTGTAGGGTGTAAAACACATGTTTTGTTAATAGACAACAAATCTTTTTCAGGTCTAATATTTCAATAACCAAGAAAGTGTAAAATGGGATTTCTGAGGCAAAGAGAAATTAAGTTGGTGCTAATTTTGTTAATGGGATATGTGTTTTTGTATAAAAAAAGATTCAGTTTAACTGCATGTTAAGTTCAAACCAGGTATTCAGACACTATGATAATACAGCAAAATGTAATTAAAATCAAACTTAGTTTTCAGAAAATAAGAAAATACTGACAAAGACAAAGCTTACATGGTTTCTGGTGCTAGATGGGCTGCTTTGAGTATTTCAGAAACTGCTGATCTACTGATTTTCATGGAGAACCAGCTCTAGGATTTACAAAAGACTTGAGGCTGATGGGCTATAGCAGCAGAAGACCACTCTGGGTGACGCTCCTGTCAGCTCAAGACTGGAAATTTATCTCACCAAACTCATCAAATTGACTCCCCAAAATTGTTCAGTAGAAGATTGGAGAAATGTCGCAAGATATGATGAGTATAGATTTCTTCTGCAACATTCGGATGGTAGGGTCAGAATTTGGAATCTATCCAATGAGCGCGTGGATTCAACCTGCCTCGTATCAATGGTTCAAGTTAGTGGTGGGGTATTTTCTTGGCACAGCTTTGGCCCATATTGAGCATTATGTAACAGCCTAACTGAGAATTGTTACTGACCATCTCCATCCCTTTAGGGCCACAGTGTACCCATCGTCTGATAGCTACTACCAGCAGTATAACGTTTTTTTGCCATAATTATTGTCATAAAGCAGTCATTTCAGACAGGTTTCACATGACAATGAGTTGACTGTACCCAAATGGCCCACACACCAAATCTCAATTCAATAGAGCACCTTTAACTGGAGATTCACATCATGTCAATAAAAACCACACCTTGTTGAATTTATGCCCCAAATTAATAAACCAGATCTGAAGGCAAAAGGGGTCCGATTTAGTACTAGCAGGGTGTATCTAATAAAGTGGCTGGTAACTTGATATAAAAATAATAACAAAACACAACAAATTAAGAGTTGTAACCTAAAATAGCAATATCAAAACGATGTACTGTTTACATTTACATGTTTTTATTTATTTTCAAAGTACTGACCCCAGTAACATGGTGGAAAAGAGATGCTAAAGCATCATTGCTGTTTCATCGTGAGTGTGTTCAGTCAGTTTCACAAAACAAACAACTGAGGTTTGGATAGCAAAATAATTTCCATTCACAGAACCTTGCAGTTTCTATTTGAAAATACATGCAAAAGCATTCACCTGAATGTGTCTTAACATGGCAGTCCAGAGTAGATTTTACAGTGAAAGCCTTTCCACAATCGTCACACTTGAATGGTTTCTCTCCTGTGTGAATCCGGACATGTCTAAATAAACAACAAATAAAAAAAGAGCAGAGTGTCAAAAATTCCAAAAAACTTTGGACTACAAATTTAATGTGAAAATCCAGCATCAAATAGACCCTCATGTTGTACATTTGTTTGAAATAAAAGTATTCTTCAACCTCTGTAATTTCCCTTTCCGGATTGAGCAAGCAATATTCTTTGTTTTCATTCAATAAATTTGATTGTGGAAGCAGTGGTTGAACAACATACAGAAACGACTAGACACCTGTTTTTTACCTGACAAGGTCGCTTGGCTTCTTGAATGTCTTTGGGCAGTACTGACAGCAGTTTGGAAACTTTGGCTCTGTCTCAACCTCAATGCATTTGTCTTTAATTTCACTGATTCTGTCTCGTTCAGCAGCGGTTTGGGCGAGAACCTTCTCTGACAGAGACGCCTCGTCCCCTGGGTCTCTCTTTGCCAGCTCTGCTGTCTGTTCTTCGGTTAATGTGATGATACCATTGCGGTTTCTTTTACTCCCAGAGCGATCTGAGCCATCCTCCTCCTCACCAGCTTCATCCGTTTCCACAACTGAACATTCGATTAAATTAGATTAGATTCAACTTTACCCAATCAGAAATCAAGTCATAATTATTAACCATCTGCTATGGGGAGTGAAACGCTTAGGAATGTCCATGAGACTGAGCAAAACACTACATTTTTGGTAATGAAATCTATACTATGCAATAGGACAAATTTATTTTATAATGTTTAGTAATAAACATTTTTTAGAGTTCTCTGTAAGACATTTTATTTTCTCACTGATTTTCTCACTGTTTTCTCACTTATAGCGTTTCCACAAATTCAAATTCATAAAGGAGTAAAGTTTTCCCTAATCTTTGATAAGCATGTTTAAAAACAAGCTCTGAAAACATCTCCTGAAATACATTATAAAATAGTTATGAACCCATTTCAAATGACCATTTTGTTTTGCATTTATTTTTATTAAGTTAGACTTTGACATTGTAACAAACTCTGACTTAGACTTTAACTTTGTAACAAATTGCATGTTGTCCCAGTGTAAGTCACTTTGGATAAAAGCATGTTAAATGCTTAAATGTGAAATGTAACTGTCAATTACATATTCGAGGAAATAAAATTCAAAAAAATATATGTTTTCCTAAACTAACATAGTTGTTTTCTGCCAGTTTCAATGACAAACTCTGTCCTTTTCTTTTATCTCTAATGTTCTTTGTTAGTTATCCTTAAGAAAGAATGCAAGAGTAAATAGTAAGAAAATGTGGTCCTACAACCTGCTGAAAACAATCTTAGGTATAACCCTGTGATCCAAGACTAACACAGGGGTGGGAATGGATGCGTGGATGTTATTCTGAAAAAAAAATGACACCTTGTACTGTATGATAGAGTTGTGTTTTCTTCTTACAGACCAAAATGCAAGCAAGTTCAACAAACTTTATCTTCATATCTTAAAGAGTTTTAAGTATGATGCATGTCACAATAGAGACCGGATTTCAGTTATTGTAAAGTGACAGTGTATGGATTAAAGCATCTTTTTGAGTGGTTTTAAAAGATCAAAACAAAAATACAAGCCAATAAAACAAACTAAAACCAAAGCAAAACAGAATAATAAAAAAATCAAAAGAGCAAATGTAAATTAATCTACAAGCAAAGCAAAATAAAATCAAAACAGAAAGGGAAAAGTAAAAGTTGAAACAAAACTAAAGCCAATTAAAACAAAATATGTTTATGAACGTAATTTTTAAGGAATTAATCCCACAATGAGGAGTTATCAAAGGCAAAGTCTTAAATGTCTTGAAATAAAACAATCAGAATAAAATATTTCGTAGAGATAATCAAGAATTAAACATAACTACAAACTAAAGTTCAACACAGAATCTTTGCTTAGAATCATAACCATAAAACGTCCTTAGGTTTTAAACTTACTTTCCAGTCTGTGATTGCAACTATAAAATATTCAGAAACACCTCTACATATCAGCAGGGGTGTAAAGTAACAAGTTACAGATACACACGTTACTGTAATTAAGTAGTTTTTTTTCAGAAATTGCAATTTACTGAGTAGTTGTAAAATTGTCTACTTTTACTTGAGTTCATGGTTTATAAAGTCAGTCATGTAATAGGACTTCTGTATGACTGAAATCGGAAACAAAAACTGTTGTTATTGTACTTAAGAACGCATAGATGTTTTAAAATATATGCGCATTGCACACTTTTTATGTAGGGCTTATTATTGTTACTGCTGCAGGAGTTTAAGCGCCAGCATAAGTGAAAGTTTAACATTTTACGACGGCTAGATTTTTATTCCCATGGGTACACAGATCATTCTTCTATGTCAGCGTATTATTGGTTCAGATATAATATATGTAATATGCATATTATGTACAGTTGATGGGATATGAATAGCCCTCTGATTTGCAGAGCAACTGGTGGTGGTATTTGGTTTGTGCTTGAAGAGATGGAATTGCTTCACTTGTTTCCTGTGGTGAAAAAACCTGAACACACTCTGAAGCATGTGAGCACCTTTTTAGGTGTGCTGTGCACCTGTTTACCCCAAAACATGCAAAGCTGGATAGCACAAACTTTGAGAAGAAGCTCATTGTTAAACTGAACCAAACGTTCAAGATTTAGCCTTGTATTGATGCCTACGTCAAACTGCTGTTGCTTCATATTATTTGGGGACTTCTAGATTATTCATTTAAGATTCATTTTCTTATTTGTTCAACCAGATTTTAAAACAATTTAGGAAGGTTTGCAAAAAAAGTTTAGGTAAACATTTAGTTTTGTTACATTTTAAGAAGATTTATGTACAGTTAAATGATTACAAGTTCATTATTCAGTGCCTTTGATTGGCAATCAAACTCTTGGGGGTGAAAATGTGTTTCTTTATTCTTAGAAACACTTTAAGAATGTCGCTCTCATGTGCTGTACATTTTTAACTTATAGCATATAAAGTTAATTTATTTTTCAGTGCAATACTCACTACTCTTGAGTACTTTTCAGAAGGAATACTTTTTTACTCAAACTGAGTACTGTTTAGAACAGATACTTTTACTGTACTTTCTCCTTTTACTTGAGTACAATTTTTCAGTACTCTTTCCACCACTGCATATCAGTACCTTTAGTTCCAACAGCATGCAGGAGTCTCATATGTTTCCGGCGCAGCATGACAGTGCGGAAGCTTTCATCACACATCGAGCATTTGAAGATCTTTGTGTTCAGATGGATGATCATGTGTCGGTTCAGACTCCCGTTAGTGGTGAAAGACGTGTCACAGACATCACACTTGTAAGCTTTCACGCCTGAGAGAGAGCATGGAGAACAGCATGCCATTGAGGAAATAAACAACCAGTGTGCCTTTGTCATATTTGAATCCGAAAGTTACCTGTGTGTGTGTTCAGGTGTGATTTGAGGACTCCGGAGGAGACAAAGCTCCTGTCACAGAGGTTACAGTGGTAAGGTTTCTCTCCAGTGTGAGAACGGACATGCTGCTTTAAATGGCTGGACTTTTTAAATCCTTTATTGCACATATTGCACCTAAGACACACAATAAGAATACTTTATAAATGCATCAAAAAAGAAGAAAGTGAAAATGCTTCAACACACTAAATAAATATATTAGTTAAACAGATTTTTAAATTGTTAAAAAAAAATTGTTTTTGCTCTACACTGTTTAGTGTACTTAAGAGCCTTACAATGATACAGAATAAAATTGAGTACCGTAACTCTTCTCCTCTTACGGACTGTTAGAACTTACTGATAGACTCTCTTGTTGAGCTCATCCTCATCTTGAAAGTTTTGGTTCTGGATGGACAGTTCCAGGTCTTCTTGAGTTGGTTCCTGCAGTAAACCACATGTCTACACAAAGAGACATAAATACACTTAAATGAGTAAATGCAAACTTGAAAATCATTTGCAGCATTTTGCTGAAAAAAAAGAGAAAAAGCTGCAATTCTTCACAATAACAAGTTAAATCGGCTTTCCCCATTCCCACAATACTCTGAAATTGTGCAGAGATAACAAATGTTGTGAAATTGTATTTTGTATTTTCACCTCAGCGTGTGTTCCTTGCAGAAGGATGGGAGGATGGTAGCTGGTGGTCAAGGCTTGTGACTCTAATGTGCTCGAGTCCTGAAGTTGCTGCACTGTGGAGAAGTGGGTCTGCTGGGTGAAACCTTCAGGTAGTGTGAAGTCTGCGATGATGTAAACATGTTTTAAACAAAGGTTATACTATATATTGATAATGTTCTGGTGACCATCAAAAGTTTGTAAACTGATAACTGTCCGGCAATGGTTATATCTACTCTTCTATTCAAAGGCAAAATACAACCTAACCACTTGGTGTTACATACATTGAAAATAAACAAAACCTGATGCCATGGAGTGAGATTCAGTGTGAATAGTAAATGTCTGTGGATGAGTTTAATCTGAAGGTGAAACTGTGAATATTACCTTGATTCATAACTGGCTGATCAAAGGTTGACTGAGGCAGCGCTGGAGTCTCAAACTGAGGCAGAGCATGCTGATCACTTACAAAAGATTCTGAGGAAAGATAAACGCATCTTTAACTTCTTTACAAAAAAAAAAAAAAATAGACAAGTTTTGTTCACTTGGACAGATTTTCAACTGCAGATTTGACAGCTGAACATTAAAATAAAAAAACTAAAACATTAAAATACAAACAAAAAAAACTATGTCTGTGCCAGTTTGAGGAAATCTCCCTTTTTTATATAAATTTTATGATGCTTGTTTCCTCTTGACGGTTTGAAGTTATTGTGTGTAATATTAAGTGAAAAAAACACTCGTGTTCATTTTATTTGCTGATATCACTCATGCAGCCATTTACATCTGAAAAACAGCCCTGAAATCATTTTTAAGCTTTACATTTTTTGTTTTGTTGGATGTGCATCCTCTCACTTTACAGTCAAATGAGTCTTTCAGCCTTTGTTTGTAATCTAGAAAACCTTTAGTCAGGATGGGGAGGAGTAAATTCACATGTTTTTATCTAAATGCAGTACTAGTATTCAGTTTACTACCTGAATACTAGATGAACAGTAAGGCAAATCATTGTCTGAAAAACACACTGACTATCTTTTTTGAGTTATTCAATCATTATTTTGTTGGTTTTTGATCATGACCATTATGGGTCGGAAAAATAGCAAATAATAATAATAATTTGGGGAATTTGTTCATCTTTCCAGAACAAACCTCTTACAATAATTTGATTTAATACAACAGTGTAATGATTAGTGCATTTAGTAATTCATAGAGTTGAACTTCCATAGACAATCAGGTTTTCACTATTTATTATTGAATTTACACCTAGAAGTGTCCTAAAAAATCCTATAATGTATATTTCTAACAAATCAGTATGATGATATGAGTAAATGACGGAACCCAAGCCTAAAAATTACGTTACAGCTTACAATAACTGTAGCCTATTGAACGCACAAAAATAACCAACCAATAACAATTTACATGAACAGATTAGCTATATAAATAGTTTTAAAATGCTAAAATACTCATACGTTCAACACTTTTCATCCTCTTTAGAGGGTTTTGATGATGATAATTACAACTAACGGTGTGGTGTGTGAATCTTAATACTAGGTAGCCATAACATAACAAGATAACAGCTAATCAGCAGGCACTTTCAAAATATCAAGTAAAACAACACAAAGTGCCATTGGTCAACACAGATTATTTGTGCTTATTTGTGTTATACCAATAAAATTAATTAATTGTTGTTGTGTGGACCTAAAAATATACCTATTTTATACTTTATTATAAATAAAACTAAATATTGTGTTAAATTTACTGACTATTTTGGATATTCTTAGACAAAGTTGTAAATGTTTAAAACAGGGAATAAATGACATAATTAAAAAAATATATACATTAAACCTTCAAGGACCAAATCTGAAAAAAAAGTAACAATGTGTAGTGCTTACATTTATGTTTTTGTTGTTGTTGTTTTGTTATTTTTTTATGTTACTAACATTTAAAAGTTATGTTACAGTTATGCTAACATTTAAAATGTTACATTTCATCATTAATCTTGTGCTTAATTTAAGCTTGAAACAAAATAAGTTATTAGTGCTAATGCTCCTCTCACCCGTTTCTTGCAGGGCGTCTCCCTCCAGTGTAGTTTGTAATGTCACCTGTTGACCATCTGTTACCCCGCCCAGCATGTTCTGAGCCTCTGCTACATCCACAGTGCTGCTCGGCTGTAGGTCACTGGAGCTCTGTCGCTGGAGCTGTTGAGCTAGTTCATACCTGAGAACATATACTTAGATGTCATCATCTCCTCTTTCCAAAAAAAAAGAAGCTTTCTCAAACATTGCCCAGTTCATCTTATCTCAAGTTTTGCTCTTTTTTCATACATGTTAACTTCATGACTGTATTTCTTTTTGGGAATTTACTTTCACAAATAAAAAAAAAACAAACACGTAATATTATCATCTACAAACTCATTTTGGCTGTGGACAACGTATTGTGGATGTTGTCACCACGAAGTTTTACGTCAAGAGGAATTCCAACTGTTCTTCATTATCACATCATTCTGAACACAAAGTATTGTTAGCAGTCCTTTCTCTATCTTAGAACAAACGCATTTTAATACAGCTAATCATTGATCCAAAGCAATCTCAAGAATATGAACTGCAGTAAATTAATGTATTAATTATTTATTTATAAGTGCATGTCAGAAACTACTTTAACTAATCACATGACCAATAAGCAATCCTTGATCCTGTTTGAGGCCCTCATAGACTTTCACCTGTGGGTTCTCATGTGCTTTCTGCAGTTAGGAGAGGACTTGAAGGTTTTCTGACAGTAAGGACACATGTAGGGTCGAATGTCACTATGGGTAGTCATGTGACGTCGCAGGCTCCCACTGGTGGTAAAGGTGGTGTCACACATCACACACTTGAAGGCTTTAAGCCCGGAGTGTGTATTGATGTGAGCTTTCAGTACTCCAGACGAAGCAAAGCCTTTACTGCACTGCAGACACTTAAATGGACGCTCTCCTGTGTGTGACCTGCAACACAAAACAAAAAAAGTACTAAACAACAGTTGTCAACTCAGCTTAGATTCAGAGTGGTGACAGTTTTCTCTGTAAAAGGAATTTAAATCAGTTAAATGATACTAAAAAATATGTAAACTCCTACAAGAATTTTGTGCATTGTTTTGTACTCATCTGAGGGAACATGGCAGCAGTGAGCAGTAACAGTACACAGATTAGACTGAAGTGGATTATGAAGCTTCACATTTTAGATTCAACTCCAAAACCATTGGTGTAGTACATAAGAGAGCAAAACATGTGGATTTTTCAAGCAGCAACAAACTACAATTTAAAACAGTTAATGCAAATCCTGTACATCAAAATGCATCCAAAATAAAGAATTGTTTATAACATGAAAAAATATTGGATCCTTGTTCAAGAGAGACTTATTTAATTCAGACAGATCTTTAAATACCAAATCACAATAAATTAAGGTGGTTCATGCCTAGCTAGCCAATGATCAAGGAAATTCTCAGATGGCAACTGCAAGATCACTCCATCCTTAAATCTCAGTATTGTTTATGTCATTATGCATCCACAAACATGTTGCTCTCATCTCTAGCCGATCATGTAATTTTATCAACAAAGTCCATGTTCTTTAAGTAGCTTTTTGTGATCATAAGAAGTCACAACACACATTACAACTTTCTAATTAAACTCATTAAATCTTATTCTTCAGGTGTTTATTTTGTATAGTGCTTTGTTTTCACTTTATAGTTTTAACGTTTGCATCTCCTAATGTAAACGATGAAAAAATTATATCAGTGAAAGATAATCACTGTATTATCAAATCCTTGCATCATACAAACTGTATTTCAAAAATTCTAAAAATGGAGAAACGCGGATGTGTATTCATCATTTCTGGTAAAAAGGTAAATATTTATCCATTAAAACCCAGTTTGTTAGAACCTAAAACTGTGCCAAACACACACCTGACATGCTGCTTGAGGTGGCTGGACTTCTTGTAGGCCTTGCTGCAGTATCCACACTTATAAGGGCGCTCATTCTCCACAATCTCCAGATATTGCTGCAGAGTATTTCGTGAGTTCTGGTTCTGCAGGAGTCCTGCAATTCACATTTTAATTAAATGTATCTCAAGTGTCTGTGAATTTACCATTATTAATTCATCACATTGCAAATGTGACTTGAAGCTTTCTTTGCAAAACATTTCAAACACAAGTGAAACTGTTTCTGGTACTGAAATTTAAGTATTTTTTGTAAAGACAATTAATACTGCTGTAACAATTTGTTTTCTTGATAATTCTTTTCACTAGATAAAGCCTCTGAACATTTCAATCTCTAGGTTTTGCATTAGAGTTCTGCCTTAAACAACTTATGCAGGTGAAGTGTGAGCGAGAGCGAGTGAGAGCGCGCGAGAGAGAGAGAGAGAGAGATCTTACCCATGTCTGTGATGAGTATTGGTTCTTGCAAAGGAATATCAGGTAGAGGGAGATTGCTCCTAGAAACTCTGGTTTTGTGCGTTTTTCGTGGGTTTCTGTGTTTTTTATGATTCGTACTCCGAAAATGTGAGGCGATGTGTGTTTTTCTGTGACCTGATGTACGGAAGTGCCTCTCGCAGTGAGGACAAGGGAACGGCCTTATCCCTGAGACAAAATGACAAAATTAAGATATTAACACAAGCCAGTGGGAATATTCCCATTCTAAAGTCAGAATCAAAAATCCTGTTGCAAAACACTAAACTATTAGCTTTGAGATAAAAACTAAAATCACAAAGGTTTGAAGAGAAATCTGATATATATATATATATATATATATATATATATATATATATATATATATATATATATATATATATATATATATATATATATATATATATATATATATATATATATATATCATTAATTCATATAACAAGATATTTTTGAATGAATGAGGCCTTTAATGAGTAACTAGTGAATTAATGTATAACAAAAGAATCTTTCCTCTTACAGGCTACTGGATTAGTTTCCTAAATGTTTTTGTTGTTGTTGGAATTCCATCCCATTCAGTCTGCATTCTTTGAAAATATATCTACTCACCAGTATGAAGACGCAGATGAACTTTCATGCTGCCAGATGTGGAGAAGCACTTTTTGCAGAAGGGGCACTCAAAAGACTTAATGCCAGTGTGTATTTTCATGTGAGCTGTCAGGGTGCTCTTAACTGCAAAGGCTCGGAAGCATTGCTTGCACTTGTAGGGCTTCTCATGAGTGTGTATGCGGATATGACGCACTAGATCACTGGGCTTCTTGAATTCTTTGGAACAGTAAGGACATCCATGCCACCTCACCCCCTCCTCTTGTCTGAGGGTGCCTGAAAACAAAGAGAGGAATTGCAATTTCAACAACACAGTGTACAATGTCAAAATCAGAGAGTCAGAAAAGTCAATGAGATCTTTACTGTTGTTAACTGTACAGAGAGAAACAAGGATTTACAAGGCACAAGTGCACTAAACATTGATCAGCAGCTCTGTCTTACAAAATAAAACAAAGGGAAAAAAAAGTAATTTGCTTATGACATTGCAATTTACATCGCATGTTTCCCCCTGTCTCTTAATTCATTGGATGGCACTACCAAGTTCCTCTCAACAAACAATCCTCTGTCATCCATGCTGGTTCTTGATTAATTTAGATTTTTTTTACAATGTAGTGCTTTTTGAAGCAATACCTGTAGGATTGTGAGCGTCATTAGACAATTTTCTAAGGGCAAAACTATATGACTCAACTGAACTTTACACCTCCTTAATAATTGTTAACTATGAGTGCAAGCTTTAAGACTCCTATTATGAAAACTCACCCTTTGGCAGATGTTTAGAAACAAAATTGTGTATGAACATTGTAAACACACTAGTGTCAGAGTGTTTTAGAGTCATCAATTAATTTATGTACAACAAAAGCTATTTTCTGACTGAGTGGCTTATGATATCAGAAACCACTGCTGACCCCTAATGCTTTGCATGTGTATCGGTTGTCTGAGCAATGGCCAAATAATGCGAGTTACATGCTCAAAACAAGCAAATAATCTTAATAACACACAACTGCATATTAAAAAAAAATTGTTTATCTATTTAAATCAGTAACACATTTATCATGAACTTCATGTTTATAGGAGGAGTTTAAATAGAAGATTGTATACAGGTGTGGAACATACAGCTCAGGCCCTTGCACCGTGGGAAAAAAGCACATTTCATTTACTGTATCTGCGAATGCAAACGTTTTTTCTTCGTTTTGACGATTTTCTAAAAAAGATTTAAG
This sequence comes from Danionella dracula, assembly GCA_900490495.1. Taxonomy (NCBI): domain Eukaryota; kingdom Metazoa; phylum Chordata; class Actinopteri; order Cypriniformes; family Danionidae; genus Danionella; species Danionella dracula. Next base: position 3,481,257 of record UELW01000378.1, on the reverse strand, counting down.
AAAAGATCATAATTGACTTGCTGTCAGTGATGTGTAGATGATCTCTTCTTCTGCTTTTCTTCAAAAAGTATGCATTACATTTAATATCCTCCTAATGCAAGCATTGTGATGAAATGCAATATGGTTGTTCTGCCATGTTTGTGAGTAACACACATTGAATCAGTGCAATTTGGAACCTCTCCAAAATGACATTTAAATTTAACTTTTAATATTGTAATAAAAGACCTCATGTGTATTTTGAAACTTAACCTTGCCTGTCCAGAAGACCAAAAAGATTGATATTACATCATGCTAAAAGATGATCTTTTAACGAAGTATTAGTTTATAAATAACCATAACAGCAGTAATGTCAGATCTAAATAACCAATAGTGGGAAACATAAAGCCACAAAGACAGACAAAAGCCTTTACTAAACATTAGTTGTGCCTTAATTTATATTGCGCCAATATAAAGCAGGTCTTCAAAACAGCATACCTAACATTTGTGGAGGTTTTTTGATGATGCTTCTTTTCTCTTTTTTTACAATGGTGTCAGCCATGAGCATTTTTACTGGTCCCTCATTTGCGGTAGAGTCAGATGAGGTTACAGGGTCTGTTGGAAGCTTGTCGGAGCTGCTCTGACTGTCCGGCTGAACTGGAATCTCTGTAAGTCCACTGTTTTCCAAAGCTTGCTGACAACCACAAATATACCAGAAACACCACAAATAACTGATTTAAATGGTATCCAACTTTAACATTTATGCAGTAGAAGACAGAGTAGCAAAACATCATTATTGGCACGACCAGTGGGGCAGAGTCAGCATTACAATATCATATATATTTTTTTATGTGCTTAACATGCAAAAATATTTTGTCACACAGAAATAAAAATGCCGGACTCAAGAATTTCACTTTAGTCAGAAAAACCGGATCTGTTGGCATTAGAATGCAGAATTGTAAGAGAATAATTGAACATTCAGAGTTGTCTGATTTTTTAAAATGTTTTTTCCACAATGCTGGAGGATGTTCTAGAACCCCTTTTATTACATGTTCTGGTAGTTTTTCGAATTTGCAATCATTTGAGTAATTAAAAAAAAAAAAAAAAAAAAAAAAAAAAAAAAGAGTCATCATCCAACATGGAGGAGGAAATCTAGCTTGAACCAGTTCAGGCATGTTTAAAGCAATTCCTGGAGGGGCAAGGACTTCATGTTATTGTTCCTATTACGCTTCAAAACCAACACCTATATAGTTTCAATTAAGTGTGAGTAGATATAATTTTCATGAATGTTGAAGCTAAACTGTATGGGACTGCCTTCTATAACATTCTAGATACTGAAGATGTCCATTTGTTTTGAATGAAAATAGATTTATATCCATCTTCTCCCTTTGTATGAAAGAAATATAAATCCTTTCTTATATCTTAAAATAATACAACGTAATCAAAAAACTTTTTTTTGTGATGTTCTGTCACACACCGTTATGCACAAGATCGGAGAGAGCAAGCTTTCAGTTCGTTACAAAAATGTGAAATTGAGTTAAGCCAAAACTTAACAAAATTCTCAGCATGCAAACAAAATAAGAGCATGTAACACAAATTTGGAGTTACCTGAAGGATGTCCTGGTTGATAGTTGTACCTATGGTTTCTCCAGGGGGAGGAGCCTGAGTAGTGTCGGCGGTCACTTGATCAGACAGATCCAGCAACTGTTGGATAACATCCGTCACTGCCTCGGGACATTCAGCACCCTCTCCTCCATGAGGCACCCTTCCACTGCACTTCTGAAGAATATGGAAAGAGACAATGTTTAAAAAGATTTTTTTTGTGTAAAAGTGAAGTTTTACACAATAATAAGGTGCTGAATCTGAGCTTAGGGATGTATTTATGGTCCTTGAAATAAAACACGATTTTTGGCACCCATCGGATAAGTCCTATCAAGGTAGCTTTTAGTATTTTATAAAATCAAACTGCTGATTAATTTGGGACGTGGGTTGACATCTCTTTGAATGAAAGTCTCCTGAATCTTATATATACATCCAGAGTTGTTAACGTCAATGCAGAATTTTTTTTTAAATATAGTTGGTCAAAATTCCAAGGCTGGAATGATGAAAAGCCAGTTCATTTGACACAAAAATCACCTGTGCTACTGGCTCTTCGACTTCCTCTACTGATATGTGCATTTTGCCAATGTGAGCGTTGAGGCTCCCAAGCTTTTTATAAACACAGCTACAGTCCATACATGGGAAGAGAGAGACACCAGCTGCCTGAAGACACACAAAAACAGACATTAAAACATTTAGTATACCTCTGATAGAATGATCAAATAAATTGATTACCATAATAACAACTCTATATAAACCCATCAAATCATGACTTTTATTACCAGTTTTGGGAAGCACCCCATTACTATAACATCATGGCTTTTTGCAGGAACATACTATCACACAAAACTCCGTTACTACTGTCAGCGTTATTACATTACTGTTTACATTAAATGCTGGATGTCGATGTACATAAAGAATAAGAAAACGCTTCATGAGATTGGTTAATGGCACTTAAAGTACAGAAGAAGAAATAAACATTTTTGGACTGGTGAATACCAACTAATTGTGAGTGTAACTCTGAGTGAAAATACGCTTATTATTTCACGTTAGTTTACTGTAAATTGAAAAACATTCCAGTGAAATGCAACCTGTGTCATCGTTCTGCCTCAAAGTCCAAACTCGCACCTTCAGAAAATACATCCGTCAATGAAAGTAGAAGCAAACTTGCCATCGGTGGCCACAAGCCACAAGTCACCCGCATTTAAGCAGCTCATAAGTAAGATAAAATGTCCTGGTGGAACACGACAAATGGGACATAAAACTTTCTCAAAATACTTAAGAATAACGAATATTTTAAAATAGAAAATGAGGTAAAGATGACATTAGGTGATAGAGGGCAAATAACTTTAGTTTTTGTTTTACTTTTAGTTCTGAATAAATTTTTCAAGCTGTTTTGTGTTTTTTATATATATTTTAAGCTTCAGCTGATCTGAATTAAATGCAAAAATATTCATAACTATATAATGTGTTTGTCAGTTTATATTGACCATAATTCTTAGCATAAACTGTAAAAAAATATTAATCAAATAAATAAAGATTGGTAAGTCGATCAATAAAAGTATTATTTTACACGTAGCAGTGGCATTAATGGGGCATCAAAATAATCAGGGCATTAATGGGGCATCAAAACATGTTCTTTAAAAGTAACTATTTAGTTACATTTAACACTAACTAATTACTTTTTAGTGTAAGTAATAAGTAAAGTAGTTACTATTTTTCGGTAACTAGCACAACACTGATTATTACAGAGTTCAGATATTAAATATTGAGGTGTATTTTTTGTTTTAGAAGTGAATCTTTTCCTGAGATATATTACCTGAGAGTGAACTCTCTGCACATGTGAATGCAGGTTTCCTTTTTGGGAGAAAGATGCGGGACACATCAAACACAAGTGAGGTTTCTCTCCTGTGTGTCGAACCATGTGGGTCTGCAGGACCACCTTCTGATTGAATGCTTTTCCACAGTGAGAACACTTATAAGGTCTCTCGCCTGAAACAGAAAAGCAAATATTCAAATTTCTCTGTATAAAATGTAGATATTGTTTTTGAGTTACCTGTGTGAATGCGGATATGACGAACTAGCTGACTGGGCTTTTTAAACGTTTTCCCACAATGGTGGCAGATGTTCTTAAAACCTCTTCGATCGATGTTCTTGTAGTTTCTTGAATTTGCTGTAATCGGCCTAAAAATGTATTTAAATAATCACATCAAGAAAACTTTTTAATTTTCTTCAAACCAGTGGAGAAGCCAGAAAAACTGGCTGTGCCAAACTTAGTGGTACATTTTTGTGAAAAAAAGGGGCATGGGCTAACCTAAGTACACCATTACTAGTTATTATGCTGGTTAAAAGCTGAAGATGGCTGAAAGTGTCCATTTTATGGTTTCAGGTCAGTTACTCTTAGTTCTACACTCCTCCTTTTTTTCTTACGATTGCATACCTCAGTACAAAATGAAATGTGTTCGGAGCTGATTTTACAGGCTATTTTAGAATGGCCGGGCGAGTTTCATTGTTCTGTGATATGCTGTTTTACTTCAATAGTTCATGTGCAATATATCAATATATATAACTAACAACATCACTGCATGTGTGAACTAGAAGAAATTGTTCCTGAGAGAGGCACAGTTTTTTCAGTTGTCAGTAAACATTTCTTCAGATTATTTCTACATTTTGCTTCTTCAGAAAGGCATTAAGCAACACAAACCCGGCTGTGAAAGACCTGTGAAGATTGTGGTGACTAATAAAAGCAGCGCAGAACAATTTCTTCCAGCAGCTAAAACAGAACCAGATAACTGAAAGTGAGACACCTTTAATCTGGTGGGCTAAACAGGAGCAGCCGCCTCAAAACACTATTGAGGAACACATTTTTTTCCCTTGAATTTGTAGTCCAAAAAATTAGTTCCTCTGTCTGGTTGTTCTTGTTAAAAAAACAATCTATTCCTCTATTTGAAGGATTTTAGTGTTTTCTTTTTCAATTCCAGGAAAGATTATTCTCTTTAAAATCAACATTTCATTTTGTCAAAAACATATGTGATTACATTTTTATGTAAAAAAGTCCAGCTCTAGTTCACACCCAATCCTCGCCTATTTGTTCTTATCATGAATCTTTGTTAGCCAATCCCTGTGTCACACATCTTGTATTTCAGTTTTGGTTTTCAAACACTCTTTCAACTGTTTAGCTTCCATTCACCACGATCTTCCTTTCATTTTTCTGCTTAGCTCTTTTCTGCGTTTCCATTGCTCTCTTGTCGTTTGCAGTTGCGCATTTTAATAAATGTTCAAATTTCCACTTGGCTCCTGAGAGATTTGTGATCATGCTTTTGCTTTGAATTTTTCTATAAAATAAAAGTATTACATTTTAGTATGTAAAAGTATAAAAGTATTACAAATGTCAGCATACTTTTGTAAATATCATTTAGGTTTTCAAAAAAGTCCTCAGCCTACTTGCAAATAAAGAAAAACACATTTAATCATCTTCTTTCATCATTAAAGACTTGCATCTGAACCTTATCAAAGTCAAACTTAAGATTGCGGATGTTTCAATCTAAATCCCAAAAACATTCAGAATCAATGAAAAAATAATTTAGTCAAGATTTGTCCATGTTAAATGTGTTTTCACATTATTTATATTTGGATATTTGTATACAAGTATATAAGTATATTTGTTTGAAGGGGTCCTCAAGTGTCAACATTTTGCTAACTATTAAATACTTTCAGTAGAAATGTCCTCAACCTAAATGCTGCGCTACAATCGTAATTGCTTCATCGGTTCTTTAATCAAATGTTTTTTCACATGCGAGTTTAACTGCAAGTTAATTGTAAGTTTAACCATTTCTCCGGGTTAACCTGTTTGGGTTAAATGCTGAACATTAACATGCCACAAAAAAAGTTAAAATACACCCTAAAACTACGCACAGTGACCATTGTGCAAATGTTAACCATTGAGTCTCTACAGACGTGCATTTGATTCACACAGATGCAGGAGCGGGCTATTCTGTATTTTTATTCGACAGCTCGTCTGTCACATTTATTTGTGTTATGATTCTTAGAGATTCAGGTTTATGTTGAATATGTGACACAAAATTTAAATTCATTATTTAGATTACATTGTATCTATGTAATGGTGTGATGATTACACTGCCAACCAGTCATTACCAGCTTCATATTAAATCTAGAATTTTAGATTTAGTCATTTATACTTTTAATCGTTTTTTTTCTTTATTGAATAATAATAAAAATAATAATAATCTTAATATAATCTGATTAAGCATTTGAAGATCTAAACTGTAATTTAAACAGAAACATGTTCAGGAAACCTATAAGATTAATAACAGATATCATGTAAAGAGTGGATAAAAGGAGCCAAAACATAGGTAATAACATAAAGTCACAAAAGCTAAAGCCAAAGTTCATTTGTTGGAAGGAGTCCGCAATTTTCACATTTTGGTAACAATTAAATACTTTAAGTGGACATTTCCTTAACTTAAATGCTACACTACAATCTAAACACAAAATTTGAAATTTGAATGAATTCAACATAGTGAGGAGAGTTATAGTTAGTTGCCTCCTTTTCAAAACATATAAGTTGGAGTTAAGTCAAAAGTTGCCTTTATCTTTTCAGAAAATGATTAGTCTCCACGTTTTCTGTTTAGAAGATGTCCGCTGGAAACAATGTTGATATGACAGGGTTTAAATAACCTTACTATCAATGGACAACACCCAGATTGAAGAGCACTTATGCATCCCTACCTGATCTTAGCATGACTTTTCAAATGTTCTTTTAGCTGGACATTTGTGGTGAACTCTTTGCTGCAGGTTTTGCATGTGTACAGCTTGTTTCCATTGAGTTCCTGCCTATGTTCTTCCAGATGCAATGAAAGCTGACTCTGAAGGATGAATTCATCTCCACACTCGGAGCACAGGAAGTTCTGAAAATGCAAATCAAATATGCATTTAAATTACAACAATGCATAGTTTAATTCTAAATTTTCATGAAACCAAGTTTGTTTGTTTGTACATGATTTTGCTCCCTTAAGAACACAGAAAGGTTCATGGCAGTTCAAATGGGGTGGTTGGGTTTTTAATTGGTCAAGAAGAAGCCTCTGAAAATACTTTCACTTCATACCAACAAACAGAAAAACTCAGTTTTAAATTTCTACATAGCAAAGATGAGACATAACAAAGACTGAAAATGTATTTTAAATTATTTGAGAAAATGATAGATAAAGGGTCCATAAAGATCAATTAGTTAAGCATAAAGTATGGCTTACTTTACACACAACTAAGAGTTCCCTAAGTACTAACACACTATAAATTAGGTACTAGTTATACATTAGTTCAGTGTATTTTATATTCCATTTAAGCATAACAAATGTTTAATTTACTCACAATTAAGAGTTGTTACTAACATGCAACTAAATAAAGAATACCTGGGTTCCCAACTAGACATTTATTAAGCATAAATAACATTTGAAGTAATGGTCATAAACAATTACGCATTACCAAATAATTGACAAAAGCTGACTTTGGACATTAAAAAGACCATTTACTCTTTCACTTAACAGTTGTTTGTGCATTTTAATGTTCATAAATGATTTACATTTATATATGGATGAACTGTGTCCATTAATCATTAATGCCTAAAATATGTAATGTTATGCTACTTAACCTAAAGCTTGGCCAATGTTTTTTATTTATTTATGTTTATTTAGAAAAAAAAACTTACTATAAAAATGTTTCCAGTTCTGTTTTCATATGTCTACAAACGGACCTATGTAAATGGAACTAATGTAAAAATCTGTGTCCATGTGGCTAAAGCCTACATTTCTGTATCGAGATACAGCTAACTTTTAAGGTAATGAAATAAATTGTAAAATATCTGACCTCTTCTTTTTCATGTATCAAGACATGAGCCTTCAGGCTAGCCACCCTTGAGAACTTCTTTTGGCACACTGGACACTTGGGTTCACTGGTGGTGTGAGTGGATTTATGAAGACCAAGATTGTACTCCACATTAAAGGATGCAGGGCAGCATTCACATCGGTATGGCTATTTTAAGGAATAAAGCAGGAACAGTTTAGAAGTTAAAAAAGCATGCACACTAATTCTTATTAAATTTGTTAATATATGTAGAAGATATTTGATTATTGTACTATTCTGTGTACAAATAGATTTGTGTTATTTTTCCCAGTACAAGTACAATAACATCTCAAATGAAACCTTTAACAAAAAAGCACTTCGGAAGCTCTAATTTGCTAATTTATAAACATAATTTTTACAGAGATAATTTGTGCAGTTTCTTGCCTTGTCGTTGACTTCATGGTCACGCAAGTGTCTCTGAAGTTGACTCTCAGATGGAAAATTCTGGAAGCAAACATTACATTTGTTCTCTGGAAGCTTTTGGCTCCCTGAACCTTCTTCTTCACCTCCATCTGTCCACCACAAGAACACAGCGATAATGAAAATAAAAGAAAATACAAGTAGGCAAAGATTATTAGAGAAAACAAGTTTGCAAAAAGCTGGTTGTATTCCACATATGTAAGCTCCTTTTGGCTTGTTTGAAGCCACTTTTGTGTATCTTGAAACAAAGTTAAAACGAAAAACCAGCAGGAACTCTGGTAAAAACTACACGCCAGGTCTCTGTGAACCTGCAGTTGTTATGTAAAAGTATATATTCAGGAGGGCAGAAATCCTGTGAGCTGTGAAAGGCACTGGTCAGCAGACAACAATGTATCTTATTATGATAAATCCGTGCTTTACAAAACTCTCTGTGTGCAGATCAAATACACAAGTCTATTGAGAACAAGAAAATAAAAGATTGACTATTACAGAAAATGTAGAAAGGCCATTGTTCCATTTTCGCTTTTTAATATATAGATTCTAAACTAAGTAATTCATAACTAGTCCTTGCATGCATGCAAGAAGATAACAGTGTTTTCCCTCATTTGTTTAGCTGCACAATTTAATTCAAAGATTTGCTACAGTGCTTTAAATAATTGTAAATCCCACACAAGCTACACAGTAGCAAAACAACTCTTTAGAAAAACACACTTTTTTGACAAATTATGTTACCCTGACTGCCGCTAATAACGTCTGGGCATTTCAACCATTAGCTTCCATGGTTAGTAACCACGTAAAGAGGCTCAAATACTGTTAAAGTAAAATAACTAGTTGCTAACGTGTGGTTGTAGGTACAGAACTTAGTGCAGTACATTGGCAAGACAGTCTACACCCTAACGGAGCATTCCCCGACACACAGCTGTGATATTAATATCATTCCGCCACAATCGCTTCGGTAGAACCACAAAAACACAAGACGCGCGCGCGCACACAGCAGCAATACTATATCCGGGGACTATATACACAAGCTTTAAATGCGTTTATCAAAATGTCTTATTCCTTTGAGTCAACAACTACGCACTCAACCAAATTGTTTATGTTGTGAGGTTTTTATCAGTGTGCCTGTAGAAAAACTTTACCCATTTCGCAGGCATCTTTTATCCTTTGTTTTCGTGGTCGGCCCCGCGGCATAGTTCCAGTTTATAGAACGGGTGTAGTGTGAGCTATTTGGATTTCAAAATGGCGACTGCTTCACTGAGCAGATTCAAACGAGACAGCCGCGCCATAAATGTTTTTGGTTAAAAGCGACATCTAACGGACATTTATTGATATTTCAGCACAAAATATCAACTAAGTTTTGTTATGCATTATATTAATATTACCCTGAATTGGCTATCCATAAGGTAAAAGTTGAATTTTGTTGATGAGATGTGCATCTTTTTCTTTATAAAACCAGTGACGAAATATGGAAATTATTTTGTTCCTTGTCGCAAACAATAACTCAGACATTGTTTATCCAATCTTTCTCAGAAAATTTATTTGTGTGATTTCATCTTGAGAGGTGAGAACCAAAGGAATAAGTGATAAGCCAAATCTAAGAAAACAAAGAAGCTACTATAAAGAATAACAAATGATCAAATTTAACTAAAAAATTAGACTTCTCACTTTCACAATATATTCAGTTATAGACTAATTATATTGGGTTAAACCAATGCTTAAATATGTATTTGCATGAGACTGATTTACTGAATTTGTTCATGTTTAATATTTCCGTTTAAAGTTTAAAGTCCCGTGTCTACTAACACACACAAACATGTATTAACTTCGTAATAATTCAGCAAACAAACAAAGAAAGCAATAAGAAAACTGAAAGGTCAATTATTAAAGAATCTACTTAAAATGAACAGAAACAACTTTCTGTGAATTTCAACTTCAAGCCTTTTTGTTTACAGGGAAATTTTCACATTTGCTCACAGTATATAAAGCAACATAAACACTCAAACCTAAAGGGTTTAACTTGTGCCATCATCAAAAGTGACCCTGAGTTTTACTTTTATAAGGAGACTGACATATGTATCTTATTAAAACCATGAACCTTCCCTCATTCCGTATTAATTTCAGAATAAACAATGGCCTCCTCGCCAGGCGTGCTCTCAACATCACCGTCTACCTGTAGGGTAGACTCATCCAGCTGTGTGACAATATAATGCGTCCCCTCATCATTCACAATGACTTGAGTAAGGCCTTCCTTCATCATCAGCTGACTAGCTGCAAACTGAAGAACTTCCTGCATTTCCTCTGACGGTTGAACAACTTCTGTCCTCTCATAAACCTGTCCTTCACTTTGCGCCGTCTGTCCTTCCAACGTCTCTTTATCGGGGTGTCCTGAAGTGGAAACCTGTCCCTCCTTTTCTCCCTGCTGACCCAACTCAGTGACGGCACAAAGCAAAGCATCTAAAGCAGATGATGATTCACTGTGAACAGCTTCCTCTTCCTCCCGTCTGGTTTCTCCAGATGACTCAACCAGCACATATTGAGTTTGGCCTCCTGGCATGCTGGAGACTTCCTGGCTTGATGTAATTAGCTGCCCATCTTCAGTGATGTGTAGGACCCCTGCCAGCTGACTGGACATGGCGAGGGTCTGTAGTGTGGCAGCTGCAGACTCCTCCAGTGACTGGTCGATGGATACCTCTGGCCCTCCACTGTAGCCCTGGATGATGATTACCTGCTGGACAGCCTCCGAGCCCAACTCAGCCTCTTCAGGTGAAAAAGAGGTCTCTGACTGTACAAATGTTGCCCCCTGACCCTTCAGACGACACTCGTATGATTTCGAAACGATTCCTGGAACACGTCAAAAGTGTATGTTAGAGATGAATTGTGACCACAAAACTTTTTTATTTTTAAGAAATAGAATAGCATGATAACATTATGGATTCCAGTCACAAAATATCATAGGAAGTAAGGGAACTTATTTATGTTTCCACTGAAAGAGTATAGAGATTGATGAGTGATGTGTGAATTGTGGAAGTAAAACAGGTTTTGATTTCATGGTGCTGCACACAGTTTCAATTGCAGTCACAAAAACGTTTATCAGTGAGAAATCCACACAATATTTACTAGACATATTTCTAAACAGGACAACATATTGGAGACAAGCTGAAGTTATTATGTACCGTGTTAAAGACTATTGGTTTATATGCACTTTTACGCAGTGTAATGTTCCAAATGGAATCATGCCATACGCATGTTAAAGTAGGTTCAATTTGGTAAGGTCTGTTTTGTTTTCTAAAAGATGTTTTGAGGGTCACGGTGGTGCAGTGGGTAGCACGGTCGTCTCACAGCAAAAAGGTCGCTGGTTCGAGCCTCAGCTGGGGCAGGTGGCATTTCTGTGTGGAGTTTGCATGTTCTCCCCGTGATCGCGTGGGTTTTCTCCCGGTGCTCCGGTTTCCCCACAAGTCCAAAGACATGCGGTATAAGTGAATTGAGTAAGAACATTTGCCCATAGTGTTAAAGTGTGAATGTGTGTGTGAATGTTTCCCAGCGATGGGTTGTGGCTAGAAGGGCATCCGTTGCGTAAAACATATGCCAGAGAGTTGGCAGTTCATTCCGCTGTGGCGACCCCGAAAGGGAAAAAAGCCGACATGAAGATGAATGAATGAAAGATGTTTTGTAAAAGGTTTTACCTGCATGTAGATAAGCCAGATCTGGGTTCTCAATGTCAGGGTGGGTCTCCTTAAGGTGGTTTCTGAAGTCCATTGGGCCATTGGTGGCATAGTTACACTTTGGACAGTTGTACATCTTGACACCCTCATGCTTGCCGGTGTGCAAAATGTGCTTACGGATGTTCTCTGCACAGTTTGATCTAGTTAAAGAAGAAATACAAATCAAAAACAAAACATGTGCATACATTATCAATGTATACACACATTTTGATTAATAGATTGAATCACAAGCACTGTCCATAGTTTCAAAAGCAAAAAGTCAGACTAAATAAAAAGAGTGGGCTAATCAGTTAGTTTACCTATAGTCACACCATGGGCATCGGTAGGGCTTTTCACCAGTGTGAACACGCTTGTGACGTGTCAAGTGAGACTGTGTAGTTGAGGCAAAGTTACACAGCTGACACTTGAAGGGTCTTTCACCTGCAGCAAACATGTTAAAAATAACTAAATTTGCACACATTTTTTATTAATCATTCACCAATTACTTAAAGGGATATGCAACCGCAAATTTATTTACCCATTAATTAATATATAAGAATCTGATTTTCAGCAGTAAGAAAAAGTTTGATACAAAAAAATAGTAGTACAAAAAAGCAACATAAGATAAAACTTAACCTAACTACCTTTTGCCTTCCTGGCTTTTATTGTTTACTTTCGTCATAATCATTGTTATAGAAGTAAAGCAATTAACACATTAATTTGTATGACATTTACCACATTCTTAAAGAAAAATATAACAAAAGTACTCAGATCTGTACATCTTTCACAATGTTAGAGCAGTGTACCATTAAATGAAAATTGTAAAAAGTACATACTCTCTTTAATGTTTCTGATTTATAAAAATTCACGATGTAAAAGTGTACGTATCCATAAGAAACATTTGGACCTTGTGTGTGTGTGTAAGGTTAAATTGGAAATATGGAGTAATTGATTATAACTAGTCTTGACATCATACACTGTCAGAGCATGCACATAGATGTTAAAGTAATGTTACTTTACATGTTTGCATGTCATACATTAAATTGAGGATTTAAACCCCATAAAGATGCTGATGTAAATATAAGCATATCACATGTAGTCTATGGGAGTACATAGTAGTCACAGAACACAGAAAGTAGTCTTCCAGCTGATAGAAGACAAAATTGTGTATCTTCAGAGATAAGTTTTGCCACCTAAGTGACTGCTGCTAGATTTAACAGTTTCGGTGACTTTCTTGTTCAAAAAGCAACAGTAGAAGTTTATGGCACACAAACCGCCTCTCCCTGCTCCCAGTGCAGGAGTTGACACAATATGAAGTGAATGAAGTGATATGAAGTCAGAGACAAAAATGTGATGATTTAATTGTTTAGCTTGCTCTTTAATGAACATGCCAATGACACTCAACTGTACCCTGTAAACATTTAAATACTTAGAAGATGAATTAATAAATTATGAGCATTCACAACTGCTTTGCCTTGACTAGAAAACACGATGGAGAAACATGTAAGAAACAGGGTGGGGCCCCAGGCTTGAATAAAGCAAACTTTATGCTGAAATATGGATATAGACAATTTTAGTAATACAATTTTTTTATTGGTACAAATACATTTCAGTTTTTATGCAACATTTATGTGCCCAGATCAATAAATGAAACTAGACAATTCCTTCACAATTGTCATTCCTGTGTCTGAATATTGACATTTTACGGGCTACTTCTAACTGAAGACCCCTGAGACATGAGTACCTGTGTGCTGACGACGATGTTTGGTCAGAGCATGACGAGTACCCCCAGCAAACCCACAGAGATCACAAAGAAAAGACTTCTCCCCTAAAACAGAATGTCAACAATTTAAAAAGATCAAAACTTTGTTTTCTGATATTCACAAGGCACAGTATGGTATATGTACAAGCTGTGTCATTTGTCATCACAAAACTCAAACTAGCTTGAGAAAATTCTTTAAAGCCAAATGATAGTGTGCTCTGTTGAGCTTGTACCTGTATGTGTCCTGTAATGATCCTTCTTAGCAGAGAGAGTCAAGAAGGAATAGTGGCACGAGGGCCATCCACACTTGAATGGTTTTTCTCCTGTATGAAGCTTCATGTGGTTATTCAGAGCCCATTTCTCAGTGAAGTTGCGTTCACACACCTCACACTCATACTTCCTTAAAAAAAAAAGAGAAATTATTTCAAAAAATGAAAAAATTCTGTTCTGAGATGCTCAGTGGTTAAGAAGGAGTTACTTATATTGTTGAGGTATATCAACTCTTTAACTATTAACTACAATGCCAAAATTCCCACATCTGTTGCCAGTGAATGGGAATATACTATAATTGTAAATAAACAGTATTTTAGACGCATTGACAAATATTGCTTTCATAATAGCAATATTTGATTCTCTTGAGGGTTTTTATATATGCATAGCATGTTTCTAAATTCGCCAGCTATTTGCCTGTGTTACACATATTGTAATTTACACCCATTCTTATTACTTATGCGTTTCTATAATGTGCTGTTTTTAGACAGGATTGTGTGTATCGTTTATGTGGTAGTTACAAGGCCAGCAATAACGATTTGGCGCTAAGCCAGATGGCCTATACCTCTCACTACCCATATGTGTCATGCTGAATGGAACCTGTCCTCCCGTATCGTCTGTTACTTTAAAACTGTTGGTTAATGCTTGAGTCATTTTGACAAAATAAACTCCTTTGCTATTTTAGATTCAAGAACCAAGAATATTTTATAACATCTGAAAAGTGTACTTTTTCCCCTTAAAAATGCTTTTTACTTAAACTACTTTTAGTTACCTTCTTTTAAAACAAATGTAGTTTACAGAGTTTAGGTTATTGTTTTGTTTTCTTAGACTGTGTAAAGTAAAGTTTTGTTCAAACCTCTCTTTGGGTTGGCCCAGACCGTGTTTCCCCAGGAGGTGAGTATTAAGATGTTTCTTCATCACAAATGGCCACCTGCAACACATGTTCAAACTTGAATAACAGATCATTTGAGAACATGTGTCATTAACCGTTTCTGTGCAGTGAAAAAAATGCAACGATAGAACCAATTTAGTGTTTGAACAGTGCATCATTGTTGCATGAATAACAATTAGGCTTATAGTATCACAGAGAGTGTTTAACTTAAGCATAGGCTGGGCACAGAAAATAAATAGCTGTCTTTCCAATCTCTTAGTTTTATAACAATTCAGCAGGCACAAAGGAGTTGTGCAGGATTAGGTAGTGCATTAATAAGAAAATTACATTTCACTTAGAAGTTATCTTGAACTTACCCACAGATGTGGCACTTGTACTCTCTCATGCCTAGATGCCTCTTAACATGATTGCGAACATCACCGAGCTGAGCTGTAGCAAAGTTACAGATTTTGCAACTGAACGGTTTAGATCCTGCAGAGACAAAAACCTTTAAAAAGTACACAACATAACATTGCATTTCCAAAACATATAGGAGTCATTGTTAAAGTGATCAGTGAGTCTAGACAAAAACAGGAATATACATGTGTGATAACTTGTCAGCCAATGAGTGGGACTGTATAAGCTAAGTAGTTAACATCACATGATCATAGTATTGTGTTTTATTTTTCAGATGCTTTTACTTTTTTATTTTAAAATAAAAAAGTACACAACTTAGTGTTTCTATATGTGTTCTATAGTGTTTCTATCACAGTGTTTATTCACTGGCATGGTTGAATGCAGTGCACACATTCCGTACAAGTGTCACCCCATATCTGACCAACTAGTCACTTTCGCTTTCACTTCAGAATGGCTGCAAAGATTTTAAAACACAAGATATAACTAATTATCTTGAGTGTCGATAAAGCAAACATTTTTAAAACTAAAAGTCCTCTCAAAATGTATTTAAAAAAAAAACCCAAAAGATTAACAGCAAACTTGGACAATGTCTCTGGGAGCTTTGCATAAAGATTCTCATGGAAAGACTTCACAGGAATATGTACAATCGTGTATAACTTTATGGCTGAGTAAATGTTGATTTAACTATCGTCTTTTCTACCTAATTAAGAACAGATAGAGATGTACCTGTGTGTGTCCGCACATGTGCCAGGAAAGCCATGGAGTTGCTGCTCTTGCAAACTTTCCCACAGTACTTGCACTCACTTCCCTGGTTCTCCTGCCGCTCTCGGTTGATCTGTTCTGTGTCCTCAAGTACATACTTATTCACCTCTCGAAGCAGTTCCTCATGCTTTTCTTTGATATGCACAAAAAGATCCTGTTCAGTTTCGCAAGGCTCATTGCACCGGACACATTTAAAGCTCGATCCTCCTTCCGGAAGAGCTTCAATGCTTCCATGCTCAATGCGCAAGTGTGCAGCACTACTTAAATGTTGCTGCAGGTTAGACTCTGTGTAATAAGACTTTCCACAGAGCATGCAATGAAAATGTTTCTCTTTTGAAGGATGCTTCATGGCAATATGAACATTAAGGCCATTAAGGCCATCTGCCAAAAACCCGCAGTCTTCACACAGGACGTGTACACTTGGTTTGCTTGTCTTTGAGCCTGATTCAGTCAATAGTTTAGACTTTCCAAAGTTTGGTTTGGGTAAGGCAACGGTCAGTTGTTCCACACCATGTGATTCCTGGTCATCTTCTCCAGTAGATTTTAATGGATAAATGCAAGAGTCAAACTCTGGCAATTTAAGGTGTTTCTCAGATGTTTGATTCTTTTGTCCGGCATCTGCAAATTCATCAATACGTTCATTTTCCTCATCCATATCTTCAGAGTTTGTGTCTTTCTCAGACTTTACCGACTTCCCATCACATTCACCTGATTGAGTTGGATTTGTTGATTGCTCTTCGTTGGAGTCGTTCTGTTCCACTGAAATGCTTTCTTTATCAGCATCAATCATCATGTTTATGTTTGCTGAACTTATTTTATCTGTATCTGTGGGACTTGGAGACGTCAAAGCAGAGCCCTCATTAACAGCATCCGAACATATTTCCGGGTCTTCTGGTGCAACATCATTCTGTCTCTTTAGATAACACTCACGTTGTTGCTTGTGCTTTTCTGTTGCCATATGTCTAAACATCTCTTTGCTAGTTACTGCATAATAGCTGCACGCTAAACATACAAACTCAAAGTCTTTTGTGTGCTTGCGTCGCACATGGAGGTCGAGGGAGGGTGTTGAGTGAGCAACAAAGTCACACTGAGAACAACTTTTACCAGAGTCTTGCTTGCTTTTCTTAGTGGAGACACTAGAGTCATTTTTCTCCACTGAAGGGTCCACCAGTTCTTCTTTATTCTCCTTTGCTTGATCTGCCTGCTCGAAACTTTGAAAAACAACACCATTGTCACTTCCACCAGCTTTTCTGATGTGTTTTTTAGTTTCACAGTGGCGGTCCATATCACCTTTTGTTACACTATGGTAGTTGCAATGAGTGCAGATAAAGCTGTATAAGTGACTGTGTTTGCGACGTATATGAACGCCGAGGTTGGTAGCACTGGAGGCGACATGCCCACATTGATTACACATATTATTACTTATTGTCTTAGGTCTACCACGCTTTCTTTTTTCAGGGGAATCTTTGACAGAATCTTCAGATGATTCATGAGATGCATTTTCTTGAGTCTCTTTTTCACAAAAGACCTTCATTCCAGCATCCTCCATTTGATCTGAAACATTCACAAACATTCTTTCAACACAGTCTTTAAACAGAGGGCTAAGAATCTTCTCTTTGGCAAGGTCTTGGTGGCCTTCTTCTGAGACATGGGTCTCCATGGCCTCTGCGGAGTGGGCAAAAAAGTGACAAATGTTGCAGTGGAAATGGAGCTCTGCTGGATGAGTTGTTTTAACGTGTTGCGCTAACATCACAGAGCTGTCAGTTATGAAACTGCACTTTTGACACCCGTGCTGTGACTTAACACCAAATGGGCTCTTAAATATCTTTTCTGTCTTTAGAGGATTGTTATTGTTTTGTTCTTTAGTCAAGCATTGTTCGATGACAGGGTTTGTCTCTTTATCAGGTTGTCTCTCATTATTTGTTTCTGGGCTGCTCCTATCTTTCAATTCCATTTCTTGGGAGGTTTTACTATTTGGATGACTTCGAACTTGAGAATTTTCATCCAGTTTTTCTGACCCACTTATTCTCCTATCATCTGATTGCTTAGCAACATCATTTATTGCCTTGAGTGTCTCAGACTCAGCTGTTTCCAGTAAATTCTCAATGAGACAAATGTTTTCATTTTTAGAGCTATCCACTGCTTGTACCAAAGCATCCGGTTGTTTATCTGGTTCTGACTGAGGTCTCTCCACTTCAAATACAGAAAGATTAGTTTGGTTATTGCTTTCAGTCGACTGTGGTTTGTTCTGAACATAGTTTAACTCTGCTGCTGTTTCTGCATTGGAGCCCTTTCGTGAGCCCCCCTTTTGGGAGTGTTTCCTCTTTGAGTGAATTTTTAATGCAGTTTGGTTTTTAGCAACAAAGTGGCAAATTGTGCAAACCAGAACTTTAGCAGTTGCTTTAGAGTCTCCTTCTTCAGAATCAATAGACTTTGAGTGGTCCACTGGGGACATCCAGCTATGTTCATCCTCTTCTTTGATAAATACAAACCCTGAATCATCTGATGTTTTAGCACTCTTTGGTGCTGAGGAACCATCTTCAGTTTTGGTGCCAATTGCTTTTCTCTTAGCATGGCCCTTTCCCTTTGAAATCTCTCCAGACCTTAATTTTCGACTTGGCTTGTCCATGTTGGCATCAGATGACTGGGAGCGATGTCCAATGTGGGTTTGAAGGAAACATGAATATTCCTAAGAAAATAATGAACAGCATATGTATAACAGTCCTTCTAAGTGCAACAATAAGTATTATGGCCCCAAGTTAGATATGTTCCAATTGCAAAATGATTGTTGTTATGCTTCTTTTCTTCACTGTATGACGTCTTTATTTAAATAGCAACATGGGAATTTACTTGGAAGGAATATTGTGCAAATTACGTGACAACGCAAATGAGGTCTTTCGTTTGTCCAGTTTTACAAAAGCTATCCGTTAAAGTGTTAGCTACTAAATTGTGCATAATATAACGTTACACACATGTTAAAGTTAAACATAGAACAATTAAACAGCTGTCAACATTAGTCTGTCATTTACTGTAAAATTTAATAGAGTCGTCTGCACTTCCTACTGTAGCAACTATTCACGCACTTTACCGCTTTTCGTCCAATCAAACCCCTGAGTTCTTGATTTTGTCCAATAACATTAAAGGGAAGGAGGGCTTTTGTCGCAGCGACGGCAGCACAGAGGCCCCAAAAGCGTATCAGCAGTGACTTACAAATCCTTCGACTTCCATGCTACATAGCAGAATGAACACAGTAATTACGATCATAATGTACTTATAACCATACCCTTTTACCTTATGTCGTGAAAAAGTGCAGTTTGATCGCCATTACCTGAAATGTTGTTCGTATTCCCTCAGTTCGCGCGTTCTGCTCTTGGTCACAAACAGCGCACCGTAGTCTGCTAGCTTATTACGTCACAGGAGGCTAGGCTAAAAGGCAGAGATCACGTGGTTCGGTCGTTGAAAAGCCAACTGAGCGTTGACGACTAAGTTGAGGTTTGTATGAGTTTGTGTAACAGTATTTTGTGAACAAAGCTTTTTACCCAATACACACATGGGCTAAATATCATGACATTCTTAGTTCTAAGTACACTCTAATAAAACATGTGCATTGTTCTTACTTTTAACATGATAACAATGATTAAACTCTTAATGTAAGAAATATGTTGATAAATCTACAAGGTTTACAATTTATGTCATTAATATGTCAAGTCAGTTATTTATTAAACATTGATACTGCAGCACTGTTTTGTATATGAGGTATATAATAATGTTATCTTGAAAAAAGTGACATTTTGGCTGCCCCTGTAATGCTGTTCAATTGCCAGCAGAGAGAGCCCTCGCCAAAGTTAAACATCTTAATCTCCTCCTCAAACTTAAATATCTATTCCCACGTAATTCCAATACTTCCTAAATTGGTTTGATGTTTTTCGGTGTATTAAATGCAACATTACAACAAATAAAAAGTATCAAATTGATACAAATTTGCTTAAAGGTGCCATGTCTTAATAAACTGACTTTTTCTGACATTCCTGGCATTCCTTAAAGCGTTGTTCCCTCATCAAAAACATGACTCAAGTAGTATTCAGATTAGTTCATGTGGGTTGGAATAATCCTTTATTCCTTTTTTCTGAGCTGAAAACGGCTCGTTTTACCTTATCCTCGCCTTTTTTCCTTATCCCTGCCCAAGCCCCACCCCCTTCAACAAAAATGTTAATCGCTACCACAGCCCCTCTCTATGACCAACAGGAAACATGGTTTGACCGGAAGTGTGACAGCAGCAGACTGGCGCTGGATAAACAATGCCAGAGTAGTGCATTTTCTAATGTCCACAGTCTAACCTTTTGTTTGGATTTCCAAATAATGAATTTATTTGTCAGAAATGGCTCAATTTTGTGTCTGTCCATCATAGAAAACATTATTTGTTCATGAGCAGCACTTCACATTCAACTGGTTCATCAAAAAAGAACAGTTTGATAAAGGATTTATGACGAGGCTGGCTCTGTCACTGGCTGCTTTTCCCACTGTCCCGTGTTCATTGATTTGGAGGTCCACACAGTAAATTTGAATACATTATACATTTAATATACTAGGCTTAGTTGCATTAATGACATACGCTATTTAAACTCTTCATACATCAAGCCGAGCACAAAGTACATGGCTGTATAACCTTATAAGGAAATCTGGTTCCAAAACACACAGAGATTCTTTGTATTTTATCTTCCATAAAATCCTAAACATGCATACACTACAACAGACAGTCGTGTGGAAAACACACTACAGGGATGTTACTAATGTTACACGCTATTGTGCAAAGCTTGCACATAAAAAAGTAAAGTTCGCGACCAGATCTTGTATTGGCATTTTACACGTTTACACCTATAAAAACATAAATAATTAATAAAACAGGAGGCCGATGTTAGAAATCATACAGTGTAGAGTAAGCCCTGACTGACCTGTGAACACGCCCCTGAGGAGCCTTTTCTCTCTGGTTTCTGTTTCATTCTGTGGACTTAAATTCCGTGTCAGACTCATATAAGGTGCTGTTCCATCCCACATAGCTGTTGCCTGTCGGTTATATTATTTTAAAACAATAACACGTATTTAAAGCGTCACTAGTTGTGTCTTTTTGTGCTCAAATCAGACTAGCTTGAGAGGCTGGTCAGTAAGGGTGCTGAAAGCTAGTCTGTGGCAGGGACCGAAACAGCGCGTTTTTGCCGGGCCAAAAATAAGAGGTGATTCAAAGATGTTGTTTATGAAAAACATTGCTATTGCTCAAATGTTGATTCTAAGTGCTATAACAAGGGCATAACATGGGATCTTTAATTCAAATGGGGGGTCTGACTGAACAGCTATTAAGTTGTTGTTTGAACTCATGTTTTGTACAGGGAAGGGAAGACTTGCTCAAATTATTATTGCTGAAAGTTTGTGTTGTGAATCAAATTATTTTAAATAACTTTAAAATGTAGACTTCCCTGGTCATGAGTTGCTGGTCAAAACAAAAACAATGTCCACCACCACACATGCAGGAGATGCATAGCTATGTAGATATCTTACAGCTGTCGAGCAAAAAAAGGTTGAGGAAGTTTGCTTATTACAACTATAAAGCTTAGCTTCTGACTTTGACAGAGCTAAAAGGCATGGGTAGAACATCACAGTTTGCCGTATATGCTAGTTCACAGTTAACCGTATATGCTAGAAATTTAAACATTTACAGTACATAAGAGCAATTTTCCTAAAGTGTTACTAAGTATAAGAAAAGACAGCCCCTCCCCGCAACAATGGTATTGTCAAGCGAAAGTCAAACCATAAAACAATATCGAACCTATAATCAGTTAACAACTGTACAGAAATCTTCTTAAAATGTGTAATAGAATATTTAATCATTGTATGTAATTCTCAAATAAGATTGAATTTGTATGTTTATTTGGGATGGAACAGGAAGTGACATAGAGAGGCGGGATTTATACTGAAGGGAACCTCAAGGGGTTAGGGGTTTTCCGCCCTCTTGGTCTCTCTCTCTCTCTCTCTCTCTACCCTAGCAAGTGGACGTGCGTGCGCTGCTCGTCTCTCCTTTTTTCTTCTTTCCTCTCCCTCCTTTTTCCCTCTTCTTTCTTCCTCCATTATGCTTGCAATGTGATCACATTCTTCATTAATATCAAGGTATGAGCTTAATTCATGTTTGGAATAAGTAATAAATAGCTGTTTGCGATTGTGTTCATAAATCATGTCTCATGAGTATTAAATATTTCCATTATAAATGTAAAAACAAAACAACATTACAACCTAAAATTAGCTTGGAAAGCTTCATAAATTATTTTTCAATCTGGTTGTACAAATGAAACTAAAGATAACTCCCCAAACATTATAAAGCAACAGCAGGCTGACGTAGGCATAAAAAACAGGCCTACATTTTGAAAGTTTGGTTCAAATTACCAATGAGCTCTAAGTTTGTACTGTCTAGCCTTGCACGTTTTGGGGTGAGCAGGTGCCCAGTGCAACTAAAAATGTGCTCACATGCTGTAGAAGCAAGCAAGGGTGCACTCAGTTTTTTCACAACATGAAATGAGTGAAGCAAACCCATCTCTTTTAAGGCACAAGCATTTACTGTATATAACATGGAAAAAGTGTTTGTGAGGTCACCAATAAAATTCTGGCAAATTCAAATGAAGCTCAAAGTGGGTGTAGCCAGTGCTCGAAAACGCATCCTTAGAGGCGAGACATGGCCGTTAAGAAGGTGTTTGGTTTGGCTGAAGGTTTAATTTTTATATATCTTAAGCAAACAAATGTAAAAGTAATTCAATCCCATCAGTGTGTTCATGAAGATTAAAGCTAACTATCTAAATAAACAAACCTAATGGAGCCTGGGGTGGACACATCTTTTTTCAGTTTCAAAGCTGGCCAGTTTTAACATTGCAGTGAATGAGAACCCTCTCCCTTTTGGAGTCAGCCTCAAGCTGCTGCTCGGGGCAATGCTGTTCAGTCATTTCCTATCACGGATCAAGAGGGAAAGGAGGAGGTTGCCCCTTGTGCAGAAGCCCAGTACTCACCCATTGCTCTGTTGTTTAGCACCATAATGTTCAGATATTCAGATACAAAAAAATATTTTCCCTCAACTGTAGATAATATTATTACATATAATATACATTAGACATATTAGGTTTATACCCCACAGAAAAGCTGTGTGCCCATGGGATAAAAATGTAGCTGTTGTGATTGGTTAAAAAAAACATAAAACTTTGACTTATGCTGCCGCCGCAAGCCAAACTCGAGAAGCAGTAACATTAGTCCCTACACAAAATGTATGCAATGTGGGTGCCAATCACATAGAGAAATATAAACAAATAAAAAAGTAGGGACAACAGGTTGAAGACAAATAGCGCAGTAAAAGTACTGCTACAGCACAATAAATTTTTCTCAAGTAAATGTAGGGCATTTTTAAAACCATTCACTAATTTACAATTTATAAAAAAACTACTCAATTACAGTAATTTGAGTAATTGTAATTTGTTACTTTACACCACTGTGTAAAAATATTCAGAATAGCTGTTCGGTAATTATTGCATACCTTGTTAAAGAGCTAGCATTCAGTTATTTCACAATTGTCCCTCTTGTCCTCTTTATACAACAATCCACCTTAAGCATGTGCAAACACACAAATCAGATATTGGTCACGATTTAACTAACATGTAAAAGAAATGTAAAAAAAAAATCATATTTGGGCATCAAATCAGAATTGAGCATTAAGTCTTGCAATGCAAGCAAGGCCTTAGAACAATCACCCCTGAGAGGAATATTTATACTTTGGCAAACACTTTCCCCTAACTTATTTGCTTAAGAAGATCTTGTAGGATGTGGCAATTCAATTAGTTAACAATATGGATATTTAATGTGTTAATAATGCTTTGAATCATGAGAAACATCGACTGACTGTCTTTACAACAATTCTTTCACAACATAGTGTCATTATGAGTTGGTCAGTTAGAATAAACAGAGCAAAGGTGCAGTAGTACTGAATCAGAAGATGGGTCAAAAAGATGGAAAACATATGTGGGGCATAATCCTGTGAGATGTTGATCAGAAATGTTATGTAAACATACCCTATATATACAAACTTGAATATCAGAAGGTGTGCTGTGTGTTTTGGTCTTGTAACCAAATACTGTTTTAACTTTAATGCTCAGCCAGTAAAGCAAAATTTAATTGGATAATCTCATCCATCATTTACCTCTCAATTTTACCCACAATGTCAAACATGAAATACATGTAGATCTTTATCTTCCAAAGACTCACAGAAGGACTAAAGAATTGAGTTTTCTAAAACTTGAATAATACCAGAATTATTGTAGATGCGAAGATCAACTAAGCACAATAGAAGTCAACTACAATTGATAGCATACTGACAATAAAAAACAAAACTATTTTTGAAGAAAAACAACCAGTCCTTCTCTTGTAGCTGTCTGAAATTGTTAGAGGTCTACAATAATTTCCAAATGCAGAAAAAAATTGCTAGTATAAATTCAAGTTCAAATAAGCTCAGCAGATTTTAAAATTGCGTCCGTGGCTGTCTGAGATACAACACACTCTTCAAAAAACACACAAACAACTGCTTCAAAATCTTACTACAAATTTTAAATCTTTATCACATTGTCAGCATATTTTCCTTATTCAACATTAATCTTTCTCATGAAACCCCATTGTCACATCAGGAAAAATAAAACTATTACTAGTAATAATATATAAATCATAATAATGTAACATTAATAATAAAAAAGTGAATAATAAAAATGCATGAAAATCCATCCATACATTTTCATGTCGGCTTTTTCCCTTTCGAGGTAGCCACAGCGGTATGAACTGCCAACTCCTCTGGCATATGTTTTATGCGACGGATGCCCTTCCAGCCGCAACCCATCACTGGGAAACATTCACACACTTTAACACTATGGACAATCTTTCTTACTCAATTCATTTATACCGCATGTCTTTGGACTTGTGGGGAAACCGGAGCACCCGGAGAAAACCCACGCGATCACGGGGAGAACATGCAAACTCCACACAGAAATTCCAACCAACCCAGCCGAGGCTTGAACCAGCGACCTTCTTGCTGTGAGACAACCGTGCTACCCACTGCACCACCGTGACGCTCGCATGAAAATCAATAAAGTAAAAATAATCAGGTGTTACCAACTTAAAAAAGTTTAAAAAGTAAATGACTGAATAATGAATAATACAAAATAATGACTGAATTTTGTATCTCAAAATAATTTAACAGTATTAATAAACCGCAAATTATAAAAATGCATGAAAATCATAAAAACAATTTTTTGCAACAGTATACAGCCTGAACAGGAATGTAATGATTAACATTTCTAAAAGTGATTTAAAAAGTTTGATGTCAAAATATCCTTTTTTAGTCTTTATTTTTTTTAACTTTTACTCGTAATTTAACTGCAATTACTCCAATTTCACCTGTTTAAAATTAAACTTGATGAGAGATTGGACTGAGTAACAGAGCGCTAACACGCTCCGAGGGCTGGCGTAGTATTGCTCTGTTATCAAACACGGTCAAGCTTATTATTGCTACTCCAAGGGTCAAACGGCATATTTACCCAGAGTCTGGAGGGAGGGACCTGTGATTTCATTGGCCTAGCCTGGTGTCCTTCAAAAAAATCTACCAATGGGCCATGATTAATCTATCAGATGCCCACGGCCGATAGTTTTTGTTTGACATCCACTCACACAAACAGTAATTACAGCCACTGGCTTCACGTACCACGGTTTTGAAGTACCACCAGTGGTACGTGTACTACAATTTGAGAACCACTACTCTAGAAATTATGATAACATGCTCATTATCTTGAATTGAGGAATAAATATTTCATTCTCATGCCAGAAACCATCCATTTTAAGTAGTCTGAATTAGATCTCATTAAAATTCCAACATTTAAAAGGATAATATTTAAAAATTTTATTAAATGAGTATCTACTTAGTACAATCTATACAATAAGTTCAACAAAATGTTTTTTACACTGTGTGGCAATAATTGTGG
Source organism: Danionella dracula (assembly GCA_900490495.1). NCBI lineage: Eukaryota > Metazoa > Chordata > Actinopteri > Cypriniformes > Danionidae > Danionella > Danionella dracula. The sequence continues at coordinate 3,455,511 of UELW01000378.1, read as the reverse complement.
TTTACTTCATTTATATTTACATCTAAGAGAACATAAAGATTTTTTTTACTCTCCCCAATGCACCAATGTCTTGAAATCAGACTGTTTCTTATATCTGTGTTCTCACATCCAGCTGTCGCTCAGCAGCGCAGTCAGAGCATCAGGAGAAAAAAAGCGGCACCTAGAACTCCATTCATGTCATACAGTAAAGAAAAAGGGGCAGTTTTTCATGTCCTCTCCAATGCAACAACCATCAATTTAGCTCTGTGGTGGCCGGTTGCAGTCCTGCCGGCCCAGCTGTGTTTGACAGGATTTATCTGCTCTACTGAAGCAGATCATTTTTTTATTATTAACCTCACACCCAAAAGGGAAACAGCTTCTCACGATAAAGAGGTGAAATGACAATACAGCTGAGTTCAGATGGCTCTCGTGCTCCCAGTAATTCATGTTGTCTCATTTTTTGTCATGCTGTGACTTGTGAATCTCCATCCAAAAGAGAAAAAAGATGGCAAATATAGATGACGCTACCCTTTTCAACATCTTCATTCCAAATAACGACTGCTTGTCCAATAAATTAGACCCATTTACTGATCTGTATTATCCATGTACATTGATGCTTGTGTAATTTAATTTCACACAAATTCAATTTGAGATTATGCTCTCAGTCTCTCATGATGGTTGCCAGGGGAGGGAAATAAAATTGAATTATAATGGATTTGAATCGTACATTACAATGATTTTAGTAATGTTTAGCTGGTAAAGATCAGGAACCTCTTAGTTGCTCTGCATGTGGAAATTGTGTGAATTCTATATTAATACATATTTATGTTGTATAAAAAAAATTGTTCTCAACAAATTCCGTGAAATATGGTTCTACACTGATGTTCTTGTGTTTATTGAACTTAATGATGAGTTACATAAGATATACTTAAAAAAAAAATAAAAGTGTTGTGTGCTATTTTTCACAGCCAGTGCTAATGTCTGAAATCACTAAAATGAAAATGCTGCAATAACACTCCGGGCAAGTTTTGATTGCTCCTGCTGATTGGATATAAGTTTGCTTTAGTACTGACAGGTACCAATATGCGAAGAGATAGATAGATAGATAGAGAGAGAGAGAGAGAGAGATGAGGAGAGGAGAGAGAGAGAGGAGAGAGAGAGAGAGAAAGGGGGGGATTCACAGAAATTAGAACTAAAATTGGGTTGCTGGTGTGCAATTACGCAATACATATATTTATCTTTATAACTTCTGTGGGAAAACTGATATTTTGCATCGAGTGTGAACACAAAATCTCATCTTCAAATAGAAAAGATTAAGGCATATAGTGATCACTAAACTGCTTTAAAATACTACTAAAATATATATATATATATATATATATATATATATATATATATATATAGACTAGGTGGCCTCTAGATGGCACTCTCAGCTCTGTAGACAGCTTCACAGAAATTAATACTAGATTATCAATGCTGTTTAATGCTAAATGCTAAATTTACCTAGTTACAGGTATCGGTCCAAAATGACACACTGAATAGTGAAGTTTATTTAAATTATAATGATTAAAGGCAAAAAGCAAATACTTCACAACATTTTGATACTTCATGTTCCATTGCAGTGTTTTGTTATGCCTACTTTTGCAAAATCTGCAGCATGGAGCTCATCACCCTTTGTCACGGCGGAGGCATTGTGGCACATGAAGAGCACTTTAGATAGCTGTTTAGACTGTAGACATGATGGAGGGGAATGGACAAAAACCAGCTGATGAACTAGCTCCTTAAACTTTAAGCAGTTCCATCTGTGTTTTTTTCCAGACTTTGAAACCTTTAGTTCAAATAACATTCACAATATTCTATGTTTCTGATATGAGGATTCAGAACCACTATACAACAGACCAGTACCTTTTCTCCTTATCCCAGCCTATACACTGGTGGTCACTTGAGCAACTTTTACAACAAAATTTCTTTCTTTCTTTTAACACTCTGTTACATTATCTTAATACTGCACAATGCTGTTATCCTGCTTTCCATTTTGATAGTTTTTCCTCGTAGAGGGCGTCAAAGATCGTCTTCTGCACAAGCATGAAGCCAGCAGGTCCTTCTTATACTTTAACTTACGCTTTGGTTGCTGAAGTAGTCTTGGTAAACATCTCTCATATACTTTTCTATGTCTACATGATGGTGCTGTTACAACACATTCAAACATTTGATCTTCTCAATACGATAGTAGTAAAAGGACAACTTAGGTTATTAGCAAACAAGTATATGTTTTTTTTATTGGATGCCATTAGGAGACCATGTGTGGACACAGTAAATGGTGTGAAAAAAGGGAAGGTGGCATTAGAGAGTTGATATTACAGAAACATTTTAAGCTGGTAAGGGAGAATCAATCATCTTGCAGGTACCTATAATTCACCCAAGATGAGGCTCAACCAATTGTTTATGTACACTTGGACTGGAGAGCTTTAGGTACTCCTTGATTTGATTACGATTATGGAAGTCCCAATTCGATTCCAGCTATTCTCCCAACTTATTCCATGTCATGCAATTTGCAAAGAGACTGGTACCGCTCACCAGCTGCCCCTCGCACATGCACAACATTCTGTTAGAACATCTGCTACTACATAGTATAAAATCAAGTTTGGGCATACTATGGCCACCATACTGTCTGTTTAATTTGATTGACTTGCATCCGTTTTATCTGGTTCCTCTCATTCCAAAAATCTGCCTCGTTTCCTCATGGTTTGAAATTAATTTACTGTATTCACAGCCCTCTTTTTTCACACAGATATTTGATAAGAAGGTGATCATTTCACTGCTAGACATAAGTTAGTTAAATTCATTATTTATCATAGCTGTCTACACTTCCTCTTGCTTTAGAAAGAAAGTTTTATGAATGGAACCGTATAACATTACTTACTCCCACCCTCTATGTCGAGCCATCTCTCACATCAGCCTTGCTATAATGTGCAGTTTGTGCTCCCTACGCCAAACTCTGTTCATCCTGTTTCAAACATGCACCAGTTGAAACAGTGTAATAACTGGAATTAAGCTGATGCTGATGATTCTGATGTGCTTCACGAAATGTCAGCCAAACCCAAAGCTTCCCCACCATAATCTTCCACAACAGATTCTTCATCTTCGTTCCACTCTAATCACTTTTAATTTTGAATGTTTACAAATCATGTTCAAATGGAAGCTTCTGTATTTATGAAGTGAGAGAGGTTTAATATTACTGTTTCAATTTGTGGAGAAAATAAATAAACCACAGTGTATATATGACTGACTTTCAAATGTAGAATAAAATAAATAAATAAAAATAGTCTAATATGTGTCTGAATGAGTCATGATTTCTTCAACTGCACTGCATCATTGAAAAATAAAAGTAAACATACAAAAACAACATTTTGATACATACAACTTTCCTGAAATAGTCATTGTTACTTCTGATTTTTATGTCAAAATATAAGGCACTTTTTGGTTCCTCAATTCCTGAGCTCTTTATGATTTTTTTCAGGGATTGTTATGAACAGATTAAAGGTCCATAACTTATTATTTCACCACTATTATTATAACATTTTTCAGTTAGAGTAAAAGACCATGATGTTTTTTTTTTACTTTATGTGACATCTCCTGAATGTTCCAGATTAATTTAGTTCAAAATTAATGCAGATGTTTTATTCTGTTTTAAAAAGTCTTTTTAGGGCATCTTCAATCCGCATATGTACATACACATACACACACACACGCGCACGCACACGCACACACACACACGCATATACAGGCACACACACACACACTCACCTAAAGGATTTTTAGGAACAGCTGTCCAATTTCTCATTAAAGCAATTATCTGATCAACCAATCACATGGCTGTTGCTTTAATGCATTTAGGGGTGTGGCCCTGGTCAAGACAATCTCCTGAACTCCAAACTGAATGTCAGAATGGGAAAGAAAGGTGATTTAAGCATTTTTGAGCATGGCATGGTTGTTGTTGCCAGATGGATCGGTCTGAGTATTTCACAATCTGCTCAGTTACTGGGATTTTCACACACAACCATTTCTAGAGTTTACAAAGAATATTGTTAAAAGGTAAAAACATACAGTTTGCGGCAGTCCTGTCCTGATGCTAGAGGTCAGAGAAGAATGGGCCGACTGATTCAGGCTGATAGAAGAGCAACTTCTGAAATAACCACTGGTTACAACCGAGGTATGCAGCAAAGCATTTTTGAAGACACAACATGCACAACCTTGAGGCGGATGGGCTACAACAGCAGAAGATCCCACCGGGTAGCACTCATCTCCACTACAAATAGGAATAAGAGGCTGCAATTTGCACAAACTCACCAAAATTGGACAGTTGAAGACTGGAAATATGTTGCCTGGTCTATTGAGTCTCGATTTCTGATGAGACATTCAAATTGTAGAGTCAGAATTTGGCATAAACAGAATGAGAACATGGATCCATCATGCTTTGTTACCGCTATGCAGGCTGCTGGTGGTGGTGTAATGGTGTGGGGGTTGTTTTCTTGGCACACTTTAGGCCCTTAGTGCCAATTGGGCATCGTTTCAATGCGACGGTCTACCTAAGCATTATTTCTGACTATGTCCATCACTTTATGACCACCATGTACCCGTCCTCTGATGGCTACTTCCAGCAGGATAATGCACCATGTCACAAAGCTCAAATGATATCAAATTGGTTTCTTGAACATGACAATGAGTTCACTGTACTAAAATGGCCCCCACAGTCACCAGATCTTAACCCAATAGAGCATCTTTGGGAAGTGGTGAAACGGGAGCTTCGTGCCCTGGATGTGCATCCCACAAATCTCCATCAACTGCAAGATGCTGTTCTATCAATATGGGCCAACATTTCTAAAGAATGCTTTCTGTATCTTGTTGAATCGATGCCACGTAGAATTAAGGCAGATCTGAAGGTGATAGGAGGTCAAACACCATATTAGTATGGTATTCCTAAAAAAGACAATTAAAAAAATATATATATATATATATTATATTTCATTATTTTAACCATAACAACTACATTTTGAGCCAACTTTGGCCAAAAGTTAGCAATTATTGATGGAACTGCGGCTTAGAAGGCTTAAAATAACAAATGGAAAGGCAACAAAGTATTCATCCACAGAGTCATCACAGAGTCATCTACACACAGGGGCGGGGTATCAATATTCACAGGTTTATTCAACCAAAAATCATACTCTTAAACACTTTTCTCTGCACAGACGTGATCAATACTCATCAATGTATGTGTGTTTTTCAGGTGCGGGAGCAGCTGTAGCAGGAACCTAGCAATCCGAGAAGTGACTGAGACAAACTGGAGATGAAGGAGCAGACAAGATGAAACCAAAAGTTTGACAAAGACAAGAGCCGGAGTCAGCAAGCATTCCAATACACTCTCAAGGAGTGAATATGCTGCTAGAGGAGTGCACAGTGAGTTGGGAATTTAAAGGAAGCTGGAAAAGTGTGAGCTATGATTGGAGGTACTGCTGATCTTGAGTACAAAATAATGTCAGGTGAAAGTGATCTGGGCAATGATTGGGGAGATAGTGAAGTACAAGGATACATAAAACTCGGAGGGGCCCTGGGGACAGGAACATGACAGATAAGGCCTCCACTAAAGTTAGTAAAGTTGGGTTCTGTGTCATAATTGAGGGCTAAAGCTGTCTCTACCCAGCTGTACACACTGTACGTCTTCCATGCCATTGACTGTATGGTACATACACAACACATGACTCTTGACATCTGGCTCTAACACAAAAACCTCAGAAGTGGAAAATGTGTGCCACTCAATCAAGAATGCTCACCAAAAACAGCTGCCTTGGAAATTTGTACAATTCTCTATGCAGAAACTATAAAAAAAGGAAATGTAAAAAGAAATATGGACAAGGAAATTGCTGAAAAGTGGGTATTGAAATTGTGGGTAGGGTGCTAGTTTTGAGGTGTTAATTGATGCTCGTTACCCCAGGTACACTGCACAAGCCACCACAACTGTGGCTGATTTTCAAAATAGTCCCATAAATTGTGGGCTAAAAATCGCAGTGTCTGCCAGGCTTAAGAGGTTTCCAACCTAATTGAGTTCATTAGGTTTTGTCTCATTGTTGAGACATTATCATCTATTTCATAAACTCTACCTTCCATATGAAAATCACCTGAGAGATTAACTGACTTAAGGTAAAAAGTCTCTTCAAACAACTTATTCGAAAGTTGGCCAAAGTCTGTCTATGCAAAATTGTTTAGTTTAGTTTTTGGTGGGTTTTAGATTCCAAAGCTCTAGTACAGTGGCTCTGTCCATTAAAAAAAAAAACAAGTTGTTTTCCATCATCTTTTTTGATCAAGTAAATAGTATCATCATAGGCTCTCATTAGCCTAAATTCAGCTTCCGTGGTCTGCTTTGTCTGTTGGCAAGGAACACCTCTGCTGGTCCCTATCCTAGCTTTCAATAATCACCCTCTGGATAGGTCACCAGCCCATTGCTAGGCCCTCAGCATGACTTTTGAAAAGAAAAAGTGCCTGTTAATACATACTGTCTATTCAGGAAAAGAGAATCTTGCTAATTCTACCAGATATCATATTACATGTATGTTGCATGTGTTTGGGAGAAATGAGTGGAAGAGAAATCAGCAACAAGCCTCATTAGCTGCCTCATCGCAGTGGGCTCTTCTCAGTGTGTCAGTGTCAACTCAATACACTTGGCATGTGTGCAGTTAACAGATGCCTTCTGCTGTCAGACAAATGCCTTCTTTAGATTTTACACGCCATTGCTTACAGATGCAGGTCGCTATGGAAACATTGTCCATCTCGACATCACTCCAGAAATACGTCCCCTCGTCAAACTAATTATAGCATATTGCTTTTCTTGTCAAACAGAAGAGGGCTGGAAAGTGCTTGGGTGTAATTATGGGGGCACTCTGTTTGTCGTGCTGTGTGGTGAAATTAGAGCACAATGTGATGGACTTTGCATGTCAAAATATGTATTGATGAAAAAAGCCAATCTGCAGTCATAGAGGTTGGTGATGGGGATTTATAAGCCTGTCCTGTCACTGCTGGGATGAAGGAGAGAAGACACCGATGAGATGTGTGAGATTAAAGTATTACCCTAGTGTGATTCTAATGTGATCATATTGAAAAAAACAATTTCCCAAAGGTATCCCTTTGAACTTTAATTGCACACTAAACTAAAAAAATTCAAGAAAAGTCATATTTGAATTCAACAAACATTTAGAAAGTTTAGAAAAATAGTTCAAAAGTTTTACGGTGTATTGTTATTCAGAAATATATTTTTTAATTGACACCGAATACATTTTGAAGCCTGCTATATCAAAACAAAACATATTAACTTTGTCTGGAAAAGATCTGCTTTGCTTGATGATTTGTGACCAAATGTCTTTCTCTTCATCACATTCCAGAAGTAAATCAGAAGTAAATATGATTTTATAAATATGAAATTATGATTTAGGAGTAAAAAAGTGATTTCAAACTTTTGACTTATGGTGTAGTGATTTTGGATGAACAGCTGCCCTTCAAAGACCACATCATCAAGACAACTCGAATGTGTAGGTTTGCTCTGCACAACATTCAGATTAGAGCAGGCACTTCTTAACTGAGCATGCAATTCAAATCCTGGTTCAGTCTCTTGTGTCTCACATCTGGACTACTGCAACGCTCTCCTATAGCAGCACTTCCAGCAAATGCACTCAAACATCTGCAGATGATCCAGATCTTCATCTTACCTTCAAGGAACCGAAGTGAGCTGTTAATCCCCTCTTCATCACTTTTCACCATTGCAGCTTGTGTTAAATTCAAATCACGTACAAAACAATCTCCAAATTAGTCCCCGTTTACCTCCACAAGCTCATACACTTCTACATGCCCTCCAGAAGCCTGCGCTCAGAGAAGGAAGAGCTATTTGTGGTTCTGTCCAACAAAAGCAGAACATTTCTTAGCAGAACCTTCTTTTTCACTGTCCCTGGCTGTGATCCAGTCAGGAAAGCAGCAACACTAATAGCTTTCAAAAAATTGCTGAAAACTCTTCTCTTTCCCGGGAACACCTTCTATAAAAAAAAAAAACTTTTCCTCCTCTGTCTTTATTTTCTTCCTGCTATGTTTTATTGATAAGTTGATACAACTTCTATTATGAGTAAGCTGAGATAGACTTTGACTGTGTAACAAATTGCATATTGTCTCTCCTCTTCTGTAAGGCACTTTGGACAAAAGTGTCTGCCAAATGCGTAAATGTAATTGTAAAATATATCGCTGATTTTACATTTTAGTTTTTTTTGCAATATTGTCTTGTGACAATTATTTTTCTATCAAGGCATTACGTTTTTGTGAGGTTATCTTGGCATTCAAAGCAGCAAATGCCTCATATTCCTGTTCATCTTTAGTCAGACTAATACTTAAACTTATACTCTCAACAAGGCATCTACCAGTTTCAGATGTCTGCCTAGCTCGCTTCTTTCAGTCATGACTTAAGTTAAGAGTAGGAACATAGATTGACTGGTAAATGGAGAGCTCAGTTATTTGAATCAGTACTTTCTTCCCAACAGCATCTCTACATGTCCATCTGAGAACTTATCTATGGCAGGGATGGTCTCTGTCATGATTTTTGTGAACTTTTTATTAGACTTTTATAAAAGTATTACGAACACCCAACAAAATAAAGATATTTTAGACAATGATGGTTCCTTAAAAATATGTGTACTACTTATAATACCAAAATGGGTAAGTATGAATTATTTAATTATCAAAAAAGGCAGTCAGGGAATGGAAGGGATCTCATTGCAATTTTTCAGTTGATTCAGTTGAGACAGACATACAACATATACAATGTAAAGTGGGGGGGATTTAGATAAAAAAAAAGTTATTTAGCCAGTGACCTAAATATATATTTTTGTGAACATTTCTTTTTAAAGGTGCCATATTATGCCATATTATAATTTATAACAAACATTTGATCCCTCTTGACCATCACTGGACCTTTAAAACCTTCAAAATGCAGTATTTATCCTTTAGCATTGAGGGTAGAAGCTCTTTTTCCTCAATGCAGTAAATGCACTGCAGCCACACAACCAGCGGCTGCATTGGTGTGTAAGGCCCTAAGAGAGAGTTACAGCAAAAGCTACAGATAACGATCTAACTATAGTAACCTACTAGAGAGTTACTAATACCTATTTAGTACCTGATAACTACTGTGCCACCAAAGAACTGTGCCTACTTCACATGAAGTCTAAAGTCCCAAAAATGTAGCACTTCCTTTAAAACAAGATTTCACTAAACTCGTCCTCTGACCCCTCCGGTGGTTCTAGGCAATTTGTTTTTCCCTAAAATAAATGGAAAATAGTTTGTTTTTGTTTCTAATTCAACAATAATTATTACATGGTTTGTCTATAATAAGTGCCTTATTCATAAAGGGAAAGAGAAAAAAATTATAATAAAAATAAAGGGAATGTGAAGTGTGGACAGGCTTAATTAAGTAGAAATTGGTAGAGTCATGCATTAATAACAATCTTTAATATAGTGATATACAACAGTGTTACTGATACTTTGCAACAGCACGTCCCTTTTTATATTTCCATTGCCAATATATGAGATATAAAAACATATAACATTTTATGCAACTGAGAAGGGGAAGATGGGCAGAGAGAAAAAGAGCTAGACAAAAATAAGAGAGAGATGTGCTTTAGGAGAACCAAACAGTGTGATTATACTCTAAAGCGACAATTACCACCCATCAGAAAACTAAAGGCAGTTGACACTCTACAATAAGGCAAATAATTTCCAGTTGAAAACCCTGAAAATGTTAATATGAGGCTTGAAAATAGGAGTGAAGATCTCTGGAAAAGGAAGTGGCTAATAAGGTTTAATGATCCGTGTCAGGAAGCCACAGTATGCGGGGAAACACAGCTGCTTTCATTTTGTAAACTACTTCAAATACACCTCCATCTTTTCCAGAGCATGGATTTCTGTGGCCCCGGGACAAGCTAGGGATGGTTTAGGCTGTGATCGACCTGGATAAACAGGAAAAACATTCATATAATCACCCTGTAATGACATGTACACATGTGACTGTGTGCTAAAGGAACTGAATTTATGTTCTTGCTTGAACTGTGCAGGGGTTATTGTTGAACCCGAAGGAGATGATCAAGAATCAAGTGGGACCACTCCACCGCAGGAATCAATGACAATTGTATTTCAAGCTAATATCCCCTCATGTTTTCCTAGTGCCATAATGAATACTTATCACTGCCTGCATTGGATTTGAAGGCTGAAAGATCTGATTTGTAGCCTACTGTATTCCCCAATATCACTGTCCTGATGAGAAGCAGACGATGACCAGATGCAATAACAAAAATGTGATTTAGGTTTTAACTCTGAATTGATAATGTGCCAGGGAAAACGTTGTTATTGGAAATAAATATAATTCATTTTCTATCTTGCAACAAGCTATTCAGATTTTTTAACAACTATTTGAAAAGGACTCTATGTTTAATTAAACTCTTTACAACTTGCAAAGTGAGTCCTGGCCAGTTTGAAAGTGTTAACAGAATGTAATTTTCTACATTAATTAATGTTTAAAATTTCACCATTAATTTGAATAATGAAATTAAAAAAATAGATTTATCTGCTAAATTAATGTAATTACATTTAATTAAGTTAGAAGAAAAAGGCGTTAACATTAAATAAGTCATGAAACAAGAACCCAGACTTTTTTTTACATATAAAAGCAAATGTAACAATACAGGGACCCTGAAAGATTCAGAGCTTTAAACATAATTTATTTTAAGGCTTTTACGGCAGCCAACACTTATGTGACTGAAGTATACTGATGTAGATGTGACTAATTTTAGCTCTTTAAAGCTCATTGGCTGTGTCAAGTGAGGAGAAATTAAAGTTATTATTCACAGTCTCTATACTAAAATAAAAATAACATCAAAACTATTCAATAACACAATAAATTTAGGGTCTTTGTTGGACTTTTTGCACCAACGAGAACACACCACTCTATATTAGAGCACTTATCTGTCATGTGTTTAAGCACACGGTAGATCCATGAACTGCCAAATCATGGAAAATCTTCAATAACACAGAAGATTCATGGCTAGGTAAATGTGATTTTCTGACTACAGCACAAAGATGTCAGCGGGCCTTAGAGGGAGCATCAGCCCCATCAAAAGATTAGAGACGATTATGCCACCTGTGTGTGTTTGTTCATTGCTCTGTGTGTACACTGGGATGGATGGGTTACATTCTGGGAAAGGGTCATTCCATATCTGACCATATCTGTTTGTAAACACATATATTTGCATCATGAATGTTGCAGAAGAGTAAATCAGAGACAAAACCGTGGGAGAGATATTCCTTTTATATGATGAAAGCTAAGAGCTAACGAAAGACACCTGTGTAGAAGTTGAGAGACAACAGGTGATCTTACTTAGAACTGCTAGAAGGGAAGCAAAATCAGGGGCAGGATGTTTGAATACAGAGGTGGTGTTTTAAAAATATACTATAAGGCATTACATTTATTAAATGCACAAGTAAAAGTCTAAAAATAACTACAATTTCAATTACCTACTTACTGATTTAAAAAGTTGTGGTAGACACCGGGCAGTGTTCCAGTTCAGTACAAGGCCATTGTCTAAGAGTCTTTACCTGAAGCATGTTTTTGGACTGAGGGACAACTACAACTGCATTCCAAGCAATAAACAAAAATTAATAACTGTCAAGTATGTTAACTGAAGTGAAGCAGACAGACAGTCAAACCACATCCCTCATCACAAAGGCAGAGCATGCTACAAATAATTAATGCTGCTCCCTTTGAGAGGAGGTGTCTGGTATCATTTCACCTGCTATACACTGTGAGTATTCACTTCTTATTGATACTACAGAAATGAACAATTTCTCTGTTAGAACTGAAGTATAAATCTGTGATTAATCAAATTGTCAAATTTTTAAGGATTTTAATTTGTAAGGTATAATCATGTCTGCACCACTGATCTGTGCTACTGTCAATATTCCCAGGAGTGTTAGCTAGGCTTGTGGGTTAAAATTGATTCTAAGTGCTACATTATTTAGGCAGGTCCTTACAGTTTAAAAGAGTTTCTTTGGTTACATTAGAAATGCATTCATAGCAAAACAAGGAAATATTATCCTCCTCTGGTCCCTCTGGGCTGACCAAAATCTCTCTGCTGTTAGACAGTGTGGGACCAGTATGCTGCACAGACACAAATGCGGTTCAAATTCAAGGTGGAGCACATCAGGAGTGTAAGAATCATATGATATGTTAGCAGATAAATGAAGTGTATGCTCTATCGTATTTCAGAAACATTTTAAAATATTTGTCAAATCAATACCCAGGAGAAAAGATGCTATTAATTTAAAATAAAGGGTCAATTAACAGTCTCTATCATACAGAGTGACTGAAACTCCAATTCAGTGACTGTAAAATTAAATCACCTCCACAGACTCTAAATAATAAAACGGGGAAAACATTATCCCAGTTTTTACTTTAGAATCAATTTATCATTTAGTGGCATCTGTGAGGAGGATTCCTTTTGTATTTATATCAGATTTATTTCTGGTAGTTAAGAACTAGTTAAATGAACCTCTTTGTAATATCTAGAAGCAGTTACTGTTTTATTCAAGCAATAAACCATCTAAGTCTGAAAAGTCATTGTCCTCAAACCACTTCTGTGTTTTTTTCATTGCTGTGCCATGTATTTGGGGAGTACATGGCCAGAGAAACCTAAAACCTGTAACTTGCATCTCGAGAGCAAGGTTGTCACTAAATGATGTGTTGAAATTTTAATTCTCTGATCACATTAAGTGCTTTGGGAAGACAAAATCTGAGCAGAGGATCTTGGCAGCGTCATCTTTTTTTTCTAGATCGAGATAGACACTAGCCTTGTAAGCTCTGCCGTGTTCTGGTGTCTTGTGTCACTCTGAGCATTTAGAGGATGTGAGCTGAATCATTTTCTCTGATGAATAGCCAAACATGATGTTTTTAAAAATGTGACAAAAGTACAGGCTAAAATAAACAACAATTATTAATATTATTTTCTCAGCACCAGTTAACTTACAACATTCCTTAAAGGGTGTCTTTTTCTGAAAAATTTATTTAACAATATAAACTATAGAAAAAACGTTCACCAATGTTGCATGTAATCTCATGATTTGAACTCAATTAAAGATATTTTGCGGGTTCTTTCCATCCGTGATGCATAGCAGTAGAATTCAAAAGATCGAATTACCCAAGTAATAGTGTTCAAAAAGGATGAGACGTCATTTGAGCATGTGTTGATTAGAGATCTCTGAGGATAATTTTTGGTGAGGTTGAATTACCCATGAGTTTGAGAAGTGTTGACTGTAGATTCACTAATGAGTGAGTGGACGTAGGGAGACAAAAGCTGATGTTAGTGAACAGTGGATCCTCAACAATAGTTTCACCCGTTTTTGCATATTTAATTTTTTCCTTTTTCATATCATACATTGTAAAAAATTGTGTAAATGTAATAATTAAGTAGATACAGAATAAATACAGTTTAAATGCAATGTATTCTATGAACGTATCTAACAAAATGTGCAATAACAGCATAACTTATAGTTCAAAATGTAATTTGTTTTGTGATGAGAGTAAATGTGCTATATCAATAATTGGTCATGTGTTTATTATAAATGAAGCAATCTATGTGTCCTTAAGTTCTATGTCTTGTGGAAATTTGCAATTAATGTGTTGTGTTCTAATAGCTGTGTCTAATGTATTTGTAGTCCATTTTGTTAGATATAAACAATGCTCCAGAAATGCTTCCTGGTTTTTGTCTCTCACGTATAAAACTTTTAATGTTGCTAAAGTAACATTTGCATTATGTTAAACGTAATGCTATTTTTTATCTTTTGAGGGTATTTGCTCAAATATATATATATATATATATATATATATATTTTTTTTTTTCATTATTTTAAATGCTTAGTTTTTCTTATAGTTTTGGTGATAAATTTCTGGCAATCACAGCTGCCATTTTTAATATAAAAATTCCATGGTTTGGTGTAATGAACCATAAAGATATGTCAATGAACCATAATTATTAAGAAATAAACCTGTAAATTCTCCTGTTATGAACTGTAAATAAGTCGGTAAATATTATAATTTAAACCCTGGATGTTGATGAGTTTTTATAGCAACATAAATGTAAATTTGGCTGTTATAAACCATAAAAAACAACAACTAAAATACGTAAAAAATATACTGTACAATGTGTGCTATCCTGTAACATAAATAATAGTTCCACCATATTTTGTTCATACAAAGCTTTTGCAAATACAACTGTGTTTGTTTTTTTTACAGAGTATTTGATGACTGCTGTTGTTGACTGTTTGTTTAAAAAGCAAGTTTTAATTTAAAAGAGAAAACAAGATTGAATAGTTGCCTGTGAAACTTGAAGATAACACGTGGAAAAAGTCTTAAAAGTAGGTCAGGACTCCCTCTTTTGCAAAATAAAGGTTTAACAAAGAAATCTTTATAAAAGAGGTTAGTTGGTGGTGTGAAAACAAGAGACAAGTGCAAAAAAATAAAGATAAGAAACCTTTTGTTTTTTTCCTGACAGTTCATTTGACTACTGAGACACTGAAATAAAATGCTGTCTAGCGTCTACTAAATAAAAATTATTTATTTTAGGTTCCAGCTCAGTCTATCATTTCTAAAACTCGGACATGGAGCTGCTAAAGTGAGTCGCTGCATTATATTCTTCCTGACAGCAAAACACTTGAATGTGACAAAGGCTGTAATCATGATTTCATAAGTGCTATTGAAATTTACAATAGCACTCGAAGGCAGCAATACCGCCTTTGTTTATTGTTTTTCTCGTCGTTGTTGTTGTTGCTGCATATAACTGTCGATAACCCTGTCACATTTTTTCTTGAGCCTCCTTTGGTTAGACAACTTGCATTTTCACAGAAACAGTGACTTCCTGAAAACGCACATTTAGAATGTACGAAGAAGGTTGTAGAGTACTTATTTTGCTAAATCAAAGTTAAATTGGATGAAATATGGATGAAATATGTACATGAATGTAGGCAAGAAGGGATTAAGTACACTTTGGTTAAAGTAAAATTGTATAAATTTTTTTTTAAATAAAACGGCTTATTCTGATAAGCTGCCACCCCCACTAACCACTAATCATTGACAGCTGGTGAGCAGATTCTCATTGACATCAATGTTAAAAATGGCCAAATTTATAGCAAAAATAAAGCCCATGTTTATAACCCTTGCTCCATTTGGTTTCTTGATTATGCTTGAATTTTGTTATATTTGTTTAAGTTATTTTAAGATTAAAAGTTTTGCATGAGTAAGTGATGGGCTTTTCAAGTTAAAACTATTTTCCTCTTGTATTTGTCATTTCTGATCCACGAAATGGCTGATCGCTTAAACTCTAAGCTCTTTTGTTTTCAGCTAAAACCTATGGGTACTGTCACTGACAGGAGAAGAGAATAAATTAGAGAGAGAGAGAGAGAGAGAGAGAGAGAGAGAGAGAGAGTGATGTTGGATGACTAGTTTGAACTGGTACCTTGTATTTTAAAAAACACTTCCTTAAAATCTGGAATGAGAGAGGATGTCGACCCATTCCGCCAGTAAACCTTATCACATGAGCTATTCTTCACTGAAAAAAGAAGACAAAAGCAGCTAAAAAAACCTACAAAAAGAAATAAGTGTAGCTCCAGCTCTTATTTGTAAAAAAATTGCACTATTTTTTGTTTGTGTGAATCAAAGTGAATCATCAAGTTTTAAGAAAGAAAAATTATGATTTCTTCCATTAGAATAAAAATAAGTCTTAAGAAGATTAAGAACATGTTAATATCTACACAGTAAATCTTTATATTACTACCTCAACCACAGTCGAAAAGTACAAACTATAAAATATAAAATCCTTATGTAAGATTTCAATCATTGGACTATATGTGTTAATTTATTAGTATAATAATAATAATAATAATAATAATAATAATAATAATAATAATAATAATAATAATAATAATAATAATAATAATAATAATAATAATAAAAGCCATCAATATATTTTAAACCATAAAATAATTTGTTTCTTGTTTTCCTATATCCTTAGATGTGTTCAAGTTATTAGGATGCCCCAGACTCTACATTAACATAAAACAGTAAAACACAAATGAATTCCCACAAGATTATGTTGCAACCTCACATTTTTGCAGACAATAGCTAATCTGACAGCATAATCCTGCCATGAGCATTAACATAGGAAATCCCAATTGATCTGTCCACCAAAACCACGAGCTGACACAGGACTGCTGCTTGTGTGTGTAGCAGGGGAATACAAACATAAATCTTTTTTCAACAATCTATTTTCCATCATACCTATTCACAGGGGACATCTCAAAGTGCTCTTTAGCTTTTCTGTCAATGGCTGTCTCCTCCATCCATCAGTTTCATAGAGAATTATTCACCTGATCGATGGCATCAGCACTATTACAGCTGTAGGCGGTGTGTGTGCAGGAGTTTGTCTTTTGAGCCATCACACACTCATGACATCTGATTTACATCTAATTATACATGACACAGCAGTGTGTCCATATTCAAGCATACGACTTGAATTACATAATATTTAATAAAGACTGTCATGATAATAACGGGTGTAGTTCCGTCTTGTTAATTATTTTAATAAGAATAACACATGTAAATTAAATGTTTACTATGAAAACAGTTCAATATTTTAATGCACAGCACAAAGGTAGTTAAACTATTGCTCTTTCAACATCTTGAAATTTGCAGATTCTGCCGATATGGCTGGGGTCTTCAATCACGCGGCAGTGACATATTAAAAAAAGATATATATTGTAATCATCATCATTATTATGTAATGTATATAATAATGTATAACAGTAAATAGTACATTTTCCAAATACAATGTCAAGTCATCATAATGCTGACAATCTGTCACTCAACTCGCCCACACAAGCATATATGTATATTTGATTTTTCATTCCTTTTAACTAATTGCTGTTTGCTTTTTTTTAACTAGTTGTGCCCTGACATCTTTAAAATATAGCTTATTTTTGTTTACGCTTCATATTATGAAATGTATTGGACCATTGGTATAAATAAAAGGAAAAAAGAACGACAACAAATGTTGCTGTCGGATTTGATTAATAAATGACAAGGTCATTTCAGCATATTTAGTGTCCATTACACACTCGTGACAAGAGCATTCAGGTCAGATAATGCAGCTATGAAGAGAAGCTGAATGCATAATCGTTCCCATTGAAAGATTGATGAATCAAACTGGAGAGTTGCTTCTAGTGGACCAGAGATCAATTTCATAAATCAGATGAAAGTTCATTTACATTAAAGCTGTTTAACCGGACATGGTGTGAGCATTTAATTTGCAGCAGAGCGAAGGAAATTAAGTAGGCATAATTATGCCTATCTTCTCACTCAAGCATTGTTTCACATGAATTTTTAAGCACGGCAACCATTAGCTACAAACTAATGCCAGAGACACCTAAGCAAACTGAATTATTCAATCTGTCAGTGAATATCGCATTACCTTCTACTTATGAATACTTGATTTTATTTTGTATAATTGACCAGGCTTGTTTGTCAGATAGGGTTTGAGTTATCGTTCTGCTTTTCGGTAGATAACTGTATAAAAGCACTACACACCCTGTTAAAATGTTAGGTTTCTGTGTTGTAATTAATGAAACCATAATAATTTAGGTCCAGTCCAATAATCACCGTTGATTGACTCATCAAAATGTATTTAAAACCGTAGAATTGGATGAAAATGCAGGGAAAACATATAAAAGTCATTATAAGTTTTATAATTATACAGATTTTATTTTTGAAAGTGATGTACCTATTTCTATTCCCAGCGATGGGTTGCGGCAGGGAAGGACATCCGCTGCGTAAAACATATGCCAGTGAGTTGGTGGTTCATTCCGCTGTGGCGACCCCGAAAGGGAATAAAGCCGACATGAAGATGAATGAATGAATGAATGTACCTATTTCTAGTTATTCTTATGAATAACTTTGTGTTAAACTGAAAAAAGTGCACAGAATTTAAATGCACAGAATTGAAACCGCTCCATTTTTTGTTTAATTCACACAGTTTCTGTTAACATTATTTGTGAATAGTATGGCTCTCTTCTTTTGGATGACGTGACCTAAAGAGAAAAAACCTCACAAGGGACTGTGATTAGGGCTTGATATATCTGCTCATACATAACGTGATGTCACCAAGGTGTTATGCATACAATACACTGCCCACTTAGTTCGGTTGTTAGATAGTTATAGATAGGCTTCTCAGTGTGACGTTTCTGAACGTCCTCTCATGTGCTTTCACTTTCTGTAGAAAAATGGAATGATAATGGTATTTAGCATTCACCCCTCATGTCGGTCCACTTTTCTTTTTGATGACAAATGGAAAAATTGTACAAGCTCCACATTACACCAATATTGGTGCTCTGTTGCGAGTTTACATTTTTTGACAATGAGCACGTCAAGCCTCTTAGAAGTCAGCCTGACGTTTAGCAAATAGTTCCACATTGAACTGGTCTTTATGTGATGGTCAAACATCTTCATACACATTGATATCCAAAAATAATTGCCTGTATTAACGCATTAATTTTTACAGCACCAATACAGCCTGTAAACAATAACCTTTATAGTTTCCTATGATATGAACTTAAATCCTGTAGTTGGTGTGAAGTAAAAGTGTAAAAAAACACTATGTGGTTGTGCAAGTGTTCAAACACTTAAACAATCACTCTACTCAAGGTTTAATTTGATTGCTGACTGGAATATTTGTCCAATTTTGTTTGTGACAATGCTGTCAAATCAGTTTTTAAATGGAATTCAGTTCTGGGCACTGGCTGGCCATTCTAAAACTTGAGTCTTCTTTTGCTGAAGCCATTCTTTTTTCATCCGGATGTCGGCTTTGAATGCGATCATGTTGAAAGATTAATTTGCTCTTCATATTGCTAAATTTGACATTAAAGGAGAATGTATTATTTTATTATGGGTATAACTCAGCGGCGGCTCCTACAGCTTCAAATTGGAAACTCCCCGTTGAATTTTAAAAGTTTCATTATTTGGTTTTGGAAGTCTCCAACAACAGGTTAACATGCATACAAGGATACTAGGACAAAAAAGTTGTTGTCTTTATTAATCATTTAAGCATATTATAAAAATACAATTATATAATTATGTATTGTGTCTCTAATAACCTAAGAAACAGATCACAACTTGCCAGCCTCAAGTTTTATGATTGATTATTGTTAAAAGATTGTGGTACATCAATGTAATCAAATGTAATTTTATATTAAACTGTGTCGTTAATGTAGATATTTCATTTCTAAACAATAACAATATAGCTTATATGGCTTATAATATAAGTTTTTTTTTAAGAATTACTATTTTCTGTAACTGGGCAAATCTTGTTAAAAAAAAGCGTTCCAGCTAATACCTCTGAAAGAAGAGATGGCTCTCAGGAGATATTTGATCGGAATGAAGGAAACTGATGGAGCAACTGATTAATTGGAATTTAATCCATCAGTCACCAGAGCATCAGACACATCATTTACATTCCAAACAATCAGCTGGTGGACCAATAGGACATGGGGTATTAATACGCAACAGTCAATATGATACCACAGAGCTGTCACGTACTTTATTGACAAGCACAATGGCCCTTTTAATCCTAGCTTGATCAAATTGCATACATTTTAGATTTTCAACATAAATTGACTCGCCTTTTCAATTTTGTATATGAGAAAGGTTAAGATTGATTTAGTCCAATCAGGCTTGTTTACCCTCAGTGATTTGAGAGTATTAAATTGCTCAGGTTGCTTTTTTTAATAATTAATGATGCATAAAAATGCCACTTTATCACCCAAATCATCTAATGACAATTTAACACAGGTTTTTAAAGTTAAAGAAAAGTTTTTAACAATAACTTGACATATTTGTTGTTAATTGTTTCTCTTAAAGGCTCACAATGAACTAAAACCAACAATACAGGTATAAGTGTGAAATACAATTTAAGAACTTGAAAAAAATAAAAAACGAAAATGGTAACGCTTTACAATTACGTGACATGAATAATTATAATTTATTACATAACTTGCAAAAAAATAAAAAATACTTGAAAACTCTTAAACATGTTAGAGATCCAGAAATAAACAATTTAGAAGCCAGTAGGAAATGTTTATGTTTTGCAGTTTGAAAAAACTTGCATGGAAAACAAAATAAACGGACATTGATAAAAGGGAGTTGTGGATTCATTCAACTGATATGTAGCAGTTTCAATGATCTGTAAATATGCGCTGTTCCAAATGTGAATAGGAACTTGTGTGCTTAGAATGAAGGAACATTGTTGGTGGCTTTACTTTATGTGGCACATCATATTAATTAACGAGAACTTTTTTCATTTTTTAACTTTCAAACTTATCATTGGTACTTTTACACAGTATTTGAGGGAAAATGTAAGTTATTTTGATGTTTTGACTTTTATTTGGAAAAGATACACGAAAAGCATAAAGTTTTAAGCTCACTATCTGAACACAAATAGAAGGTCATAATTTCAAAGGTGACTAAACGTCTTCTTGTCGATCGTATGTAATCACATCTGACTTGTTTGGAGCAGAAATGGATATTTTGCTATGAAGGTTTGTGTTTTTAGTCAATGATTCAGTTTATTTGAATCATTGATTATGAAGGGGTTTCAATGATTCAGAGTGTTATTTAAGATCAAAACTAGTTATATGAATCAAAAAGCAGCACTAGGGGTGTAAAGAAATTTTTTTCAGCTCCAAAGTTGGGCAGTTTTAACATCGGAATAATTGACAACCTGCTCACTTCTGTCTCCTGCGGCAGGTAGAGGTATTACAGTTCAGTTACTTCCTATTGCGCAAGGGCAGGGAGAGCATTAGGTTGCTCCTTGATTTGACTTGAATTCTTTTGGATACCTGCTTTTGTTTGTTTATAAATTTTATTTATTTGATGTTGTTTCTTTAAACTCTGAACGGCCTATATATATATATAAAATGTCCGGATCCCTTTGCAAGAGGTGCCAGCATAATCCTAAACATAAAATCATGTTTATCAGAAGATTTAAATGACTCTGGACAACTTGAGGCTTCAAGTTTGATGTGTTCACTTTTCAAACACTTGTTCCTTTTCAAAAATCCAGAGCTCCCTTGCTTCTGGGTAAACCATGTAGGGATAGCTGTTCTTTTCTCTCTTGTGTGTTCTTCAAGGCTGTCATTGAATGAACAAATATTTTCAAAATGTACAGAAGAGCGCATCGATGAAACATGTTGATGTTATATTTACTGTTGTTTTTCTTTACCTTTTCTTTTGCAATATGTACAAATCAAGCACACTGGAAAACACCCAGGTTGAGAGCATTTACCAGTTTTTTCCTGACCAGAAGTCAGTCTATTCTCTCACTTCTAGTCTCAAGTCTCTTAGAGAGATCTCTTAAGCATATCAGTAGTATTTGTAATGCTGTTTTTACTCCTTCACTTCTCTCTAATGGCGCTCCATCACTGTAATGAAGTTTGTCTTGACGTATGAGGGTTGATCTAGGCGACAGTATGTAATATCGCCCTTCACGGATCACATATCTGAGACATTTAATAGGCTGCTTATCATGTAGCCCTAGGTTAATCATTTATCAGTACTCATCAGATCACTCTGATGGATTATTCTCAATAAAGGAGCCTTGCTGAACTCGTTCACTACTGCTTATTACCTCAAATTACACCACATCGAGACATCTTTCTCAGTTTTTTTTTATTATCCATTTCTGTCCCTGTGCTGGAGTCATGTTAAAATTATGCCAAAAGTGAGTCTACTCTGATGCCTGAATTAAAATAACGGTTTTAAAATTGAGATTAAGGCTCTTCTCCATGGTTGTTGACAGCTACATATACCCTATGGAAGACTTTAGTACCTCCATTTGTCACACTCCAAAGCAATACACCTTTGAGCATCAGCTCTCCCAAACATCCACATAAAAGCCATATAGAGGTTCATTACTAACAAAAAATCTAAATATAATCAAATATGGAGTGCTTATCAATGTGTAAGACTAAGTACATTTGTAGCTAATTTAGCTGTGATCTAAATAATAATAAATTGGTTAAAACGCCAACCCTGTTCTTGTGTTGACTAACACAGAGCTGGCATGAATGTTCTTTAAGTATGAGGATGTAAAAGACTCAAATGTTTCTACTGAAAAATGCAGTGGCCCCTGTCGTCCTCTCAATGTATCTGACCAAAGAGACTGGCATTGATTCTGAAGAGCTGTGCTCAGATTACTTGCTCAATGCCAACTCTCAGTAACATCGACACGAACACTTGATCGCACATCGCACTTTAAGCATCAAATTCAGCATTATATAAAAAAGGGAAACAAAGTCTATTTTATGCACCCAAAATATAATCCGAAAGGTTATGGATTATACTGTATTTATCCTCAGATTTTATTAACCATAATAACTTAAAAGATGAACTTCGTAGTTCATTGTGTTGTTTAAAAAAAAATTGCAAGTATAGACATGATATGAATCCAGTTTTCTTAAACCCAGATGCTGCCACAGTGATAAATGCTAAGACGTTGTCTGTGGTTTGTAATAAGGGGAATTTTGTAAACTGGGAGATGTGGTGGCTGAAAAAATGGCTGCAGGATACAGGGGTGACATAATGAGGAGGAAGGTCTATTTACAAGGATATTGCTGGGTCAGTGACAAGAATGTACACAAAGAATACCAATGTAAAGTATCATCATTATTTTAGATATTTCTGTTTTACCTTTCTCTTGGTATCTGTTTATGTGGTATTTGAAAGTGTTAACAATTTTAAGAATCACAGTCACAATAAATAGTTAAACGAGATAACAAAAAAACAAAAAGATGATTCTCAGAAGATTGCTGACTATTTGTGACTTTTTGTGATTTGGAAGGTTTTTGGATCTGTCCACTCCATACTCTTTATGCTTTAAGCTTCAGAACACACTAATCAAAAGATTTCATGTCAGCGCTGTAAGCTGTCCTCTGGTTTCATCAAAGATCCTTGTTTTGTCTAAACCACACAATGGGAAGGTTTCTGAACACTAACATTTGTTCTAACAATTGACTAAAATACTCCTTTCAAATTTGAGTTAGGATTCATTTAACAACACTACAATAATGACTTAAAAAAGAGTAACACGAAAGTCTTTTTAAAATAAAGTTAAACTTTAATTCACTGTCTATTATTTAGTGACTGTGCAGAAATGCTTTTAAACTCAGGGAGAATGTGAGCAATTTTGTGACATTACCCTAACCCCCCCAACCATTATTAAAGTTGTCTAATGATAATAAATATTTAACATATATCCCCTGCAGGAGAACAATGGGGGATCAAGCCCTCTGCTCAGTTGTTCATCATTTAGTCTGGACATCTGTAAGAGCCACAAGCTGTTTTCAGTAAAACCTAAAAGCTGATGTTTTTTAACAAATCTTTAATTTGTATAGTAGCTGCTATATGTGGTCCTTATCTTTTTTTTTTTGCTTTATATTTTTCCTAAAGATTTTACTACATTATATATAAAATACAATTTTATTTTTTTCCATGGTTATTGTTTACAGTGTTTCTACTTTGTGGTGATTGGTAAGGGGAGAGATGAGCTGTTACTCAAGCTTGACTTATAATAAGTTTTAATTTGAAAACAGTGAAAGATACCCATATCAGACAAGGGAACATATTCAGACTGTATAAAATGTATCCTTTAACACGTTCTCAGCATATTAAATTATTTGATTGAATTGCAAAAAGTGACTGCATTCCAAAAGGCAAAACAAAAGACTCAGTATTTTTGTTACCAGTGAAAAATGAAGACTCCAACATTTTATATGATAATTGCAAACAGGGAATGCCCAGAATGCAATAATCATAAAAATTCAATAAAAAACAACAGTAGAATAAATGCCATTGTGACTTCCAGACAGAAAACATTTCTCTTAATTCTGAAATGGGTTAGTGTTGTCTGTATTTAAAGTTTGTTTCAATGCTATGTAATTTAAAAATATATACACATTTAAATTAGCTCATTTTCAAATGCAAAAATAGAAAAGTAATTATGAAATATTATACATTAACAAACAACCAAACAGTTCTTAGATGCATAAACTCATTTAAGTCACAGTTTTAGAGTATTTGTTCAGATTTTAACATGATTTATTTGTGGAAAAAGACTTTCTGAAGATTAAAATGTTTCGATTCTTCATGAAACAGAGCACACAGCAATAGAGACAGGTTCTGTTGTCCTTTTATTTGAGCTTCAATGGACAGAAAGTCTTGAGATTTTAGTGGATAAAGCTCATGTTCCTGTGCTACATCCAGAACTTACATATACAAACCCCAAAAGTGAACAGAGGAAAAGTTAAAGATGGCTCAGTTCCACATTAATAACAATCTCACAGACAAGACCATTCCTCTAAAAAGTGCATTCACAAACATAACAAATAAATGTTTTTTTCTGTTACAAAATATGCATACCAGTTATTTTAAAACGGATTTAACACAGATTTTTGTAAAACACTTTTTTTACAAAGTATAAAAAGAGGCTTGTGAGTTTAGCAGCTGTTGATATAATTTAGCTGTTCGATTGTGTAGCATTATTTAACTTTTACACATTTACAGTTTAGATAGCAAGAACAAACATGACAAATAAAATAGCATTGATGATAAACTTGTATTTTTATCTCAAATTTAAATGTGTAAGTGTGATTATAAATTAAATACATTTGACTATTTAATACACAGATCATTCTTTAAGACCATTGTACGAAAATGAATATAAAGTTTAAAATAGACACTTGTTTCCTCTCTCTCTTTAAATGATGTTTCAAAAAGCAAACGACTATAACCAATGTCAGTCATTCCCCACAAAATACCACAAAACAACCAAGAGTACCCGCATAAAACTCTTTTTTGATATATTTTTGCATCTTAATACTAAAAACAAACTGATCAAACCATAACCATGCAAACTGTTCAAGACATATGTTTTTCATTTGAGATGTTTTCTTTGCATGAATATACACAAATGAGTAAAGAACATTAAATACATTTATTGTATCCTTTGTACATTAATATACATAATGCAGGATGAAGTTATAACTTCCAAATTGTAATTAACTTATTAGTCTTTCTTTCTGAAAGTAAAACATCAATTAATCCCAATTTCCTTTTCCCCTTCTCTGTATCTGGAGAAGGGATGTCCAGTTCCCACTTCCAGGTGAGTCTTTTCAATTCCAGACACTGGGCTGCTTCCAGTACGAGACCTCTCTATGCCTCCTGACATTCCTCCAACAGCAGGAATGCCACCACCACTCAGACTAATGGGAATGGAAGGAATGCCTCCATTCTGAATGACAGAGATCTCATTGTTTTTCATTGCCAGGCCATTGGTGATTGCGACAGCATACTGATTCCAGAAGCCTGGGTCGACATTAATTGCTCGTGCTGCAAGATCCTTCTGAAACATTTCACTGAATTTTATGGCATCTCCCCCTAGAAGAGCCATTGGGTTTTCCACCGAGAGTCTTCTACCCCGTCGGGCGGGTGCATTGTTCCACATGTGGGTTCCCATGTGGACCTGTAGGGAAAATGTTGCTTTAGTTTATCTTCATCCCCAACATCAAAATGGCAAAGCACTTAAATAATCATCTGCATTAAAAGGATATAAAAGTGTTGTACTACTCATGTTGTATCATTCACTTAAGAATCAAAACCTTAAAATAAAACTTAGTTTTGGAATGGGTTAGAAATGTAAAGAGATTTTGTGTTGAATAAACATTGAATAAAGCCACTATCCATCAAAGAATACATTCTTTTGAAATGTATTTTGATCCTGATGGTATCTTAATCAGATAGACATTTAATCTAAAATATTGTTTGAAAGAAAAATGTTCAAATGTATAAAAAATTTACATTTCTATTGAACAATTTTGGAGCCAAAATACATTATATTAACACTGTGATATTATCGTCTTTTTAACATTGCATATTTGTTGGATTGGCAAAAAGCTCAAACACTGGCCTTGAGAAAGCTGTAATCTTTTCATATTGAGGCTGAATCACTAACCTATGAGGAGAGCATTTCAAGGCCATTCTGATTTACATTGGTGAGACAATGTTAATTTAACAACAACAAAAAAGTGTATCTTGGCCATTTTGAAATTACACACAGTATGGTTTAATACATTCATGTATTATATTAGTAATAATTAGTAAAGAGTTTTGCCAGGAAATCCAAAAAATGTTTTTTTTTTTTGAAAAGCCAAGCATCAGCACCAGTCAGAGCTCCTTTCTCAGCACTGTCTGTGATCATGTCAAGGGTGTCTACGTTTGTGTCTTTCTGGGGCTCACTTTAACAAATACAGATATACAAATACATCAGGAAAAAATCATGATGAAATTAATTTCCTACTAATCTCTTTCATTTTAAATATTTTCTTAGAGATTGAAAAAACAGATAAAGCCTTGTTGTTTGGTCTATCTTCACATACATTTGGTGTTGGACAGTTGTAAAAGACACTTAAATTTTCAAGCTGAAACCCTTACCCCTAAAAAAAAATTCTGCACAAAAATATATTTTATATTATTTTATATCTTAAATATATATATATATATATATATATATATATATATATATATATATATATATATATATATATATATATATATATATATATATATATATATCTGTCTCCTCTTATGTTCAAAATGCCTCTAATGCAAAACAATGCAAAAAGCTTCTTATTCCCATCTCAAAGCTTGAGCATGTCTTAGAGGGGTGAGACCAGTTGTTTCAAAAGGTCAAGATAAGCAGGAAAACATCATAAATAGTCCATGTGTCCTGGTATTCAACTATATATATTTTTTAGTCAATAATGAAGTATAGTGGCTAATTGTGACAGCACACTTTTTTTAAGTGCTATATACATGTGTATTTTAATTTTTTGAGTCAAACTGATGCAGTAATTTTTCTATTTTATACGTTAGTTCAGCACAAAATTCATATAGTATATGGACAGATACATCTAAAGCTAGGTGAAAGGAACAACCTGAATTGAAGTAGTTAGTTATTGTACCCCTTTGTACAATAATTACAAACACTTGGGAGGTGCAGAAATATGGTTCCACTTTGGTGTAATTCTGATATACTAGCTTAATAACAAGCTAAACAGGCAGCTACCTATGTTTTTGAAATCTATCCCAGTATAGTCTTTCACCACACTGGGGAGATGTTCTGGGCCCTTGCCTCTTCCTAGTCCCAAAGGTCTTCCTCTGACAGTTTATCTAGTTCACTTCTGCATTTATCACCAACTTTTCTTACAATACAAGTAAAATCACACCTAAACCATACCTTCAGATTTCCCTTTGTGGTGAAAGCTCTGCCACAGATGGAACAGCCAAATGGTTTTTCTCCTGTGTGAGTTCGCTCATGGATCTGAAGAGCGCTTGCTGATGAAAAGTTCTTCCCACACGAGTGGCAGTTGTGTTGTTTGGGGGTTCGTCGTGGTGGGGGTGGTGCCAGCATTGGAGTGAGGTTGGAGTTTATCATAGTCTGACTGGTTACGGAGTGAGAGCCATCAAACAAGGCAGGTGATTTACTTTGTCCATTCTCAAACTTGACTGGGTTTAGTTCTGAGCTTCCATCACTGGGAGTGTTAAAACCTAAAAAAAGGAAATTCCATCAATTTGATTAATTTTTTTTTTTTACCTTAGCACTATCAAGCCATTTATAATATCCTTCATAACTTGTTATATAAAGACAAAAAGACAGTAACTTTGTTGTGTAAATTTAAAATAAAAGCATAAAATAAGCATTCTTTGACACATTTAGAAAGTAAAGGTGTAAAAAAGCAAGATAAATACAATCATATTACTGGATAATAGTTAAAGCTATTGGAATCTTTTCAATGTCAAATGAATCATTCAAACTTTTTTCAATTTTTTTCATTATTTTATTGTAACTTAGTGTCAACATTCCATATGCTCTGGCTTGACTAGTAGAATCCCCCCCACCCCCACTCTCTTTCTCTTTTTTTACAGAGTAATGTTTTTAGAATAATGTTATGCTGGGATCAGCCATGTGTCACTCAAAAATGCACCAAGGACGTTATCTGTCTGAACAATACCTGAACAATCCAGTAAGCTTTAATGTATATTAAAAGACAATGAAAGTTTATTTACTTTGTTATTGTTTTGTTATGGATGCCAATCAACTTGTTGTTGGAGACAATGGGGGCGCTTTAAAATTCCACTGCCAGCTGCACTGCCAAACTTTTTTCTTTTAAATAAAGGATAAGTAGAGGTTCATTTTGCTTGATTTATTTGATTTCACAGAAATTAAGTACAGTTTCAAAACAGGTATCAAGACTAGTTTTTCAGTCAATAAATATGGATAAGTAAAGCATTTATCTAGAGCCCTATTTACAACCTTTTTTTAATTAGAAGGTGAGCCCAGTGATCCCCAATGTGTTGGGTCAGTTTGCAACTCAGTTTAAATAAATTTACACAGGCTTGGGGGAAGTTCAGGCTTGTATGATAGGTAAAAGGTCATGCAATGTGTTTTAATTTGTAGGAGAATGAAAAAATGTAATGCTTCAGATGAAAACTATAGGAACTGACCGAAATGCATATATGTATCTTTAAATATATAAAAAAATAAAACATTGTTGAGCTTCGTTCAAAATCTGTGTGCTTTTAAAGCCCAATTACAGAAACTCTAATTTAAGGTATTTTGTCTTTATAAATGATAAATGATTACAGATTATACCAGGCCTATATTAGGCCTTATAATTTCAATTTACCTCTGTCTCTACCCAGGAACAGTAGACTGAAGTGATTCTCTTCTTTGACAAATGGCCTGCTGGAATGAGTGGCAGTGAGATCTAATGCACCAATGTTTTCGGATCCAGAAGAATCTATCTGTTCTGTCTTCACCATAGCATTCACTGAAGAGGCGCTCAGAACCTCATCCTTACTGCAGTTATTTATCTGAGGAGAAGACTTGGTCCTATGATTCTCAGACTGGCTATAACTAGGTGATAGGGCCTGCATTGAGCCAGATGATTCAGAATGTGCTGGACTTCCAATGCTGTGGTTTTCCAAGTGTGCTAGATTGGAAGATGAGTTATTCTTAAACATCTCTCCATTCTCACCATCAATTATGCTTCTATTTTCTGTAGGGTTTAGACTCAGGGAAATGGAATTTTCAACTATTGGATCTTTTGGCTTCATTTCATTTTGAAGCCCTCCAATTGTAGATATAAGATGAATAGATGGTGAAGTGCTTGGAGACATCTCTGAATATAGCTGGGGTTGTTTGTCATCTTCCTTTAGACCAGATTCTTCTTCCATTGCTTGGTCAATTTCATCAAAAAGCTCATCATCATAGTTGCTCATGTTATCTAAACTCTTTTCATCAAAGGAAAGATCTGTGTCTGTGTCCTGAAAACTCTCTGGCATGGGTGTGTTGGGAATCTGTCCACCCATATGCATGCGAATGTGTTGCTGGAGAACTACAGCATTAGTAAACTTTTTCTGGCATATGGGACAGGAGTGCTGAACTCGGAGAGGGGGCTTTGATCTGTGAACACCAAAGTGTGTTTTAAGATTACCCTTGGTTGTAAAAGCACGGCCACATATTTTGCATTTAAAGGGTCTTTCTCCTGTGTGGATCCGATAATGCATCTTCAGAGCACTCTGACAACTAAGTACTCGGTGACAGATAGCACATTGGTTGGGGTCTGCCATCTTCTTATCAATGTTTTCAACCAGTTGCTGTAGTTTGGAGGTCTCTGATGTTTGCATAGAGTCCAAGAGGCCGCCAAAAGGAAATTTTGGCTTGAACGGATTTGATACTACTGGTAGAGATGGATGAGGGACAATTGAAGTAGAGCTTATTGAGTCTGTGACATGTGTTCTGCTGGAAGTTGTAGTTGTGACTATGGTATTAGAAATCCCTTCACATATGGACGCTGTTGATGGGCTGGTTTCTACCGACTTGACTGGGTGGTTGGATTGTAGATTCAAGGCTTCAGGTTTGAGATTTGTAGGTCTGTTGGTTGCCACATTTGGCTGTGGTGAATTAGAATTTAGTAGCATACTGTTCTCGGTAGTTTGGTGGTTTGGAGACAACGATGTGCACTCGCTTGTTGGTGGTGATAATCTTTGAGGTGACCTGTTCAAAGGGTTGAAATTACTTGAATCTCCATAGTTTCCAATAATGGTAGGTATATTTGGAGGGAGTTGTAGTCCTGCAGATGTTGAAATTGTGGGCAAAATTGGCTTGCTGTCCAGCCAAGTCGTTACAGGTTTTTCTGGTGGCAGTGACATGCCATAAGGTATACCTGAGCTGGTTGGAACATTGTCCAGATACTCAGGCACTGGATATGGGTTCATTTGGATGTGAGGGTACTTTTCTTTGTGTCTTTGAAAATGAACCTTCAAGTTACCCTTTGTTGAGAAGCGATTACCACAAATGTTGCACTTGAAAGGTCTTTCACCAGTATGAGAGCGAAGATGAATTTGGAGTGCACTGTCGCTCCCAAACACCTTGGCACAAAATCTGCACTTGTGTTTGAAAAAAGGATCTTCTGAACTTGGTTTAGTGTCAAACATAGAGACATTGGGAGGCTTTCCTTTTCGGTGCTTCATTAGGGCGGAGAGAGGATCAAGAGCATTTGTTGTAGCTGCAATACTGGCAAGAGGATTAGGGAAGATAACACTGTTGGGTGAGCTTTGAGGAACAAGCGGAAGGCTGGAGGGTGATGTAAGCAGTCTACCATGTGTCAGAGTTAGAGGACTAGGTGTGTTTCTTGGAAGTGAAACAGCACAATTTAACTCAACCCCAGATCCAGTGGTAGCGCTGGTGAAGCTACTGTTACTAATTGACATGGAGCATGGTGGGATTTGAGTGGAAACCCCATTTGTTGCTGGGTATAAAGAATTTATTGAAATATTGCTTTTCACCATAGAATTTACTGGTTGGGGACCCGCTTGAGAGACACCAGAAGTGGCTCCCTCCAGAACTGATGACGCTGAGGTTAAAACTTGATCATTTAAATTATTAGACCCCTTCCCATTATTTTGGTTCAAAGGGGGTGTTACGAAACCATGCAGATGATGCTGTCCAGGAATTGCATGTATACTGGAGGATGAAGTTACTTGTAAAGCAGCATTCATGTTGTTGTCTACATGATGACTGACAGCAGTCTGTGGGGAAGCCTGATTGTTTATTTGAGCTACCTGGCTCCGAATCTGCTCTATCAATTTAAGCTGCCTGAGCTGTTGTTGCTGCAATGCCACGAGCTGATCCAGGATCACAGGGATCGCCATAGTTGACACTTCACTTGCTAGTGCTTCCTGGGCAGTCTGAGAAAACTGAGCCACAGCGACACGGGTTCCATGCAGTGTTTCCAGTGTGACGTTCGTATTAGGTATAGAATATCCTGACCCAGAAGGCTGCTTGTGATCCTCAGGTTGAGGTAGATTTATGTCTGGCTCTGCTAGAGTAATTTGATCATCAGGATCTATGGGTTTCTCCAGAGAAAGTTCCACTTCCATTGACTCATCTTCTTTATCCAGGATAGCACCCGACTCCAGCATTATCTCTACCCCCTCATCACCTTCATTGGGAATGTGGTTTAACTCTTCACCGTCCTCACTATTTGCAGGCTCACTCACGCAGCTGAGGACAGGTGATACTTCAGGTATGTAATCCTGAACCTGGTCAGATGCAACCTCATTATCACCGATAATTAGCACAAGTGGATTCTTGGTACAAGTCTTTAGATGTTCACAGAAATCAGACCACTTGAAAAATTCTGCACAGCACTTTTCACACACGTGGGTCTCTTCACTTCCACTGCGGCTCTCATTTCCACTGTCAGAATCATCCACTCCTTCACCTGAGACTGAGAGCAAGAGGAAAATCAAGTGCATGAAATTATATAACAAAATCAAATCAATCAAAAAGTCCACACATTTTTATAATTCTATTGCTCTCTGGGTAGCCTGCAAATAAGCCTTTGTGCAATCCAATTAGGACCTGTCAGTTGTGGTTATTGCCATTTAAAAGGGATTCATGGAAGAAATTGATTTCCAATGGTTTCATAAAAGTCAGGACCACATTATCTGTGCAAATCAGGTCTGACAGGGATTCCCTGTAATTGTACACTCATAATTTCTGTCTCTTCATATCACTGTCAGGTGTATAATATACACATTTGCGTGCACGTTTAACATATTTTCATAAATAATTGTGCAGTATCAATCTATGGTCAAATTTCTAAATTATGAAAATGTAAAAATATATTAACTTCACAAATTAGATTTAACGTGTCATTATTGTAATAAAAATTCCCATTTGACACTTTAAATATAAAAAAAATATTTTGCTGCTGAATGAATGGCAAATAAGCAAGTTTGTTTGACCCCCCCCCACACACACACTGAAAAAGTCTGAATAATTAAACTAAAATTGTCCTTAACATATTAACATATCATTCTTAAAAAAACTCTTATTTATTAAAAACATTACTATAACACCATTTGAATGCAAAAACAAGAACTAAGATTTATAACAGCAATTTCTATATTCATGACTTGGAAATGACACTTGTTAACGGCAGAATCTTGTTTAATCTTGGTGACACAAAATCAACATTAAAATTTCCACAAAACTGTCTTTACTTCTCTCTGGCCTGTTCAACCTGGGTCCCAAGAAAAAAGCTGAATATAACCTACATTGTATCACACTTAAACTAATCACTATCAGTATTTAATCTATCAGTCAGCCATTGCTAATTATAAAATAAATGTGACATTAAATTATTGTAAAAACATACTTCATATCTTGTGAAAATAATAATTGAATAAATATTAACAGATATATCAAATATGAAGAAATGTTTACATTCGAATTATTTTTTTCAACATTTTAACAGTTTGTAAATGTATTGTAAATTAAATATGCACTTCATTAACATACTGAAATGATTAAATAGTAGAAAGTTGTAGATGTAATTGTATGAAATGAAGACAGAAAGAATCTTTTAACGTTTGTGATAATATATTAGGCTTCACTGGCAGAGATTCAGTGTAGATGTTTCTCTAAATTTTCAGTACTCTTATCCTGAATGCCTATCTTATACTCTTATCCATAATTGCCTGCAATATCCCAGCATTTGATTGAAATTAAATAAATACATGCGTTATGCTGTGTTTGTGTACATGGATTTAAAAAAGGAATAGTAAAACAGAGTATAACAATGTTAGTGAGGCAGGAGAGTTAGCCTCTCGGCTCACAAATATGCTTCTAAAATAAATACTATTCTGTATTTCGTATTTAAAACATACTCCATATGTACAACACAATGAACTATGAACTCTTTGGACTGAATAGACGAAGCTATCTATACATAGTTGTATTAATTTAAATACCCTCCAAAAGTTTGATAAATAGCAAAAAATCAAAAAACAAAAAAACATAATATGTAAATATTTTACTATATAATTTGTGATTGAATTCAGTTTCTTACTATAACCCTTTTTCATTTTTACATTTCAGAAAGTTAGTCAGGGATCAGGAAAACAATGCATCGCACAATTTATAGTTGCAGATTCATTCCCTAACTTACAGGACAACTACGTGAAATTAACTTGTACATTATGTTTGAATAGCAAACAAAGACATGCATTTGAATGGTCATTTCAAGACAATCTAAGAGGGCCAAGGTTGAGATATTTTCTAAACAGACTTGTGTACATTTACATGACTTGAACCCAACATCTAATTTTGTTCTTTTGTCTGGTTGAAATCGCAATAAACACTTTGCTTGGGTTGTTTAAATAACTTTTTTTTCAGGCCAAATTACATTTAAAGCTTGACCTTCATTGGCCACCCATGATGGTGCCACACAGCCAAAGGTTAAGTGCATGCAGCATCAGAGCACTTGAAAGCAGCCCTCCTCGGGGACAGATATAGAGTGGTGGTCAGAATTGAGGTGGAGAAGCGAGTGGGTGGTTGGGGTAATGGCACACCACTGACTTCACGCACAAAAGAGTTTGTTCACAAGTCAGCCAAACAAAAGAGAGTCAAAACGACCATTTAATACTCCTGGAGTGACAAACTGAAAATGACAAAAGGAACATAGCACTTTGTTTAAAAGAGGGAAAGTTTCATAAATATTATGGCTAACTGCATGTTTAGAAATTTAGCAGAGCATGGAGTTTAATTGGCACTGGACAACGAGTTACAGATTATCGTGACAAGAAGTGATCACTACATCTGATTATATTAGCAATACTATTAGTTTAGATAAAAAAAATAACTGAACTGGCATGGAAGCCAAGCATTAATATAACACACACATCTATGTTGTAGCTTATGTTTTATTTGATTTTATATGTATTTCTCTCATTAATTCTGTCTCTTTTTGAGACAGAGATTGTACACGACAAACTCAATGTAAACTGAAATGTATTTGTTCCAAGACTTTAAAGTTATGAGAATTGTGTGAATTTGTTCGCTTCCATATTTTTATAGAAATGAATTCTGAATCATTAACTATTTGCTGAAAACCATGAGGTCTTTTCAATTTGAAATGCATTAATTTAAAATCCATGTTATTTAAAACAAAGCCTTATGTGTTTGTTTCACAGTTTGCCATCTTCAACTTAGAATTGATCACAAAATGAAAAACTCAAAGCCTCAACTATTGTAGAATTAATCATGTAAATAATTATAATTAATTATAATTAATTAATATATGAATGTGTATTATACAAATTTTGAAGTGAAATACCTTAAAATTATTAAATGATTAAGTTGAATTAGTGACAGTTCTTTATGTATTTGTGAAGGTATAACAATAATAATAATAATAATAATAATAATAATAATAATAATAATAATAATAATAAACAATTATTCGATTAAACTTAAAGACCAACAGACTCACAACATTACTATTTGATTCTGAAACCACTTTAACACACGAGTCATCATTACATGTTAAATATTACAGTTAAGATTTTTTTCCACAATAATGTATTTATTGTATTCTTACAACAATATCATTAAAGAAAGAAAAGAAACAATCATGCATTATGCATTTGTGCACACGTGCCGGCTGACACTTTCAACCTTTTGAGATTAAGATAAAATCTAATTAAAATCCAATCAAATATTTTAATAAAACAAATTTTGTTTCAATGAGACGCTGTTCATATTAAAATAGATTTCATTGTTTTTACTGATGCCTAGTTTAAAAACTTTGTAGGATCACAATAATTCATATTTTTATTATTTAAAAAAATGTAAATTCGTTTATAAATCTTTTATTTTAACACCCGGCTTTCAAACGAAATTATTGGCTCGGTGCTTTCTAATATAAACCATTATTTCCCGACTCAAATTTTAAATTTCATGATATGTTGGTCATGATAAAGTGTAGACGTTAGACTTTTAAAATGAAACCACGTTACCGCGTTGTTCGCAAATATTAACAAAAAAGAGATAAATCTAAAAGAAGAGCAAAAATGTTTTGTTTCACGTGTGCCATCATTCTTCGGATAAAAAAGCGCAAAGCAATTTGCTAACCTGAATTTAGGATAAATCTTGAACAAAATCGAATGACTTGAACTCTGAGCTTCCTCGTTTTAAGCAGCAGTCCCAGGGAGCGAGAGGAAGACTCACCGCGCTGAGGAAGCAGCTCCAGAAGCGCCGACTCCTCGTCCGATCGCAGCTGCTGAGGCTTCGCTTGCTTCCGACGGGACATTCTTCAGCCTGGAAGTCTTCCTCATTCACAAACATCAGCAGAGATCCACCGAGATCAAAAAAATCTTCTCAAAAAGTCAAGCTGTAGGTGCGCGCAGATGATCCGCTGATGAGCGGAAGTATCATTATGATAGGGAACGATACTTTGAATTGGCAGAGCTCCAGTGGGCACACTGATATGGAAATGAGGGACGGGCTCCGCAATTTACTGCTTCACCTTCAGACATCACCATCCACCCAAAATCCCCTCTTACGCCCAGAAGAGGAGGGTCAAGTGTTGTCTTTGTGGGCTTTTCCTCAGTGGGTGATTTTGTGACACTGAACCTGAATGTAAATTCCCAATTGTTGGAGAAAGTGAGTCCCGTGGGTTTGCTCCGGTTCAGAACTTTCCCATCCTGGTTTCTCCTTTGAACATGTTCATCTCTTCAGCAGTGGATGAAACCAAACGCACTGATCATCTCTGACTATAAAAAATGGAAAGAAAGCGTCCTCTTCTCGGATGAAATGTCAGCAGCCGGTGCGCAAAAGTTTCTGACGGTAAGCCCGAAAAATGATTTTGCGTTTAATTCAAATATTTAGCTGCACTAGTTAAAACGTACACCCGATTAAAGTTTTTGTAAGATCAAAAACTCATCTGCTTATCATTTTTTTCGCCGTGCATCGGCTGGTTTCAGAAGTCTGCCGTGGTTCAGTCTTCCGCAGCCCGTTTGTGGAACGCGCTCCAGGCCTAGGCAAGCGTCCCACGAAACTCCGCGCGCAGCAGATGATTACCGGGGACCCGCGAGTCGCTGTCGGGCTTTCTTTCAGCTGGCTGAAGCGGCAGAGACGGGACTTTAACAGTTCTCGGTGAAGGCGCCGGAGAGGTGTGCGTATGTCCGCGCGAGAGCCTCTGTGTCGAGTGTGAGGGATTTGCCGTGGGTTTGAGAGGAGCCCATTGCGGAGAGCGGCCGCTAGGATGTAGCAGGACACACCAATTCAACTCAACTCAGCCCGTCATCTGATGCTCTTGAGAGCTCGAGGCTGACCTGGGAAGAGAAGCCTATCTGTGTATACTTTATACATGGACAGCGGAGTGACAAGTCTTCCAATGAAGAACCAGACCAGGAAATAAAGCTTTTGAACATGACTGTTAACATAAGGTCTTTGTAACAGATGTTTGTGTTTTTCTCGACTTATAAAGTAACATTTGCCAAGCACATTCGTCAGCGCGATTGAAAACACATTTAGAAATCAGGGAACGGTTCTTCAATTAAAAAAAAGCCAAATCTCCATGTTGGCGCACATTTAAGGCAGTATCTTTTAAGATATTTGCACATAGTCGCTATCATTCCTATCATAAGTTTAAAATTGCATCTTTTGAATGCAATTTCAGCTGCGTTTTTAGAGTTTCTTCTTGTTCATCACAAGTCACAAGTTTCTTTCACATCAACGACTTTCTCTAAATGTTCACTTTTCCTCAAGTTATTCCTAAACACATTCATCTTTGAATGCATGCAGACGACAAAATCAGCCATTGATAATTGCTGCTGTGTGGCTCTGCTCCTGTATCGATCGGTGTGTCCTGCTACAGAGAGATAAGAACACTAACCCTTTACTGCAATATCATTTCTTTTGACCTATCTGCTCGCTACAGACTTATGATGAATAGCCGAAGCAGCTAAAGTCTTTTATCACAAGAGTATCCCCTTGATATAAAATTGATTCTTTATAACCAACTTGACACACAGAAGCCAAAACACCCACCTTTCCATCATCAACAATATATCTACAAAAAAGAAGTAGCATTTAGATTCTATCAGATTTGAAAAGTTTGGAGCAAATGAATGCTTGTAATGTTAATATTGGTTTATAACATTATAATAATGCTAATTAAACATTGTAACTAAACTAAAGCCTGTAAAATGACAAAGTTTAGTTATTATTACGTTTCACTATTTCCTTTTTTTACCTCAAATAATTTAGTTTGAACAAAAATTATCTGTTTTGAAGAAGATTTTTTAGTCTATAAATTGATATACATAAAAACTCATCTAGTCTTATTTTTCTGTAACAGAAGTAGAGGTTCTAAAAAGTTAAACA
Organism: Danionella dracula; assembly: GCA_900490495.1. Taxonomy (NCBI): domain Eukaryota; kingdom Metazoa; phylum Chordata; class Actinopteri; order Cypriniformes; family Danionidae; genus Danionella; species Danionella dracula. The sequence goes on along the minus strand of UELW01000378.1, from coordinate 3,417,562 downwards.
GAGAAGTAGTTCTATAATTTTGAGCAAAATGCAATAAGTTAACACAGGGTTAGTTCCTAAGTAGGATTCGATTTCACACTGAAGCCTTTATAGCGGATATATTTTTAAGTTAATTAACCATTTAGAGTTCAAATTAAATGCCGTGAAATACTTAAATTTTCACATTGTCATGAGTGGTTGAAAACTTTTACTGAAGGAAATGTTTTTTATAGTTGCTGAAAAGTTTGCAGTTGGCGCCACGGGGCTGTGGACGACCAGGAAGGGTTTGCTCTCAGCCCAGCAGGCTTTAGGAGCAGAAATAAATACCCAAATCTATAGCCTCAAAGCTTCAGGAACTGTATAATAGCCAAAGGACCAACACTTTTTGGAGTAATCATTGACTCTGGGGGCTTTTAAACTGTAGTTGTGAGGATCTGAAGATTCAAGGGGTAATTGAGGTAAACTGACATTTGAGTTTGGTTTGCATTTTTACTGTAACTTATCTTTTGTGTAATTACACTTCTCTGCACCTGTTAAGGCTTTGATTAATTTGGATGCAGATTTGAATGTTAACATGTTTATAAAATGTTAATAAAGCTACAACAAGAAAACTAAAAAAATAGTTCCATCTTAGCAATTGACAACATTAGTATAAGAAACATTCAAATTCCATACTGCAAACAATGTTAGTTTGAAGGATGAGAGCGTTCAGTCTGGCGTTCTATGATGAACTTTAAGACATACCCATGTACAGTTTTCACAAAATGTGACTGGGTTTGCCTTTCATGAAAAGTGGAACATCATGAAATAATATTTTGTTATTTTCCAGTCTTTTCTGAAAGTTAAACCCATCTGTTATGGTTTTGTTACAGAGTTAAGTTTTTTATGTTTTTATTTCTGGAACTTTTGATTAAGAAATAATGGAAAGCTGTATTCATCATCTCAAAAATGGTAATATTAACTAAAAACAATAAATGCCTTTAAGCTAATGTCAGGCTTTCGAAAAATTATGTTTATTTTAATGCACTCAATACTTGGTTGGGCCTCTTTCTGAATGAATTATTGCATTAATGGCATGGACTCAGTTAACTCCTAGCAGTGCTCAGGTGTAATGGAAGCCTGGTTTTCCTTGATAACAGTCTTCACCTCTTCTGCATGGTTGGATCTGGTGTCACCCATCTCCCTCAGATTCTCAGGTAACTTTACTAACCAACCGAGTAAAGCAACATTGTTACTTTACTAGCTTTTGGTACATTTGGCACAGGTGATGCCAGTCATGCTGGAAAATGAAATCAATATATTCTTCAAGCTTGTTAGCAAAAGGAATACCGAAGTACTTTAAATCGGACAGCTTTAATAAATATGAACTTCGCAAAACCCAATTGGCCAACTGAGGATTACTGATACTTCAAACTGGAGTTAAGGTACCATGAATTATCTACATCTCACCTCTTCTTCCAGATTCTGGGAACTTGAGTTCTAAATGAACTTCAAAATGTATCAAATGTAAAAAGAGGAAGTTGAAGCATGGAGTAACTCTCTTTTCCTCTGCTTCTGATTGTGTTTCCAGTCATCTGTTCTTAGTGTTGACTCCAGCCTCAGTACACTACTTGTGAAGATCATCCCAAAAGATTTACACTTCTAAGAGACTGAAAAATCAATTCCAACAATTTATCCATGAGCAACAAACGTGATAGTTTCAAGAACCAAAAGCCGAAAGCATTTTGCTCACATATTGTAATATGTGCGGTTCACTTTCTGCAATGTGTAACAAAAACATTTCACTTTTTTATTTTACATTTTTCACATGGGTCCCTTAAGTCTGGAAGATGGTGCATTCCTGTCGTGTGAGCACAGCATTCCGAAAAATATTGTAAGTTCTATTGATTGAACTCACAATTTATGTTCAACTGCACTACTGAACAAAGACACAGCCATAACATCTTGATAATTGAAGCATGGTTTTATACTGTTAACTCAAGCAAAGCATACATTGTTTGTCAAATCTGAGATTGTCTAAATAGAACACATACAGACTAAATAGCTTGTCCAAATTTGAAAGATTTATTTTGTGTTTTAAAATGTTTTCAGTTCTGAGAGCTTTAAAATAAGGCCATTACCAGCCATCTTGACCAATGTTACATTAGATACCATTCTGTCACAGCTTATTTGCTTATATACAACAAACAAACTGCCATAGTCTTTGTCTTGATTCACAGGCAACAAAAAGGTTTTTGTTAGTTTTGTAAAGGAACACAGTGTGTATATATATATAAATACAAATAATAAAAAGTATGTTTTTGATTAATCCTGATTTGTGTATTTTGTGTGGTTGCTTCATTGTCATTTTTTTGTAAAATATTTTCTGAAAAATATTTTGTTCTTAAAAAATCATTCACTATTTTGACACTGAGTTTTGGTGTATTGCGTATTCTATTGCATGCATAATTTAAAAAAAAATTCAATTACAAAAAAATTCAATATTTGACCTTACTAATCATATTTTATTATAATTAGATTTATCATAGATAGGCGATTACAGTAAAATGTGATCTGACTGAAAGAGGAAAACCTAATTGATACAAATGGAATTGAGCAATTGAATGTGTCTCTGTAATTGAATTAAAAGGTGCAGTTGCCCTTTGTGTGGCAAGTACAGCCTACTGAGAAAACAGAGCAGATGAAGTGTATGTAGGTGCGAGAGGAGGAGAGTGTATGTGTGGAATGGTGAGAGAGATCAGGAACATGCGAGCGAGATATGGGGTTCCGTTTGAGTATCTGGAGGCGAAAGCGAGCATGTTGAATGCTGTGTAGTGTCACTTACACAGAGATGTCATGGTGATAACTGCTGCTGTAAAATGGAATGATCTGTGACCGGCCTTAACTGATCATAGTCTTCTGAATCCTTTTAAACATTAACATTTTTTTTTTTTTTTGGGTAGTTTTCAATGGTCTTATTCAGCCTGGCTTACCCAAATGACAGAGGCACTACCCCCATTGTGAGTTGTTTTACTCTTTCTTGTGAACCCATTAAAACAAAAAGAAGCAGGTTTTTATAATGATTTATTTTTTACGTGTCTGATGAGCATTGCATGAAAATTTAACGCAGGGAAAGAGCAGAAATGAATCAAGAAGAGATGTGACACTTTTAGTTTTAGCAAACTCCAAAGATAACAAGTCTATTAGTTTAAACATTGAGCTGCTAAACACTGTGCTTGAATAATTAAAGGAATACACATATTCTCCACAGAGTTGAAAATAGTGATTTATAATTTTATAATCTGTTGAGCCATTCTCACTGACTACCAAGTTGAAAGAAAAAAAAAGTATAAAGCAATTTGAAGCAAAGCAACAAATAAAGCATTTGCTGCTGAATAACATATCTCATCTTGATTTGATTAAGAAAAGGCCTGTTTACATAAATCATTTTCACCACATTATATAACCCACTACTTTGAAGCCATGGACAGTAAACTCTAGAGAGTAAAGGTTAACTATCCCGATTATGACCAAATATACTCTAAATTGAGTACAAATATCACTTAAACTGAGTTAAAATGATCTAAAAGGATATTTTGTACATCCTAAACACCCTGTACTTTGCACAATATGTTTTTATTTCACTCGATATAAAACTCACAACTCTTATTTTTGTTCTCATTGCATAAAAGTTAAACTTAATATATATTTTAAAGTAAAAGTTTAGAGGTGCAAGGTTTAATTAGTGAAGAGCCATGAGAATGCAGATCTCCCACTACCATCACCCAGTGATGTCAAGTTGTTCACTTTTTAATAAATAGAATACAGTCTGTTCTTTCTTTCTTTCTCTCTCTCTCTCTCTCTCTCTCTCTTTCTTTCTATGCATTGCTTAAGCTATTGTCTGGAACCAGCCGACAAATGCTTTAGCTGTCTAAACGCAATGTTATTTGTCACACCAATAAAGCCTGATAAGGTTAAGACAGAAAGAGGGTGAAAAGAAAGACAGAAAATGGTAAAGCGCAGTGAATGACAGGCAGCTGGGGAGATAGGGTTGTTAGTTTATGGAGGCAGCGCTCTGAGTTGACTTGAAATTTTTGATCACTTTAATTCAGCAAATCCAGCATGGGCTCCCTCCCTGTCCAGTGCTTTTATCAAGGTCTTGTGTGCTTGTATTGATTTTTTATTTTCTGCCCAGGATGGAAGACAGAGAGGCTGTGAATGAGGAACTTTCCTTAGATTGCTGCTATTCTCCAGTTTATTGCATCCTGTCACTGGTAGTTTCAGCTGATGTCCAGTATGCCGTGCTGCTTTGGCCAGTAAAATAGCTGCTTAAAAATGAACAATGAAGCAAATAAATGAATATAAAAAGAAAGAAAGAAGGATTCATACAATTTCTTAAATGTCTGAAATAATTAGTATTTTTTTTTCTCCAAATTGTATAGTCCTTATTTATTTGCATACAATACATCTATGGGTGATTATGTAAAAATTTAAAATGGCAAAGAGACCATGTAGATATCAAAGATTGTTATTACTTAGTGTACTGTGAATGTACATGGCTCAGCTGTGTGTCATTTTAAGACTTAATTTTTTAAAATAAATTATAAATTAAATTGAACGAACTGGTATTATTAAAAATGTATCGACTTTAACACATAATTGTTGGATTAAATCAACAACAAACCTTTGTTTTACTAAAAGCAGAAAACGACTGTAATTGTACAGTTGCTCACTGTATTATACCACTAAACATGCAGGGAAAAAGTTAAATTTAATCAAGGAAACATTGTTATTTTCTGTATTTTCCATAACTTGTTACACACGTCACAAAAATGCTTTTCGGTTTGTGGAAATACTCAATAAATATATGTTTTCAGTTTAAAACTGATTAAAATTTGTGCTTCTTTTTAAAAAATGTTTCACTGATCGTTACATTCAACTTATTTCCACAATCAGTGCTGACAGCTAAGTAGATTTATGAGTCATATTTATTCATAAAAAAACTATAACAATTGATGCCCACTATAATGTTTTATTGCCACAAAAGATCAAATAGTTAATAAAAAAACTCATACTCATACATAAACACTTAAAAATCTGCTTTTTTTGTCTGCACTTGATTGTTTTGATTATCCAAAAATAATCCATTATTATTAATATCAAAATGCTTTCCTGTCATGTTGGATGGGTTGCAGTAAAGTGGAAAGGAGTGAGAGTACAAGAGAGAGGAGAGAAAGGTTACAACAGTCTGATAAAAGATGTCTCCAAAACACTAATTAAAATTGACTACCCCCACAAACGCTGCACAACATGTTATCTCTAGCTAATTCATTTAGAGCCTCTATCTCTTTGTGAGCATTTACCTTTAATCGCTTGTGCTTTAACGCTCAAAAATGCTTTTATTTCATTTTCCTCTGTTCCCCTCTCGTTGACTTGCAAAAACATCAAATTGACAATATGTGCTTGCTTGACTCTGTCTCTTCAAAAGAGAATGCTAATCGAATCAAATCAGCTAATGTTTTCGCTCCTGAAGCGCTCTCCATGCCACATCGACAAGACGTTGGAAAATGCATTGTGTTCATATAAAGCAACAATTCTAATCATTACTACACAAGCAGGAGCTCCCACAGAGCAGTTTAAATCAAACATAGGACTACTGATATTGCAATGAAAAGACTTACATTTAAATACATATAATTCATTTTCAATTCCATTAGAACAATAAATGTTTTTTAACAACTAACAATAAAAGTGAACACTTTCCCTTAATTTTGATTTACAAACAAACTATTCTGAACAGTTTGCTGCTGTCAGGACCACCTTTACCCCTGGTCCTACACACCTGCTTCTTCTCCATCTTACTGTAATTCATCAGACTCTGTTCTCTTCAGTCTTCCCTTGCACAAACAATGTCTTTACTTGAACTAATTCAAGTCTTATTCATGTTAACTTACTGTGAAGCTCTCTTGAATGCATGCTCTTTTGTTGATTCAGAGAAAAGATTTTATGTTCGTACTTCAGCGCCTCCTTATTCTCCACAACAAACCATATCAGGTGCTGCATGCTATCTAGAATCCAACGTTTGAATCCAGCACATTAGAATTTGACTGTCTTTCCTGTGTCTTTCCCCAGGTTCTGTGAATGTTATTTTACGAATGAAAGTTGCTAGTGCTTAACTGTTGTTATGTACATTTTTACAATAAACTCACCAAATCAGTTACTACTCACATCTGACTAGGTCCTCAGTGATCATGCCATTAACAAAACCTCAACAGAACTAAAAAAAAAAAGAAAAGGAAAAAATGTAAATAAATGTACTGTTTGAATTGTTAATATCTTAATTAATAAATATCTTAATTAGTAATGCTTGAATAACAACAGAAAGCTAACATAAACATATATAAACAACAGGAGTATCTCAACTCAAACGGTTTCTTTCTCTGAAAGAAAAGGATTCTCCTTGAGACACTAAAGAATGATAAAGGTGTTCAGGGGCCAAGCTGTTACTATTACTATTACCTCTCTGACCGGAGTGATTTTATTCATGTAAATTGAGACTCATCAGACACAATAGCTGTAGAGTATGGAGTTCCTCAAGGATCTATTTTGGGACCCATCCTATTCTCAATCTACATGCTGCCCTTGGCAAAATTATTAAAAGACATGGTGTTAGTTTCCATTGCTATGCAGACGACACTCAGCTCTATATCTCTGCAAAACATATAACCTTTTAAAGCTAAATAAGTACTCAGAATGTATCGCTGATATCAATGACTGGATGAATAAAAAATTCCTTATGCTAAGTCCTGATAAAACAGAAATATTACTTATTGGCTCTAAAAAGAAATTACAGAATCTCTCAGCTTTAAACATTGAGCTGGGAGGACACACCGTTAATTTTCCCACTACAGTTAAAAATCTTGGCGTTATTATAGATAGTTAACTGACTTTTAAGAACCATATCTCTTATGTTACTAAGACCACCTTCTTTCACTTCAGGAACATTGCTGTCTATTGTAGATGCAGAAAAATTAGTGCATGCTTTCATGACTGCAGTTAGTCCAGAATGCAATAGCTATAGTTCTCACAAGAACAACAAATTATGATCCCATTACAGCAGTTTTGTGCTCTCTTCATTGGCTTCCTTCTCAATATATTTAGGGGTCGAGCACCAACGGTGCAAGAACCATATTGTTTTTCCTCGAGTCTTTTTTTTTTAATTTATTTATTTTTTTTTAATTATTATTCCGGGAATCATTGCGGGCACTTTTCGGTACCTGAACATATATGAAAAGTCACAGATTTTTGCACACGCATCAGACGTGAAAAATTTCGTAAAATTTTGGTCCCAAAACTGATTTCTAAAAAATGGCTCTATAGCGCCACCTAACGCGTTTTTACAGCTTTTGAGCATCCAGTTTGTCATAGGCGGATGAAATTTGGTACACATGCGTAAAGTACCAAGGTGTAACTTTTACTAATTGAAACTCTATTTCCAAAATAGACAGGAAGTCAGTTATTTCGCAAAAACCTCTAAAAAAGGGCGTTTTTGCTCGTTCTACTTTTTGACGAACTACTCTCACACACTTTATCCAAACATCTCCAAACTTCTTGAGTATCATCATAAGGCATACGGCAATTGATATTGAGAAGCTTGTTTGACTATCATAAAGTATGTGGTCGTGGCGGCGGGCCAATGTCCAAATTTCGACTCGAAACAGGAAGTTGTTATAACTCGGGCATAGAATATCCGATCCGGCTCAAACTTGTTTCATTCTCATCGTAGTCCAAGCCTGAGAACAGGCGTACAACAACGAACGACATCCGCCATAGCGCCACCTAGTGGCGAGCATTAAAAGCCTGTTTTTCATAGTTTTACCCTTCTATTTCAGCCAGTGTATTGCATGCACACTTAAAACTTGTCGCATGCGTGTAAGACCTTAAGACCTACAAAAAAGTAAATTGGGTCGAGTTTTGAAACTGGACGGAAAACCGGATATTTTAGGTTTTATGTAAAAAACACAGACTTCATACTTTGACGAACTCCTCCTAGGCGAAATGTCTGATCCAGCTGATAATTGGTGTGGTTTGTCGTAAGGCATTTGGGATGAAAAGTTATCAAAAACGCAGCAGTTCGTCAAACGGCCTTTGGATGGCGCTTTATAGCGCCACCTGAAGCGGTTTTGTAGCTGTTGCGCAACCAGGTTATCGTAGGCGAATGAAATTTGGTACACATATGTAAATGACCAAGCTGCAACTTTTACTAATAAAAATCCTGTTTCCAAAATCTACAGGAAGACGAATATTTCGCAAAAACCTAAAAAAGTGTGCATTTTCGCTCGTTTCAAACTTTGACAAACTCCTCCTAGGCGAAATGTCCGATGAAGCTGAAAATTGGTGTTGTTACTCATAACGCATTAGGGAAAAAAAGTTATCAAAAGCTAAGAAGTACGTCCAATGGTCTTTGGAGGGCGCCACAGCAAAGTTCAACCTTCAAAATTGTGCAAAAACAATTTACATATTTTGGACTTTATCTCCGTTCTAGGTTATCCACTATCAACAAAAACAGCCTGCCAGGATTAACCTTGTCAGGTTGAACAAAAGGATATGCGTCACTGTGACTGCGCTCCAAAAATTGGCTGTACAGCGCCCCCTTATATGTGACCAAAAAACATCGCTTTAGCTGTTTTTTAAAGCTGTTGCTCAAGCAGTTTGTCGTAAGCGAATGAAATTTGGTACACATGTGTAAAGTACCAAGCTGCAACTTTTACTGATATAATCCCTTTTTCTAAAATCAATTGGAATTGAGTTATTTCGCAAAAACCTCAAAAAATGGGCGTTTTGCTCGTTCCACACTTTGACAAACTCCTCCCACAGATTTTATCTAAACATCTGCAAACTTCTTGAGTATCATCATAAGGCATACGGAACCTTAAAATTAGAACTTTTTTTCAGCTATCATAAAGTATGTGGTCATGGTCGCAGCCAAGGTCAAAATTTCGATTTGAAACAGAACGTTGTTATAACTCGGGCATAGAATTTCCGATCCGTCTCAAACTTGTTTCATTCTCATCGTAGTCCAAGCCCGAGAACAGGCGTACAAAAACGAACATAATCCGTCATAGCGCCACCTAGTGGCGAACATTGAAAGCCTGTTTTTTATAGTTTTACCCTTCTATTTCAGGCAGTGTATTGCATACACACTTAAAACTTGTCGCATGCGTGTAGGACCTTAAGACCTACAAAAAAGTAAATTGGGTCGAGTTTTGAAACTGGACGGAAAACCGGATATTTTAGGTTTTATGTAAAAAACACAGACTTCATACTTTGACGAACTCCTCCTAGGTGAAATGTCCGATCCAGCTGATAATTGGTGTGGTTTGTCGTAAGGCATTTGGGATGAAAAGTTATCAAAAACGCAGCAGTTCGTCAAACGGCCTTTGGGTGGCGCTTTATAGCGCCACCTGAAGCGGTTTTGTAGCTGTTGCGCAACCAGGTTATCGTAGGCAAATGAAATTTGGTACACATATGTAAATGACCAAGCTGCAACTTTTACTAATATAAACCCTTTTTCCAAAATTGACAGGAAGACAGATATTTTGCAAAAACCTCAAAAAGTGTGCGTTTTTGCTCGTTTTAAACTTTGACGAACTCCTCCTAGGCGAAACGTCTAATCAAGCTGAAAATAGGTGTGGTTACTCATAACACATTAGGGAAAAAAAGTTATCAAAAGCTAAGAAGTATGTCAAATGGTCTTGGGGTGGTGCCACAGCAAAGTTCACCCTTCAAAATTGTGGAAAAAAATTTACATATTATGGTCTGTATCTCTTTTCAAGATAATCCACTATCAACAAAAACAGCCTGGTATGATTAGCCTTAACAGGCTCAACAAAAGCATATGCATCACTGTGACTGCGCTCCAAAAATTGGCTCTACAGCGCCTCCTTACTGCCCCCTTAAATGCTACCAAAATCTTCGTTTTAGCTGTTTTGACCCATTGAACATGTTAGAAAGCCAGCCAAAATTTGTTCGAAGGTCAAAAAACTCGAAAAAGGCCGGGAGGCGGTGCTTTCGCTCCGGCGGATGCATCGTGCGAGACTCCTTCCATCGCTGCTTGCAGCTTTAATCCAGCTCGCTCTCTAACCTATCCCCATCATTTATCACTCATCCTGCAGCTGAGGCTGATCACCTGTTTGTTGTCTGTTACAATTTCCTAAACATTGTTTTTTGTTTGTTAGTTTCTATTTTGTTTTTTTTGCTTTTTTGTTTTTATTGTTGCAAACTTTTAATTGATTGATCTTAAGTTTGTATATTCTTTATGTTGGGGTACCAGCATAATATACATGATACCTGATCCACTAAAGACTTTGTGAAGCTGCTTTGAAAGCAACTGGTGAAAAGCGATATATAGAAACTTGATTGATTAATTGATTGATCTTTTTAGATCTATTAAAATATATAATTAAGTATTTGTCTATATTAGTTGTTAATTGTTTATTATTGAAATGGCCTCAACACTAGACAACTTTTTTTTTTATCGACTGCACAATATTTCCATGTATTAACAGTACATTTCATACAGGTGTTGCTAAATTTCTACCAGAATAAATTAAAGTGTAATTATTTTGTGCCTATATGGCCCCATAATGCTACTATTAAAACAACTTGTTGGACCTGAACAATTTTATAATGACACATTTACAACTTTGGGAATTATGTTGACTAATACTCAAACATTGGACATGATTTAACATAACTAGGTTTTTTGAGATTATACACATACTTGAGAGTGTGTGTCATTAAACCTTGATTGAATCCAACAATTGTAATGGTTACTTTCGCTCTTCTTGTTGTGAGGTTAGAGCCATACTCACTCCCTAGGCAACCAGACTTAGTCACGACTTTAAAGTTGTGGCTGGGGGACATAAAACTCTTTCCCTATTCAGGGAACGAGGGTTACTTATGTCGGTGACAACTATGGGAACACCCTGCAAAACGCTACAACCTAGGTCCTTCCGCATCGGCCGACGGCCTGGCAAGCCGGGCACATCAGTAGTCCAGCACCGAGAGGGCCCTCCTCTGCGCTGGCCTTAAGTATAGGCTTAATTTCTAATGGGCAATCAATAAATTCTCTCATACCAATGCATACCAGAGGAGAGAACATCAATTCCAGAGCTGGAGGGAGACGCCCGGAGGCTGAATTTGACACCTCGAATGCAGGACTTCCGGCAGTTTAATACACGTATGGTTTCATTGAGGGACCTAGGAAAAATGCACCTTGAACCACCAGGGGAAGGTCTTTTTAGAGGGAAGATAGCGTAGATGGAACTAGCTAAAGCAATAAAGAGTTAGGCTTTCGGGAAACTGCCCGGCCCTCCCATGCCCAGGGTCATAAAAGATTCAGCTTGTAGTTTCTCATTGAGGGTACACACGTGGACAGAACATAGGAATATTCCCCTTACTCTACTACGCCTGTTGGGGCGAGAGGAGCCAAAAAGCTAGAGGTTATCTCCAGGGGCAAAAAATAGAGCATGAAGAATGGCACAACCCAAGCTGGACCCCCCTTCGTACATCTCAGACAATGCTACCACCATCTAGCACGGCTGAAGAGATGGATTCAAAGCTCAGGATATAGTACCTGTCGAAGGTGTTGGGTGTCGACTAACCCGCAGCCTTGCAGATCTCTGCCAGCAGAGTACCTCTTGCCAGCGCCCAGGAGGCTGCGACACCCCTGATAGAGTGGGCTCTCAACTTCTGTGTCAGACATGGAGGTTCCAGAGGTCTGGGCACAGATGCTTGTGCCCACATTCCTGGGTCAGAAGGTCCGACCGCAGGGGAACTGGCCAATGAGGGACTGTCACGAAGGAGCAGAGTTCTACGATCCAAGGTCAGTTGCTTCACAAGCACCTTTGTGAAGGTGCGAGGGGACAGGAACAAGTCAAAGGGGAGGATGTAGTACTGATTCACTCGACCTTCGAGGCCAAACCGAAGAAGAGGTCTGTGGCGAGGTAGTATACTCACGTGAAAATACGCATCCTTCAGATCTATTGTAGCGAACCAATCCCCTGGATGGACTGAGTGGACCATGCAAAACCGACCGAGATATCATCCTGAACGGAAGTCTCAGAAGATGAGTGTTCAGACGACGCAGGTCGAGGATTGAACACAACCCGCCTGTTTGTAAACTAGAAAGTTATGGCTGTAAAACCCTCTTTCCCTGTCGGCAGGAGGGACCGGCTCGATTGCACCTTTGCATAGAAGCAAATTGATCTCCTCACTCAGGACCTGGCCTCTGTGGGTGAGACAGAGGTCTTTAGAACCTCTTTGAACCTGGGCAGCTTGGCAACAAACTGCAGTTGATAGCTGTGTCAGATAGTGCGTACGAGCCAAGGGGAAATATTGGGAAGCTCCCACCTGGCTTCCTGAAACTCCAGGCCGAAAAACCTCGCTGGTTGTCATTGACTCACCAGATCTCCAACTAATCCTCACGGAATAATCCAACTGTTCTCTGTGTTGTTGTCTCCCACTGAGTCGCTCGCGTGTCGAGAGTAGACTCCAGCGGAAAAAATAGGAAGAGTGTCACGCTTGCGTCTGCTTTGTGTGGGACGACGTGATCATGTGACAATCAGCGCGTTCACTGATTGGCATTTTGAAAAAGTATAGGAGTCGAGCACTCCTAGCAGAGCTTCCCATAGTCGTCTGAGTGTACGATACAACTACTTTCACCCAGTGAGAGTTAGAATGGACACAGAGAAACCCCAAAAAAGGGTTCATTAAGGGTTGTACAACAAAAAGAACCTTACAAAACAATATGGTCCTGATTTTACATTTTTAAGTTATCGCTTAGGTTTGTTTTGAGTATGCCCAAGACTACCAGTGTAAAAGATTTTAAGTTTACGTTTTTACACTGACAGAGCATATATTTGCCAGAAAGAACAGAGTGCATTATTCTGCCTTTTATCGTTTTACTGACAACATGGAAAATGTGGACTTGTTTAATACATTTGTAACCTATTGGCTTCTACTCAGCTTTTCCTTTAAAATACCATGGTTTCAAGTCAACATTTTTTAACTTATTAATGTGGTGACTCGAGGTAATTAGGGGCGGGTCCCTTAATGAGTCTCCACGCCAATATAAAATAAGCAGCGCTTACCGTTCCAATGCATGTCGGGAAAGACATTGCTTCCGGGTAGTCGTGGCTTCCGCTCTCCAGTGTGGACCTAGGCAACCATTCCAAATGTGGCTGTTGGTGTGCAGATTGTGACCGATACTACAGTCCACCGCATCTCCCAGCCGTTGCAGCAGGTCGCTGTGTGGGGCCGCTTTCGCGGGTCGGAGCGTTTCCAGGTCGCTGTGTGGGGCCGCTTTCGCGGGTCGGAGCGTTTCCAGGTCGCTGTGTGGGGCCGCTTTCGCGGGTCGGAGCGTTTCCAGGTCGCTGTGTGGGGCCGCTTGGTTCGCGGGTCGGAGCGTTTCCAGGTCGCTTGTTGGGCTGCGGATCTGATCGTCGCTGTCCGGTTCACCTCGCTACATCGCGGCTGATTGTCCCGGCAGGACGAGTGAAGGCACAGCGGGACTGTTGGCGTCATTAGCTGGGGACTCGTGGAGTGCACGAAATCACGCGCATCTAAGCCGCGCTCGTTGAGTGCGGCTTTCAGTGGAGTCTCTCTCTCGCTTACTGTTGCGATCGGCCGATCGTTCCTTTCCCAGCCACAACTCTCGTCTCGACGTGGTTTCCCTCCTCTGTTTGGACTGTGTACAATAAGGTTGGTGCCCCCCCCCCATGCTCGGCTGCTAACCCCTTGAATTACTGAATGTGGGGACGAGTGCAATATAGTGGGTTTCTCTTTCAATGTGGGATAAGTGCAATAGCTTCCTTTTTATGCTGGTTTTCTGGGTTGTGTGGGTGTGAGTGCGTCTCATCAAAGTTGAAAGGTTTTACATAAAATTGTGATGAGTGTTTCCCTTTCAGAGCTGAGCAACAGGACCATTAAGTTCGATCCAGACTTTGGGGTGCTGTGGTTGTTGCCTGATTCACATTGCTGTGTTGTGGAAAGTGTGCACGAGGATATTTAGAATGTTCCAGTAGCCTCAGCTCTGAACAGGGTTTCCCTTTTTTTATTCTAGTGTGTGTGACTATTTATTATTAGTGCCAAACTTGATATTCAATAAAAATGTTGATTGTTCCTCTCTGGTACTGATTATTTGCCTCAGCCACAACGAATCTGTGTGCCGTTTAGGTTTATCTGGGGTAATTCTTGGGCCCCCACCCAAGTGGCGTAGTCGGTTTATTGCAGGTAAATTTAAAATAACTCTTTCCAATTCCACTCGGTTGCCACAAGTTGGCGTAGTCGGCGGGGTTGTGGCTGTTGTGCAAACTCAGAACCAGACTGGATGTAAAATTTAGCTTAAAATAGTTAAATAACTCCTGTTTTGTTTAAGCAAGGGTTGGGTTTTGTTGGTACTTTAGAGGATGGAAGCTGAGATGCAGGAGATGAGAGAACTTATAGCACAGTTAAGAGCTGACAATGAGAGGCTGCAGCAGGAGAGGGCCCCAGTTGAAAGGTCTGACCCTGGTGCCTCCTCTGAGACTGAACCTCAGCCATTAACACAGCATGCTGCTACACCTAACAATGTTGAGCGTTTTGTATTTGTTCCGCGGGAACGCCGGTGCCCAAATTTTAATGGGAAGGCCGGTATAGGGATTGAGGAATGGATAGATGAGGTAAAGTCATGTATGCGTGTGCGATCAATGTCTACCGTGGAGCAAGCATTATTTTGTTTGATCACCTTGAAGGCGAAGCTCGAGACGAAATTAAATACCGTCCGCAATCCGATCGCCATGATCCAGAGAGAATATTTGCGGCGTTGCGTGACCTTTATGGGTGTGCTGATTCTTATATTACACTACAAGAAGTGTTTTACTCGCGCCGACAGACAGAGGGGGAGACGCTCCAAGAATTCTCTTTAGTGCTACTAAGCCTGTTTGAGAAATTAAAGCGACAATGCCCAAACACTGTTTCCAATGCAGATGTTATTATTCGCGACCAGTTTGTTGAGGGGGTGCTTGATAATTCCCTTCGACGAGAGTTGAAGCAGTATGTTAGACAGCGACCTGCTGCAATGTTATTGGAGGTGCGTGGAGAAGCAATCCGCTGGGAGAGAGAGGGATCGTCTGGTCGTGTCAGGGGGCGGAGTCAATCTGTACCGTTGATTCATGGGGTTCAATATGGCGTTTCTGGTAATTCCAAAGTACCTTGTGATAAGGGAGATCGTTCCTCTGACTTAAGTGAGTTACGGCAGATGCTTTCTCAGCAACAGAAGCAAATTGATCAACTTACCCAAATGGTCACTCGTAGTTATGGTCCACAATTTAGAGAGCCTCCTTCTGCCGCTCAAATGTTATGCAGGAAGTGCCATCAGCCTGGCCATTTTGCCCGGGAATGTAATTGGAACAGTCATTCAGCTGGCCCTCCACGTCCTTCGCACAATACTTTTCTGCCTGGGAATACAGGACCTGTACCTGGTCCTAGCCGCTCGGAAAACTAGCTCCCACCGGACTGGTGAGCCATAGTTCGGTAGGGGTTACTAGTGGCTCTAAAATACCTGTAATTTCTGATTCTCTTTCTTATTTGGTTTCCTCGTGTCCACACTGCACTGTCATCATGGGCGGTGTCTCTATCTCGTGTTTGATTGATACCGGGTCAATGGTATCAACCATTACGGAAAGCTGCTTCCGTGGAAAGTTCCAGTCACGGGGCTTAGATCATCTTCAGTCTTGCCATTGGCTGCAGCTCCGAGCAGCCAACGGTTTAGAAATCCCTTATCTGGGGTATCTGGAACTGGACATAGAGTTGTGTGGCCAGGTGATATTGGGCTGTGGAATACTTGTAGTCAGAGATCCTCCAAGTGGAAATAATAATGTTCCTGGCATCTTGGGTATGAATGTGCTGGGCCGTTGCTATAAAGAGCTCCTCAGTGTGCATGGACCTGCTTTATTTACTCTCCCCATTGTTGAATCTGCTGTAGGGCTGTCTCAGGCCTTCCAAGTCTGCCAGCGCATTGACGGTGCCCTCAGTAGTGGGGGCAAGGTTAAGGGACGAGGACAGGGGGTCTGTCGTGTCCCCGGTGGTACTTTAAAGCTGGTGAGTGCTACATGTTCATCTGCCTTCACTGGTAGAGTAGTACTGTTTGAACCCCTAGAATCAGGACTACCAGCTGGTTTATTGGCCTTTCCAGCATTGGTGCAGGTCAGAGGTGGCACTGTTTCTGTACCTCTTGTAAATGTGGGGACCCAGGATGCTGTTTTGTATCCAACAGTTGTTTTAGGACGGCTTACTGAAGTCTTCCTGGTGGAGCCTGCGATTGGAGGGCACCAAGACGCTGCTGAGGGACCCACTGCGATTTGCAATAGGACTGCTGTGTTGCGGTCAGAGTTTGCCAAGGACCTTTCACTGCCAGGGTTGGCTGAGCAGGAAAAGGAACAGGTCAGGTCCCTTCTCTGTGAATATCAGAGTGTTTTTGCCAGTGGTGATGGGGACTTCGGGGTTACAGATCTCCTGTCCCATGAGATACCATTGGTTGACGATACACCTGTTCGCCAACGCTATCGGAGAATCCCGCCGTCAGAATATGAGCAGGTCAAATCTCATATTGGCCAGTTGCTAGAGGCTGGGGTAATTCGGGAAAGCTGCAGTCCTTATGCCTCCCCCGTGGTCTTAGTGAAGAAGAAGGACGGTAGTCTCCGTATGTGCGTGGACTACCGTCAGCTCAATGCCAAGACCCGAAAGGATGCGTTCCCTCTCCCCAGAATTGACGAGACCCTCGATTCATTGGCGGGAGCACAGTGGTTTACCACGTTAGACCTGGCTTGTGGCTATAACCAGGTTCCTGTAGGGGAACCTGATCGACATAAGACTGCGTTCTGCACACCTTTTGGGCTTTACGAGTGGAACCGTATGCCCTTTGGATTGTGCAACGCTCCCAGCACTTTTCAACGCCTGATGGAGAGGCTTTTTTGTGATCAGCAGCACTCGTCTGTCCTTCTGTATTTAGATGATGTGATTGTGTTCTCGTCATCCATTCAGCAACATCTGCAGAGACTGAGGATGGTCCTGGAGCGCTTTAGAATTGCAGGTCTGAAGGTAAAGTTTGAGAAATGCACCTTTTTTCAGAAAGAGGTACAATACTTGGGCCATGTGATTTCACCCCAAGGCGTAGCAGCAGACCCAAGTAAAATAGATGCTGTAGCCCAGTGGCCGTGCCCCAAGTCCACATCAGAACTGCGAACCTTTCTGGGTTTTGCCAGTTATTATAGGCGTTTTGTGGAGGGGTTTGCTAAAATAGCAACACCTCTGCATCGCCTCGTAGCAGAGACGACGAGAGGGAGAACTGGACAGAAGGGGCAAGAATTTGGAGTGCTGTGGACTGATGCTTGTGAAGCTGCATTTCAGAGCCTCAAACAGCGGCTGGTAAATGCCCCTGTCTTGGCCTACGCTGATTTTAGCCGCCCGTTTATACTTGAGGTTGATGCCAGTCATGGAGGGCTGGGTGCCGTGTTATCGCAAGAAACCGATGGCAAGGTGCGGCCAGTGGCGTATGCCAGCCGGAGTCTGAGACCCGCGGAGCGAAACACTGCCACCTACAGCTCCATGCGACTGGAGTTTTTGGCCTTAAAATGGGCTATGGCGGAAAAGTTCCGTGAATACCTTTTGGGACACCGCTGTATAGTTAGAACAGATAACAATCCCTTAAGCCATTTAGCGACAGCCAAACTTGGGGCTACAGAGCAGCGCTGGGCAGCAGAGCTTGCTGTTTTTGATTTCAAGGTGCAGTACCGTTCCGGCCGCCTGAATCAAAATGCGGATGCCTTGTCACGGCTCCCAGCCATAGTTCAGGCACTCCCAGAACATAACCAGCGAGGTATGGTGGTGCCTGAGTTATTGAGAGATGGAGTGTATGCTGGACCACCCCAGCCAGCGTCAGCACAAACAATCCAGGCAATACCGGGTCGTTCTGTGTCAGACCTTCTGACACTCCAGGGAGATGACTCTATTATTGGTCCTATTCTCCCGTTTGTCCGCCAAGGAAGGAAGCCAGGGCTGCAGGAGCGGAAGGTTATGTCTCAATCGCTACTAGTCCTACTTCGGCAGTGGGACCGGCTAAGTTTACAGGAGGGCTTACTATACCGTAGAGTCCAGCGCCCTGATGGGGGTGAACAGTGGTGGCAGCTAATTTTACCTGTCTCATTACAGGCAGAGGTGTTGACCCAATTGCACCAGAACCATGGGCATCAGGGGATTGAGCGCACCTTGGAGCTGGTACGACAACGGTGTTACTGGCCCGGGATGACTGCTGATGTCACCCGCTGGGTGCAGAAGTGCGAACGTTGCCAAGTAGCGAAGATTCCGCCCCAGTTGCTCATAGCTATATGGGGCATCTATTGGCCTCCCGCCCTAACGAAATTGTTGCTCTTGACTTCACTCTCTTAGAGCCATCTCACTCAGGGCTGGAGAATGTGTTAGTCATGACCGACGTATTTAGTAAGTTCACGGTAGCGGTCCCCACCCGAGACCAAAGGGCAGAAACAGTGGCCAACGTACTGGTGGGGGAATGGTTTTTCAAATTTGGAGTACCTGGGCGGGTACATTCTGACCAGGGTCGTAATTTCGAATCCCGTTTGATCCAGCAGTTGTGTAGTCTCTACCAGGTGAGCAAGTCCCGCACTACCCCATACCATCCAGCAGGAAATGGTCAGTGCGAACGGTTTAACCGAACCATGCACAACCTATTGCGGACATTGCCCCCTGGTAGGAAGAGGGACTGGGCCTCCTGTCTGGGTCAGGTGGTATTCTGCTATAATACCACCCCTCACCAAACTACTGGAGAAACTCCCCACTTTCTCATGTTTGGGCAGGAACCCAGGCTTCCCATTGATTTTCTGCTGGGTCAGGTACGGGAACCGGAGGCTCGAGGTACCCACCATTGGGTGGAAGAGCACCAGTCCCGGCTAGAGGTAGCCTTTGAGGGAGTCCGAGAAAGGCTGAAAGAAGCTGCTCAACATCGGAAGGCCAAGCATGACCAACGGGTTAAGTATCAACCCCTCTATAAAGGCCAGTCAGTGTATTTGCGGGAGCATGGATTTGTGGGCCGTCACAAAATTCAAGATTTGTGGGGCTCTACTGTTTATGAGGTAGTGGGTGTGCCTCAAGAGGGGGGATCGGTGTACATTATTGCTCCAGCGCAAGACTTGAGCAAAATCCGACGCGTCCATAGGGTTTCAATAAAGCCTTGCATACAGGATGGTCTCATCTGCCCTGAACCTCCGGAGGGGATTGTTCCAATCCAAGCTCCCTCTCCAGTTGAGACCCACCGGGAGGAGCCTGGGCCCTCCTATGTGTTGGTGGAGGCTCGTCCAGCACAAGAGTACCCTCGGGATACTGGCCCTCGAGTACTTTCTCCCCTGGTTCAAGCACGGGCTGGGGTACCCCAGGAGCATCTGGATAATGTGGAGGAAGGGTTAAGGTTGGCCTCTGTGCAACCAGATCACCCGACCACTAGTGAAATGATTCCTAGGAGAACCACTCGTCGGGGTGCTGGTCAACATAACAATGTACACCATCTCCCACGAACATTAGTGCGTGTGATGAGTCCAGCAGAGCCGAACCCTGCCTTATCCTCCCAAGCGATACAGGTGTGGTTCAGACCATGGGATTAGCCCGTGCTTAGAGTTTCATCGTCGGGACTACGATGACTAATGGGGGGGTAGAATGTGGTGACTCGAGGTAATTAGGGGCGGGTCCCTTAATGAGTCTCCACGCCAATATAAAATAAGCAGCGCTTACCATTCCAATGCATGTCGGGAAAGACATTGCTTCCGGGTAGTCGTGGCTTCCGCTCTCCAGTGTGGACCTAGGGAACCATTCCAAATGTGGCTGTTGGTGTGCAGATTGTGACCGATACTACAGTCCACCGCATCTCCCAGCCGTTGCAGCAGGTCGCTGTGTGGGGCCGCTTTCGCGGGTCGGAGCGTTTCCAGGTCGCTGTGTGGGGCCGCTTTCGCGGGTCGGAGCGTTTCCAGGTCGCTGTGTGGGGCCGCTTTCGCGGGTCGGAGCGTTTCCAGGTCGCTGTGTGGGGCCGCTTGGTTCGCGGGTCGGAGCGTTTCCAGGTCGCTTGTTGGGCTGCGGATCTGATCGTCGCTGTCCGGTTCACCTCGCTACATCGCGGCTGATTGTCCCGGCAGGACGAGTGAAGGCACAGCGGGACTGTTGGCGTCATTAGCTGGGGACTCGTGGAGTGCACGAAATCACTCGCATCTAAGCCGCGCTCGTTGAGTGCGGCTTTCAGTGGAGTCTCTCTCTCGCTTACTGTTGCGATCGGCCGATCGTTCCTTTCCCAGCCACAACTCTCGTCTCGACGTGGTTTCCCTCCTCTGTTTGGACTGTGTACAATAAGGTTGGTGCCCCCCCCCATGATCGGCTGCTAACCCCTTGAATTACTGAATGTGGGGACGAGTGCAATATAGTGGGTTTCTCTTTCAATGTGGGATAAGTGCAATAGCTTCCTTTTTATGCTGGTTTTCTGGGTTGTGTGGGTGTGAGTGCGTCTCATCAAAGTTGAAAGGTTTTACATAAAATTGTGATGAGTGTTTCCCTTTCAGAGCTGAGCAACAGGACCATTAAGTTCGATCCAGACTTTGGGGTGCTGTGGTTGTTGCCTGATTCACATTGCTGTGTTGTGGAAAGTGTGCACGAGGATATTTAGAATGTTCCAGTAGCCTCAGCTCTGAACAGGGTTTCCCTTTTTTTATTCTAGTGTGTGTGACTATTTATTATTAGTGCCAAACTTGATATTCAATAAAAATGTTGATTTTTCCTCTCTGGTACTGATTATTTGCCTCAGCCACAACGAATCTGTGTGCCGTTTAGGTTTATCTGGGGTAATTCTTGGGCCCCCACCCAAGTGGCGTAGTCGGTTTATTGCAGGTAAATTTAAAATAACTCTTTCCAATTCCACTCGGTTGCCACATTAAAAATGTATGTAAAGCTGCACTGAACAAGATTTAATCCTACAATTATAAAGCAACTATGTAAGTGATATGTTATTATTATCATTTTATACAAATAATGCAGCTACTACATTCTCACATTGTTGGAAAATTTCAGCTTTTAATAATCCATTCCACTCCAGGGTTTTGTTCTGAGACATTTTCTGTTAAATGAATGATATGCATTTTTGTCATGCATTGTTCTTTAACAACCCTGCTGTGCTGAAGAGGGTACAATAAAACAAGAACCAAACACGTTTTAATTCTATCAAACAAATGGTTTGAAATTGCAGTACCACATTTTTCACATTTTATTAAGGTTTATACAGTTATTTAGTTATTCAGCATTTTTGTATTTTCATATGTTGTTAATTTCCAGCTCAGTGAATAACATACTATTGACTTTGAAAACAATATCTACATTTTAGCTCTGATGTTTAAGCTAAATGTTTAAGCTAACCCTGTATTTCTAAATAGAGATTTATAGGTTTATAACTATATAGGTATATGTGAGAATTTGCAATAATAAAAAACCTTGAATGTTACATTTCCCAAAAATTACTTAGTTGGATTTAGTAAATCAGAGAGTCTGTTCTGCAGATTCAAACAGAACACAGCTTGATGAATATTCTAAATTGTTGACCAATCAGATTGGAATTGATTAGAATGAAGCCTCAGCACTGGTGAACGGTTCTCACTTGAGTAGCTTCACTCTTAATAGAGCAAAACTTTAAATACAAATAAAACGTAGACTTTTGAGTAAAAGAATCACTTCCCTCAGAGTCATCAGGAAAGTTAATTCAAGTAATATGGGTCTTAAATGAGGCAGGGATGTAAACATGTTTTATCAGCTGTAAATTTGGATATTTTTAACACTGCTGTCAGTGGGTACCAGATAACTTACTTATTCTGAAACTGTGTTTAGTAACTCTCATTCACTAATATGAATTGAGAGGGCAAGCAGAATGTTGCTTCTTGTTTTAAGCACATTATTATGTGTTTGATTCTTAAATAAGAATTCTCCTCTTCTCCCCACCAAACACATACCCTGGTGATTATCTGCTTTATCCATGTTAGTGCTAACTCATCCACCTGTTCCACTTTTAAATTCTTTTAGACTTTAATTCTTTTAAATACTTTTTAGTTTTATTGATTGAGCACATGGCCCAAACATGGCCACATGGCAGCTCTGGGAGTCTGTCATAGCCTTAGCCTAATCCCTGTACCCTGGAGCTCTTAGTCCTAGGTCACAGTCACATCTTCTCTGTTCAGCTATCTCTTCATTGTATAAAAATAAACATTTAGTACATCTAAACAAATTGTGAAGTTGAGCCTGGCTCAATTTAAAACAAACCTCAGGTGGCTAGTTGATGATTAATAATATCTCATTTGTATAAGCTTTAAGAGGGTACCAAGGTTTAACCTTTATAGTAACAACAATATAATTGATTATTAAACAAATCAACTGTCAATGTGTAAAATTGCAGGTAGCTTTTTTGTAGAGTTTCACTGTTCTTTTAAATGACTTGATTGTTCTGTTTTTTTTCTCTCTATTTGTGATGCTTGCCATGATCCTAAAGGACAGACTGTAGTTGTTCTGACATCTGTGTCTCAGATTGGTTAAACCCAGTCAAACTGCAGAAGTGTGTGCAGGCGCATTCAAGGGAATCATGTCTCTCCCCCCAGGAGAGGCCTTTTTTTGGTCTCTGGATTAACTTGAGAGGAGACAGAACAGGGTTGGGGAGTGGATATGTGAACATATGAACTACAAGAGAAAATGAATGATGGATGAATAGTTGTTTAGGTGAGTTCATTAAGGATTGGATGTATCTCTGTCACTTTTAAGCTTTTACTCTATTTTACTGAGGAACAAAGTTTGTTGCAAAATTCAAACGGAAAGATTAATTTACATTTTAGGATTTATCGATGCCTGTCAAAACCTTCTGCACATTTTTGGTTGCACATATGGATATCCACACACTACAGAGTATTTTAATGACAGAGCTGTTTCTTGCACATAGTTCATGTGGGCAGTAAACAACCATAATGATGCATTTCCTGTTGTCTAGACACAACAGGACTGGCAAAGTTAAATACAGACAGAACATGTGGCTGACATAGCTCTCTGACAAATAATTGTCTTTAATAAACTAAACCTTTAAGAATGTTACATTCATCTGGATGTAAATATGATACATGGTATCATTTCCAAATTTTAAATGTGTTGTTTGTCTTGAATACATTTAGGATTGACTTTGATTTTGTTGATGGGGTGTTTTTGCAGTGCTGGAGGAAAAATCTGGACAGAGCTCAAGTGAGCACAGGGAGACTATTTGTACCAACCCCCATCCACCCCCCCCCCTCACCCCTAGGAATGAAACACATGTTTTCCACAACACTAATCGTTGTGAAGTAACCACTACGCAGTTTCTATAACAACACTATTTTTACTAATTACATGTAAAAAAAAATCTATTAAATTGCAAAAAATGTCATAAACATCAAAACTAATCACAAAAATAAATTTGTTTTATATTTTTTGGGCAAAACCTTTACCTATCTTTAATTTGTCAAGCACAACTTGAACATTTATTGGTGCAAGACCGTTTTCATGATTTACAGGGTTTATCTGTATTTTGGAACCTTCTGTTATTGAACAATTGTTAGTTATATCCCAAAACAGATCATAAACAGATACAAAACATTGAAATAAGCAAAAGAGATGTGACATTAGATAGGTGAGATAACAGTTTAAAAGCTAGTACCCAACATTGCAGTGTCCTAGCTCCACGATGCAGTAGTTATCCTGTCTGTTCTTACTTTTTTTTGTAGATGAAAGATTAGTGTGATGTCAGCATGAGCAACACTACACAACATTCAACTCCCTGTCGGTGGGGACATGATTACTGAATTAGAAGGTTAAGATCCAAACATCCAAAAGGTAAGCTGTTGGTGAGCTTCTTGTGTCAGGAGAGAAAAACAGCTCTAGTATGTAATTATTAAAGCTGCCGAGAATTGCCCTAATGATCACCTTCCTTTCACAGCAGCCATAACTGTTCATCTTCATTTCCTCCAAAAGTTCCTCCATAAATCCAAAATTACATGTCATGCAGTACGCTGTCGTTTAAATGAAAGGATTACTCTATTGACACAGGGTGCTAGATAATTTCTATTTTTTTCCACCAGATCTGAAAAAGTGAACTGCCTTTTAAAAATCTCAATACAATTGTAAATGTATGTATGCTCTTTTGTCTTCTCTTTGTTCCACTCAGCTGCACAGGAAAAAGAGGCTTGAAGCCGAGGAGCAAAGGAGGCCGAACAGAAATGATTATTGATTTAATCACATAATCAGCAGCCGGCACCTCAGGCCCAGATAGTAAATCCATAATGGCCTCTCCACGTAACCAACTCAACAAATTTACCATCGAAGCCATCCGTGCACAAACTCTAAACAGTGAAGCCAAGGGTCACCTTCAGTGGCTGGGAAAATATTGACGGACTGGGTTTCATCATGTTTCACACTTATCAAACACAACTGCAATCTTACATAACAATCACATTTGTGATTTCTATTAGAATATGAGAAAACAAAGATGTGATAACATCAGCTGGAAGAAATATTGCACATTGGCTATCTGCTGCAATTCACCTGCATTCAGCCATGGCGGCTATTGATCTGTATATTAAGTGACTGTTATTAATGACTTTGAGTCTTGGACTCTAAACCCATTTTCCTTTTTAGAGTTGTGTGTTATTTTATAAATTAATCTATTGTAGAAATATGTGTGTGTGTGTGTGTGCGTGTGTGTGCGCGTGCGTGTGTGTGTGTGTGTGTGTGTCATCATAGAGAGACTGAGACAGGTAACATTGATCTTAAAAGCCTACATAAATCATTTACATGTTTGCAAATAAAAAAAACTTTATGAGTGGTTTATCACAGTGAAAAAGTATTTTTAAATATATAACTTTTTTATTACAACATCCACCATGGTTCACAACTCAAATAGACTACTATGTTCCAAAAAAGTAATTGCTTGATGACATGCCACAATTGATCCTTTTAAACAGTGGTGCTAGTCAAAGCTTAGATTTAGAGATATATGTTGTTTGTCTTGATCAATTTTTTGATCCAATCAGTCTAAAATACCAATCCACAGCTCATTTCATGAGTCTGGAGAGTTGACCGACAGTGCTGCAAAATGTCTAATGCATTGCTCAGCACCCTCACGCACTCCAATAACGCTGATTGCATCATCACCATTATTCTTCACTAACATTCATTTGGCATTAACAGTATAATTTATTGCACTGGTCACTGCAGACTCACCACATTTGTCGGCATTTTGTAGTCAATGAAAGCCATAAGAGACTTGCATCCATATGTCTGTTGTGAGTTGTATTTACTGTGTGTAATTAATTTCTTTGCACAAACTTTTGCTTTCTTTATTAACAGTGGTAACTTAAGTTTGTGTGCTTGGTTTTAAGAAGGAATTGGATAAAAACCATTGACAAACAAAAGATAAGAAAGAAAAAGAGTAGAAAAAGACAAAATGGTTAACTAAAATATGATAACTGGTCATTTATTTCAGTTTTAAAATCAAACACATTTCTCAAACACTAGTAATATATGGTTGCATTTAGTTATGATGCAAAACACCAAAAATACATTTAGGTTTATTTAATTAAAAGAAGCATAACATTTTATACAGTTAATATAGTTTTAGTTATATTGGGACAGAAAATAATTTCAATGGTCCTTTTAATAGTAACAGAAAAAAACGAATTAGATTTTTAAAGCTGAAGACGAAATAAAAAAGAAAACACACTTTAACTAACAAAATTATTATTATTTAAGTAATTTCCATATTTTGACACTTGAGTCAGTTTTACTTTGATTAAATGACCATTTAAAAAAACAAAAAAACAAAACAAAGCTTGAGCTTTTGATTCAACATTGCTTTCAATGCCTTGCAACCCTTTTAACAAACTATTTCAGTATCAACAGATCGGCTTGATTCCCTGTCTGTATTTGATATAGCCTACTCCAAATTCACTTTCTCATAAAAAGGAAATTGTTTACCAAAGCGTTTTGCCTCATTGGCTACTGAAGATTGGTTCCTAATTAGCATTGAGCTTTCTGAACATGACAGAATCGTGTCCGTTCGCTTTCATCTAATCTCTTCTCTTTCAAAAAATAATGAGATCATTTACACCTCATTAACATGGCCTGTAATGTCTGCGGATTTTTAATAATGATTGCTTATCATTTCACTTTGCATTATTATCTCCTCTAATGAAACTGTTCACACAACTGTCAAGAGAGCTTTAATTGGTGCTGGAAAATCACATGCGGTTAGAGGTTACGTGTGTGAAGTTTTAATTTGCTTTAGGTGGTGTCTTATCAGAACTAACTGAATGTAAATTACACCTTACATCTACCTTGTTCTGAGAACTGCCAGGTGTTTTGTCAGCCAACAGGACAGAAAAATAAAGACTTTATTATTCTAACTCTATTTTCCTTGATATATAACACGAGAAAAGAACCTCTCACAGTGACCATCCCCACGCACACAGGGGTAAACCTTTATATGTCCATCGACTGGCCCCGTTCACAGACATTTTTGGGACAATTTAAATTGGCCAGTCGATCTGGCATGTGGAAACTGCTGCTCGGAGGAAATGCACCAGGGGTGCAACAAACCCAAATGCTTATTAAAATGCTGAAAAACTTAATAAGTAAAACAAGAACAACTTTTCACTGTCAGGACACAGGTGAGTGTTGTAAAATATGTTTAAAAACAAATATGTTTGATTTGATATGATATTTTCATAATCAAAAGAACAGGATGTTCAGATGAACTCTTCCTTTTTACACCAAACAGACTCTTTCTTTTTCTGCTGATAGGGATTATACAAAGTAAACCCAAATATTTACCAGTAATGAAATTTTTTAAACTAATTAATTAATTTGAATTCTATAAACTTAATATGTTACAATATGAATATGCTAATTAAAATAGTTGAGTAGTGAGAACTGTTTTGATATTTCTGAGTTTGTGGAATTAAATTTTTCAAGTAAGATGAACACTGTTTCTGTTTTAAGTTGTGCAACGTAACTAATTTAAGTTAAGGTAATCAGCAAGTTCTTGTTAAAAAGCTAGATGTAAATAGTTAATGCAATGTTTTAAAATATGTTTTTGATGTTTGACCAAATATTATGGTGTTTTTTGTTTATGGTGATGTTATTCACCCTTGTTAAGAGTGAGACGTGAAGAAATGGCTCTTGGGAAATGTGCATTGGATTCTGCTCACCAGCGCCCCACCTGGTGCTAATATAACAATTTATGGTTTTGGTTTGTGGTTTGTTAATTGAAAATGCATAAAATTTCACAATTTAAGTAAGCTCAACTTATTCATGTTAACAATGTAGATTTGACATAAGTACTAGGAAACATCTTGAAAAAAAGTATTTTGTGTGTATTTTCAGTAAAACAGAGGCTCTGCCACTGCCACTAAAACAAAAAATAATTGAGTTACATGAATTAAGTTCATGAAGTTTATTTTAACAATATAACCTTAAAACAACTTTTTTTTATAAACAGCATAAACATCACGCAAAGAAAGACCATAAAATAGTTTCCTGTTTGTGATTTTACTGCTCACCTGATGCAGCGGCAAAGAACTGGTAGTATGGTAAACTGTTGACTAAGTGTTAACTACTACTGTCTACAATTCAAAGCTATAAATGTTTAAAATATGCTCTGAATAAAAACCCTGTTAGGTCCATGTTTCATGTGGGCTTTTTAACATTGAACATTGAATAAGTAACGAGAGAGAGAGAGAGAGAGAGAGAGAGAATCGAGCGAGAGGAGAGAGAGAGAGACGAGAAGAGAGAGAGCGAGAGAAGAGCGAGTGACGACTTCGACGAGAGAGCAGAGAGTCAGCGAGAACGAGAGATATCTTGGCATGACTCGCTGAGAAAGAAGAGGCTCTCTCTCGACTCCGACGCTAGTTTGTCTCGAGCTTCTCTCCTCTACTTCTCCTAACTCACTCGGTGTGTGTGTTAAAAGTTTATTTCAAGAGAGAGAGTAGCGTAAAGAGGTAAAACCTGTTTTTAACACATAGAGTGTAAGAGTGTATATATATATATATATATATATGTGTGTGTGTTAAAAGTTTATTTCAAGAGATCCTTAACAGCATCTAAATTAAGAAAGCAACTGAATAATAGAAGTGGGCAGGATTCTAATGACAGAACTTTCAAGTTAGCCATTCATCACAGTTTTTTAGGCTGACTTTGCTGAGGCTGCCTCAAGGGAAAGAGTTTAATTGATGGACATGTCGTTGAACGCATTCCTATAAAAAAAGCAAAAACCAAGAGGAGCATTGATCCCATGTTCCACTGGTTTTGAACGCTCATAACCAGTAGTTCTTTAATATGGGATAAACTAAGCTCAATCCACTGACCGTTCTGACAGAAGCAGCCATGCCTCGCTGGGGCATGGGGAGTTAGATGGCTTGCTTGGCTTAGAGGGCTTTTGGAATGCAATGGATTGCTGTTAATTGTTGCATGTGCACAGTGCAGTGAGAAGCAGAAAGCTGTCTGAAAATTAAAATCTCACTCAGCGTGTCTGAACTTCTCCTGTAAAGTGACTAGCTTCCAGTTTCATATATGGCTTTAAAGAGCATTTCTAAGTAGAAGCATTGATGTGTTGATTTTTACTTATTCACTGCTTTACCAGTTCAAACGGTTTACAGAGCAATAGCTCAACTTAGTTCTTAAAAAGACTCCCATCCTGTTTGACTCTAATGGTACCCTCAAAGGAAACACAAATAAAATATTTTAATTGATAATTACATTTGATTCAATTTATTATTTTTTATTAAATATAAGTGAATTTTTAGTTCTAGAGTGAATTTACTTGTGATACTTTTAAGGTCACTTTTATTCTACACAGAAAAAGAAAAAAACACAGCACAGAGAGAACCATTGAAATATTTAGTGTCATGTGTTTAATACTTTACAAAGCTTGAATAAAGCATTTAATGTCATATTTGTAAACTGCTTAGAAACAATGGTTTATAAATTATTAACTATTTGCAAATGCTTAAATAATGATTATAGTGAGTAGTTATTATAAAGTGCTTTTTTATTTTTAAAACGAATGGTTGTGGAACACTTAACAGCTTTGACTGCAATAGAAGAGCTAGTGTAATACACTGTATTTGGTTATAAGTTTATATTATAAGCTATTATACATCAATAAATAACCAATTAGGTAATTATTCTGCAATGTGGTTGTCGTAACTTTAAGTGAATGAAAAATTGAATTATTCTAATCTCCCTTGGGAAGTCTATTGGACACAGTTCTGTGGTAAACATCCCACTAGACGTATTAACAGGAATGTGAGGGGGTTAACCTGATGTAATATGATAACTGCTCTGTCGATTGGGGCTGTCATATGCTAATAGTCTTCTCCCTGAGTGCCCAAGGCTGCTGTACTTATTTATGAGCAATAATCGGCTTTAGGCTGAATGCTCTCGACCCCGGGAGCATTAGAGCCAGTGATTAATGGGGAACACACTCTCTTTGGCTCTGAAATTGACAGTTTCTCTCTGCATGAAATGAGAGATTTGTGTAAACAGTGCAGTGTGCGAATTTGCTCATATGTTTGTCAGGTCCATACTTCATCACACTGATCATTTAAGCAAATATTAAACAAGACAAGCCCAGTCAAACTCTTGAGTAGCTGTCAATATGCTCTGAACGTTCTGAGTCCTTGCCATTGCAAATATATACAAGTCAATATACTCAAACATGATTTGTTAGACTTAAAAATCATGTGTCAAGAAAGTTCCACGCAAGTATTTTAAATCAAATTTACTATGAATTCTTTTGTTAAAAGCACAAAATATTATATGTAAAAAGTGTATGCTATCTTTGAGTAAATGCAACAGATGACGCTTTGTAATAATTTTTTAAATTTTTGAGTAAGCGTTATATACATTTTAAACGATGTCATTTCCTCATTTCCAAGATCAGATCAGGTCAACCTCAGAGATCAACCTCAGAAATGACAAATCTTAACTTGCTGTAGCTCCATTTGACCTAATTTTGTGTATTTACAACAGAATAATGTATTACTTATGTAAAAGTCCCCTAAAGCACGGGTTTTAAGTAATTTCATTTTTTTGAGCTCTGGATTTAGCCTTTTTACAAAACTACGGGTTTTGAGATGAACAAACACCAATTAAAATAATAAGAACAACCGTTTTGTGCACATAACAAAGTTAACTAATGTAAATGTGATTACTTGTATTTTTTATATTAAAAACAAGGCATTTAATAAAACTAATAAAAATCAAAAGTTCATTTTTTGAGTGATAGGACACAGATAAAATTTGGAATACACAAAGAGATTCTTTATTCTCTTAGACAGCAACTTATAGAAAAATGCATCTCAGGTTTCTTTTTTAATAGACTATCAATAGTTGGATAAACAGTTAAGAATAACTCAGTACTCTCTCCAGGGATAAAAGAAAAACTCCACTGAGCTTCTCTGTTTGTGTTTGGATCCCCCAGTGTGTTGGGAGAGATATTTGGACGCAGACTTAAAATAAAACAGTTCTCAAAGAAACGGACATCCGATAACCCAGCAACTAAGGTAACAGGCTAAATAGGAAGATTCATTCGAGTGTACATGACCCAAATGCCAACCTCCTGCTTTCCATCTTGATGCAAAACAGGAAGTGCCTGAACTTTAGTTCCTCAACAGGCCACTTAAAGATAACTCCAGTAGTGAGCGATTTCTCATTCACTCCAATGTTAAACTGCTCACCTTTGGAGCTGAAAAAAGAGGTGCCTAGCGATGTACAATTCCCAGTTAGATTTTGTAGAGCAGATGGATGCTCAACCAGCTGATTTTACCCACAATCCACTGTTCTCCGCAGAAAACATTACAGTGAGATTTCCTTGTGCCAATCCCAATTTTAACACACACACGCAAACGCACATGTTCGGACCCATGCACACACACTGATGAACATTACTTATTTATTATTTATTTGTGCTCTGTAAAAGATTTATTCAAAACATAAAGAACAAATAACTGTTCATTTAAAGAAAAAGTCCTTTTTCATAATTGAAAAAATTAAATCTAAAATTATATTAAACTTGTTTTGCATTGTGGGATAGTCTAATCTAGCTAACTAAGTTGGCATTATATTCCTAACTCCTGCTAACACCAGCTATTGTTATTTTTTTAATATATATCTTTTAACGTGTATCTTTTTCAGTTAGTCAATGGAAAACAAAAAGCTTGTTCGTCTTTGCTAAAATACATAGCTGTGTTGAATAATCTTGTTTTCTGTTTGGCGAATTCACATCGTGAATTAAAATGGCAACCCTTCCTGGTTTCTCTCTCTATGTTTGACTTCTCTCTACAAACCGTTCTATCCTATTGATTTTAACAATATTGTAAATTAATTCTCATTTATACATTTACAAAATTGTCTGTTTTAAAATAGAGAAAAAAAGGGAGAAGGGAAGGAGTCTGCATTTAGCCCCCCAAAGTATCTCGTACCCACAGCACCAGGTGCCTAAAAGGATGCTTATGTTTATAGATATGACCAGAGAATTAAAACTCAAAATTGGCAAATGAAAACTGCTACTTTCAGTTCAGTTCCTTCAGTTTCAACTCAGGCACATGATAATCGCGGAAAAATTATCACATAAGTATGCGAATGGTGCAAATATTGCATTTGAATGTTACATGGAGAAATAGATTTTAGTTGCAGGGATTTTCCTTTTAATTTTAGAAAATATGTCAAAAAACAATTTGTAACATGTTTTTCAGGCTTCTTTCAATCCTTTTCTGCCTTTTCTTAATTCTGTTGTCATGTGAAAATGATTAACAGTAAGTGGTCACTTAGCAAATAGTCCAGTGCGATCACAATCTTTGTATTTTCCCCTACATTTGCAGCTTGAATCAAAACCACATTCATCCTGTAATGTTTAATTATGCTGTACTTTTCTGAAACACACAGTTATAGTTAGAGTTAAGTTTATGACTAGAAGGATAATAATCTTTCAATAAACATGTCAGAAAAATCACGATTGAATAATATAAGAAGGTGCTTATTATGGTAGCCCAGCAATGGTTAATTAAACATTTATTGATTAAACAGATTAGTTGTATTGTAACCACTTAAATTATTACTGGTCACAGCTCAAAATCTCTCTCCAACACATAATAATTATGTTGAAGTTAGCTGTTATCCAAAGGACCTTAGCAGCTACATCATAACCCTCCACAACATCTTAGCATCTGCGTGTGAGACCCTGACTCAAAGACAGTGGTTTTATGATCAAGAATTGTAGTCCTTGAGAGACCTCCTTTGGGATATATTGATTAGAGGCTTTTAAATGAGGAATATACAATGCATGTTGATTGCGCATGTAGATTGCTCATGAATGTTGATTGTGCATTCCTGATGAATATTGGTGTCAGTGTAGTCAAACCTTATCATAAAATTTGGAATGATGTTGAGTCTCTGAGCTTTTCTAATACTTTTGTCAAGGTGAAAATAGAAGGAGTCTGCAACAGTATTCAGCACATTTAATCTTTTATCTATGTTTAAAGGTTTTGCAGAAATATTAATAACATCTCTGATCAACAATAATTCTCTCGCCGGTCTTTTAACTATTTGGCTCTCAAAACCTCCCCATTTATCTGAGGCTCAATCCGGTTATTGTTCAAAACTGTGTGGAGGGAGCAAAAATTAGCACGTCAGCAACATTGACCTGCATGTTTATGCAGATTGGTGCATCTGTAATTAAATACAGTAGTAACTATGTCAAATGTTCAAGTAGCTGCATCCCATGTACATGGCTGTTTCAGGGGTTTAATAACAAATCTGTAAGAAATTAAGTTGACCTTTCACAGTGCTTTTTTTCAACTCATCCCACCTCTTGACAAGGCATTGCTCCATCTGGACCAGTTAGAAACCTACTTCTTGCTTTCCCAGAGTCTGTCACCTCCTTTTGGCAATGTGAGCAATTGCCAACAGGGTGACTCTCACTCCAGTCATATTTCAGTCTATTTTATTCTCCAACGAACAAACATTTGGAAGGTACCAGTAAACATTTTACCTTGGTTTAACTTTAGCCAATCAATTCTATGTACGACAACTTCCGTGTTCCATGTTTGTTGTTTGTCAACTATCGCTTCAGCACTGGAAGATTTTATTTATTAACTTTAATGTATGCGACTTCCATAGAATTTTCCACTTGTCTACTTATCTTGAGGAAAATTATGGTTCTGATCTCAGAATTAAGCTGCTAATAGTTATCACACAGTGAGACACAGCAGTATAGCGACATCGCACCTTCAAGAAACTTTTATAATTAATTTAGAACATAAATTTGAGATATAGATATTTGATTAAAAAGGACAATAACATGGTAAATTTACACCTACCTTTAATCACTTCTTAAAAAACAAACACTCCTATTTGAATGCTTAAACTGAAATCACATTGAGGTTTTTAGACCACAGTTAAGGGAGTGAAAGTGAAGTGAAAGTGACCAGTTGGCCAGTTATGGAGTGACCCATACCCGGAATTTGTGCTCTGCAGTTAACCCATGACAGTGTACACACACAGCAGTGAACAAACACACTGTGAACACAACCCCGGAGCGGTGGGCAGCTATGGTTGTGGTGCCCTGGGAGCAGTCAGGAAACTGGTTTCTTGCTCAAGGACACCATAGCTGTGGTTCCTGAAGATGGGAGGGCAAGTGTTTTCTCAACTTCAACTCAGTGGATCGAACCTGGACCTTCCGATCACAAGTCGATTTCCATATCCACCAACTACTAAACTTCTCTGGTCACTCTCTGATTTTAAATTTTAAAGGGGACATCAGCTATCCCAGTTCTATAAATTCTTTAAGATGTTTGAAAATTTGATTTTGATCAGCCATTTATCCAGAAAAAAAGACCACACTCAAAATACCATTATATCGGGATAACTTCCTTTGCCTCAAACAGTAGCAACCTCAAGCATGCCTTTTCTTGAAAATTAGATATTTAATGGTTAAAAAAGAAAATGACAAAGTTTTACAATATTTGTTTTCTAAACATAATACAAAGAATTATGTTTTAGTATCTTATTTCTAAACACAAATAACAAGACTGATTGTTGGTCGTGTCAAGTTTCCATCTGTACTGATAAAGACACTGGAAGACAGCAGATGATTTGAGGGATAAAGCTGCGGGAGTCCTGTCTAAAACTATAAATGAATCACGCTGCTTGTTTTCTTTTCCCTGTAATTATGATGCTAATATCGACACTCTGAACAAAGTAGCAATTTCAATGACTGATGTGAGTGAATTAGGCCATCCTCTTCAAAGGCTGGGATAGCTTTTGCTATTGTTATGGCTACAAAACGGAGTAGTGAAAAACCAGAAATGATTTCATCTGCATGCTTACACCATCACCTGAATTGTGTTTTGCTTATTGTGCTGGAATATCATAACTTGAGTGAAAGCCCTTGTGTGAACCTCTTTACAATTGGGTCCACAATTACCATTCATGTCAATATTGCAAATGTAGTAGAACAATTAGCTGTGTTCGAATGCAAATATTAATTTAGAGTGAGATCCAGGAAATGGAACGGCAGAACAAAAGGCAGCTTTCAGTGTCTTCTTTTCCCTGACAGGGATAATTAGATATATAAAATTGAAATTCCTCTGTGGGGGGTCTTGTTGACAAGGCTGTTGGAGCACTCGGACACAGCCTGGGTCTTTTGTGTATGTGTTTGTGTGTGCTTGTGTGTGTGTGTTACTAAAGCTTTGACACTCACAATGTTGAGCAGAAATATTCACCAAATGTGTTCTACATTTAGAACTTTTTTTAAGTTTACTATGCACTATAGTTTTTTTTCTTGGAGTCAACAAAAACTCGATCAAATACAAATACTCCTAGACTTTAAACCTGATAAGTTATTGATAAATATGGTGAGATTCTTTGAAGCGAACATGCAGTAAATAGATGTTAAACTGCAATAGATGTCAACAAATGCAAAAGTCACTCAGCCATTTAGGATTAAATCAGTAATAGCTGTGACAATATATACTTTATCAAATGTTCAAAAAATCCTGTTTATTCATTCATTCATCTTCATGTCGGCTTTATTCCCTTTCGGGGTCGCCACAGCGGAATGAACCGCCAACTCTCTGGCATATGTTTTACGCAGCGGATGCCCTTCCCTGCCGCAACCCATCACTGGGAAACATTCACACACTCTCATTCACACTTTAACACTATGGACAATTGTTCTTATTCAATTCACTTATACCGCATGTCTTTGGACTTGTGGGGAAACCGGAGCACCCGGAGAAAACCCACGCGATCACGGGGAGAACATGCAAACTCCACACAGAAATGCCACCTGCCCCAGCCGAGCCTAGAACCAGCGACCTTCTTGCTGTGAGACGACCGTGCTACCCACTGCGCCACCGTGACGCCCAAAATCCTGTTTAATTACATTTAATATTGTTTTTAGGAGTCATTTCTTTACATTTAACTATTTTTTGTTATACATTCTTCTTTTTTCTTGTAAAAATAAATATGTTTATGACTTTGTTTCCTTTACTATATTTAGGAAGTAAAGGTGTGGTGGGTGTTTCTGACAGGGAGTACTTCCACAACCTCGAGCCGGTGTGCGGTTACCACAACCCTGGCAATTATTTAATTTTCAAACAATCTTGTTTAAATGTTTATTCGTTTGTATAATAACCAATAAACTCAACACTACTTTTTAAATCTAAAACCGAGTTTTACACATTTTTAACATCAAGTTCACGAGTCTGAGATTCCTTAGTTAGCACCTGCGTGGCAGACAAAGGGAGACAGTGCAACAATTAGTAACAATTAGACAGTAAAATAACAAGTAATTATTTATGTTTTAAAATGTCAATCAATCACATATTAAAAAGATTTTTACTACTAACATTTATATACTTATGAAAAAATTTATATGTGGTGGTATATCAGTGGTGGGCTGTTAACATGTGTAAGAAAAAAAGTGTAAGTTTATTATCGAGTTATAAATTTTATCGCGGTTAATCAATTTTCAAAGTGAGGCACTGGGCTTTAGTGACGTGTCGGTCACCAACAAAGCGGTTCCTTTGAGCTGGATCTTTGTTTGAACAAACGAACAAGCTAGCTCTCTCTACTCTTTATAACTTATTTGAACCATTTGTTTATCGATTCCTTGATTCATTCAGAGGAAAGCGAAACTTAGAGGGATAGCTAGGACTGTGAGGCTGAAAATAACTTTTTCGAAGCATCTATCTTCTTTCAACATTAAAACTTTCTTGTCCCAGTGTGGTAAGGATGTTTAGTTGCATGTGATATTTTTTGTGTTCATTAGATTTATAAAGATAATTTTTTGTGTGGTAAATTAGAGATTAAAGATTAACGTTAGCTATTAACTGGATAGAAATTCCTGCTTTAGTTTCGATATAAAGCAGAGGTGTTTGAAGCATGTTATTTCTTTAGTTATGTTTAGAAAGCTTTCGTGTGTAAACAGTGTTTAGTATTGATTAGCAATTGAAAATAAGTGAAATTTAATTTAAAATTAAAAATATATAGCAAGTTATTGCTTTGTTTAAAGCTTTAACATACTTATTAGTTTTTAATGGTTATTTTATCTCTTATTTTCCATTTATTACTTATAAATCATAAAATAAAATATTTTTGCCCATAAAAAATGTAAATACAATTTGTAACATTCCATTGTTTAAACAAATCAGCATATAAAAACATAGATCCCTTTACATTTGAAATGCAATGTTCTCAACAGAATATGGATATAATTAAAAACACTTAAATGAACGGTAAATTCATAATTATCCACATAATAAAAAAGCAACACTTGTTCTAACTTTATGTAAAGTTAAGTTCGAGCTCTCATTAACAAATAAAAACATGAATAGCTCCCTTCAGCACCGACAGCCTCAACGACTTGATCCCGAGCTCTGCCCTCGGCTAGCAAGTCTTAATAAAAAGGATTTTGGGATCAAAAATTAGTTTTTGTTTCTGAATTTGGGGATGAGAAGAGTTTTTTCTATTTGTTGCTGTTAATAACATCTGTTTAGAGTCCTGTGTCTGAAGTCACTTCTGGCACCATCATCAAATATATATATATATATTTGAATTCAGAATTCAAATGAGGCATTTTAATCTAGATTAAAAAAATAATTTATGCCTACCTCCAGTTTATATACTTATTTACAAATTCCTTGATAAATTCCCCGACAGATTTCCAGATTTTTTAATTAACTGAACTTATTGTAAAAAGAAAAAAATAAACCAAATACAACATGACAATGAATAATGTGAACATTTGTGTGTTCCCTTACAGTAACCGGGTTTTAATTTTGATCTGTTATTAGGTAACTTTTTTCTGTATAGAGCCATCCAGAATAAGGCTGAACTAATGGTTATTTATCATCGTCATCTACAAAAGTGCAAATGAAATTCGACCATGTTTGA
The DNA here is from genome assembly GCA_900490495.1 of Danionella dracula. Lineage (NCBI taxonomy): Eukaryota > Metazoa > Chordata > Actinopteri > Cypriniformes > Danionidae > Danionella > Danionella dracula. The sequence continues at coordinate 3,380,002 of UELW01000378.1, read as the reverse complement.
TTGAAATGTCACTTTAATTAATCCAATAAAAAATAGTTTAAGAAAGAAAAATGAAAAATATTAGCAGGAGAAGAAAAGCTTTCACACAACATAAGAGACAAGACAGAATCAGAGAGCACAGCGCCAACATCAAATGTTCCACCAGAAAACATGACACGAAAGACAGAGCGAAGAGCACATGGCAAGGAAACAGAAACTGAATCAATGCACTCATGACAGAAACACACACAAATGACACGAAGCATGAAGAACTGAAAGATCAATTTGTCAAGATCCATCATGGTTTGAAAAAAAAAGCAAGAAGTGCACCTTAAGCAAATCAGAGTCAAAAGATGGACTCAAATCAAGACCAGAAACAGCTAAATATTATGTTATTTTTTTTTTTTGGTTTTTAAGGTGTACTAGTACTTTAGTGTCATAAATCTTAATCGAAAAAAGCTTTGAATTTTGATACTTTGTATATTCTACAAAAACAAGAATTTACCATTTTTACCCCTCTGACACGTATGTTTACACATTTCATGCATAGATTTATGCCCAAACACCTCCCAAAAGTTAAACTGGCATAATAGGTGCCTATTAAATAAAGTGTATCCTGAAAAGTGCTCTTTAGCTGATCTTGGAGCATGACTTATAAGGACCAGGTTCCTTTAGCATTGTTTTTATTTTTGTGCAATATTTGATAATTGCAATTCTCATAATGTACCCTTAAGTTGCATTCCCTTTCCAAAAGAGTTTTTCAACAAATCAAACACTAAACAGACTGGCAGAGGGAGGTACAGATGATGAGTGAGGTTGAAATGGACTTGTTGTGCTGCTAATTACTGCAATTTTTGGGATGTGGGACATTGATGAGTGCTGTGTTCATTTGTGTTGGGGGCATGTTGTGCATGTGTGTGTGTTCGGGGGGTGATTAAGAGCAGGATTAGCCGGCTGTCCTGAAGAGGGGGGGCGTTGCATCCAGAGACCAGCCTGACCTTCTCATTTCATCCTCATTAGTATCTCATGTCAACACAACAGCAGCTCCTTAATCATTTGCTATCATCATTGGCCCTAGTTCAAACATGTGCGCATACACACTCACACACAGACACACCAAATCTCTCTCCAAATTCCGCTGCACACAAACACAGCAAACAGAAATAAATGTACCCAATGAGCATGTAGACATGTATGAAATACATTTCTCACCCCCCTGTATTCTGTTTTTTTGTTTTAAAAAATCATATGTAAGATTGTTCTTGTTTTTTAACTAACCTTCTCAGTTCTTAACTAAACTATAATGACAGTGAACATGGGATACGTGATTTTGAGCTACACTTTCATATTCACCTGACCTAAATAGCTTTAAAATTCCTCACAATACCTCATTTAATATTAGCAGAATCGCAGATGACCAGAGTAACAATGGAGCCAGGATTCCAAGGAACAAACCTCATTAAACATAACACACACAGCACAAAGATAAGCCCACAGTAAAGTCTTGGAAGGGCTATGTAGCAGGTGCTGAGTATCAAACAGTTTACTATAGTGCAGGCAACAGTGGGAATTCTCAGAAGTAGTAGCATATTACATCAATGTGAAACTTTCAACTCTCTTAAATACCATCAAGAAAAGATTTTATAGCATTGATGCTTGTCTAATATTTACTGCAGAATTTAGCAATGAAAATGGCAGATACACTCAAAGAATAAAAACTAATCACAGCATTGAGATTTTTACACTTAAAAATGTTAGATATCAAAAATTTATTAAATGAATTAAATATTTTTTATCATATTTAAATTATTTCAATCCAATTAGGGCGGCACGGTGGCGCAGTCATCTCACAGCAAGAAGGCTGCTGGTTCGCGCCTCGGCTGCATCAGTTGGCATTTCTGTATGGCGTTTGCATGTTCTCTTAGTGATCGTGTGGGTTTACTCCGGTGCTTTAGCTTCCCTCACAAGTCCAAAGACATGCAATGTACGTGGATTGGATAAGCACAATTTTACATAGTGTATAAGTGTATGTGGATGTTTACGGTTTGGTTGCTGGGTAAGCCCCACAGCACTGTAAAAACTCAAAACAATGCTACTGAAACAATGAGAAATTGTTGCCCGATGAGCAGAAAGGACATAGAATAAAAAAAATCATTAACTAATTGCAGGACATGGAATCAATCCAGTTAGTAACCTGCTTCCAAAAAATGCAGTAGCATGATGGATCCCTGTAGACACAGAACACATGTCACATCTATAGCCATGGAGCCTTCAAAGCTACAATGAGCAGTGTTTCAGTTTTATCATCACAGGAATGTTATACAACACTAATTGTGATTAAGTGTTTTGCATTGTTCTGAACATGTACACAATGCTCTCGTGCCTTTGGGGCATGTCATCAATGATGTTGAGGGAAGCCAGCCACTCGTCTGTCTGTGTCAGAGAGTGTGCCACGACTGGTCCCTGCACGCACACCACCACAAATGAGCTCTATTGAATCTCCTCCTTACAGCATATGGAAGCCCTTTGTTGTCCTAATGCTGTTTGTTGGCATATTTTGTCAGAGGCTAATACCCTACAGACCAACAGTGGAGAAGATGAGGATGTTATTAACTCTCGCTAGCTTTAAACAATCTTTTTTGTCATGTCCACATACATATTTTTAAAGTAAAGTTATTTCAATTAAATTTAATTAAACACAACAGTCATTTAAGTAATATTTATTTATCAAATAAAAACTATTAAAATTATACTACTACTTCAACAACTAACAACAACAACAACAACAATAATAATAATAATAATAATACATTTAAGAACCGTTTTTCTAACTGACTAAGAAAATATAAAATAAAGCAGAAGATCACTTTCATCTTGCCTTGTAGATTAAACAGGAAGCAGTGAAGTTTAAGTTCCTTGAATAAACAACTTTCACCATGATTTGAACATATAAAGCAGACAAAAGACAGTGTCTAGACATAGAGAGGAAGTTTGACCTTTTCACAATATTACTTATGACTGACGCTTCTCATAACTTCCCAAATGCTGGTTCAGAATACTTTCTGCTTATCAGCATTTTAGAGTTTGTCTGGTAATACTGTGAATCAGCAGAAGAACAGAAAAACATTAGGCGTATAGTAATAAACAAATACTTAAAATAAAAGAATAACAACACCTTTCAAATAATAAAATTGTGGTATTTGTTAAAAGCATTGTAAAAAGCAATAATGAAATGATGTGGTATAAAAATCAAATGACTAAATGAAAAAAATAAATCTAAAATATGTAATTTTATAGATAATGAAAGAAAAATTTATCCACACCTGAGCACTGCCAGTTATTTCTTCTAAAATCTATCTGAATCATTCACTGATAAAGCAGTTGGTCCCATATGTCCTTTGGTCCATCTCATGCGCTCAGTTCTGTCACTGTTCAGCTTCCCATGCCAATCACTGAGTGATGTATGAGGTCAGAGGTCACCAGACCCTCTCCCCCGAGTCTCCATCTCTGACCTCAGGAGACAATCTATTCCAATGGCTCCTTCAAAGCATGAAATCAAAGTCTTAGTGTTCAAATGAGCATTAAGAGGCAAAAAATATAACAACCAAAGTGAGCACTAGAACAACACAGCATTACACTATTCTCTCAAAACAAAGCAAAGTAAAAAGCCTTACTTACATGAATATACAATGTTTATTGCAACGGTGTAAAAGGGAAAGTGCTAGAATGGTTAATGTCATACTAGGGAGATACTTCTATGTGAGTATAGGTGATCACATGTAAAACAAGATACCAGTTTCATGTGGGGTCCCCCAAGCCTCAATGCTTTCACCCCTTTTGTTCAGCCAGTACATCCACTGGGTCAAATAATGAGAAGATACTAGATAGTTATGCTGATGACACTCAGAGCTCTGAGGTTATTAAAACTAAACATCAGGTGAAGAACCTCGGGATGACTCTGTATTCTGATCGGAGCTTCACCAGTCAGATAAGAGCAATGTTTAAATCTGCTTATTTTTCTCAGAAACATTGCAAGGATCAGATGCTTTGTCTCCAGTAAGGATTTAGAGAAATGATTCCATGCTTTTATCCCCAGCAAGCAGGACTAGTGTAATGGTCTTCTAGCTGGTCTCCCAAAAAAGACCACTAGGCAACTTCAGCTTGTTCAGAATGCAGCTGCACGGATTCTGATTAGAACTAGAAAGTGCTGCTGCTCGTCTATAAGTCACAAAACAGCAATGCACCAAAATAAAGGACAGATGTGCTTACTATAATCAACCCAAAAAGAAATCTTAGATCATTAGGTTCAATTCAGTTAGAATGACCACAGGCTCGCTCCAAACAGGGAGAGTCTGCTTTCAGTTACTATGCTGCCCGCAGCTGGAACCAGCTTCCAGTAGAGAGTAGAGGAGATAAAACTTTAGTCACATTTAAATCTAGACTAAAACACATTTAATGAAATTTGCATTTACTAACTGAGCACTGCTGTCCGAACAGCACTGCACCTACGAACTTCTGTTTGAATCTTAATGCCTTTTCCCTTTTCCCTATTATCTATGCTCTGTTTTAACTGCCTGTTTTATCTATGATCTGCTCTTATTGCCTGTTTTTTTTTTTGCCTAATATCAACATAAAAAATATGATAACAATTTTACACAATAATTATTATGAAATTGAAGGCTTGATTTATTTAGCAGAAACGACTTGAATGTATTGTGTAAAAAAATCCCAAATTATTTAACTAGAAACATTTTATTTTTAAGCAGTTTATAAGGCTTGTTTTTTTAAGCCAATTCTTTAATATTTTTAGTATAATCACATTATTTTGTTTAGCATATATTACTCCGTTTTCTTTTATGATTTAAGGCATTTTACTTGAAAATGCATTGTAATGTCAAATTTTTATGCATTATCATGCATCAAAACAGCAAGCACTGTAGTTGGTACACAACCTGAAATGCTTATCAGAGTTCTTGTCAAAGTTCTCCAACTGGTGATGACATTCATATTATCCAACAGGACTATGAAGTCTTTCTAATAAAAAATACCCGTGGTTAGCAATTTTCATTATGTGCACCTGTAATGATCTGCAACTCAGCAACAGTAGCTGAAAATAAGTTCACACAAAATAACCTAATAAATCACATACTTGTTCTGGAACAAATTTATAAGACTAAAGCACATTTAATAACACAAGCATAACAATATAAACATAATACAATATTACTGTACTAAACAAAAAATCTCATACTCCCACAATGCACCTGGTCTGACCATAGAGCTGACTCAATCCAAACCGGAGAATTGAGCCAATTCTCTTAAAATAAATATGGAGTATTTTTTCCTCAATCTTGTGTAATTGGTTCCTCAAATTAAGCCTAAGATTTACACAAATTTGCTTAAAGAAATAGGTTATTTGTTTTTTCTTTATTTTATTGGTGAAATACTCAATACTTAAATTTTGTAAGAAACCCAGAAAACTTTTTTTAAACATTCACATTATTTTTAATGATGACATCAAGTGTTTAATGAAAATTACAAGCCTGATGATTCATTTTCTTACAGTGTACAAAAAGGTGCTACACAAATAAAATTGCCTTGCCTTGCCTTGCCTTATTAGAGCTATACTATTTATGCTTCTGGTATGTGCTTGTTTAAACTGTAGAAACTGTAGAACAGCTTCAGCTCAATTTGGTTCATGCACTTTTAAAATTATTATTAAGGTATTTAGTCATGTTTATTTTGCAGATTGCTTATCTCATTATTTGATCCCAAGTTGTTTTAAATAATGCTTTTATGGTATTTGGTTTGTGCACTGGTGTGCAGGCTCTCTTTGGGCAACTGTATTTTAAGGTATTACAGAATTTTACAAGCTTAGCACAATTATATTCCTTCTGCATTGCTGTCTGACACCCTTAAGCTACCCTGGAGATGGCATTAAACTGTGTAAAAGCCACCTTATTATAAGTCATAGAGTTATGATGTGAAGGATATCTAAGACATGGAGAGGAAGTGTCAATTATTCCTACAAATGAACTTTCATGACAGGTTGGATGAAGACTAGAGATGATATATGTGTTGGCATGGCCACTCAGTTAAGTGTGTATGTGTTTTTTTTTGTCTGTTGGCATGGTCACTGGACTTCCACTCTAGCTATGTAGACAGTTTAGAGTGTCAGCTTTGTTACTTAGTTTGAAACGTATCTTAGCTGCATATTATAAGCAAGTAGATTATTGACATTGTGATGATACACAAAAATGGGCAAGAATTTACACTGTATGTTAAAGAGTGTTATAACTGGGTTGTGTATAATTGAGTATATTTCAATAAAAACACATGACTATTATTAAAATAATTTATAGAAAATGGCATTGAGAGCAATGTGCTGCAACTGTTACATTTAGAGAGTCCATCTTATTGCAGAATCCGTTTGGAGCATTATGTAATTAGTAGCTTGGTTTCAAATTCCCATGGGTAAATTTTTACATTTGCTTTAATTGAGAGTGTTCTGGAAAAATCATTACTATACTAAACACAAAGTCAGTTGCTGGTGTTTTCTGGGCAGACGAGTGATTCGTTTTAGTGAAATGGGCACATAAACAGTTTGATAACATTAAGTATAAATTAAATTAAATTTCTATTGTATAGTATTAGGAGCGTCACGGTGGCGCAGTGGGTAGCACGGTCGTCTCACAGCAAGAAGGTTGCTGGTTCTAGGCTTGGCTGGGGCAGGTGGCATTTCTGTGTGGAGTTTGCATGTTCTCCCCGTGATCGCGTGGGTTTTCTCCGGGTGCTCCGGTTTCCCCACAAGAGCCCATAGTGTGAACGTGTGTGTCAATGTTTCCCAGCGATGGGTTGCGGCTGGAAGGGCATCCGTTGCGTAAATCATATGCCAGAGAGTTGGCGGTTCATTCCGCTGTGGCGACCCCGAAAGGGAAGAAAGCCAAGATGAATGAATTTATAGTATTACATTTATTCCTCAGTTAATATAGTAAAATAGTACAAACAATACATTTTGAAATAATAAAAAGTGACTAGAATTTTTAAAAAGGTAACTTTAGAATTTATCCTGCTTCTTAGACTGTTAAACATTAATATTAATCAAACTTGTTAATCTTAGTTGAAATCACAAGGATTTTCCTGTCTCATTCTAGCACTTGTTGGGAGAAACAATTTTTCCCAAAGCACATCCCCAGTTTATCTGAAGACGACATTGGTTGAATATTTCCTCTTTCAGCAATTTAGTGTCAGCAATGTGATGTGCAAGTTTCTCTTTGAGGGGATCCATGCCCACACCTTTCACGGACTGCATGGTATCACTCTGTGTGAGACCCATCCATACTTACCAACCTCAAAATCTAAAATGGCAATGGTCAATCACACTTAAAGGTGTGTAAAAAATAAAAATCTGTTACAACTAAGTGTCTGTATTTGTACAGTTTCAGTTTGTATTTCTATCAGTCAGATGGAGCTAACAATCATTATAGGAACAACTTTGATTTATTTCTTAACTTTGTTATTTCAGAAATAACATGCATTAACACATTTAACACTTTACTGCTCTGTCCATTTAATTCAGTTGTTATTTATTAAACAAAGTTCTGATAGTATTTGTTATCTTTATGATGGAGTAATAATATATACATCTCTATATATCGAGCACAATCAACGCCTGTAGAAGAGCAACATGTCAATTCTTGCATTTCTACAAAACATTCAAAACTTTTAAAACTTGCTATGTAAAATTATGAACATGTATTTTTTAATTAAGGAAATGCTCATTATAATATAGAGAATAGAGGAATTAAAAAAAAACAATTAATTTAAAATTACATTTTACATTTTATTTTAATTAGGCTCTGGAGTCTGGATGAGAGGAAATGACAAAGCACATGTTTACAAAGGAGCCCATGTACAGATCGGTATGTCTCAAGAAATCATATCTACTTGTTACCTTTGTGTATAGAGACACTAAAAACTTATTTTAATTGTTTTTGATGAAGCCACTTGATTTTTAAACAGTTTCACTTTATTTATAAAAATGCACTAAAATGTTCCCACAAAATGGTATCATATACTACCAAAATAATGAGAGGAGAAGGTGACCATCTGTTAGGTTTGTGCTGAAGTGACCTCTCTGATGGCCACACAAGCACTTAGAGAGACAAACAGACGGAGGGTTAGATGCTCAGGAATGCATGCTTGGCACTTTCGCTTGGCGATGAGAGCATTTCAGCCAAGAGTTTTGCCCAGTTATTCGATGCCATCCTCCAGGGCTCTCGAGGACGCTGTGGCAGATTGCAGACTCAATTATTCCCCTGTCAGGTGATTATCGGGGGGTCCTAATGTAATCTTCTATGCACACACATAGGACATTTCAATTACACCCGCCGCCGCCAAACAAGCTGCTTATTCAAATGGCCAGTCACCTCGTCGCCACAGAACAATGTCAACTGTAAAAGAACGGCAGCTGAAGGCAATTACACATGTGTTCAGAGCCAATTATGATCACTCTCACGGCGGCATTTATGCCACGAACAAGGAGCTGTTTGAAAAAAAGATATTTAATGACAATATGCTTGCAGTACAAATCCTGGTGCCCCTTTAACTGCCCCCTCCCTGCTGTTGTTGTCTGTTTCGTCCAAGCTGAGGATCATTAAACCTGATAGGAGCCCATTATCAGCCTGGCGAAGGGTTGTACTGGGCCCGTGGAGAGAGTCGAATCTCCTTGTGCTTTTACTAATGCTGCCAACTGAAGCATCCTTGAGCTGCAGCGCCGCTCAGCAAGTGCTGAGAAGCTACTGTGCAAATGCTGGAGGGAGACAAGGGACATTTCCCCTCTGCTCTTTCCAATGAGATTTAATCTCAAATTAAACTGAAATTAATTTTAGATAGCACATTGAGGAAATGTATGATATAAGGGGCGTCACGGTGGTGCAGTGGGTAGCACGGTCGTCTCACAGCAAGAAGGTCGCTGGTTCTAGGCTCGGCTGGGGCAGGTGGCATTTCTTTGTGGAGTTTGCATGTTCTCCCTGTGATCGTGTGGGTTTTCTCCGGGTGCTCCGGTTTCCCCACAAGTCCAAAGTAGTAAGAACAATTGCCCATAGTGTTAAGGTTTGAATGTGTGTGTGAATTTTTCCCAGCGATGGGTTGCGGCTGAAAGGGCATCCGCTGCGTAAAACATATGCCAGAGAGTTGGCGGTTCACTCCGCTGTGGCGACCCGAAAGGGAAGAAAGCCGACATGAAGATGAATGAATGAATGAATGTATGATATAAGATGCATAAGATAAATATTAAAAGCCAAAACAATGTCTTAAAACAAGTGAAAAAATTAGTTTCAGGCAGTGAGCAAATTAACTTCTAATGTGAAATGAATTAGAACTAGAGTTACAAAACGGGATAGTTATGAACTGCTATTACATTCTGTCATAAACTGAGTTAAAGCCTTTAAACCAGAAGAATGAAATTAAATAGTCTTTGCAATACAACATTTTGGCTCTCGTTTTATTTTTGCAAGCTGATATATTTTTAGCAAATTTTCTACCTTTTTTTTTTACAGTATAAGCCAGATGGAGGCACTACCACTGATTTGGTACTTTATTGAGATTAAAACTGACAACTTATTAAATCTTCAAATTTAGAGTCTAAATTTGAAATCAAATTCTAAATCAGAAAATTACAATATTGTGAAGGTTTGATATTGAAGACAACTGTTGACACAATCTAATCAGCTAATTAAATAAAAAGACCTGCACAGGATTTTAAATGGTCTCTCAGTCTAGTGTGTAGGCAACTTAAGAAGACTGCTAACATGACAGTTGCATGATAGAGAACCATTGACATGTTGCACAAGGAGGGAAATACACAAAAAGTAATTTCAAAAGAGGGTGGCTGTACACAGCTCTGTGTCCAAGCACATTATCAGTAGAGGGGAAAATTTAAGTAAAAGATGTGTCAGGGCACAAGACAGACGAGGACCCAAGTGTTTCACGTTTAAACAGAGATTCTTTATTAAGTGATAAAGATGGCGGTAGGTCGGGTAGCCGGGGTTGAAGAGCACAGCACAGTCGGGAACAGGCAGGCGTTGGTTCTATCAGGGCAGGAGAGTTGATCGTGGTCGAGGCGGTCCGAGTCGTCAACGGGCATTCAGGTTCGGCAGACAAACAGCAGGCAGTGGGGACAGAGAAACAGACAGGCAGGAAGCAGGTAACAAAACAGAGCCAGGAGTCACTAAAAGCTTGCCTCAGCGTGCTGTAGGTTCGCAGACGATCTGACACCGACTGTCTGAAACCAGGCGCTTAAATAGGGAGAAGAGTGATTTAGGATAATCTTCAGGTGGTGGTGGTACTCAGCGTGAGAGCCAGGGGGCGTGGCTACCAGTCAAACTCAGGTGTAGTGGAAAACTACCGGGTGAGAGAGAGACATCGAGTAGGCTCGTGAAAAGTTGAGGGAAAGAAAATGCTCGAGGTATAATTCCACTCTGAAGGATAGTGAAACAAAACTCTTTAAAAATGTGTGGGAAGATTCACAAAGAGTGAACTGCAACTCCAACATCTTATGAGTTTAGAGGAAAAGATGAATACAAGGAATCTGCATTGCCTCAAGTCCAGCGTAAAGTTAATTTTTTCCACAGTTAATTTGGTGCCATGTCAACTGCTGCCACTTATCCACTGTGTTTTCTGAGGTCAAAGGTTTGTATTGAATGAATGTAATATAAAAGTTTAGCTTTTTGAATGGAATTACTGAATAAAAATAACCTTTTTCATTTTCAAATTATATTGCCAGCATTGGAATACAGGTGGGCAGTTTAAAAACAACTTGAAAAGCAAGTACGTTTATAATCTCTCAGTCTCCACATCTTGCATAGCTTCAGTTTACAGAGTATTTTCAACTAGCGTTGGTACTATTAACAAAATGATACAACTGGAAGTAAATTCTGGGAAAGTGCAAGAATCCCTGAGATCATACTGCTTTGAAAATTGGAAAAGTCAAATTAATCGTTAAGTCCCATAATAACAACATACTTGTTAATGACTATAATAACAATAATGTGATTGGCATTATTATGCATACAAGCTCACCTATAGACCTGGGAATTCTTCAAACCTGAACTATTGTGGATGTAAAACTGGTAAGGAGGACAACTTGCCGTGCTTAATTCAGATTTCTTTCAAATGGGCTTACAAAAGCTTGCCAAGGTAAAGTCAGGTTTATCTTAACATCACTTTGATTCAGTGATCTAACATTTTTTACTTTGCACTTGGATTACTGTAACTTTGTGTTCAGGTTAGAACTTTGTTAATGACTGGTTGAACGCCCCTGCCCTGCCCTGCCCCTACATCTGCAATCTTCATACCACCTTGATCACTGATGTCAGCTGATCAGCTGCTTTTTGATGACTCAGTGAACGCTCAAAGATAACAGGGCTTTATAGGTTCAAGGTGTGGATTTCTCTCTCACAGCAATTCAACAAATGACTTCCCTCTCCCTTTTTTAAATCATCACTGAAAATTCACTTGGTCTCGCTGCCTAACCAAGTTTGGTCAACAATGTTTTATTGCTGCTAAATGTGAACTTTTATTCATTTATTTATATTAGACTAATTAAGAAAAAAAATCTGTTTTATGTATTTGATTTATAAAGCACCTTTGTACTATACTCTTTGCTAATTTTACTATTTTTAAACAATTTAGAAACATCCATCCATCCATCTTCATGTCGGCTTTATTCCCTTTCGGGGTCGCCACAGTGGAATGAACCGCCAACTCTCTGGCATATGTTTTACGCAGCGGATGCCCTTCCCTGCCGCAACCCATCGCTGGGAAACATTCACACACACATTCACACTTTAACACTATGGGCAATTGTTCTTATTCAATTCACTTATTCCGCATGTCTTTGGACTTGTGGGGAAACCGGAGCACCCGGAGAAAACCCACGCGATCACGGGGAGAACATGCAAACTCCACACAGAAATGCCACCTGCCCCAGCCGAGCCTAGAACCAGCGACCTTCTTGCTGTGAGACGACCGTGCTACCCACTGCGCCACCGTGACGCCTAATTTAGAAACATTTAAGATACAATTAAAGGCAATGCGTTTTCATATAAAACGTAATGTATGTTTGGTAGGAGCAAAAGTGTGATTAAAAAAGATTTATATGTCACAATGTTGTATTTTCAGCCCAAAGGGGCAACTATAAGGCCAAATTATTCTTATTTCATTCAGTTAAGAATCTAGATTTGAGCTCTGGAGTAATGCAATCTATGATACGTGTCTGACTGAATACAACAGACAAGTATGAAAGGGTAGGGTGTAACAGTTACAAAAAGCTGTCTTGACTAAAAATAAGGATGGAGTTTCTTTATCTATTAAGCTCCTCTTGTCCTTTTGATAGAATGGAACACAGTTAACACTGGCAATATTTGCATCCTTGAGATGATGTGCACAAGAAATGTAACAATGCTTGATTAAACAGAAGTGGACTACTGACAAATTTTGCTTCAAAGTTAAATGCTTGATGGTTTAAAAAAAGAAAATGAAAACATAAACAGAACATTCCTGTCTGCGATCAACCAAAACATTTTGTTTTGGTAAATTTTCTTTTTTTATTTGCCCCCTTTGCCTCTCAAGTGGTCCCACCATTCTCAATCACTGACATCTGTCTGGAAATTATCTCTTGATCATTTATCCAGTAGTCTTCTTACGACTACCACTAATAATTTTGTTTTTTCCTTTTGATCCACTTCATATACCCTTTTGTTGAACAAAAAAAGCATTTCCAAAAAGCATTATCACTGGGGATATCCTGTCCAGAGTTAAAGTTGCAATTAATCTGCTAAAATGGGGGCAGATGGTCTGAATTAATCATGCAAAGAACCCCCAATGTAAATGTGCAGGCTCATGGAAGACAGAAGGGATTCCCGGGCACAACCCCAAAGGGACCCCGATGTTCTTTTGTATTTTAGTCCTACTAGCACAGGGAGAGAGATTCTCTCTATAGATATCCCCACTCCGGTGTATACTTGTTACCTGGCAGAAACCTGACTTTTTATAATCCACATCTTCAGATTTGTTTTATCTAGCCTTCTTTAATTTAACTTATAACATTTGCTTTTAAAGAGCATTCTTTGATTAGTCTCATTATAATCTTTACTCATTTAATGAACAAACTGATCTTAAACATCCCAGAAACTATATTCTGAAATGGCCTTCACCATTCATTATGAAGCTGAGAGATTATTTCCCACCTTAATATCGGAAGACAATATCTGTCACCATCATACCAGACATACTACCAAGACTAACATAAAAAACTCTAAATCTAAATGTACCATGAAAGTGGTTCTCATAGTCAACAAATGGTTTGCTTCAGGGCTTGTTATGTTCTGGGTAGAACATTGCAAACTACAGTGCTTTCATCTATGGCAATTGTTACACATCTCAGATATCAGGTCTTCCCTTAGGATTGGACCTTTGAGGGTGCTCAACTCAGCTCTGACCAAACCATCTCTTGCATATGAGAAACCAAGCATTGCAATCCCCTTATTGAAGCCAAACAGTTATAAATGAACAAAATAAGAGAGGCAGCTTTCATTAAGATATTAGCAGAATCAGACTAAAAAGTGATTGCAACAGTTTATGTCAGATCACACAGAAAGTATACATTTACTTACGTTATATTTATTATTTAGCTCTAAGGAACTTGCATCTGTGGCACAAAATAGGTTGGAGACCTTTTTGCCAATTCTTACATTTTGTTTTGTAAAAAAGCAAGACATTTCAAAAGTATACAACCAATTATGTGTTCCTTTACAATTCTCCAAAAGTGTGAGAATGAAACAGCACTGAGCATGACAGATGTGTGCGAGTAAAGGGCAGCTTTTGCGAATCAGTCAGGACTTCTCTGATGTATGGTATGGTATTGCCTGTCGAGCAGAGCTTCCATTGAGAGATGAAGGATGGGTTTCTTGTAAACAAGTGGCAAGTGTCCTGGATGACAGTTCCTAATCCATCATTGTGCTGTCAGAGTTGCTGCCCGGGAAGCCTGACAGGGACGTGAACGGACACTGAGAGACATCTGCTACATGTCAGTCAATATCATGGACATCAAAAATCATATAAAGACCAAACCTTCTGTCAGCAATCTTAGAGTGATTACACATATCTGCAAGAACAGATATCACTTCCTTCTGAACCTTGGGTTGTTATGATATAAGTCAAATTTTAAGGTGCATTGAATTTACTATTTATGGGTCATCTTTTAGTCCAATCCTCCTTGTTTCTCAGAATGTAGGTATTTAGTTTGAATTATTATAATGCAAACTATACTGCAAGACAGTTAAACATTTATATTCAAGGTAGATTATATAGTATGCGGTAAAAACTATTTAATATATTATTTTATACACAGTTTACAATTGTATACATATATAAAATTATTTTATACACTGTAAAAACAAAAACTACAACAAAGGTGACGCCATGATCACAAGAATTTTCCAGATTAACAGGCTCTACAGTGGCACAAAAGCACCTTTTATTGTATAATGGCATCATCTTTTTAATTCAAATTTGTTGTAAATTGTTAAATATACATATTGTAGTATACAACACTTCAATATAGTTTATTTGTAAAGCGGTCATTCAAAAAAAAAAAAATCACATGTACCTTGACATCTTTCAAACTAACATGTTTGGGTTTATGTATAACTTGATCTTCAGCTCAATTTGTTGGGTGCTATTTGAGGCTGGCTATTGTGAAAACTGAGGCTTTTCTGCTTGGTTTCACAGTTCCAAATAAACCCTGAGGTGGTTCAGTGAAACCCCACATTTCTGAAAACGCAGACATGGTTTTGTTTTTTGGAGGAGGCGTTGAGGGATTGGCATGACAAACAAAACATTGACTGTAACTTGCTAATAACAGTTGTGAATGGGTTGTGTTTATATCTTGCAACTCTCATTTTGAAAGTAAGCAAAACGTTCGTTGTGAGATACATGTAAAATAACATTGGTGTTAAATATTTTTTTTACAATATTGCTGTAACATGTAAAATTCAATGTAATAACCTTTTTTTAAATATAACGATTCATCAGGGGTGTAGACTATTTTTGTTATATGTGCTAAAACATAGCAAGTATTAAACTAATAACAAGTAATACACCAGAGAACACCAACTATGCATACCACTAAGGTTTTTTGTACTCGAATCAGCATGAAAACACAGCTTAAGCAATCAGTGTGGTGGAAGAACAGCACCACCAGCATCTGTGGTTCATTATGCCTGCCACTTGAAGAGCTCCATGTGACAATCATCATATTGAGCCCGCCTTTTGACGAGCTGCAGGGTTGCATTGACTAAGCGAACTGACAGCTGTTTAATGTATTGCACCTGAGTGACTGTGCCACTGATTCCCCACTGCACAAGCTGCAATAACGCCATTGTCTACTGGACTGACTGCCCCATCAATTGATAATGTGGCATGTGAATGGGTGAAAATAGACAAATGTGTGTCACATGCTCACTGTCTGAGCCTTGAGAAGCCTGTTAACCATCTTACAGTGTTGTGGCATTTATACACATTCTTTTGACATGTTGTTATGAGTTTGCGGATGGTTTGTTTTAATTTATATATTGCAAGTGTCTAATCTTGAGACAAGCTACTTTAATATATGAGACAGTTTAGTGCTCTCAAACAAGAACAATGGTCACTATCATGATATGTATCTAATTACAGCACAGTACAGTTTTTTATAGGAGGAAAGAAAATGTATGGAGCAAGCTCAAATCAATTGTCAGAGTGAGATCTTCTACGTGGTGGTAATGGTTAGTTCTTTAGTGGTAACTTGTCTTAAAACTGTGATTCACGTAGCTGATGCAAGAACAAAACAAAAAGGAAACTGTATTTGCCGGTATATTAAAGACATTAGTCCAAATCCATATCAGTGGATATTGTATTCAGTTTATGAAGATGCAAATTGGTCCCTCAAGTACCTCAGATCCAATTTTAGCAAACCTTCTGTCTTATGAACAGACTTTATGATCAGCTGGTTTACCGTTTCGTATGTGATGACCATAAACTTGTTTTGAAATAAACGGATTTTTCAGAGTTATTTTGGGCATGCAATTTAAATGTTTTATGCCTTTTACAAAATGCATTGTCCAGTCAAAAAATATAAATTGGTGATTTAATGAAACAGAACCATTATACCCTGAATTAAAACTGGTGTCTGAAGTTTTGTTTGTTTGTTTGTATCTTTGCTTTTTTCCTGACTGGACATTTTGATTGACATGTACTGTAAAGCTGTTATGTACAAAACTTTGACTGATTACCCATCACGTGCTTAATCTGTTCCCACAGGATCAAATTATTGAGAACGCTGAACGACTCTGACCTTTCTTCGCTGATCCTTGTATTTCACATGAGAAACAATATGAGCGTAGTGAAGTTGATGTGCTGTACATATATAAAACAGGTGGTCCTGGATTGGATTATATATTATTGATTTTTTTAAGGCTGTTTAACCCCTAATCAATAAGTTTGTATTAAAATTCACTCCTAATGGGAAAATTGTCACTTTCTCAAAACAGGTTGAATTACAGATGGAGAGATGGTTCATTTATTCACTGCATTTTTTTTATTTATCAAATTTCTTTGACTGAGTCAATTGGGATATAAGGAATTTAAAAATGACTCAGGAATGCCTAAAATGCTTATTCTTTGTGTGATATCATTTTAAATATAAAAATGTGCTTATAAAAAGAATTAACAAATAAAACCACCTTGGGGATTTTTTTTAGTATTTCTTAAGTTAGTCAAACCAGTTGAAAAGGCTTTCAGTGTTAATCAAAGAGCTTGTTTACAAATGGAAAATGGAAACAGAGCAGCCCTCCTACTCATTTGAAACCACACCGAAGGTCAGGGTGAGAGCGGGAACAGAAAGCAAACGGCAGAATGAAAAGCAAAACGTTGTGATGTATTGTTTTATGTATGTATGAGGGAGCTCAGAGGAGAGCAGGGCAGAAAAATCAATAGCAGCATAAAACTGATTTAGTGTGTGTCATAAAACATAAGTAAGTGTTCCGAGATGGAGTAAAGCAAAGTCTCAATTTAATCTACACAAAAGCTGCACTGTACTGATGAGCTGATACAAGAGAGAAGGAGTGGGGTGGGGGCACAATAAAAATCTATAGACAGACACATAATTGTCATATTAAGACATTCGCTGAGTGTTCTCGGGGCCTACTAGCACTCATTTGTCATCTGGCTAATGGCCAGGGGAATCAAATCACAATTAAAGCGTGCTCAATATCGTCCTGGAGATGTTTGGCAAGCGTTGAGCTTTTTCACAGATACTCCGCCCCATAAATCAGAAATGTTGCGACGCATGTAATGGTTTATGGGGAATGGATTATGGTTTTATAGAGCTAATGCAGCAGAAACACTTATTTACACAGATCAGCAGTGGGCCACATCACACTTCTCACAGATGGGCGCCATTACAGGGTGAAGCTTTGGACTGGGAAGGCCCACTGTAAACTTTGGCAATGGCACTGGTGTTTAAATTGTGTACAAATTTACCAGAGGGTGCAAAATATGTTCATATCTGTTCATATATTCTTGACTGAGTGCCTCATATTCCCTTTTTTACTTCTGTGGTGTTCTTTTTATTGTTACCCAGACAGCGTTACTCTATTATTATTAGTCAGACAGTGTCAATTAGCTGGTGGACCTGTTGCATGTTGGGGTTTTTAACACACAATCCAACAATTTAGTGTGAAAGTGTTTAATACAAATTAACTTAACCCCCCAAAATTTTGTTGTGTGCATGCGTGTTTTTTTTAGGGTGAAGAGAAGATCGTCAACACTAGATGATGCACAAGTGGACAAAGACATTAATGGAAACTCAAACACACTTTTTAGTTTTTTTTATTCTTAGTTTTATTAATTTCTAAATGTAACAAAAACAGTTCACCTCTACAGAAAGCTTCAAAAGGGCTAGTGTTCCTCTGTTGTTTTTTTACATTAAAGTTTATTTTCGTATTTCTCATTTCTCTTAAAAAATCAAAGCATGTTTATGTGATTAAAAGCTATGATTGACAGGTATAGTGTATCAATACACGCTGTACATGTTGGCTGTCTGCGGTCAGAGATGAGAATTTATGCTGACAAAAACAGTACTCAAATCTTTTTCAAATACTTGTTTATAATCCTCAGGGATTTGAGAAGGGACAGGAACACAAAGTTTTTTTTTAAAGTAAAATTAGACAGAGTTGAGACCTAGCTATGAAAAAACTAAATACTCGTTATCTTACAGTAGCTATTTCTTTCATGTTTTAGCAATGTTACCTTTTAGAAATGGGACGCCACTTCTTTTTCTTGAAAATTACTTCTGTGCATAAGCACTCTCTGTCTGTCATTCATGGCGGAGGATTAATACCTAACAAAAATAACAAAGAATTATTTTCTGAAAAGAACTAGACTTAAAGTTTTTATTTGGCAGTATTACAAACTTTAAACAGCTTTATGATTGAAATGAACTGTGATTAAAAAGGAACTGTTATATGTCAGAAATATAGGTGCATGAGCGAAGAAAAAAAACACAAAAGATTCCACTGTTAAGAAAAATAGTCACGATTTACTGTATTAAGACCAGGGTTGTAAATGAGGTAAAATAGTTGTAATTAATTGGCAGTCTGATCACCATTCAGGTTATGCTATTTAATATATGCAAATGTTTCAGTTGAACTTTAATTGTGAATGCCGATTTTCTCCATGAGATCAAGCTTTTTTTTGCATATTGTTGTCAATACTCAATTTACGAATTTCAAAGTTAATGCATCAACTTTAAATGTGCTTTTTCCTAAAATTCAGTATTTTTCTTTCATGGCTAGAGTTTATGTCTGAGTTTTAACTATTACAAAAGTATTTTTAATTAGGTAAATCAATCCTGGAGCACAATTTACATTTACATTCTAAATTATGGATGGATGAGGGGTGACTGGGGATAGGGAGGAGAGGGCAGCAAAAAGTTTTATGTCAAACACTGAACAGGTGTAATTTGTTTACAATGCACTTTTATACAAGAATCAGTAAATTATTGAATAATTAATATCACAGAAACCTACATTCAGATGATTGAGGGTTAAACATCCCAGCTGTAAGCTTCTCAATGGTATAATTTTCTAATATGTACATTATGATGTACAGCATATACATGAGGAACAGCAGTTTTGTATCAGGCCACTATAGTTATAATTATATATAGTGCATATAAACCATGAGCAATGACATCCGTGAATATATCTGTGTGAATAAGACAGTAGTTTTGCGTCAGTCAGAGTGTGCATGCTGATCATGATAAAGCCGTAAGCTGTGACATCCTCCAGCCTGCGCCTGTAATTCAATCTGCTCTTGAGATCTCTTTCGGTGAATTCTGGCTTTCAGCATCAGATAGCCCTGCATCTGCCTAATAAATTCACATGACAGTTCATGAAACGCTCCCATAACCAGCGACACCAGATGATTTTCCGCTTCTGACAAGCTCTTGTATTGAGTATCATAACAGTTACTTTGTCTTCATCCTGAGAGGGAGAGTAATATCAATCCATTTGATGATCCAGCAAAGCGAGTCAAGCACTTCTGTATCAATCTTCATACACTGCTGCCGGTTGTCTAACAAAAAGCCCAGAAATGGGATCATTCAATCAGGGGCCACGGGCTGCCTGACTGCCTCTCTGCGCGCCTCCAAGTGCTTATAGCTCGCTGTCAGGTTTAGTCTTGTATTCCTATCCTGTCTATCAGTCTCTCTTTCTCATGGTTTATGTTTTAGAACTCTTGAATACATCTGTTAAAATGTTAAACCAATTCACCTGATGAAATGTTTGCACTCTATAGATTTTTTTTATACTATAATGTTGAAGATGCCATTTGATTTCAAATCAAAAGTCATGGTAATCGGTATTTAAACAGTTATACTTGTGGAGAATGACAGACAGAGTGCACAACATTATCAGGATAATATGTAAAACATTTCCACTCCAAGGCCCAATTTCAAAACTAAAGCCATCCTCGTTATTCTTGCTAAGATGAACAGAGCAATTGTATTCAGAGATAGTCAATATATGCAAGACCTGTTGGCAAAGGCTATGCAGCTGACTGTAGTCTGGGACTTTGCCCATCTATATGTTGTAGCATTTCTCTTGGCTTCTTCATGAAAAAAAGTGCCATGAGTTTAGAAACACATAGAACTTAAATGAACACAGTTCAGTTTGAAATTTGGGCCAAATTTGGAATTCGTCTGGCATCCATCTGGTGAACATTTTTTGAGTCAATCAAGGGTTCGTGTCACAGAAGAAATAAGTCAGACATCACATTTTTTTGTTATTGTTTCGTTTGAGGCCTGGGCCAGCCATGAACCTTGTCTGTCAACCTGTTCTACTGGTCTGGAATCAAGACTTAGTCACGCAGTGTACTTAAGTGTAGCACAGCTAAATTCAGCCAGAGCAGAGCCAAAAAATGTGCTGCGTAGAAGAAGACAGTCACAACCATATGGTAAACACAAGAATAGTCAACACAAGAATGAGAGTGATTGAAGTGCAGGTCTAGTACCTTCTGAAACATTGCTGCATAAACTATAATCCTACATGTTTTATATATTTTTTTAGCTCATAAGATTTCAAATAAGTCTCTCATGGGAAGCTATCGGGCTCAGAAAATCATCAGGATTGATCTTTCCTCAACAGGTTCAGTTAGAGAGCTACTTGACCCCATAAAATTAAAGTGCTGTCATTAATTTTTTTCTAGTATTTCTAGTACTTTTTCAAGTATTTTTACAAATTCTATTTCATGCATCTGTGCCACGTTCATCCAGAGTTCAGCCAATGTTGTTGTGCCTAGAGCACTCTTGGTTTTTGATCAGTGAACACTGTTTGGCATACAGTGAAGATTTAAAAGTCTCAATGGACAATCGCTCACACTACTGCAATTCAGTAATTTTTCATGTACTACAACTTTTAAAGTAGTTTTTAAATGTGTACTATTTATTTGAGTAGATTTTGGGTGAAGTAAAAAATAACAATGAAAAATGTAACATAATAGTAGTAATAGTAATAATAAACTTAATAGTAATAAAAAAGAAATCAACTTGAGAAATGAGCTGTGCTAATCTCCAACAAAGGCCAAATGGATCACTAAATCAGACCCAGCCAACATTAAAATGCCTCTTCTGAAATAACCAGTAAAAAATATGCATTTTCTGTACCCCTGCAGCAAAAGCTTTTTATCAAGCTTCATTCTATGGATCTTTTATATAGAACCTGGAAGTTTAGGCAAGCTAGAATTTAAGTTATACTTATCTGCAAGTCAGTTGTGGCTGACTTGTTCTCATAAAACACATTATAAAAACAGTGTTTCCTACACATCAACCAATAAGACATTTCAATAAATAATGTCCAATGTTACTTTTTTTGGTTTCATAAGCATTACTAATCCTTCAGACAGGCTGAGACAGGAGAGATGACTCTGAGGCTCCTGGGGAAAAAAACCCAGCGACTGCTCTAAAAAAGCTGCTTAGTGCTCAAATACTCTGAGAACAGTTTTGAGGAGCTACTTTTTATTTTCACGTTAGTTGATTTTTTGTTAAGATACTTTTATTTTCCTTGAGTACATTTTCACTGAAGTAGTGGTAATTTTACATGAGTACAACATTTGTCCACCCCTGCCCTCCATGAGCTTGTTTCAGATGATTGTTTTTTTACTGAGTATTGACGTATAATCTTTAACAAGCTGGGAGAGTACATAATCAGTGGTAGGTAAATTTAGTACAAATTTAGTACACTGAACAACAGCTGGTTTTACAACCAAACATTTTTTTTCTGTGAGCATAGATTTGTGTTTTTTCTGAAAACATCTTCATTCTATTAGTAAATGAATATGCTTTGAAAAAAATTGAAATTTGACTTTCTCCATGATTATGTACTCCTGAAAAACACATGTTTGACAGAATTATTTGTTTCTAATAGAATTTCACTTTTAGTTTGCTTCCTATAAAATCTCTGTCTATGTTGCTATCAGAAGTCCAAACACAGATGTGTCCCATGAGAAAAAAATATGACTCAATCAACAACACAAACAATCAAGTTTAATCCTTCACCATTGAAAGATCTAATCATGAACTAATGTTCTGTGAAGATGGGCCTCTCATATTCTCTAATGTTGCTTTCTTTTTCCACAAATCACAGGGTTATTTTTTGTTGTTGAAACCACAGGCTAAAAGAATAGATAGGATTTGATGAAAAAACTGAAATTGAGGATCGTCTAATACATAAAAGCAGCTTTAACACACTCCGTCATTTGTTGGTAGGACCTGAGGGCTGCACTCACATCCACAGAGCAGTAATTGGTTCCACTAAATCTGCTGAGCGCAAAGAAAGCATACTATTTTTCATCAGAACTGAATAAAAAAACACAACAGTTGTCTTCAGTCTTTGTGCTTTGGAGACATATAGTAGGCATCAAGGAGTGGTAAAAGTATATAGTGGTTTAAAATGAGTGCTGAAAAAAATACATTACATTTACAAGACACTTCATATGAATTCTTGTTTCCAGATCTTTTCAACAGATTATAGTAGGGGATGATAATAAGCGGCAGAATAAAATGCAGTGTCTATAATCAGCCTATAGTACTCTAAACTTTTTTGCACTCCAGTTCTCTGTGCTAAAGCATATCTTCTGAAATATACACAAGTACACTTGCACAGAACATATTTAATAACGTGTTTATTCACAGAACAGACGCATCAACCCATAACAATGTATGTGTTATTGCTACAGTTCTGTGTAAGTCTTATCTTTGTGTGAGCTGTATTTCCCAGCCAGTCTTTAGATTTCTAATGAGGAGAGATATGTCTACAAATTTTGAGCTTGAAGGCCAGTTATGCCTTTCTCCACATTAGTGTTGTTAAGCATCCTTGAAAGACAGTCAACTCCTTTTGGCAGCAAGAGCTAAACCGCAATCAAGACACAACAAGGCCACAATGACTAAAGCTGGATATGAGAAAGCCTTAAAACCCCAAATTAGGAGTCCATCCATCCATCCATCCATTTTTTTTACCTTTGTCCCTTTGTTTTGGGTTGCCACAGCTGAATGAACCACCAACTTTTCCAGCATATGTTTTATGCTGCGACTGCGCTTCTAGCTGCAGCCCATCACTGGGAAACATCCATTCACACGCACTCACACTCATACACAATGGACAATTTAGCATAGCTTATTCACTTGTATCACGTCTTTGTACTTGATTTGGACATGGACTTGGGTTATTGGCCATTGGTGATTTGCTCTATGAGGGGGTGATAATCTTCAGGTGAGTGATCTGAGAAAGGTGATGTGGTCAGTACAGTAATTCATACGGTGAGCCGTTTTAACATTTAATACTCTTTCTGTCCCCGTTATAATTCTAATTGCATATTTCTACTACTGTGTTTTAACTAGTTAAACATATATTCAAGCATCTACAATGTTTATTTGACTAGGAGTAATGTATATTAAAGATATCTGCAAACCATTTAAAATCATAGAATTGAACTGTTTACTACAAGTCACCTTTGGATAACTGTTTTGTTGGAGACACCAGCAGAAACATTACCTGATAAAGGCAAAGGGGCTAGTGAAGATGGATGGATGTACAATATAAATAAACTTGTCTTGCCATGTAAATAAAGAGCTCACAGTCATTCAAAAGATTTAATATCTGGTTTGGACGGGGGGTATCATGCTTAGCCAATTTTCACTTCATAGAAACCCTCAATGATATGACCCCTGCAATCAGTCAAATATCCTAGGCTTTTTTGCATCACATTTTCCTCTTATACTTTTAAGTACTTGTGGATTTTTCTTGACTACGCTGGATTGCCCTTTGAAAATCTGTGATTTAGCACTGTGGTATTAGCTCATTTTTCATATCTATTGTTGGCTTGTCATGGTGTCATAGCCGCTCCACCAGCCTGTTAGATCAGTCCAAATGTATAAATCACTGCAGATCTGACACACTCATTTAATTTGTGCGGCTCTGCTGCGGTGGCGCAGGCATTAATTGAAAAATCCCCGCTCCAGCCGCTGAGTGAAAATATTCCCTCCTTTTTATTTTATTTTTATTAACAGATATTCAGCATGATTTCCCTCAGTAGCCTATCGACTGCCCGCGGGGCACTTTGTCATCTATCATTGTATATTGTATTAGTCAATCGCCTTGACTTTCTTTGAGCTCAAAACTTCTAAAGAAAATCACTTTCCATATAAAGACTTCATTGATATTTATAGAAATCTACATTCATGCAATCTTCTATGCTGTGCTGGTTTCAAACCCCAGAGCCTGGATTATTTTTTTCCATCTGTGAAATAAAGTAACAGGTACTTAATGTAGCAAAAACAATTTGTCCAGTGGTTATTTTCCCCACTGAAGGCGTGCGTCACTCGCTAAGGACTCTCCTTATCACAGCGAGGCTAATACATTTTCTCACTGTGCTCCGCTGCTTTCATTTTACAGCTGAGGAACTCAGTGGCTTCATGCTGAGGCTGAAATAGGACCCCAGTTACCACAGCAGCCCCACAGAGTGTTTAGGTAAGTGTGCAGAACAAATGCTGAAGTCTCTCAAAAAGTTTTTAATCCTGATTTTTTTCTTCCTCTACGCTGTTGTAGGTTTCACAACCAACAGACAGAATATTTGTCAAACTTTATTACGCTTCTATCTCATTTGAAGTTTTTAACCGAATTCATTAAGAGACACAAAACTATTTTGAATACAGAAAAAATCTAAGTTTTTGTATTGCTTGATTTCTTTGTGTTGCAAATTAAAATAGAATAAGATAATCACTGACATCATAACATCAGATAATTTCCTTTTGATGGCAATGTTTTGTTACTATTCAGCTCTTTAATGAAAAAAAAAATTATCATAATAATGTATCTTTAAAATGTTACTATTAAGGACCCTGTTCTTTTTAATTGTATAAAATAGTGATAATTTGACACTGAGAAAACCTTAAATTTTGTCTCGTTGTTGTATTTCTACTTTAGTGGAAGAAAAAACGTTACATATTTTAACATGAATTATTTACGAAGGTTTATTTGAAGAATTATACATTATTATGCTTTCTTCCCTTGGTCCTAGGTTTGGCTAGAGAACAGTTTTAATTTCTAATGGTGTGTCTCCCCCCAGAAACTAATATTTTAAAGCATTAAGTTGTTTGCAGTCATGCGATTTTTATTATAACTGAAAATTATTTAATGGGCAGGGAGTAAAATGAATGAATGGAATAGATGAAGAAGGTTCTTTTAGAGTCCCCATAGGCACAGCAGAGTTAGTTTTCACATTTTATCTGTTCATAGCTTCATGTGTGCACTTAAGTGGAAGAAAATGACTCCAACATTGTGTGTGGTCACTCTATACAGGAGCATGTGTACATCAATTTTAATACACAAGCATTAGTGAACAACATCTCCTGAATAACTGCGTTCCAAACCCATAGATTTTTTTCAATATGTCTCAGTAAGTTATGTTCATAAATTGAACACTGTTGTTGTTTTTTAAATCTATACTATGTATTAATTTAACAATTAAATTGCATTAATAGTAAAAATTATTCTTTCAAAGTTGATTTACCTTTTAAATAGTTGCAAAAATAGAATTCATGGTTGAATATTACAATAGAAACATTTAGGTTGAAAAAATTATTACTTTACATGATGCTCTTGTCTAAAATAAATAATATAAGCACACAAAACTTTCAACATCGAGTGGTTTAAAAAAAACTGAAATTCCTAACACCTGTCTCTATACTCATGGGATTTCCTCTAAAAACCTGGAGGTTCTTAGTCCATTTTTTTCAGCGGTTAAGGTCTTGAACGGACGATTTACTCTAGAATGGATCTCCCCTCTCTCATCGTGTCAACTAATTTCTTGCAATTTCTGGCATCTGTGTCCTTCCTCAGTGAAGTGGAGTGCTGCTGGCAGCTGTGTCTTACACCACACCACCTCAATAGCCCATCAGCCTCCTGCTGGGACACACATCATCACTCGCTCACAAAGACGTGAGACCAGTCTCACCAGGTCTCTGTGGCTCTTTCAACAACAACCACTCTATGATAAAACCTTCAATTCTTACAAACCTACTTGGGAAAATGCAGTCAACCACAGCAATCAATCAACCAATCAAACTTTGTTTATATAGGACCTTCCAACAGCCAAGGCTGACCAAGGGGCTGTACAAAGACACAACACAGAGGTAAAAATATGCAATGATAAAACAGACAAGAACAATAAGAATACACTCTTTATCTAAAATAATACAATCATGTTATAAAAACACTAAGAACTGAAAGTAATTTGAAACAAATATGTAATCAGTCTCGTTTTAAACACTGGTAAGGCAGATATGGAACGAAGGTCGAGGGGTAGGGAGTTCCAAAGTTTTGGACCCATCACAAAAAAAGAACGATCACCCCATTTCTTACACTGGGACCGTGGGATCTCCAGCAGGTATTTCCCAGCAGATCTTAAAACTCTGCTGGTTTGGTGACGGGTTAAAATTTTGCACAACTAAGAAGGGGAAATACTATTCACTGCACTAAAAACAAACAAAAATAATGTTATATTGAATTCTAAAACTAACTGGGAGCCAGTGCAGGGAGTACAGAATAGGTGTAATGTGTTCATGTTTTCAGCCTTTGTTACAGCCTTGGGAGGTTGTAAAAACCCAAATTTGTATATTCAATTGACAGAGAGGAATTGAGATCCCAATTAAACATTAAAAAGCTGTTAATTGAGAAAAATATATATAGACATTGAGAAAACAAATATAGACAAATCAATGTTAAAAATACCTGACACTAGTCAAACACACGGCAGTAAAAGGTGTGTTATTGGTCTTGCAGAGCTCAATGTAATTTGGGCAACATAAAACTTGATGCCATAAATAATCTATGTAAATAAATAAACAATTAAAACATAACTTATTAATTTAGATTGATTCAATCCAACTGTATAATTGTATATGGAATCTTTTTACAGAACAGAATAAGCTATGAAACAGTGGTTATGAATGCAAACAATAAATTGCAATCACAAATTCCATACAAACAAAAAATCTGTGTATCCATTTAAACCTTTTTTTTCAGATTTATTTGTGCAGATGATGTGAAAAGACACGATGAACAGATAAGAGTGTAGTACAATACCAATTTAAAATTCTAAATACAACATATTCTTAACATCTGCATGACATATTCTTGCATAGAATACAGGTAAGTCTAAGACTTGATTTGCTATTGACCGATATTGGTTGAAGCAGCCTCTCTAGAGCCCACAGATGCTTCACAAAGAAGTGTATTGATTTTGTTCACTGTAAATCTAGCACTTGAGAAAGATCCACAAGTTCTCATTTAGGTTTAAATCAGCAGACAAAACAAGTCAGGGCATTATTGAATCTTTTTCTGGCTAACCAAGATAGGTACTTTGGTCCATTTAAAATCTGACAACTTCTGCTCTGCACAAACGGATATTTTGATAGATGATTAGAGTCATTTTTAAAAATTCTACTCGTTATATTTATGTTTGCTTGTTTTTGTTTTTAAGGGAAAATCGTAAGTGAACTACTCAATTCATATTTCATCCTGGACAGGGTTAAGCAAGGTCATTCCTGCAGAGCCACGGTCCCTGCAGGTTTGAGATAAACCCTACTTTATTGCGGACACTAGCATTACGAAACAGACCAAGAAGAGAATAATGTGTAATCAGGTGTTTGACTGTAAACAACCATGGCAACTTTTTTGTTTAGGCCCCCTACTTGCAAGTTGCACACAAAGCTTCACACCTAAAAATTGTCCTTTAAATTAAATTGTGCAAGGCTGCTACACTATACGAACAACATTGCTCTAGCCTGTCATACTCTCACATGTTCTCAAGCCTATTAAAGCAATGTTATACATTTAAGTGGTTACATGTGTCGGGGATCACAGAACCTTTGAATGTCTTTATTGACGATTACTGCTCATTCTGTGTTGTGGTTGCTTCTTCAGCAAGAGTTGTGACGAGGTGATGAAGGTGCCGTATAGAGATGATGAAGAGCAGGAGTGAACAGGATCATGGATCTGGCTGGCAATGTGACGAAGGCGGGAACCGGAGACGACCGGAGATCACAGTAGTGTCCTTGATTCGCTGTCCGAGCAGGCAAGAAGTGCCGAGTCGATCGCCCCAAAGTTCATGATCCATTTGCTTGCGATGCTAGACAATTATAAGTAAGAGTGAACAAGTGAACTGGCTTACTATTGTCATAGGTTATTTTCAGACTGCAGGTCAGAATTTTTTTTTCTGAAATCCAAATTTAAACACCATGTGTCTGCTATCTTCTACATGAACAAAATGCTGCTTCAAAGTACTATGCATCTGCAGAAAAGGAAACTATGTCCTACAGAATGCATAAGTAATTGATGTAAACCGTAAAAGGAATGTTTTAATGCACTTTGTGTGGCTTTGATGACCTAAATATCAGATCAGAGAAAACTTTAGTAGTAATAAATACAATAAAAAAACTGATTGAGATGTAATATATATATATATATTTTTTTTAATGGAATATAGGTGGAAGTGAAGTCAGAAGTCCTGGGATAACAGCAGTGACTGCATTAAATAACTAAATACATCTCTGAGCATTTTCCTCTGACAAATTTTAGTAAAAGAGTTTCTTGCCTCGTGACTCGTATCTATGAGAAACCATATTTAAGTTGAGTTTGATGATGTAAAACACATGAGCAGCAATACCATGAAGGAGGAAAAGAACACATTGAATTGTGAGGTCTACAGGCAGCTTATGGAAATCATTAAAAACAATAAATTGTTTTCTGAGAAACTATTGAAATTTTTAAATGATAGAAAATGAGCATTTAGACTGAGGTTGCATTGCAAAAAATGGGATACGTTTAAGATTCAAGAACACACATGAAAGCAACATTGGTCAGATTTTAACTATTGGAATTGAGCTGTTCAGACTATCATGAAAATATACAATACAGGCCACATATGGGCAAAAAAATACAGTCTGACCGTTGCCAAAGTCTTTCACTGTTGTCTTTTCATCTGCTTCATCTTCCACATCCTCATATTTTTTCTGCACTTGACCTCTGTCACAAGCATAACCATTTTCACTCAGTTCAAGGAAAGTTTTGTACCTGTTCGTGTTTTTTTTTAATAAAAATTATTAGCACTCCTTGATTCCCTTTGTGGTTTTTGACAAGTAATACTTAAAACTGTTTTAAATCAACAAATTATTTTTACTGTAGTACCTGTAATGGTGACTAGTGAATAGTTTCGGGAAATATGTTGAGTATTGTTTCATATATATGCTGAGTAAGATATTGAATTTCTGAAACTTTTTGTTTTCTTTATGGATGAATTCCTTCCAAGCTAAGATTTACACAAAGTGCCTTTGTATTTGCATTGATCTGTCTCTTCCTTGTCAGTGTAGACTAACATTTTTCTAGAAAACCTCTCATGTCCCCAAAGAGAAGCTGCTAGCAGAGCTCAGACAGTGTGGTGACTGTAGATTTTTTTTACTGAGGGGATCAGTAAGATAAGAACAAATGGTCTTGGTAGTACTCTACAAATCAGTATGCTGCGTCTTTGAACAGTCTTATGCTTTATGTAGTGGGATTTTAATCTAGGGCCGTCACGGTGGCGCAGCAGGTAGCGCGGTCGTCTCACAGCAAGAAGGTTGCTGGATCGAGCCTCGGCTGGGTCAGTTGGCATTTCTGTGTGGAGTCTGCATGTTCTCCCCATGATCGCGTGGGTTTACCCTGGGTGCTCTGTTTACAAGTTTTCTGGCACAGAGGACACAAGGCCTACAGAAGCCGTGATATAAAGAGGCAGCCTTGCAGGATAAGTTCAGGAGTTGTGTGGTATGAAGAGGTTGTAGAAGTGCTGGGGATCCTGCTGGTGTCAGGGTCTTGTTGTTTCAGAGCCTTCAAAGAGATGTGGATCCAGCAGGATGCCTGTAGAAGTAACCAAATGCAGAGAACGGCAAGGTTTAGGGGGTGCATGTGCTGGATAATGCTAAAAAGCAGATTCTAATTGGTGACATATAATGTGGTTTGGTCATAGAAATTATAGAAAGACACAAGAATGTGATTGCTGTTTTCTTCTTGTTTCTACATGAGACAAGAAAACCTTCCATTAGTGCATACGCAAAAAAGTTGAAAATCAGTTGAAACATAAGCAAATTTGGTTAAAGTGTACATACTCCAAGTCTTTGCAGGAATAATAGTCGAGATGGGAGGTGAAGAGTTTCCAAATTTATGACTGAGGAGAGTGTAATTTAGGAGATGGTTATATAAGAAGGGTAATGATGTTTAATTTGGTGAACCGCCCATACAAATTGTCTTTATACATTGCTACTGAAACTAGTCTGACGACATCACTTGGGCAACAAAGTGGCGTGATTTGATTATATGTTCCTGATCTTTCTTCTGTGTTGTAAACTATGTTTAAGTTAATTTGCTTACCAAAAAATAGCTTTGAAATATTAAGTGATTTTTATGATATACTGTAGATTTATGCAAAGCATGACATTTGATGGATTTTGAGTTTGCTTGTTTTAGGCTTATTTTAACCAAGCAGTATTGGCTATGGGCAAAACCAAAAATTAATATTATTGAAATGTAGTCTAATAAGCAGATTAAGAGATGGCTATCTGTTTAGTTTCTCTGTGTCTTTTCATTTGTTCACACTTTCATAAATTAAACAAGCTCTCTTCTCGGTGTGTCAGTTTCATTAGGGATCATTAACTTTTTCCATTAACTGTATTCCTTCATGTTTTCTAATTAGCTCAGAGGTGGCCACAAATTAATTATCATCTCTGATAGCCTCTTTGTAACAGCAGTCTGTTTACATATTCAACCAATGTTCAGTGTAACTTGCAATTAACACTTTACATTTAAAAAAAGGTTTAAAATCAGAATGTTATGCTACAAGTCAGAGTGCATAGTATTTCACAACTTCCAATCGTCTTTTAAAAGCACCTTTCAAAGTGATGCTGCATGGAAGAAAAAATGTCTTACATATACAAGACAATCTAAACACATTCGATGAGAATCAGATCTGGTGTGTAAGCCTTGAGAGATAACCATCTTCAATATAATCTTTAAATCACTTTTAATGCCCTGTATTTTTTAGTTTTCCTTTTTCATTGCAGCATGTTTAATGCAATTTGTTACTGTGCTCTAGTGATCAAGCTCTGATTCTAGTGGAACTATAAATAAGTAAATATAACAGTTCTGCTTTATTTCTAATAGCATTGGTGTGCAGCTGTCCAGAGTGCTCTAATAGTATAAAAACAAGCAAAAAACCTTATAAGTAAACACAACTATATAATTATGAATTTACACATTGACAAATGTGATAGGCTTTAAAAGTGAAGGTGACCAGTTGGCCAGATATGGTGTGACCCATACCTGGAATTTGTGCTCTGCTTTTAACCTATCATAGTGTACACACACAGCAGTGAACAAACACACCATGAGCACTTACCCAGAGAAGGGGCAGCTGAGGAGTAGTCAGGAAACTGATGTTGTTGAAGATGGGAGTTTCTACACTCACACCACCTTCAACTCGGTGGATCTGGGGATCAAACCAGTACCCTTCCAAAGTCGATCTCCTTATCCACAAGTCCACAACAGTTTTTATATAGGATGTAAGTGAGGAGTCGTTCAACCTTTTTATAAAACACAGCTACAGAATAAAAGCATCCCTTAAAAAGGACTTTTAAAAGCTTATTTAGCTCAGTGGTAAAGATTCTTCGGTTCAGCTAGGCTTCCCTGGTTCTTGTGGTGAGTGTAACAGGTAGAGGTGTTGATGGAGATGCATGAACAGAAATGGTGGAGACCAGAAGGAAACAGGAGATGAACTGAGGCGACAGAAGTCAATCACAGTAGTGATAGTGACAACGAAGTACCAGTACTAATGAAAAGAGGGGACTTTTAATGTGGAAATGCTGGGATTAGTATGCAGGTGATTCGCTGCTCATGGGACACCTGACGAGCTCTTGATCTGATTCAGGTGTGATGTTGTGTTCTTCATCAATTGCCTGGTTCTCGGACTTGACAGTTGTGGCTACCCTTCATCACTGACAACCACCTATGTCTATGTACGTAGAAACATGACTTAAAGGTTAAGGAAAACAGCTCAAGGGGGGGGGGGGGGTCCTGTTCTATTTGAGTTATTGAGGCTTTTGAGCTATTTTTTAGTTTAAATATCTGTTAGTTTTTATTGTGTTATAGTTTTTGTTATTATAGGATTCTGTTCTTTTTGATCTGTATGTATTTGTGTATTTGTTTTATTCAACCCCTTGTTATCCCGTTATCTCCAACATGCTTGATGATCCTTCCCATGTATTTTTCCAATCACCATCACGATTCACTTAAAAAAAAACTCCATTACCCATTTGCTCCATGTCTGTCAACTGTTATTGTTCCCTGTCAGCCCTTCCTTGTTTGGACTCTCTCGCTCATTGATTCCTTGGTTGTTTTGTAGACTTCTTTGTGGGTTGTAATCATCTTTGGTTACCTTCTTCATCAGCAATGTCTTCTTCATCTTGTCCATTTTGATTATTACCTTACAGTTAATCAGGCCCAGAGTGGCCAATCGGCAGAACCGGGATAATTACCGGTGGGCCGCTCTGCCCTGACCATATATTGGGCTGGTGGAATTTGCCAGCTTTTTTAAATAAATAATGAATGGCCAAACAAACTCGGTGACCGATGAGCTATATTCTATATTTAAATAATGAAAAAACAGATTGAGCTCTCTGAGTGCTCTCTGAACACACATATGTATTTATGTATGTAACATGGGTGCACACATGCACCATTTGGGCCGGTCTTTAACTTAGACTCCAGGGTGAAAATATGTTGTGCCACAAATGCAGTGAGTTGTACCATCTCTTTAGAGTTTTGCATTGACCAAAACCAAGAGCCAAAACAGACGTTATATTATCCAGACCAAGACAAGACCATTGCATGCTGTGACCAAGGTGGGACCAAGACCTTAAATAGACAAGACCAAGTAACAAAAACACAATAGCATTACTATTGAAATACTTTTATTATAAAAAAAAATTGTTTTAGTTTCACAAGTTACTGCTCCTCTTTTCTGTTTTTTTGTTTTCTTTTGTTTGCTCTAAATTGGAAGTGGGTCTCTTGCAAATCTGAATCAAACTTGGGTTCTCTTACACAGGAGGTAAGGAAACCTCCAATATATTGCAAGTGAGTTGTTTCATTTTAATGACCATTCCCCGTTTCAGTCATGTAACATCGTTTGTAGGTTCTCTTGGAAAAGATGATGGTAGATAAGGATCTCTAAGTAATACAATACAAGAAATTATTCTGCCGAGCATTTATGTTCTTTTCTATGATTTAAAAAATTCTATAGTTTCTCAGAAAACGATTTAATGGTGAACACGCTGAAGTACTGAGATCACTCTAGAGATTTCCATAAGCTGCCTGTAGACCTCATCATTCAATGTGTCCTTTTCCTCCTTCATGGTATTGATCTCATATGGTCTAATAGTAAACATGCTACTGAACGATGTACAGCATTGACATTAAACTGCAGAGAAAGCATGAATAAAGATTCTGATATTGTAACATTGATTTAGTTGTGCATTCAAAAACAACTTTTAAATAACTGTATATTTATTGTATTGTATTTCTATTTCATACAAATCAAATAAAAATCCTTGTAGACCAATATTCATTCGCAGGACAATTGCAATGTTGAAATTTTTTTTACACTAGTTTCTGTTTCTGTTATCTTGAATGTAAAGACTCTGTGACTGGGTAAAAGAAAATAATTCCATAACATCCTAAGCATTCCACAAGCATAGAGTTTGTTCATTTTTTATTTTTTCTCAAGTACACCTGCAAAGAATGGATTTACAGTCTATAACATGACAAGAAACTTTGAAGCGTATGGAGAAACTTGACTGGACAGGCAGCCATGCTGATATTCGATTCAGAAAATTAGCTCCCCTGATAGTGCTTGATTTAAACAGTCATACAAAAACACATCAGAAAGGGTCCAGTATGCGTTTTACGTATGTTTAGAAGTTTGAAAGTTTGAACAATACATGTCCACACTCAAAATTGTTGCTACAAAAAGTTTAAAGCATCTTTATGTTTTTGAGTGGGCTTTGAGTTTCAACCTGCTTATTAAGAGCAGAAGCATAAAATTGGAGGCAGACAAAAGGGCTCTAAAAATATTAAATACAAATGTATTTAGATTTTTTACATAGTTAAAATGATAACAGAAGTCTAGGGTAGTTTAACTAAATAAACCATTCAAAGAAAGATAACTAGGACACATGACACACAAACACTATTCAACAGAGAAAACAAACAAACTCCAGAGCCCCCAATTAAGGAAAGTGACTTTCTCAACATAAAATAGAAAGCACATAAATCTACAGAAACAAAATCAATCCTCCAATCTCCAACAGTATGGAGGATTGTACAAGTGTCAACACAAAAAGATTCATAATTTTCTTTAATCATCCTTTGCTGAGATAAAACAATAGCCTGGTTGTGGAGGCAGGTACTGAATAATAATAAATAATAATAATAAAATAATAATGCTTTCAATTTATGTAGAGATTTTCCAGAGCTCAAAGGCGCTTTACAATTATCAGAGCATTATTCTGTGAAGGCCACAGCAGCAGAATGACCCTAGCAGGTATCGAACCGCCAACCTTCCGGTAATAGGACGACCAACTCAACCACTGCTTCATCTTTCTGATTGGAGAAGTACAGAAATTACACGGACAAGCAGTGAGTCTAGGTATAATGTTTCAAGTTTGTGCAGGCGAGCCGAGTAAAGCATGGAATCCTGACATTACCCCTGTCCAACAAGCTGTGTTCCAATGCCAACTGAAAAAGGATACGAGTGCAAGAAGTAGCTCATGTTGGCAGATGACACAATAATGTTGCACAGTAATACAGGTTATATAAGTAAATTGCTAAAATTAAAAGTGAATAAATTATAGTAATATTCTGAAAATAGAGATAGTAAAAATATAAAGTAATATAACTATAGAAGTCCAAGGTGCTTAAGAGATGTGCGTTGGAGGTAATGTGAAAACCAAAGCGAAAAGTAAAAATAAACTGCAGCAACAGAACAACAGAATGTGCAGCGACTGGAAACGTGTAAAGAGTCCACATCCGAGTCCTGTTGCTTACTGCAATATTGATATGAAATATATGAGAGTGTTGGAGGGGAAATTATGGGTTCAGGAGCTGAATGTCCAGAGGGAAAAAGCCGTATTTGGGACTCTGAAAATCCGGTTGGCGGGAGCTGAAAGAGGTGGTTGCATGGGTGGGCAGAATCCAGAGTGATTTTAAAAGGCCTCTTTCTCATTGTGGAGATGAACAGTTCTTAAGGGGAGGGTAGGGGAGCTCCAATGATCTCTTCAGCAGTACGAACTGTCCCCTGGAGATACTGAGCTAAACCAAACAGTGATGGAGATGCACAGAAAAGACTCGATGACCGCTGAGTAGAACTGGACATTTTTAAAATGCCTCGCCATAGTGGAAATAGCTACTAAGTAAATGACTCATTTAGAAACAATCCAATCAGCAGACAAAATAGTACTTCACACACAAAATATTCAGAATACATACTTTCAAAGAGAGTTAAAAAAAATTATGTACTACTTTGCTATTATATTACTTTGATGTTGTGCCATTTATGGTTAATAATAACCTTGTGTAGCACTTTACAGTATCCCCTATGGAACAAAAATCTTTGTTTTTGTACGAACAATCACTTTTCAGTAACGGTCATTTTCAGATTCTATTTTTAAAAAGTCTTTAGACTAGCTTCAGTGACACAGAATTTTGTCCAATCGCACAATTTTAATAACATTTTACAATTTACCGTTGGGATTCTTTTGCAAACATTCACCATGAAATAGATATTTAACTAAAACTATTTTTGACTTAAAAGTACAAATTGCAGTTCAAAAATCAATTGTTGTATGCAATTGAAACGTGACTGCAAAATGAAAGTAACACATGGCTGTTCACTATCTTGCTGTATAAAAATAAAAAAGATGAGGAAAAACATTATACCTGGAGTCCAACAAATTTAATCCTGAAATTAAATCTTTATCAAACTATATTTGGCTTGACCTTTATTTATTTATTTTTTGAGATATAGCTGACATAGCTCATTACCTGAAGGAATAATTACACCTCACATCTTAGCAGAACATCCTGGTCCATTTTTGCTGTGTGTTTGTATGAATCGCTGGGAAAGAATTTGCTTCATTAGAGCATTGATTCATTAATGCAGTGAGCAACGGCATGACAAAACCAGGCAATAGTGATGATAAGTACCGTGTGGCTCTACTTAGTGTTAAAGTGCAAGGGGCCTATCTCCTCTGATGAAGAAACTCATTTATACACTGTCACACATAAGAGGTCATTCCTCTCTGTATTCCTCTATTGACCCAGGTTGTTCGTTTATTATGGGCAGCTTTTTTATTGAAGGATGATTACCCTGAGTGATGTCAGGCTGGAGGAGAAAAGATCGACCAGAATAATGGCATTCCAAAGCGGGGGAGTCAATGCACGCTCTTTCCTTATGTGCTGCTCACAAATTGAGTCACATCCTCCCCTCATCCATTATTTACAGCTGATCAGCCGTTCCTGGCATCTATGGATTTGATAATCATCCCCATGTCCATATTAAATATGTGACATAAATTTCACCAGAGGGGCCTGTCAATATAAGGCCACAGGAGAACAAAGACTACAGGTGAAAGATAAAGCCACAACCTCGTTTCAGTGGTGAGAAATGACAATGTGGTAGCAGCAGGTAATAGTAAGAAAAGGATGAGGGTAAAATTATTTAAAATGTTCATTATGATTTGTATGCGATCTGCTCTTCAATGATCAAACTTGATCTTTGAACAATTCTGAGTGAACAGGTTGGATTTTTGGATGCCTTACAGTACATTCTGCTTGGCATTAAAAGGACATCCAATGGCATTTTCTCACAGGTTATAATTATTAGTATTATTATTTAGGATATTTTCAAAACTTTAAAATTAATGTTGCATTTCTCAAAGGGTATTATAGAAGGGTATAAAAGTACATTTGTTGATTGTCAAGTTTTGTCTTACATGCACACTTTAAAAAAATAGATACTTACTCAACTTTCAATTGTTAAGTGAAAAGTTCCACAAAAATTTTACTTTCAGGCCAAATCAAACTTTGTTTGCCAGTCTGACACAGATTAAGACAACAATATAACTTAATATGTTTTTTTTAATCCAATCAACAACAGTCTCTTAAAATTTGAACTCAATTGTAAAATTAATGACCAAATACAAAAAACTATTTCTTTGTCTACATGTCAGAAATCGGGGGTGCAAGTGAGCATTTTTTTGATAGGTCTCATTCTCCTACATCTCATACAAAAATTCGTAATAAATCTACATTTTGCCGGAATATATCAGTAGCACTTTATAACAACACACTACTAATAATTTATTAAGCATTAATAAAGTAATTTATAAACCATTCTTTCTATGGTATTACACATTTATAAGCAGTTTGTAAATATAATTGTAAATTATTTATTACTGGTTTATAAGCACCTATATAGTTTCCTTAATAACATCAATTTCATGCTTTATTATGGTTCAGTTAGTCATTTATAAATGACACATTTCACTATTTAAAAATCAGTTAGATATTATTTGTCAGTGACTCATGAGATCATTTAGAACATGCTAATAAATGATTTAAATCACATTCATTATTATTCAGACATATAGTAATAGTTACTAAGAGAGATAAATGCTTTATTAACATATATTTCTACTGTAACTCACAATTAGTTTACATTTACTAACTGCTAGTTAGCTGTTTGTGTAAGCTCATCTAAAGTGAGGGCTATTTTTGCTTTATAAAGCTGTTTTCGTGAGCTCTTTTAAAGAGAGGACTTTTTACGACTTCTAAAGCAGTAACAAATGAGATATAACGGCTCATCTTTTCTTTACTAATTTTTAGCCCCATTTGTTAATGCTTTACGAAGCATAAATAGTCCTCACTTTAGATGAGCTTAGATGAGCTCACACAAACAGTTAACTAGCAGTTAGTAAATGCGGTATAACTATCTGAACTAATTGTGACTAACAGTTAACTTGCCCCTAGTAGATGTTTTATAAGCAGCCTTAATTACAGTAAGATTATGTGTTAATAAGGCATTTATTATCACACTTAGTAACTGTTACTATATGTCTGACTAATACAATGTATGAATGTGCTTTTAAATAGTTTAATAATAATTTTTTAACATGTTCTAAATGAATTTATTAATTTTCTTACAAACAATAACTAACTGTTAAATAACTGTTTAAATAGTGAAAAGTTTAATTTATACATGATTAAGTGATCTTTAGTGTTATTAATTATATTATATAGACATTGATAAACTAGGAATAAAGCATTTAAACTTATAATTATAAATGGCTTACAAAGGTGGAATAACATAGAAACAATGTGTTATAAATTACTTAAGAACTATTTGTTAATGCTTAATAAATTATTGGCTATGCATCGACCACAAGATGAAACCAATTGGAAAACATCATATCTTGAGGGGGAAAAGCAGGGTGAAGTAGGCTTCATGCCTGGCACCGATCGACGAATGCCACCATCCTTGAGGCCATGAATTGTCATTATCATTGTCCTCTGAACTCTGTGCTACCAAGACAGAAATCTGCCAATTGTTTAAAAATCTATGGTCACTGTACTGTGGCTCCCAAGTAACTTAGAAAGCATACGACTTGTTTAAATTCATTGAAAATTTTACTTTTATGGACAAAATTGAAGGGCAACTTCTGTCGTTATTCAACAGGAAGTACATGAACTGCAGCGAATAACCGTTTGAGGCTGATTCCAGAAGTGAGCAGGTTCTTATTGAGCACTATTATAAAATGGTGCTCAATAAGCTTTACAACCTACATATTTATATCTCTGACCTCTGGCTGCATTATGTTTTTCATTGCAGATTGCTTGAAATGACATTCAAGACAACTAGACAGGCATTTTTTTATTATTCGTTGGTTTAAAATTGTCATGTAAACTCAACTATTTTTGAACATTTCTAGTTTTTGCATGGTTCCCTCATTTAAAAAAGGCCTCAAGTCATATGGAGATTATTTGATACTTAAGTGTGTAATGTTGTTTTAATTTTCTGGGAGCTTAAATTGGCTTGATGATCATAGCTCTTCCCACTGTTATGTCGCCTCTTCACTTACCAATCAGATGAACTGATAATGCAGAATTCTGCCAATTGTACAGAAATATGTGCTCACTGTACTGTGGCTCCCAATTAATTTAGAAAGAATAAGACAATTTAACAAACAATAACATAAACGTTAGAAAACTGTTGTCATATCAAGTTATTGTTTTTGTCTGAAATTGTTAATTTCAGATTGAGCTATACTTGTATTTGGTTTGTACCTGATACATTCAAGCAAAGCTCCGCTCTAGTAACCATATAAGGTATAAGCATAACCAAAAAAACAATGCACGATTATAATAAGAATGTATTTTATTTTGGATGAAGGAATCATGTGTTACACATATATTGACCGTATTGATATTTGTTCTATTTATTGTCTTTAAGTTAGTATAAATAAAGTTTTTTTTCATTTAGGGCACAAATGACTAATTCAGGGTTAAGTAAATAAGAAGGAACATTTTCAAGAATACGTGGTTATACTGAAAGTTGGTTCTGTTTACACATGGATAAATAGTGTAACAGGAACTATCTGAGCAGAACTTGCAGCTTAATGGGAACTGTCAGCTAGTATGAAAAAATGCCACTCGAGGAGAGTTGAGGGGTAGCAGACAAGATGTAAATGTAAACAAATATTATTTCCTTCAGTTTTTGGGGAGGAATATTGTTGTCTACGATATCAGTGCTGAGACTATTTTGTCATTACATGGATTCAATTAATTAAACATTGCACAATTAATGTCTACCCATAAATGCATAGTAAAAGAAATAAAGCAAAATATGGCTGTATGGTTGGAGAGACAGTGTAAATATGTAAAACTTTCATTCCAAGAATTTCTGGTTTCACCATGTCAGCATATTTGGCCTTTACACAAAGATGTTTTTTTTGTGAGTGTGTGTGTGTGTGTGTTTTTTTTGTAAAGCTTTCCGTATGAATGAGGGTCATCAAGGCCTGGACCTGCTATGGCTGTCAGAGGGCTGTAAAGTAATATCAGGCCTTCCTCAGAGCAGCCTTGGTGCTGGCAGAACCAATCAGGCTCAGCCGGTTGGGCTGATTGGACTGACATACTCTATCAAAGACAGAGCTGAGCGATTTTCACATGGCCGGCAATGTCCCAAATGTCTCCCACACTCATGGGACTGCAGCACTCAAAACAGCCAAATCCACTCTTCCATTTCCTCTTTTAGTTTTTATAGTGGAAGCACAGCCCAAATAAAAAAGGGACTAATGTGTATTTGGAGCAAGTATAAATTGAGTTGAAGGTGATAGTGCTAAATAAATTCATTACTTGAAGTTAGCTCTTATTCTTTCAACCAATTCTAACATTGAGGTAACCCTGTTTTTACGCAGAAACCTAATTAACCTCTGAAAATCCCCTTTTTGTGCAGCGATATAGTTTTGACAATGTTTAACAAAATGTAAAATGACTATTTACATTTTTTCCCAGCAAACTGAAATTGAATTTAGTCCAACCATTAGGATGATGTTTGAATCTTTCTGGAATGTGATACATTAAAAAATACTAAACAGAAGAAAACAATTAAATCCAGATACATATTAGTATAGGTCACAATATATATGGTTTCATACTTTTGGTTTTAATGAAAGACTTGTTTAAGTTCATTGAAAAATGGACTTTTGTGGGCAAAATTGAAGGGCGACTTCTGGCGTTATTCAACAGGAAGTACATGAACTGCAGCGAATAACCGTTTGAGGCTGATTCCAGAAGTGAGCAGGTTCTTATTGAGCACTATTATAAAATGGTGATCAATAAGCTTTACAACCTACATATTTATATCTCTGACCTCTGGCTGCATTATGTTTTTCATTGCAGATTGCTTGAAATGACATTCAAGACAACTAGATAGGCATTTTTTTATTATTCGTTGGTTTAAAATTGTCATGTAAACTTCTAGTTTTTGCATGGTTCCCTCATTTAAAAAATGCCTCAAGTCGTATGCAGATTGGTTCATACTTAAGTGTGTAATGTTGTTTTGTAATGTTGTTTTGTAATGATTATCATAGCTCCTCCCATTGTTATATATCGCCTCGTCACGTATCGCCTCGTCACTTGCTTCTATGGATATGATGTTTTAGCAAAGAGAAAGTGGATGATTTTCACCCAAACACAGAGCCCCATTTACTTTCTGCTCAAATGTATGGGTGTCATCACACTATACATACATCTTACATTCATGCAATGACAAATGTATTCCAAGGTATTAACAAAATTTTAAGTGATTTTAGTTGAAAATGACTGTAAGACTGTGAGATTGTTGTTGTTGTCA
Organism: Danionella dracula; assembly: GCA_900490495.1. Taxonomy (NCBI): domain Eukaryota; kingdom Metazoa; phylum Chordata; class Actinopteri; order Cypriniformes; family Danionidae; genus Danionella; species Danionella dracula. The sequence goes on along the minus strand of UELW01000378.1, from coordinate 3,338,374 downwards.
AGGAAAACAGCTTACACACCTTCAGATGTCCATTACACGATTTTGAGAATGTTTCATAAAACTCCCACTAGACTAAAATGTATCCCAAGGGATCAAAAATAAACTCATTTTATTTTATGCTTGCATTGAAGCTCCGTCTGTTCCCAGCAGAGTGAACATAATATTTATGGATTCTAGGTAAGTAACTTGTTTTTTTGTTTTGTTTTTTTGGTTTTTGTTTGTTTGTTTGTTTGTTTGATACGGACAAACACCAACGTTTGAACAAACGCTCACACGCCAGTGTGTCTGTACATATTAACACTGATAGAACCACACAGATTTTGCAAGAGCTTTAAAAATGGTGAGTAAGGAACATAATTAGATCAATGCATACTCTCGAGGGTGTCATCTTCTCTTCTTCCTCCAGCTTCATGCTGCACAAGCTAATCTTTTCAGTCGCCATATGGGAATTTGAGCACAGTCCTTTATGGGCACTTCCCCACTTATTGTCGCTGCTATGTTTTTTTTTCTTCAATGAAGAATAATCAAATGTTGATAGCACAGTTCAAATGGTCCATTAAATATGGAAGTGTGTTGTGTTGGAAAAGTTTTCCTTGATGTGTCTGCGACGAGGAGCCCGACAGTCTGCCGCAAAACAGCCCAGCCATGTGCTGCAGCTAATTTGATTATAATATAGTCATCTAAGCTATTCAATTAAATATTCTAATTAACCTGAAGTATTCAGCAAATGATGCTAATTACAAATATTCTCTAGAGAGCTAGTGTGATGAAAGCTGTAGCCTAAGAGTGATTCTTCAACTCAGTGTTTCGTATCATGATGTTCTATATCATAGGTTCAGCTAATATCAGATTGCCAACTAATTTGCCTAAACCTCATTTGTTTAATTTCATTACCATTTGGTTTGAAATCATAATAAACACACATCTTGCTCTTTAGTGCACACTTGAGGAAGTTAAGTGCTTCTGTTTACAAATGTAGAATTACCTTTGCCAAAAAAACAGCAATCTTTATCCTTTATTTCTTTGATTCTTTCAGGAAATTGGCATTTAGCTCTTTAGTAATTAGCTACAAGATAAAACAAGGGATCATACTCTATGAGATTAAAAATAATTTAACTATCATTTTATAAAGTTTAAAATCTAGTCTAAAATAAAACATCTAAAAATGCAGGATTCTTATTCAACCCTGAACCATTTATATAATGCAATTTTAAACAAACTATTCAGAATAAGTAATTCAAGTTTGACAGCATGAGAGATGATGTTTATAAAGAAAGCTGATTTTGAGGCTGACCAGAATGATTCGTTTATATTCATAGTTTTGTTTCTTCTATAAGACATTGTGTGCATTATGTCTGAACTTGGCATTGCAGTCACTCTGAACAATGTGCTTCAGTAAGGTAATTTTCCTACTGCCTGGAAGCATCAGCGGAATGTCATTCAGAACAAAGCAAGACTATGACACTTTTTACGCATCCCTTCAAAGGACATGACTATATTTTATTTAAATTGAATTGTAAAATTGTTTTGGACACAAAACGGAAAGGCTTATTGTAGAGTTGTAGAGAAACATAAATTAATTATTTATTTTGTAAAATGGCCAAGTGGGGTGGATTGAAGATTTGTCCAGTGCATCTCTGCTTTTCTCCCCAAAGAGAAACCTGTTGTAATGTACAATGACTCAACATTAATTCTTGAAAATGTACCACTTTCTTGTGAAAAAAGGATTTTATTAAGTTTTTAAGGTTACTCCTAAATTTCTAGGGAGGTCAAGACCCAGACTTTGTTTCAAGGAGTTTCCCATGAGGAAGCGCTAATGACTAGAACCAAGGGGTAGACATGGAACTACTATTGTATAACATTTTCTGTTGCATGTCTAGAGTTGGTGTTGATAAAGTTTTAAATAGGCATTCTGCCAATGTCACAACAAGAACTTCTAAAATTATTCCAACAGGCTTTTAAAACAATGCTTTTATGCACTTATGAAAAACAAGATATGTGGATGGAAGATGAGATAAGATTATGAACAAGAAGGTTCTTCACTTTCCGGAATAGACCATTGTTGTGTGACCTTGTGAAGATCACATTGAGAGAAATGTTGAAATTGGGAAAGTGGAAATGCTATGAAACAGATTTTTAAATAATTTTGTAGAGGTTTTACTGCAAAAAAATGAGGTCCTGGTAGGACAGCACATGTTTAGAGCAGATTTTAGTTTAGTTTAGAAATAGATTAATATATAATTAAATAATTAACCATACCTCATAATCATGAAACACTACTAATGGTTAGGTATCCCATTGTTCTAAATGACCAGCAAACCTTTATACATTATATTTATTCATGATACAGAGGTTGTTGGTGCATAGCTGGAAAAGCACATTTTCTCTTATCCTTTCTACTCCCCATTCCAATTTCCTGCTTAGCCATCAGCTACAAATGTCCTCTGAAATGTTAAAAATTTAATTTGTCGACATGTCTGCATCATATCCTCAATCACTGTCCACGCAATAGTGGAGGCCAGGGCTCTGGGGACAGGAGTCAGGCTGGTCTGAAGACCACGTTCAGATGGGGAAGTCGAGCTCTGATTAGGCCCTCACACTGACTGGAATTATCTCCGACAGCTTAGAAATCAGATTATTAACTCAGGTACCAGACACCAGGACAGCTCTTCATGATTAGCATGAAAATTTTTATATGGATCAATAAGCAATTTTTCCCCTTCTGTCAGATAAAGACGCCCTCCATTAATCTGTTTGGTATGTTCAGGTCAGGAAATTAAGACTTTACCTCCTATTGTCTGCTCTGCAAGAAGACAAGGTTTCATGGGGAGCGTTTGATCATCTACAGCCATTAGAAAATGTGACTAATGATTTAATCATGTTACATCTATTGAGGCTGTTATTAGCACACATAAACCCACTTGTGTTCTAGGCTACATTTAGGAAAAAGAGTTAAAGGGGAAAAAATCAAGCCACATTAGAAGATGACATTTTATGGAATTGTATTCAGAAAAAAATGCATTTCAACTATTATGAAACTCTACGTTTGGAAGGTGTTTTGGACATCTAAATGCAAAACAGTTTTTGAAAACACAAACCACTCTCCTCCCACCAGGCCTTCCCACCTGGTACATGGGTTATTCAAACAATGGCCAAATATCGTTAAATACATGTTCGAAACAAGTAGACAAATATCCCCCCCCAAAACTGATTATTAACCTGTTTTAACACATTTAAAAATAAATCAGTAAATTACTTTATCAGAAAACCCATGTTTATAGAAAAAATAGAAGCATAGATTTTATCCATTTATTTTAGTGCAGAATGGACAGCTCAGGGCCTTGTACCAAGAAGTCAGTGGGAAGAGTTGACTTCATTGTAAGTCTTTGCTTAAATTACTTTTGACTGGGTAACTGTGAAAAATAATAATTTGCTAAAACATATTGCTTTTCATGGCGACCCCGAAAGGGAATAAAGCCGACATGAAGATGAATGAATGAATATTGCTTTTCAAATCAAGTCACTGAGGGTTTTTTTAACTGAAAAAGTTCTACGTTTTATAAGAAAAATGTAATTGGCCGGTTGCTCTGCATTGAATTTGCTTTGTCTCAGAAATCTTTATGGTTGTTGTTGTTTTGAGGATTAAAAGCTCACTTCACCTGGAAACTCCAGCAAGTGTTTTTGTTATTTACTTCAAATAAAATATCCTTACAGGCAAGCCATTCTTAAAAGCTGTCGAGAGTGTTGTCACTCAGGGTGGCACGTTTCGTAGGAAAGATAGACAAGACAAGGATATTAAAGGATGGGCTTTAATCAAATAACTCAGGTAGGAAGAACAGAGTAATGCCACTGGTGTCAAACTAGGAGAACAGGCTTGCATAGAGGAGAGTCCAAAGAGGAGATAGTCGAGCCGTGTGTTGAAGGGCTGGAGATGGGCAGGAGAAGGCTGGCTGGCGAAGAGGGAAGGAGTCTCATGGACGGCGGATAGATCTTCATCGGCTGTGTAACCTTGAGGACCGATCAGTGAACTGAGTGAGGAGTGAGTCTTTGTAGCAGTGGTAACGAGGTGTAGTTGGGCATCGTTGGTGAGAAAGCAGGTGTTCAGTTTTCTGGTGATAGTGGTCGTGTGACTGTGCGCTGTGAGGTTGAGCCAGGTGAGGATGTGACACCACCTTTGACACAAGTCAGCATCTATGGCTGTTGTAGTTGTTGTTTACTTGGGAAGTTGCAAAGTCATTAATGTGAATTCAAAAAGATTGAAGAAAGCTGTTGTTGATTGTAAGGAAAAAGAGTTGTCAATTACTTCCAAATGGCCAAAAAGGTTTAAATTTACATTTTACATGTATGCATTTGGCAGACACTTTTGTCCAAAGCGACTTACATTAGGGGAGAGACAATATGCAATTTGTTACACCGTCAAAGTCTATCTCAGCTTTTCATAATAGAATTGTATCAACTGATCAATAAATCTAAGCAGTGAGGAAGTAGAGGAAGAAGATAAAGACAGAGGGAAAAAAGAAGGTAGTAGTTTTTATATATATATATAGTAGGTGTTCTCTGAAGAGAAGAGTTTTCAGTTGCTTTTTGAAAGCTGTTAGTGTTGTTGCTTTCCTGACTGGATCAGGGAGTTTGTTCCACCATCCAGGGACAGTGAAAGAGAAGGTTCTGCTGAGAGATCTTCTGCCCTTGTGGGATGGAACCACAAGTCGCTGTTCCTTCTCTGAGCGCAGGCTTCTGGAAGGCATGTAGGAGCGTATGAGCTCATGGAGGTAGACAGGGGCTGATCTGGAGATAGTTTTGTACGCCAGCGTTAGCGATTTGAATTTAACCCGCGTGCAATGGGGAGCCAATGAAGAGTGATGAAGAGGGGAGTAACATGAGCTCGTTTCGGTTCCTTGAAGATAAGACGAGCTGCAGAGTTCTGGATCATCTGCAGAGGTTTGAGCGTATTTAATGGAAGTCCTGCTAGGAGAGCGTTGCAGTAGTCCAGACGTGAGAGGACCAGAGCCTGAACCAGGAGTTGAGTTGCATGCTCAGTTAAGAAGGGCCTGATCTTTCGAATGTTGTGCAGTGCAAATCTACACACTCGAGTTGTCTTTGTAATGTGGTCTTTGAAGGACAGCTGTTCATCCAAAATCACTCCAAGATTTCTGACTGTAACTAGTCAACATTTATTTATGATGGAAGTCTACAGCCAGATGTTGTGGTATGGCTTAGGATCATTTTAAGGGCCAGATTTCAAAATATGTTGTTGTATAGAACTGTTTTGGGTGAGATAGGTTGTTTTACAAACCACTGACAAATATAGCATGTACATGTTGTATGCATGTGTTTTGTCAGAGCAACAAGTAATTATCATAGGGAAATATTAAAGCAGTTGGTATTTCTTGTGTTTGAGTCTCAGCTTTATGTTAATCTTAAACCTCTTTAAGAACAGGAATAAGATTAAGAGGTTATTCTGTATGAATGTTAGAAAGGAGCTTATAACAGATCTTTTGAACAATATATGCCAGTCTTACAAGAGATTATGATATAATCTACTGTATATTTCAGATTTCACTTAACATAAGGTGTCACAGACGCATTACATGCTGGGTGCACATTAATAATTCAATAATCTGGGATCAGAATTGACCGGAAAAAATAAACTACTACTTTGTCTCATTTCCACAGAGAGGCGAAAAGTTAATACGTGCTTGAATGCACCATAATGGCATTTATGCACATTGATTTATGAGCTGAGAACCAGATCATGGTGAGAGCATGGATAATTATGACTCCTTAAAGTATAATTAATCTAGCCCGTGTCATTATAGGAACTTGAGTCCCCACAAATCATTATATTTCACTAATTTATTTGCCTTGCTCACCTACAGAATCCTCTCTGCCCTCTACACACTGACTCCATACAGTAGAAACTCGGATAGAAAGATATGAAGACATTTTTTAATAGGCAATTAATGAATGAGAAAGATCCTATACTATTAGGTATTTGGAATTTTTTTTTTTTTACTTTTTTTAATTCCTGTTTATTTGGAATCTTGTTTGTTTGACGATGCCATTGGGTTTTTCGTCAATAAAATGTTTTGCTTTTGGGTAAAATGTGTTTATTTCAAGATCAGCTAAAGAACTAAGTGAATTCAAACAAATGGTATGCTTACAATAATGTGATTTATAAACTGGGTGAATAATTTATTTTTGTTTGAAACCTTTGAACAAAATTTGAAACCCGTTGTAAAAAACAAAAACTACAAATAATAAATAAATGGAGACAAGTGTTACATAATATTGCAATTTTTGTGTAACACACAAAATATTGTTAAATTACGGAATGCTGTATGTCAGGGTTTTCCTTGTCATAGTGCATCAAGGTTAACTTTGTTTCTGCTGACTTCAGTGTTCATTTAGTGCTGCATGCAGACTGACAGGGGATGTGTGCTTAACCTGATTGGTAAGTGGGTAAATATTTGAAGTTATTAGGAGAGGAGATGTGATTACTAATTATTTTTTTATTTCTGTAATGTGCCTTTAAATAAACAAGGACAACGAGGGTTTATATATACCTCCTAAAACAATTATATGCTTAAGTTCTAGTTCTAATTTTGTATGTATTATTTCAATTTTATTATAGTTATTAATATATAATTATGATTAATACTTATGAATAATAATAAGAAGAAATGTAAATATGTCGATGATATAATAAATATAATATTGTTAATTCTGGGCATCAAAGTGTTATGTTCATTTTGTATATCTCTACATTAAAAACATTGTATGGTCATAGACACATTTACTGTATGCTATTACCTCCAGACGTCTGGTCTGTTAGGTGTAAGAATCTATTTCTGGTGTTTCCTATCTAGTGTGCAGCTTGTCTCTAAGCTTGTCAATCAGTCTGTAATTGATCCAGTTGAGTGAGTGCTTGTGGTTACGAAATAGGGCTTTTATGTTTTCTCATGTGCAAGTATTGGACTTGGGATCAGGTTCATATTAATTAAAGCTCCATAACTGTAAGTGCTTGCTAATGACCACAATTTTACCCAATATTTAATATTTATCATTTAAGAGGAGTTAAGTGAACTTATAGGATCCTAATGCTTACATCATCAAGATACTCATCAAAATAAGCTATATAATATATATATATTATATATAATGATATATATATATATATATATATATATATATATATATATATATATATATATATATATATATAGCTATCAAAATGATTTTGAATTGTATAACGTGTGAATTTTATTAACGCAGTTACTGTTTTTCCTGTTGTGGCAGGGCGGACTTGTTTTAAACGAAGACGCATACACTTTGTATGATTATCAGAAGGCAGGGAGAATGAACACGTTACACACATTGCGCTCAGGGGGGGCCGCTGGGCTTCTGTGAGCAATGACAACTACTGACGCATCACAGCGCACTTTGTTGAAATTGCATTTGTTCGGTCAAAGTGTGTCTAAAACTGAGGAGCGACAGTACAGGGGGCTTGTGTGAATAATTGCCTTGAATTGAGAATGGAAAATCGAGGACAAGTTAAAGCATGGGGCGTCACAATGGTACAATGGGTAGCATGGTCATCTCACAGCAAGAAGGTCGCTAGTGCGAGCAGTAACTTGACATCTCTGTGTGGCGTTTGCATGTTCTCCCCGTGATCGCGTGGGTTTTCTCCGGGTGCTCCGGTTTCCCCATAAGTCCCAAGACATGCGGTAAAAGTTAATTGAGTAAGAACGATTGCCCATAGTGTTAAAGTGTGAATGAGTGTGTGTGGATGTTTCCCGATGATGGGTTGCGGCTGGAAGGGCATCTGCCGCATAAAACATATGCCAGAAGAGTTGGCGGTTCATTCCGCTGTGTTGACCCCAAAAGGGAAGAAAGCCAACAAGAAAATGGATGGATGGAAGTTAAAGCACACTTATGGTGCTCGTAAAATGTTTGTTGCCACAAGATTAACGTTACTTCCATGTGAACACCTGTCCTGTAGGCAGCACATACTGCACCGAACTGTCAGGTTTCCATTCACGGAAGTGGTTTTGAAAGTGCCAGAGAGTCCTGGAAAACATGAGTCTAAAGAGACCACTCACTAACACCCACCAAAGAAGAGAAACAAAAAGTTAATTTGGAGGATATTGATGGTTTATTGAAGGTATGTTGTTTACATGAAAACACCTGAGCTACAAGTCAAACAAAAAAATCAGTAAACAATCACATTCTGAATTTAAATAGTTTCTTTGTCTTTAATTTTACATTAATTATTTATATTTTACATTTATAGATTTAAAAAAGTTACACTCTTGTCATTACGTGTCATTAAATTGTGTGATTAATTAGTTCATTTTATTTTGCTAATATCAATCGACAGCACTAATATATATATATATATATATATATATATATATATATATATATATATATATATATATATATATATATATATATATATATATATATATATATATATATATATATATATATATATATATATATATATACAAGACAACAGCAAGCCAGTCCTGGTATGTACAGTAACAGCTAATTGCTCTTTTGTCCAACACCTTCACAGGCACTTTATTTATATTTTCATTATACCCACATTAAATCATATTCTGCCATGTTACTCTGTCTGTTCTAAAGTAAATATGGCTGTAGTGTTTGTATGTGGCAATAGTGGCAGGAATTTCCGACAATATGACAGGAAACCAGAATTTCACACAGGTTTAAATTTATGTGACCATTCTATTGCTGATTGGTAGTGGCTTGTATGGTGTTAATCACTTCTCATTTCTACCGGATGATATCAAACTCATGTTTAGCTGAAAAGCAGGCAGATCACCAAACTAGTTACATGACTGAAAATGGTGGAGAAAATCCACATACATAGCTGAAAAAGTTCCATGTATAGAAGTATGCTTTAAACATTTGTTACTTATTGCTCAACTTTAAAGCTTTTTTTGATCTTGGTGGGAAAAAACTGTTGTTGCACTCATGGTTGCTCTGTTCTCTGTGGTCTTTATTGAACAGGAACCATCAGTTTTGAGGTGAAAGAGCTGACTACCTCATCACTTTCATGACAGCACTGCAGAAATCAACCATGGCAGTTTAATATGAGCTCAAATACTGCAATCTTAAATGTCTTTGAGCCAGTTACCATTTCATAAAGTCCACAAATTCACAATGACACCTGGTTAAGGCAGCTGTGTCCCAGCTGATGGATGTACCCTTTTGTCTGAGCTCCACACATCTCCAACCCTTCCCAAGACGACCTAGCAAAATTATAAACATCTACTGTTGGGCTGTATTCAAGTATATTATCGCTGATTGCAACCTTTTAGCGTACACATCTTTTTAAACTCATCTTTTGTAAAAACAAAAGCTACTTAAAAGGTCTGTATGTATTTTCTTGGTTCCAATATTGGCAGTTGAAGTCCCTAAAAAAAAATCTGGATCAAAATACAGGTCTAACCCAATAGTACATTTTCAATATTTTCATAGCTTTTGATGTATAAATGTATATTTTAGAATTTGTACAGTTTTTAAATACAATTGCACTTTATTGTAACATTTTATTATGCCTTTGGACATTATGTGTGAATAAAATATTTTTTTATTACAATAAATATATTGAGTTAGTTACGGCAATGTCTTTGTTTGTCTGTTTACAAAGATAAGTAAAAGAATATCCATTTAGCATGTAGGAAAGAAAATGGTATGTAGATCTATTTAGACAGCTGCATAGTGTATATGTATTGAAACAGTTCATACAGTTTCCAGCATGCAACCCTCAGCAGGTGTGTTGATAGAGATGATGTAGAGCAGCAACTCATGGAAGACCAGAGATGGGAGAATGCACAGAGATGTTATTTGTCAAAATTATTTTAATTGCAATTTTGTATGTGTGTGTGTGTGTGCGTGCATGCGTGCGTGTGTGTATGTGTGTATGTATTAAGTACAATTTCATTTCTGAAAAAAGCAAAAATGTATTAAATCATTTATCTTGACAAACAAATACAGTTCTCACCAATGCCCCAGAATGATTATTATTATAAATGTACCATTTAATCTACCACTATAGCAAACTGTTGGTGTTTTACTTTATATTATAACAAAATTGAGATTATCATTGTTTTAAACTTACCCATTTACAGACTAACAATTTTCTTACATGCTATTACACTTATTCATAATAATTAGCTTGTAAATTGTAAATCAACATCTATACCTCCAGCTCTGCTTCTGTGAATTAATAGATAAACCTCAGGTTTGCATAAGAAATCATTAGTTTGACGATCCATTTGATAATTCGTTATACAAGCTCTGGGCATGCAAGTTATCTCGATGAACAGGCGGAGGTAGATTAACCTAACTATTCTTAGGGTTTTAGAAAACACACACATGGAGAACGTTCAGGTTTAAGCGGATGCTAAGTTAACTTTGTTTTCTGGAGCTCTGCTACAGATATCTATGATTTGTTTACTAGATTCTATATCTCTTTTATCTTATCTTATATTCTATATCTTCTATATCTCTGTAGCTCCACCATGTGGTCGGAGACTTTTCGTTGCTACCTGGCACCATCTAAAAGCAAGGAGCACCATTACTTCTCTATTTCACTCGGACTGGGCGAACTGCATCCTGTGGTTGAGGAATGCATAAATATGTATATATAATGCAAATATAATTCACCCCAATGTTTGTAAGACTTTTACTTTTAAGCCACTCCCACAGCTCATAGGAGTTCCTGCTGTTGTTATTGTGTAGTTGGGCATCAACCTAAAACCTGAAAAAGCCTCTCTTCATTTTTTGCCCTTTAACCTCTTAAGTTCTGTGAACCCGCCCAGGGTTCAACAAACTATTGGCTAAATTTAATGACTTGGATTATTTACAAGCCTATCCAGGGTATATCCGTAACTTCATCAGAGCTTTAGTACCTAAACGAACCTTGTTTTAGCATTCAGTGACAACAAACAGGTGATTAGCATCAGCTGCAGGATGAGTGATAAATTATAGGGTTAGGTTAGATAGGCACATTGAAGCATGTTGTTTTTTTTCCACTACTTTCATCTATGTATAGATATTTTGTATTTTGAACAACTTTGAATGTTAATGCCGGATTTATACTGCAACTCCTTCTTTTACATCTTTTATACACTTCCTTTTCTCAGCAAAACAATAACTTCTTCATCTTCAACATCGTTCTGTTGTGCTGATTGAATTGTTCTTTGTTGTGGATTACACGAAGACCACTACCCTGTTGATGTCCCTGCGAGTTTTGCAATATTCTTTACATTCAAATTGCTTTCACGACATTATAAAAATGCATGCTTTTGGAAAGAAATGCTCACTTTTTGCTATTGCTATTTTATGTTCCTGTATATAAGAAACTATTGTTAAGAATCTTGCTAAGATGTCCCTTGCTTTGTTTAATTAAAAATTTGACTGAAAGACCAAAAAATAGCTGAAAATAACCTTTTCTGTCAGTATGAGAGGAACATATAGACATTCACTATTGTAAAGACAATATATCTCAGCAGGTAAGTAAGTTTACACACATAAAGGAATGCTGAGGAAATGATAAGCTGGAAAAGCTGCAAGAAATACTTGATATGACAGCAAAAGTCCGTCATCCAAATGTTCATCTTCTTCAAAAAGGAAACCAACAAGAGGCAATCAACGCAGCTCTTACAACACACTAGTTATAAAATACACTTCTTTTTGGAAGCAAAATGACCTTTGTGGAAATAACCCTATTCTCCAAATAACAGGAGCCACCTTGAGTTGGAGATTTCCATCTCAATGCCTTCTGAAAATGTAGCTTTCCTTTATTACTTGTGACAGCATTTTCTCAATCCAGTTCAAATTGTAGAAACAAACTGGGAGAAGAGTGTGACTACTCAATCAGGGACACAGCTTGAAATGTAAAACAAGGTTGGACTCCCTTCAATGTGTAGTTTTGAGAGAGTTTACAGTGCAAACAGTGCTGTTTGGAAACTTTTTGCAACTAATTATGTTTTCCCTTGTTTCTCCCTTGCCCTCTGGAGTACTAGTAATATTGATGTCTTTTGATCCTGAACTCCTACAAACGAATACATTTGGATTTGTTTTGGGTTACTCTTCTGGTAAGCTGCAAATATTTCCATTATTTGTGCTACATTAAAAGTCTCAAGAAATATATTTTGATCCTTCCCAAGTGCTTCTGACATAATGGCATCAATTCAAAAACATAAACTTAGTTACTTATAATTTGCATCTTTCCTTTTTTATATGATATTAATAAATAGTGATTTAGATAATACTATTATTATAATTATATATAATTATTATAATTATTAATTTTAAAATGAAACGTAACACTACATTGCAGAAAATTACATTTCTAGAACAATACAAACATAATGACAATTTCATCAAATTACTATAAGATCAACTCAAAGTAAATGCTTGGTAAATGCATGTCCTTTTTTAAAAATAAATGGTTAGTTATGAAATCCAGTCAACTTTTAAAAAATATAATTTGAACAGTTTCATACTGGGTAATAAAAACACCAGTAGTTCATTTAGTCTAGGTCCACTGCCCAGCACTAAGTGCCGAGTGCATTAGGAATTGAATATGGACAAACCAAGCCTGGTTCATATTTACAGAGCTATTATCAATGCCTCATTGGAAAAGTGGATTCTCATTTTGATTTCCCTCCTGTGGGGGGGTGTTGAGAAAAGCTTCTCAAATGTCACATAAAGTGCTAATATTGAGCCTGTGTATTGAATGTGACATAATTATATGGGACTATAGGATATTGAATTGGCACCATTAGGAGGCGCCTTCTGTATTTTTAGATGTATCGGAAACTAATCAGCGTAACCTTGCACTAGTGCTGACATTAAACATTGCTAATTAATTTCACAGTCTTTTCAAAAGACAACAATTCTTGGAAAAATGCTACATTAAGTGCATGAGGGTTGGAGAAACCCTACAAATGTAATAATGTCCTGTTATCATTTTCTGATGTAAACTCGAAGAGAGCCATACTATTAAACATACTCAAAACAGAATATTATATCCATAATTAGCTGAAAATTAGATTAACATATTTTAACAGTGTGACATGACACACACAAAAAATATTTAGCTTAAATAGATTTTCAATTACATTTATATTTCATTTCCATTACAATTTGGTTTCCTTTACTTGGTTTTCATATGCTGTAGACCCATTTAATCAAGAATTTAGCCCCTTTCTGGCACAAGTTTACAGAGCATTAAAACTCTCGAACGTTCCGGTTTGTAGCCCTGTGAAATTGACACAAGATCCCTTTGCAACCTCTCAGAAGTGACCCACTCCTGTAGGAAGATGGTTAAAGGAGGGAACACGAAAGGGCAAAAGACTAGGCAACAGCCACTCAATGCTTTAACCTCTGTCATCTGCCCAGTACTCTGTGTCAAGAAAGCATCAAATAAAGATGAATGAGCTGTATAGCAGACACTGGAGGACCAGCTCATTGGGAGCAATTTCCAATTTCAGTCCGTGTAACTGTTTCTACAAAGAGATTACCAGAGCGACACAAATATATTCCAGACACCAGGCTCACATTATCAGTATAGATACATGTAGGTTACACCTTCTACCTTGTTTTTCCTATCACATATTGAAAAGGATCCACTATTAATTGTATACTCAGCAAAATGTGAACTTCAACTTATGAATAAAACTTTGATTTATTGTTTGATTATTGCTTTGAAGAATATGTTTTATTGATTAATTGGTATAGTACGGTACAGTGTGGTATGGTGCCGTGTGGTGTGGTACTGTACAGTACTGTATGATATGCTATGACAATAAAATGTAAAAAAGTGACCCCAATCAAATGTATATATAAATATGGCAATAAGCCACCTGGAATTGTAAAATTATCTTTATTGTACACTTATGGAGCATAGACAAACCACTTAAATTCTGTACTTTCTCCTTTTTGATTCAGCTTTTAGATAAGCAAAAAATCATGGTTTATGGCCAATCAGTACAGGATAGGATAATTGACCTTTCATTAACCCACAATTATATCTTCAGTTTAATTCTACCATGCCATTTTGACAACAGGGTCTAATACATAGCAATTACTTCACAAAATGCACAAATGGAACAATAAGTAAAGGGCCGGCCAAGTAATTAAACACAATCACTTCTACTAATCATAAGCTAACACCCTCTTTTGTCATCATTATGCTTGCATGAAGTCAGGGATAGATGCAAACTGGTCAGCACTTTTTCTTACGTTCATAAATCCTTTGTAAAGTATTGCTTCTTTCATGCCAGACAAATGTGTAGTGTAATTAGAGAAAATGAGAACACTGCAATTTTGCCCAAAAGTGTTTCAAAGAAGCAATAATGCCATGGACCAATACCATCATTTTCTTATATTGTAATATAAATGAAAATAATGATGAGGAAAAGGTGAAAAAAATTAAAGGAAATATGATCCAGTTCAAAATTTCAGGTTCTGACAATCCTTTTTGAAAGCCACTATATTTGTCAAAAAGGAAATTTGCATTTAAGGTTCACAGATAATTTAATGACCTTGAGATCTGCCCAAACTATCTGAATTTGAATTGTGTTGACAATTGAATCTGAATTATTGACAATTGTAATTTAATAAACCTGAATATTATATGCCATGAAAAAATATTTTGAATTTGAATTTCTTTTATCGAATTTGAGTTTCGTAGTTTGAATTTTAATTTTGTCACTTGTGAAATTTAAAACCACTGATTTTTTTTAAAGGCATAACAAATTTATAGATGTTATATATTTACAGATATTCAGTTTGTAAAAATACAGCTTGAAGTTTAAACTTATTTTCAATCAAATTCAATATTATAAAATTCAAACCGCAAAATTCATGTTGTGAAATTCAGATTTAACACAAAGTAAATCAGGGGTCATCACCAGGGAATAGTAGATGATCACAGAACAGTCAATGAAGCATTTTGGCTAATCTGCGATTTTTCGAAAAAAGTGTATGGCTCAGCCATGTAACCATGAATCGACCACATTACTAGCACGATTAGCAAGCTACTGGCATTTTACTAGCAGGATCAGCAAATCACTACAATGGTCCTATGGCTTCATCAACGTTTCCTATAGCTTTTATCGACAATTTATCTTAAATTTCAGAAATTCAATATTCAAGTTACAAAATTCAAAATCAAATTAAGAAATTCAAATTCAAAATCTTTTTTCGTGGCATATATTATTCAGGTTTATTAAATTACAATTGTCAATAATTAAAATCAAATGAAATTCAGATTGTTTCGGCAGATCTCTAGCTTCATAATAATTTACAACCATGACACAATAAAACATTCTAAAATAGATAATGCCGATAGACAGACAGTCCAATAACTGAAAGTTGTTTTCAAATTATTTTTGTCCAAAGCCTTTGAAAAGAATCAATTTTTGTTTGATTGTATTTAAATTAAGCAAGATTCTCATTGAGGGGTGATTTATTGCAGGGCAGTCATCCTACTGACCTTTCACCTCTGCTCTCAAGCGACTGATTAGCTTTGCAATCCAACCACATGGCAAAACACTATTCTAAATACTTTTACACCACTGTCAGTTTTCTGCACAGATATTCACACTGCGCATATTTATACTTTGGCAAAATACTTTGTTTCTGTTGCTTTCATGTCTCAAAGGGAACATCTTAGGATACCATCACATTTAGAGAATTGTTATGACACTAAATGAAAATTCACAAACATAGCCTTCTACTTTGGCTGTCACAGTCATTCAGATTGAAAACATGGTAACACTTAAGAAAAGTGTTTCTTAGCCAATACATAACTTAGAGAGAGAACCAATGAGAAATAACGATAATTATCTGTTGCAGTTAACTCTGCTGTAACTATGGTTAGCTTCTAGTGAAGCATCATTTGCTAGTCAGTCTAATGCCACGATAACTACTGTGCTAACTAGCATCAGTTTCACTCAATGTATTAATTCTCCCAAATAAATATCGGTAACTATTGAGTAGTTTTTAAAGTTTCCCAAAATGATTAACATAGAAAATTCTGGTGATAGCTACAAGAATAGTATGTTAACTGCTGATGATTTTGGAAAATACTGCCTTTTAGATAAATGGTAGAAAAGCATGCTTTGGTTTATAGTACAGTTGTGGTTTTCAACACAAGATGCTTTTTTTAAGTGTCAGAAAAGATAATTGATGACCAGACCCTGACGAATAGTTGAGAAAATGTAAACACAACATCATCACTTGATCTAAATCACAAAGAAAAGCAGTTAGTGGAAACTTTAAAATGTTTCCTCCTGTTGACTTAAGTCAATTGGTAAAATTGTTTAAAAATATCAATATTTTATGGAACCTTTTCTATTTTTTTTAGCTCTAAGTTTAAATGCACAGATTTAAACTTCCCTAGTGATCTGACCCTGAAAAGATCATAATAGTCCAAAGTGTCCTAACACTAATAACAACAGACACATACAGTCTCATAGGAGGGAAAGGGTTGCACTGAGTAATGAGGAAATTGAGAATAAATGACTCCACCATTATGTAAATTGGAAATAAAAGGACAAGTAATGCTCCAGGCTGTCTCACATAAACTCCTCCATTTGTTTTGCTTGCCGTTAATTTGCCAAAGGTGATTTGTTTTTAAGATGAACTGTGAGCATCTCTGCTTCTTTAATCAGGTGGCAACTAGGCTATATTGATGTGTACAGTACATGACCAATATAGATTTACAGATTTTACAGATTTATGGGATTGTTTTGGTCTCGTGCATGTCGATTTAGATTAGAACCATTTTGGGAAATTGTTTCTAAATTAAATTAATGGCATGTAGCAAATGTCCGAATAAGAAATTAAATAATAATAATAATATTAATAATACAAATATAATAATAAATTGCTGCCACTGTTCTACAGGCTTTTGAACTATACAAACTAACAGACTAATACACAACATTCGAACTTGTAATTTTGCAAAATGAATGTATCATTTTTAAATTTGCATGCTCTAGTATTGGCAATAAAACACATGTTTAATGATAGCAAAATTATTTCAGAAAAGATATAATAAAGATGAGTAATTTGTATCATGTTCATTACACAAAACTACACCTCTGCAAGTTAATTTGTTTAAATCAATGTTTTCATTTTTGTATATATGTATATCATATTGTTATTTAGTTTACTATAGCAGGTGATTCATTAAAGTTAAAACAAAGCTTAAAAAACTTGCTTACATGCCTCCAACAATTTATTTTTCTTTCAATATTAATGTTTTATTGCAAGTTTCATAGGTTGTAGATCATCAAGATAAACTTTGCAGATGCTGACATTTAATGTGAAGGGACAAAAGCATTAAAATCAACCAGAATAGCTTATATTTGCTCCCATTTATATATGATGTACTTTACATAGAGTGTATGCAAGTTCTCAAATTGAAACCAGAAAGGAGTACTTTTGATGTCCTGGTTAATAGCCAAGCATGGAAAATAATAATAACATTAAGCTCCTCCAAATAACAGAACAAAAAAAAGTCTCCTATGTGTCTCTTCCAAAGCACAAGCAATCTTTCAGCCAAGAGTTCAAGTGCTGATGCCGACCCTTCGACAACACTCAGCACACAACACTAACACCCGTTTGGCTTTAAAGAGCCCCAGAAATGAGATAAAAAGGAAAGAAATCCCAAGGATTGTGATTTATTGCTACTTGTGTACATAAGAGTAAAAGGTGAAAAAGCAGACAGCCAGAAATCCATTTCAAATTGAATTTTCTTTGTTTGCAACAACCCACTCAAAAAACACACAAAAACTATCATAGAGCCCATAAAGGACATTGGGGCAATAATCTACAGCCACATGTCCCTGTCACTGATAAGCCACCTCTAAGAGTGGGGAGGGAGCGATCGATACTAACTATTCATTTCTGAAATTATCTTCACATTGATCCAGGGGCAAGTGCCAGCGAGGCAGGAGCACAAGGACTTTAATACAATAATTATATAAAGGGTTACATGCTCTTCCTCAACACCAATAAAGGCTGTCAGCAAGAGCAAGGCATGGAGCAATCCCATAATCCATCAGCACCTTGCCCCTTGACCCTTTGGCTTGCAAGGTTTTTTTATGAAGCCTTGATACAAGTTGCTTACAGATACAATGACTAGAAGGAGTTTAAAAGAAAATGTCAACAACAAAACCATTTTTTTGTACATGGCATCTGTGGTCTGGTAAAGGTCTGGTTCTTAATTTAAGAGAGTTTACTACAACGGACTGTAGAGGTTGTTTCAATTGACCCAGTGAAATCAAAATAGGAGAACAAACTTTACATTTATGCCAACTGCCATTACAAATCAAAGCACTTTGACTGGAGTACAGAATGAGCTTCAGAATGAGTAAAACTTTCACTCTTAACATACTTCATATTTAAAACTTCTTATCATATGTATATCAATCATTTCGGACACTATTGAGACTATTATGTGATCAGGATGCATCTGATTCCTCTCATTCAGATTTTCTTTTGCAGTGAAATATAATATGGAGAAGTGGGTACTTCAGATTCTTAAGCTGATGCCATAGACACTTTTTTACACAAAATTGCAAAAAGAAAGCTAGTTATCTGGAGACATTTAAAAACAAACAAACAAAAAATCATTAATAACCACCTGCTTATTCTGACCGGTAAGGAGAGGTTTATGAACAAAGCACATCATCATCATGAGCCATCTGTCTGTTTCAGAACCAATCCGTCAATCCTTTAAAGATTAAAAAATATAAGCTGGATGAAATTCAAGTTTCTAAGGAAATGAGTTGACACACACATAATTTATATCTAAGAAAAAATTATTGGATCAAATGTTTAAATGATGTGTCATAAGTGAAGTCCCCATTGAAAAGAAGTGATTGTCTGTCTTGTTAAGGGGTACTATCTGGTGAATTATTGCTTTTCCTGTGAATTTTCTCTGCTGCCATTTTTGTCAAAGTGTAGTGAACCTAGAGTCCCCAAGAAGTCAAACTCCCAAGTATTATTTTATAGATGTGTTATTTATGAACTACAACAAGTAATCATGTAGGTGTCTGCCTATGAAACACAATCTTCCTTAAATTCTGTTAAACACTGTTGGTTTGGAACAGAACATTTCTAGAAAATTAGTATGATCCATTTAATATGCTAATCATTTTTGATATACCGAGTTGTTTTCATAGTTTCTTTGCTTTTCTCATTATAAAAATTATTTTTGAATTCACACAATGAGGCTTAGAATTTCTTATATTAACAATATTTTGAATATAGTTACACAGATGCTTCTCCTTAAACAGTGAAGCATATGCCTCTCTGAATGATAAGTAAATTGAGCAGTGTGATGGACTGCTGACTCTTCCTGGGGGAACTATTGTTGTCAGCCTGAGGGGCAGGATTGTATTTCAGTTTATTTTATTCCTATTTTAGTTTAAGTCAAAGTTTCCATAGTCAGTGACAGTTTGGGGAGCCATGGCATACTCTATTGTAAGACTATGGTCATGAAACTATGGCTTATGAGTACATTTTAAAGTGAAAGTGACCAGTTGGCCAGATACGGAGTGACCCATACCCAGAATTTGTGCTCTAGGTTTTAAGCCATCTCAGTGTACACACACAGCAGTGAACAAACTGAACACACACCCAGAGCAGTGGGCAGCCATGGCGGCGGTGCTCGGGGAGCAGTCGGGGAACTGGTGCCTTGCTCAAGGGCACCACAGCTCTGGTTGTTGAAGATGAGAGAGGAAGTGTTTCATCACTCACACCACTTCCAACTCGGTGGATCTGGGGATCCAACCGGCAACCTTCCGATCACAATCGATCTCCTTATCCACCAAACCACAACTGTCCTCAAACTTCTTCACCTGACAAGCTTTTTGAAGCTGATGATTGTTTTAAAGTTTTAGCTATATTGTTTTCAAAGCTATCCACAACTTAGCTCCAAACAGTTTGAGTGATCTTTTACAATTTTATAAACCAACAACATCCCTGCGATCAGAGGAGTCTTCTCCTCATTGAGCGTAGAAGTAAATACAAGCACCTCAGTTACCGGTCGTTTAGTGTAATGAACAAATACAATATACACGTTTCACTAAGGAGAAAAGGATTGAAATGTACTTTTCCTCAATATTTACCTTTTTTTGCCACATACCAATTTAAAGAAGGGCATGCTTTCAAAAGTTTTCATGGCTTTGCATATAAATTGTGAGCTATTTAATGCATGGCATTTGTATTTTAACTCATGTTAACCCTTTTGACAATAAATAAAATAATCACATGGAGTCACATTGACATGCAAATGAGATTTTTCAGCCATAGGGTCTAATAAAATGAACTTAACTTGAAATGCACCTCAACAATAACTCAATCATCAACACAATATTTCGGACAAAAAAATAAAATGCAACAATTTACAAACCATCTAGCAATTTTAACGAGCATTGTTTATTCTAGTTTGGCTTCACTTGAGCCACAAGATGTGTTGTAATGTGCAATCTAAATGCAGTTTTAATTGTGCTAAAGATAATTTCTGATAATGTGGCAAACTGCTTTGAGCAAAAAAGCATAATAAATATTGAAACGATGCAGTGAAGCATGATTTTGGTTCTTTCTTAATTGCTTGTGCCCCCGATGACAGTGAATCACTAGGCTGTGGCAGACAAGTGTTCCCTATTCTCAAACAAGCAGGAGATGTATCTATTATCCGAGCCATAGCAAGGTCAGTGACCTATGACAGGGAGAAGAGTGGAAACATTAGAAACCGCACAATTTAATCTTAACACAAATAAAAGACAGTGTCCCAAGAAAGAAGTATTACAAAGGGAAGAAAAATAAGCAATGTCTGAGACAGATTTGTCCCCCTCGGATCTTAGACGTTTTCTCTCTCAGCTAGTCAAAAGCATTGCAACTACCCGATTCCACTCACCCAGCTGACACTTGTATTAATGGCGTTTTGGCCCAGAGGCAGGTGAGGCTGGAGAAAGGTTTGAAAGGGCGCTATTGGATGTGACCAGGAACACCTTTCTACTGCATTATTTTGGCAGAAGTAAATGCTATGCTAATTGTTAGGACATGGTTTACTGAACATGGATCCAAATCCTAGTATAGTGTTTTTAGCTTAACAATGATGATGTTCAACAATGTCTTTCAACATAGCAAATTTTTGTAATCATACTATTGTGGTTAAAAAAAAAGCATTTTTAGTGCTTTTTAAAAATGGGTTCAGAATATTTTTTTTTAACAATTCATGCATTTTCATTCAGATAATCAATAAATACACATAACTTCAGGAGAAACTTGCTTGATAACTGGCCATCTAATCATATCTATCTATATTATTTCCATTATATAATACATAATCTACGAGACAACGTCAATGTTGCACAAGCTATACCTCCTTCCACCCCTTCGCCACTTCAGGGGGGCAGTCTCAGGTCCAGGTTCCCTCCTGGTTTCAGACTCCTCATTTGGACTGCTCTCCACCCACGCTTGCAATACTAGGCAGTTATAAGTAAGAGTGAACTTGTGAAATGTATTTATTTATTTTTATTTATTAATTTTTTTATTTAGAATCACTTTAAGTTTAATGATGTGGATTTTCAGTTTGTAATTGGGATCAATTCCTAAAATACTGTTTAGCACTGATTACAGTTATTTATATGAGTTTAATATTTACATGCTCAGATAAAAAATAAGCACAGGTTGTTTTTCTTGCCAAATGCTTTACTCAAACAGTGTTTCCCCAGTAAGGCACTGTGATTTAAATCTGTGTAGAGATGAAAAATAAATGATAAGACATGGGATTAAATGTTGCATTTAATATCTTGTATTAAGTCTGAAAGTAATCTGACCCAGTACATTGTGGACTCCTTGAGACATCTGCAGATAAGATACATGCCAGAAATTCAAATCAGCTTTATAATGTCCTGGATTTCATTTGATTATGTTATACACCCTTGAAGGTCAGGGAGAGGGTCAAGCAGTGCACTCAAGAAAATAATTATGATTGCAGTGGATATTAATTCACTTTAATCCCCCTTTAATACAGAAAGATGTCAATGTTCAAGGTATTTAACTGACAAAAATGAAATTATAAGAACCCTCAGTTAATGCATCATCATCTATGGGAATTAGCATTGAAGTTATAAGGGTATTTCACTTCACAGCATGACCTCCTGTTCCTTCAGAGAGCACATAACCCATTCATTAGCCGTTCTTTCTTTCTCCACGCCTTTATTATATCACTCAATTTATATTCCAAAGCGAGCTCCTGGGAGCGAGGAAGGGATGGAGGGAGGGAGAGGTAAAGAGAGAGAGAGAGATCAGAAACAACCCCCCTCCTCATAACCCAATCAAAATATTTAAAGGCCAGCAAAGGGATTTTTAATGCTCCTGGTAGACAGCCATTTAAAGTGGATTGCTTGTGGTTTAATATGACTTTAACAGGCTGTCGGTCATATGTGAAGAATGAAGAAGCTAATTTGAAAGACAGGAAGGTAGAGAAAAAATTGTTAAAAAATAATGTTGTCAGATGGTAGGTGAACTACAGAGTTATGGGATGTGGACACTATATATTAAAGAGAACTAGAGGGGTTAATGAAGGCTCTGCTTATTGTTCGTTTTCATCATTTTAATATGGAAGGGACTGAAGCGAATGTAGTTTTATCGAGGAAATACAATTTGTACAGAATTATTCATTTGATATAAAAAAAATTAAACAGCCTAAATCAGGACACAAGTCATTAAAACATTAACAATTTCACAAATGATCACTTGATGAGACTGTATGGAATTTAGGTGTTAATAAGTTGTCTTGAGGTGAGACTCTTGGTGCAGTCTCATCGAGTGATGCAATGATCTGACGAGCTTTTTAATGCTCCGATGGCCACCACATGGACATGCAGTAACAAAGACCCAGCCCATCTGGCAGCATGTTTTAAAACATACCTATCTCTAAATATAATTCATCCAAACAACAACAGTGTTTACTGTAATGTAATTTCCATTAACACTGCAGTCCAAGAATAAAATTTCTGAAATTTAAAAAAAGAAAATTTCAGTAAGTCAGTGGACTCGCCTCTCCAAACCATCACATTGTAGTCACGTGAGGAAATAAAGAAATAAGAAGAGATGATAACAGAAATAATACCAGCATCTAAATCAACGTCATGTTTTCTCGATCCTGTACCAACAAAATTACTGAAAGAATTGCTACATATAGCCCAAGAACCAATTCTGAATATTATTAACTAATCATTGTTGCTAGGCTACATTCATAAACAGCTTAAAAATGCAGTAATTAAACCACCAGTTAAGAAAACGTACCTGAATCCTACTGAGTTATCCAACTATTGACCAATCTCTTACCTTCCGTTCTTGTCAAAAATATTAGAGAAAGTTGTAATAGCACAGCTCAGCTCCTTATAGAAGAGCAACTTTTATGAAGATCTTCAATCTGGATTCAGAGCACATCACAGCACAGAGACTGCACTGGTTACAATTTGAAACAATCTGTTGCTTGAAAGGGAATATCTCTCTTCTAGTTATGCTAGATCTCAGTGCAGCCTTCGACGCGATAGATCACAGGATTCTCCTCGAGAGACTAACGATGCAGGCATCCAGGGCCAGGCTCTAAGATGGTTTAACTCTTCCCAGCTAGCATTTTTTTGGTTCAAAAGACGTTTAATAAACGTCTATTCATAGCTTGAACCATAGACCACAATTAGCCTAGCCCTCATTTAGACAGCTATTAAACAACTACACATCAACGTTTAATAAACGATGATTTTTGGTCAAGGCTAAATTATGGTCGTGCTCAACTTTTCAAAACTTCATCAAAAAGCTGATAACGTCTTATATTTACCACAACATGGACACAACTGCTTAACATTTGTTCTTTATACATTGCTTGACTTTAAGGAGAGACATTTAAAAATGTATTTACTGACCTGTGATGTGACGATAGAAGGAGTGCCATGAACACGTTTCTCAGTAAAATCCGTAAAGGAAGGTGTCAATCCAGTATTCTGGGTTACACCATTCGCTGGAAGAAAGGTTCCGGCTCAAATGTAAAGAGATATAGTCAATCATATGCGCTGCCAGTCCAAAAACAAATCATTTTCGTTTAAACGTTGGCTACAAATAGATGATTAAAAGACATTAAGATTAAAAGCCTACATATCAATCTTTAAAAAATAAATTAACAAGACACATACTAATTACTTCTGACTCAATGCACATCATAAAATATAACATATTGTTTACTTTTATAAGAGTTATTTTGACAAAAACAACATATAGCCGGTCTAATTCTCGTCTATGCTTAGCATAGACATTGAAGTAAGTGACGTCTTTTGCTTGCTGGGTTACCTCCTTGACAGTTTGTTCATGTAAATGAAGACTCATCAGACACAATAGCAGTAGAGTATGTAGTTCTTCAAGGATCTGTTGTGGGACCCATCCTATTCTTAGTTTACTTGCTGCCCTTTGGCAAAATGATTAGAAGACATGGGGTTAGTTTTCATTGCTATGCAGAAGACACCCAGCTCTATATCAAAACCTAATGACCTTTCAAAGCTAAATAATATCTGAATGAAGAGCTCAGAATATGTCACTGATATCAATGATTGGATGAAACATTCTGATAAAACAGAAATATTACTTATTGGCTCTAAAAAGAAATTTCTGAATCTCTCAGTTTTAAATATGGAGCTGGGGGACACATTGTTCATTTCTCCACTACAGTTAAAATCTTGCCATTATTATAGATAGTGAACTGCCGTTTAAGAACCATATATCTTATGTTAAAGGACAGAACATTCTGTGTATTGTAGATGCAGAAAAATTAGTTTATGCTTTCATGACCTCCAGAATGGATTATTGTAACGCTCTGTTAGCCGACTGCTCAGCCGCCACGCTACATAAATTATAGATAGTCCAGAACGCAGCAGCTGGAGTTATCACAAGAATAAAGAATTATGATTACATTACACCGGTTCTTTGTTCTCTTCATTGGTTTCCTGTAAAATGCTGTCTGGCTTGGCTCCGGCCTACCTGAGCAGTGTCCAATCACGATATATTTCTGCTCGCTCTCTTCGATCACAAGAAACAGGACTACTGATTATTCTGAAGATTAGAGCCCCAAAGCATATCTGTTTAATCTAGCATTCGAATAATTGGCTCCTGGTATTTGTCCAAAAGGATATGGTGTCTGAAACAAATAAACATACAAAATGTTGAAAAAAACAATGTGGTTCAATGTGCCTATCTAACCTCTCTCCATCATTTATCACAAATCCTACACCTGTTTGTTGTTTGTTACCTTCTTCTAACCATTGTTTTTCATTTGTTAGTTTCTGTTTTGTCTTTGTTTGTTTTTCGTTTTGTTTAGTTTTTTTCTGATGCTGTCTAGGAAACATTTCATTGATTACACTTAAGTTTGTATATTCTTTATGCTGGGGAGGTGACTAGCCCCTGCCTCAGCCAGTGAGGCTCTTCACAGAGGGAATTCCTATTTACCCTAACTGACCCAAACTAGGACTTTCTGAAGCTACTTTGAAAGCAACTGCTTAAAAAGTGCTATATAAAAACTTGATTGATTGAATTTTGATTAAAAGTTTAATTTAGCTCAACTTTCATTGAAGCAGAATCTGAAAACTCACAGCATAGGCTGGAACACCATAGTGTGATCCCGACATGATGCTGGTGGATTTGATCTTAGGTCACCCAATGACTGGGAGCAAGAGAACCATTTCATGTAGTAACACATGACCAACGAGGCTTCAGGTAAAAGCTAATAAATAAGTTTTCAAATGAACAATAACACAAACAGAATAGTATGCTGTCATGGATAGATTACGCTAGATACACAGACGCGCACACACACAGACACACACACAAACACACGAAAATCCAAAAGCATTTAGAAATGCAAAAGAGTGTAGAATACATTTTGCAGTAACTGTCAGCAACCCCGAGGTACAAGGTCCATGTTCTGGCACCACTGCAACAAGAAACATAGATTTCCCTATATTGTAAAAACAAATAAATTACTTGACATGATTGTACTAAAACTGATTGTTTTGGTCATTAGCTAATTTTCCACTGCTGCTATTGATTACATTACACTAATGCCTTGTCATACAATGTGATTTAATATTTAAGCGCCATGTAATTATTCAATAAATTTTTTTTAATTAGCACATTTGACCTCTTAGTGAACCATATATTGATTTTACACAAATCATTGGTACATAGCAATCATGCATATCATGATAGTTGTACCAGTCAGGAAGAAACATTACCAAATAGCTTAATTTGACACAATCGTAAACAGCCACAGTAATACCTACAAATTGAACACACCAGTTTTGTTGAATAGACTTTAAAGTTGAAAATTTATTTTTTCTAAAATACATAAAAAATAAAAACACCAGATTTATATAAACATTGCTTATTGCATGAAATCTGTTCAAATAATGTATTATACTCGATTTGACATTGCACCTCGAGAGATAAATGAACTATTGGAGCGGACTTGATTTATTTTATTTTATTTTTTTTGTAGCTGCCATAAAAATGCAGAGTTCATCACTGCTTTCAGGACAAGTTAATCAAATTACCACCCCTGGCAGAGAGACTCAATTTCATTTGATGTATTAAAATGGGACAAATTTATTTGAGGGTATTCAATAAAACAGTACAACATAAGGCCGCAGCTTAGCTACCTCTGCTGTGGCTTTGGTGACTGAAGGTCTACTAACTCTGTATTTCATTAAGTAAGAATAAAATCTGATTGGACCTTCTGTTAAGAGGGTGAGAGGGGTGTAGAAGGAGTACTCTGGAGCCTCTAACCTCGATCACTTGGCACTCAGAAACAGATATTGCAATTAATAAACTAATTTCGCACTAGTAATAAAACATACTTACAAATTTAATGTTTGAGTTATTTCGTTTTATTAAAAACCTCTGGCTTATAAAAAACATAAGTTTAAGATGTATTCAACTCAGTTTAATATCTATTCATTTTTTATCCTGAGAAAAATATATATTTTTTAGATAGTAGTTTAATGTTATTCATATGATGCAAAATAAATTTAAGCATACAAATGATGTCTATTGACGCGTATGCGCATCACGCATTTCCTGTTTTACACATGAGGTGATGTCAGAAGCAGATACACTAATTACAGGGTTTATATGTTTTTTCTTATGAATGAAAAGTATATTTCGCGGGACATTGAGAGGAGTATCATCCTCTCCATCCAGCTCTCTCACGTGTGGATTCAAAAGATAAAGATGATGAAACAAGATAAAAACAAGCATGATTCACGTGTTTGGAACAACATAAGGGTAATGACTATAATGATTAATGACTATAATGTTTATATGTTCATCATTGGAGTGAATAATTCTTTTAAGGTTAATGTAAACATTGCCTTTTATGTTAATCCTGAAACTGGAGAAGTGTTTTAATTTTGATTACAATGGTGTGATTTCCTTTTCATTTACACTGGGTTTCTTCACATTACTTATTGTTGTTGACAATGGTTAATAAAAATGGCAAACAATCACAAGACTGGAGGTTTGTTAACACAGTTAACAAAGAATCTGAAGACTGACAATGTAGTACATCAGTAGTTCATCGATCAAGACTGAGTATCATTTTCTCTTCTAACGTTCAAGAGAAGACAGAGATGTTATTCAGAGAACACTATTTAGTTTACCTCTAAACATAGCAAACTTCTAGTGGCTAAAGTAGAATAACACTCTTCCTCTTCTGCATCCCAGGGTTCAGCATTATCCAAAAGATTTCTGGTCCTCTGAACTGTGTTGTTCATAGCTCACAGTCTCCCTCGGTCTCCCGTGTGGGTTTTTTTTTTTTTTGAACACTGGAGAGTACCCCTATACCCCAACATATTCCGCGTGTATGTGTGCACATGCACACTTGGCAATAAATATCTTTCTGATTCTGATTCTCAGAAGGTAAACATGATAATGTAATGAATGAATACATGAAAACATTGCTATTGTTTGTTTTATCTTTAGTTTTTTGCAGGATGTTGAAAATCTCAGTTGAAAATGTCTGGGTCTATGGTAAGACACAGCTTGGCGAGACCACTAAATATCACAACCAAAATAAGTCAGTACAAGTCACAGAAATGCTTAGATATCAGAAATTATGAGTGGATGCATGCATTTAAGAGATATGTATTCATATTTGTAAAAACTAATGTCACTTTATTTGTTTACTCAAGCATTATAAAGCTGCCTCAAAAAAAAGTTTTCAACTTTAGTACTTTCACTTAAATGCATATGCACACTCCTGAATCTTTTCAAAGCTGCAAAACTTTTATAGATGCCTTTTGGATTAAAATGAAGGTGTAATGTGTTCTTGTAATTTTCCCATGAGCTCCATTATGTGGTATTTGACTACATTAATATTTTGCTGGTTTTGTTTTCTAGTTTCAACAAAAGATAAAGGATTTTTGAACTCTGGAAAAGTGCGAATGCATCAACATTACATGAGAACATCTACATATGCATGTAATTTATTTTGTAAAAATTATTTGGTGTTATTTTTTTACTCTGATTTTGTATAATTTTGACATAACTTAATGTTTAAAATGTTGCACAATCAGACATAGGTTGGCAATTAGAATAATATTCGCTTCAATGTTTCACGTATAAAATTTAATTAATGTTACACTTTCAAATGAGGAGTCATGTGAATAATATTTGAAATGTGTTCATTTATATGGGCAAATGAACAAAATTGAGAATTATTTAAACTGTGTTGTTGTTGTTTTGGTTTGAAAAATTCTAAAGTATTGTCTTTGTCCAACTGTATTGATTGCATTACATAATAATTGTAATCAACTAAGTGTATTTGTGAGTAGTTAAAATATTTTTAGTATCACATTTTGTGGGGGGTGAAGCTGATTGTTAAAACACCACTCCTCAGACACAAGGTAAAGTCCAGCTGTTACATAAACAGTGAGAATTTCCTGGCACGAAACGCTAGAGGCAAGGTTCCAGAAACATTGTATTTGTACCTCGTCACAACGAGCACAGGAATCACAAAAAAACTTCGCAGTCATGTCACAGCAACAGTCCAGAGACCTTATCAGAACCGGAGAAGTTGTGATGAAGTGCCAGTTTGGTGATGGAGACATGCTCCTCACGTGGCAGTACCATAGCATACGTTACGTTGCCACGACGACCATAGGAATCACAAATAGACTTTTCTGGTACATTGCAGCAACTGTCTGGTAACGTCCTCACAATGTGTTAATAAAGTCATGATGGAGTGCTAGGTATGTAACGGAGACGTGCTCCTCACATACAAGCAACACTACACCAGTACGTCCTCACCACGACCACAGGAAACACAAATGTACATCGCAGCCAGTGAGATGGTATGTCCTAGCATGAAAAGGGTCTGGTCAAAAAACATTGTCATAACGTTACTCTGTTAGCTGGGTATAATTCGGTGTTGATGTATTTTGTAGTAGCTGTTGTATTGTTGTGTGTTTATTCTCATTGTGTCATTAACTTTACTTATAATATCTAAGAGTCTAAAGAAAATTTGTCATGCTCATATACTCTGCCCATTCTTTTTTCAACCATCGTATTCTTCCTGCTTCTACTGATTATATATCAGTATAACTGAAGTAAAAATAAATAAAAACATAAACATCTAAACTATAAACTCAGCTGTTTTAACAAAAAGGCTGAGATAAAATATGCTAATTCCATTTATGGTTGAACAGACTTTTTGGATGATTGAAATCGAGCTGATTGGGATGGATAAGCTTTCTGCTGCTGACTAGTGATCACATGACTAATATTAATGAGTTGATAAACTCACTAACTGGAAACAGTGAAAACAATCATTTGCTCATTTAACACAAGACGGCTGTGCAGAGGAGCTCATTCAAGGGCAAGAATGGTGACAAATAATGCCACTCAGCCTCAAATGCTACCATTCACACGTTTTAAGATTAGCATCATTTATAACCCTTTAAGCATTGGACGCAGAAAATAAATGACTGAGGAGATGTAAAACTGCACACTGTCTGGATGAAAAGAAATTGAAAAAAGATTGTAAAGAGAAAAGTAAAGAGAACACACAGGGAACACAAAGAGAAATATTTCATTGTATCTTCGCTACAAATAATGTCCAAAGGCCACAGTTATTAACCTTCCAGAGCTCGGCCAGCCAGGTTACAATCAGAATGAGTCTAATAGAGATGATCTTGGTGAAAACAATCAGCTCTTGCGTGACAGAATGAGGTGATGAATAGAGAACGGAAATTAAAGACAGATTATTAGGCATGAGCAAAAGAAAAGACTGATATTGAAGGCACAGGTCAATCAAATATGACTTACAAGTCACCTCCATTCTCCCTCTGCTTTCAAGTCTTTTTGTTAACCTTTGTGTTCAGCACGAAGAAATCATGTAACACTTGTCAATTGCATTTAGTATTTTTTACATACACATAACAAATGTTTCCATTAGTTTTCAGGATTTCCTTTTGAGTGAAAAAAATACGTTTGACATAATCTTAGTGTGATGCTATTTGGTATATGTCTTCCATAAATATCCTATTTGTATTTCTTTTTCCTGTCTAAAAATTATCTGTATTTTAACAAATACCATTTAAAATCAGTAACCATCAATTTTTTGTGCTATTTTAATGGTTCTATTTTAATTCCTAGTTTTATTCCTTTACAATTTTTTAGCTATCAATAAAACAAGGCCAAAGTTTTTAACTTGTAAACGTACATATTAAACTAAACTTTGTTTATATGAGTTTGTGTGCATTTGTATGAGAAAATCTGAAGCTTCCCTAAGCAGTCACGTGGTACAGCCTGTCGGAAAGGCTTCGGACGTCATCAGTTTGGCCCTAAATGATACGTGCTTTGTGGAAACTTCCCCTTCCGTACTCAATACTCGCTTCGAAGCCTCGCCACACCAATCTCGTAGCTGCAAAGCACATTGTTGATGTTTTGTTTAATTTTTGCACATTTTTATTTTATTTTTGTTATGCTGCACATTTTAGCACCTTCAAATATAGTTTTTGTTCAATTCTCTTGATACAGGTTCATCAAATCATTCCTTGCTCAACCATTCATTGGCCTTCTACATAAACTACACATGGAAATGGTCAAAATACAGCAGCAGTGGACAAGAACTTAAACTAGACATAGGATGACATTAACAATAAACTAGGGAGAATAGAATAGGTTTCTAAATGTAGAAAATCATTGTTATCTATACATTGAGCTTATACAACACACATGGCGCATCTACATTTAAATTGAAATTGATGAAATGTAGAAACAAAATCTAATAAATAACTTCAAGCCCTAAAACTGTAAGAACCGGGAACATTTTCCAAATGCTTTTGTGGTTTAAACTTGAGTTTTTACAGGTCTTTAGTAATAGTCTTTATAATCCATAAGAAACAAAAAGAAAATTGACAAACAAATCAAATACAAACTTTTTCCCCCATGTCCTTTCTTTCCCTCCAACATCCTTTCCTCCTGGAAGGTGTCTGTGAGTGAATGTTGTTTTGTGCATCTGTGTGTATCAAGTGTTGTTTGGAGTCAGACGGCATCATCAGATGTTGGTTCAGAGAAGGTTCACCCATTACGCGCGCCCCAGAGCCAGCTGGGAAACTAACCGCTCTGATCAGCCCATGCACAGGCCTCAATGATTTTCCCATCAAGCCACCTGATGTACAGCTCCAGCATCTACCAATCACAAGCTCTCATCGATCCGCCCTTAAATGAGCCTTCTCTGCTTTGTACCATGAGCAATAATTAAAAAGGCAGACATTGATTATAACTAATATTATGAGAGCTCAGGATGTACACATGCTTTGCGGTTTTGTACTTTAGGTTTGGCCATGTTTAGATTATGTTTTATGTTCACCTGACTTGGTTTTAATTCTAACATTTGATCCATTGCATTTGATAAACTCATAATTTATCATATTACATGTAGCTTCAATTTGTTAAAAAAAATTTGGTTAACAATTAATGCAATGTTAATATTTAAATCTTAATCTGATTACTGTCCTATTCCTGTCTTTAATGTATTCCTTTTCTGCAGTTTTTACTCAAAATAAAAAAAGAGTTCATTTGTTTTTGATGCATGTTTATTATTCACCTACTCTGGATTCTATCCTTCCATTCAATGTTCATTCTTCAGTTGTTCTCATCAGGTCACCTAGAGTAAAGTTTAAGTAAAAGAAGTCTCATAAGAAGCCTGCACAACCATAATACAAGAAACAACAACTACAAAAGCAATCGTTCAGTCAATCGTCAAATGTAACTATACTGTTTTGGTCTATGTTAGAAAGGGGCAAAAAGGCCCTACTACTTAGAGCTGCCTGTACACAGATCATTTACCCACTGTGTAGTTTGAATGTAGTTGATTAGGACGAATAATTGGCGACTGAATAAAATGATAATGCTAAACTATTCGTAGTTAGGGCCTATAGCAGCTCATATTTGGGTAAAGTCATACACAGTGACCACTGATTCAAACTCATATGAGTAATATATATATATATATATATATATATATATATATATATATATATATATATATGTGTGTGTGTGCGTTTTATAAATATTTACATGATACATTTGTTATTCGCAATATATCCTTGCACTGTAAAATAAAAGCCAAAATTAGATGTTAGGGTAAAAAAGTTAGTCGACTACATTTTTTTCCTAAGGTGTAATTCGGTCAGAGTTGTGTCAAGCTTTTGCGAAGTTTTGTGGAGAATTAAAAGATGTTTGTTGAGTCCTTTTTGAGATTAACAATTGTATGTTGAGTTAACATTTTTGAGTGTGCATGTGTCATAATTCATACGTATTTTACTAAAGATGCCTATTCTTTAAAGTGCTGACACCACCTATAGGTGACTACACCATAAACCCATTTTTATAGTATGTATCTGATCCTTTCTCAGGACACAGATAACCTACAAACATCCTCCCATTTGAGGTTAATGTTTTAATGTTTCTCTTGACTTGTGTGCCTGTGTACATTCTTCTTTTTAAGCTCAAATGTTCTTATATTATTTCATCAATGTTTGTGTTCAATAGATTTAACTTGAAGGATCTCTTTTGTTGAAGCAGGCCTCCTTTATTCTATTAAATCAACAAAACAATGATTCATTACTAGATTCTGTTTTATGGATTTGATCAGTATGGTATTTTTTACTATTTCTTGTATTTCTGTAATTTCCCATGAAAAAAGTTAATCTCTCTGCACCTAATAAAACGTTAAAATATATTTTTTGTTATCCAAAACAAAGTTTGAATCTTATTATAAACATTTAAATTCTAGTTTTGATTCTTCTACTACCACATCAAGTGGAGCTATTTTGATTATGTTACTTAAGCAAACATCAAATTATGTATTTCTCAATCTGCTAAACACATCTGAACTAAGCTTTTTGCACGACATACTGTAAAAAATAAATGGCAGAATATTCTTTATGATTTTCATAAAATGTGAACAAAGTTAACAATATTCCATGTTACTGTGTAAGTTTGCTGTGCAAATGACTTATTCCCTATAACTTTACACTTCAGATTACTATTTACCTATCATTTATTGTTAAATAGATTCCAAATATGAAATATTTTCTCCCTTCAGTTGAATAGATTATTATACATTGAATTATATTTTGATGTGTAAACCCGTTTGCTGTGAATGAAATTAAAATGTTCATGAAAAAGAAAGCATTATTCAGATGAAGTAAGGTGGATGGATTGAGTGTCAGCTTTCTCTTTAATTGTAAAAATTGTTCTACATTCATCTTCTATATGATTTGTAATTAGGGTCACAGGGATCTGCTGGTAACTGTGAGAGGAATCTGAAGTGCCTGAAAGAAACGCACTCAAGCACACTCAGAAACATCTTGAACCAGGTGACACCTTGAACGTGAGCCAGCAGTGATTTGCACACAGTAAATTTACCTGGGTAAAATTAAAGCAAATTGAGAACCATTCTACTTACTTTACTCATTTAGAGGTGCTGAGTGTAAAGTTCATATTTAACTTTTTTTTTTATTAACTTCAGCTATTTTACTAATTGAACAAGTACTTAAAACTGACATCATCTATTTTTGACTGAAAATAAAAACATACATTTTTTGCATAACTATATTATAACTTAATCCTTACAGTAGTCAATTTATGTCTGGGTTAGTTTTATGTCAAGTTTATTTCTATTGTCTACATTTTTTATTTCACTCCTACTTTATTGTTATTCTGTACAGGGATAAATGTGATATTTTGACCACTAGAACTTCAATGACTATAGTCTACACATCCGTAAAGTTGATGATTGCACAATAACTAGAAGATGAAAGTATAAGTTAACAATTAGCTCTTACCAAACTAATATGTCTCTGAAATAAAATAACATTTTTAGTTCCAGCTCAATTCTCAATGACATCTTAGCACTGTTCATCTGTGATTAGCAAATACAATAATATAATTGATTTAACGAATCAGAATCACAAACTACGAACAAGTTAAACACAATTTCCAAAACGTAAAAATCTGTCTTTCGGTTGCATTTAAGCGTTGCTATAATCAATATAAGCTCCTCATTTTAGTTGTTATGTAAATCATAACGATTCAGCATCACATGGAAAAACAGGCACTAAATACCAACACGCAGAATCATATATTTTTTCCACACTAACCTGACTAAATATACTTTCAGAGTTGCAAAGCAAGATTGAATCAGAGGCACGGACAAACAAAGACAAGGCTGAATCAAGCGCGGCTGTTTGTAATAGCATTCAATACAATCACAGACCTGCTCACTCCTGTTAGCCTCAGTCAAAGCTTTACTGCTCGTCTCAGATTGTTTATCAAGGAAGCTGAAGGGCCTTTGAGGGGAGCACGGTGAAAAGAACCATGGGAGCAGAGGAGATATTGATATGAGTAAATTGATATTGATATGGATTTGAAGTGATATGGATCGGGGTTTGGAAGTAGTGTAATAAAGAGTTCTTGAAGATAAACTGTGGTCAGACGAATCAATGAAGACTGGGGTGCTTCTGTTCCTCAGATGTACTGCTGAAACTGAGAGAGATTGTGTTAGAATAAAATGATTAAGAAAGTTCTGTGGTTTGTAAAACAATATTTTTAACAGCATGCAGCTGTGTGCTTGAAATAAGCTAGTTAGTAATAATGCTAAATTAATCATTAAGAATTAAAATATGCTCAAAAGCACTATCTAGGGTCCTAAAATTTAATTTAGTTAGTATATATAAAATTATGTATATTATATATATATATATATATATTATTCATAGTAATTATGATGATAATGATTATTTTTATTACAACTATAGTATTATTTATTCATTTAAACATGAATTAAATTAGGATTCAAATCAATTATTGAGAGAAAATTAATTAATTAATTAATTTAAAATAATTGTTGATACTAAAATAAAATTGTATTCTTTTATATTAAACAAAATGAAACAAAAAATCTATTTTGAAATAATGAAAACAAAGAGAAGACCAAAACATCATTTAAAGGGCCAAATGTTACTGATCATACAATGTTTGCTCTCTACATGCAGGTGCACATGAATATAAAACATTTATATCATATTAAATTTGATACCTTTTAGTAATAATAATGAGGATGTTGATGATGATGATTATTATTGTTAATATTATTATTATTAGTAGTAGTAGTAGTTGAAGTAGTAGTGGTAGCTATTTAAACATTAATAGTTATGATACAAATAATTATTGGTACAAAATTAATGAATTATAATTAATTATTGATACAAAAATATTGTTTTTATTTTAGTCTATTGTAATAGTGAAACAACAAAAAACAAGTTGAAAATAATGAAAATATAAAGAAGAGCAAAATATCATTAACAGGGCCACACATTACTGACATTAAAAATGTTTGCTCTCTACCTGCTGACTCTCAGGGATATGAAAGAATTTATATGTATATGCAAATACAGCCAAATGAACAGTTGCTATGTGGGATTCTGGGTAAAGTACTGCCATCTAGTGCCTCCACAAAATCATTCGCTCTCATTTCAGTTTCAGTCTGTCCTGCATTTATCCGAATTTTCAAATAAATAAATACCCATGTGTCTACTGTATAAATGTTTCTTAATCATATATTATAATATATAATACAAATGAAGTATAATCAAATTATATAATTTTCAACATAATTGACAACCAGGGTAGTAAATGATGACAGAATTCAAATTTTTTTATCAAAGTTTTATCCCTTTAAACAACATAGTCTGAACAAAGACTATGCTTTCTATGAGCAATGCCATTAAGCCTCTGTCATCTGATTCATAATTAGCAAAACGACCGCTCTAATGATGGAAGCTTGCAAAATGAAGATGGCCACATTTCAGGTCAAATGTAATCAAATTTGATGCCATAAAAATTAAAAAGAGGCTCAATTAAAGCTTTTAGAGTAAAGCATATGACTCTTAGTTTCCTATAAGCAGATTTGAGCAGAAATGCAATCTTAATGTTCCTCTGCTGTGGAAGAGAAGAGCATCCAAGGGTCAATGACTCCACTGTGAACCCACGTAGAAGAGAACCTCTTCATCATTTCATCAACTAC
Source organism: Danionella dracula (assembly GCA_900490495.1). Lineage (NCBI taxonomy): Eukaryota > Metazoa > Chordata > Actinopteri > Cypriniformes > Danionidae > Danionella > Danionella dracula. The sequence continues at coordinate 3,301,662 of UELW01000378.1, read as the reverse complement.
CAACGACTCAACTTAATTTGATATATACAGCTCAATATGTGGTAGTTAATAATAAGAAATGTTATTCAGTAATAATTATTAAGTGGTTAAGTGGACTATTTTTGTATGAATCATTTCATTAATAGT